>JARQOC010000007.1:100081724-100681724 GCA_033576535.1 Allobates femoralis
CCCGCGCTCTGCAGACGCTGCTGCCCGGCAGTGTGGTGATGACTCATCACCTGCTGCTGAGCGCTGTGACGCTGCAGCAGCGCGCAGCCGGATGCCAGGGTGGGGAGCCGAATGGACTCCACTGACCCTGGAAGTGCAGGGGCGCGCACGTTAATTTGCAATCGTGCCTGGGCCACCTCCCTCCTCCAAAAACACTCCGGACTTAATAAAGAATTTGGAGGAGGGAGGGAGATTTAAAAAAAAACAAAAAAAACAAAACATTTTTTACATCTTGCCTCTGGTGCCACCCCCTTGACACCTGGTGCCCTAGGCATGTGCCTATGGGTGCAAAATGGGAAATACGGCCCTGGCCACACTCAGCAGAAAGTGTGACCATTTTTACTCATTTTTTTGTGTGAAATGTGAAATCTGGGGCTAAACCAAAAATGTTATGGTTATTTTTTTTTTCTTTTATTGCCCAGTGGTATAAAATTCTGTGACATCTGTGGTGTCAATATGATCACTGCACCCCTGGATGAAGTCACTGAAGGGTGCAAATTGTAGGGACCATTTAATTCTGTAAAGCTCACCAAAAGCAGCCATAAGGTCTGATACAGTGTCAAATGCACTTGGTAGGATGCAGCAGGCCCCAATGATAAAGGCAACACAGGTGCAAGATACTGATGAGACCACCACTCTCAGCTTACCATATCATGGAGGGGTGGTTTCTGGTATTTTATATGCACACAGATGAGGTTTCCATAGGGCGTCCTGATCCACAACAGCACCCGCACGGACCACCATCCATTATCTCAAGGACAGGAGTCACATACCACTGCTTAAGCCCTAAGAGGTAGACCACACAGTGGATCTCTATTACCTCCCCTACACCAGCTATACAAGCCTGTAAAACAGTATACAGGCTGCCAGGAAATAACCACGGTTGGCATACCTTGCTAAAATACATGATCACACTTCATAATCTGAAGACCCATTCATGAAGAAGACCCAATGTAGGGTCGAAACGTTAATGGTCGTCCAGAAGTTGCAAAAAATAAAAACCACGAAGAAATTTCATCTCCGGCTTTTCTTATCTAGTGTGCCAGGGATTCTATTTTTCTATCTTGGATAATTTTTCCCTAGAGCACCTAATTGGTTGGTTGAGCCAGACTATTATATCTTATCCATAGGGCGTCAGTCACACAAGCAAGTATGATGTAGAGTGTCTGCATGCAGCCTATTGATCAGACCTATACTATTAGATTAGGTGGGCTAATGTGGAGGTATTGGCTGATATTTTGGCCCAAAACACGCAAGCTCGTAACCCACCATCAAGGGTCCCTAACACTATATTAAAAAATAATTATAAAAAAGGACATAATTTCAGAAAAGCTCATCAAAAGCAGACAAAACTTCTGATACCAAATGCACTTAGGAGGATGCAGCAGGCCCTAATGATAAAGGCAACACAGGTGCATAATACTGATGCTTTTGGTGAGTTTATCTTAAATTATGTCTATTTTATTCTTGTTACGTATTGACTGCCTTGTGGTATGGAAGTGCTGCTGCTGTGATTTAAATGAAGCCTTTTTTCCCTGCTCTCAGTGTGGAGAGAGGAAGCTAATGAGCGGGAGCTGAGAGTGCAGCTGTATGTGATGAATATGATTCATGCTTAGGTGAGCTGAGGGGTGTGTCTGGGCTGGTTGCTCCCCAACCCTCGGCCATAAATGGGTCAGATCACATCCACCTATTGTTGCTGATTCAGTTCACTTCTGGACTGTGACCTGGTGTGAGCAGACGCTGATCTGAAGCTGCTGTGTTTTTTTACCCTTGGAAGTTGCTGAGCTCCTTGTTCAATGGGTGGAGGTAGGGGCTTAGGCCTAGGGCTTCTCAGGAGCTTTAGGGACTTTGGTTGGCAGCTTGAACCTCCTCACCTTTAGAGGTACCTTCGAGATCAGGGCGAGCCAGGGACCCCAGTATTAGGGCCAGTAGCAGGCTCCCCTGATCCCCTTCATCCAGCTCCTGGCTACCCCGACCCCACCCAGCGTGACAATTCTGTTAACCTTGTGAAACTGAAAAAATTGGTTTCGAAGTACCTTTTGTTGGGGAAAAAGTTTTTTTTTTAATTTTCTCAGGTCAACTTTATAAAATTCTGTGAAGGACCTGGGGGTTTAAGGTGCACCAAACATCTAGAGAAGGTGCTTTGAGGGGTGTACTTTCCAAAATATTCTCACTTGTGTGGGGTTTCCACTGTTTAGGCACATCAGGGGCTCTCGAAACACAACATGGTGTCACCTATCTATTCCAGCCAATTTTGTATTTCAAAAGCGAAATAGCGCTCCTTCTCTTCTTAGCCCTGCCATGCACCCAGTTCCACTGTTTAGACACATATGTGGCTGTCCAAACATGACACCCACTATCAATTCAAGACGATTTTGCTTTCCAAAACTGAAATGGTGCTTTTTCCCTTCTGAGCCCTAACGTGCACCAAAACATTAGTTTCCCAGTACATATGGGGTATCAGTATACTTAGCAGAAGTTGCACAAGAAATTGTATGGTGCATTTTTCCTGTTATCCTTATGAAAATAAAACATTTGAGGCTAAAATAAAATTTTTTATTTTTTTTATTTTTTTTTCAAAGTTATAAAATTCTATGAAGCATCTGGGGGTTCATCATACATCTAGATAAATTCCTTGAGGGCTCTAGTTTCCAAAATAGGGTCACTTGTTGGGGTTTTCCACTGTTTAGGCACATCCGGGACTCTCCAAACAAGACATGTCGTCCACTATCTATTCCAGCCAATTTTATCTTCAAAAAATGTAATCGCACTCTCTCCCTTTTGAAGACTGCCACATAGTTTTTCTTCCTCCTTATATAAGGTATCAGCGCACTCAGGAGTAAATGCACAACAAATTGTGAGATCCATTTTCTTCTGTTATTCCTGTGAAAAGTAAAAATGGAGAATAAATAAAATTTTTTGGAATAAATGTGATTTATTATTTTCATGGTTCAACATTTTAAACTTTTGTAAAGCACCTGGGGCTCAATGTCCTCACTGCACATCTAGATAAATTCCTTTAGGGGTCTAGTTTCCAAGAAGGGGTCAATTGTGTGGGGTTCCACTGTTTAGGCACATCAGGGGCTATGCAAACGCAACATAGCATCCGCTAACCATTCCAGATGATTTCGTGTTCAAAAGTCAAACGGCACTCCTTCCCTTTAGAGCCCTGCTGTGCGCCCAAACATTGGTTTTCCACTACATACGGGGTATTGATGAACTCAGGCCAAATTGCATAACAAATTTTAGCATCCGTTTTCTCTTGTTAGTTTTATGAAAATGCAAAATTTGGGGCTAAACAACATTTTTGTGATTTCTGGTTTTCACGGTTCAATGTTTAAAAAATTCTGTGAAGCACCTGGGGGTTCAAGGTGCTTACCACACATATAGACATGTAGATAAATTCCTTAATGGGTATAGTTTTGAAAATGGGGTCACTTGGGGGGGAAGGGGTCACTCTTTAGGCACATCAGGGTTTCTCCAAACAAGACATGATATCCACTATCTATTCCAGCAACGTTTGTCTCGAAAAATGTAATGTCACTCCTTCCTTTACTAGCCCTGCCATGTGGCCAAATAGTTGTTTTCCTCCTTAGATGAGGTACCAGTGTACTCAGGAGAAAATGCACAAATTGTATGGTCCATCTTCTCCTGTTACACTTCTGAAAATAAAAAATTGGGGATAAAACAACCTTTTATGAGGAAAAATATTTTTCTTTCACAGCTCAACATTTTAAAATTCTGTGAAGCACCTAAGGGTTCACAGTGCTCACCACACAGCTAGATAAATTCCTTAAGGGGTCCAAAATAGGGTCACTTGTGGGGGGGCTTCCACTGTTTAGGCGCACAGGGGCTCTCCGTACATGACATGGTGTCCGCTAATGATTCCAGACAATTTTGTGTTTCACAAGTCAAATGTCGCTCCTTCCCTTCCGAGCCCTGCTGTGTGCCCAAACAGTGGTTGTCGACCACATATTGGTCATCAGTGTACTCAGGACAAATTGCACAGTAAATTTTAGGGTTCATTTTCTCCGGTTACCCTTGGGAAAATGCAAAATTTGGGGCTAAAGTAACATTTTTGTTGAAAAAAAAGGAAAATGTTCATTTTTACCTTCCACATTGCTTTAGTACTTGTGAAGCACTCAAAGGGTTAATAATCTTCTTGAGCCGTCTGAGGGGTTCAGTTTTTGCAATGGTGTCACTTTTGGGTGTTTTCTGTGATTTAGGTCCCTCAAAGTCACTTCATATGTGATGTGGTCCCTAAAAATGTTGGAAAAATGAGAAATTGATTATGAACTTTGAAACCTTCTAACTTCCTAAGGAAATCAAATGTTTCCAAAATTGTGCTGATGTAAAGTAGACATGTGCGAAATGTTATCTATGAACTATTTTGTGTGATAGAAGTCTGTGGGTTAACGGAATAAAAATTCTAAAATTCAAAATTTCAAAATTTTCAATATTTTTGGCAAACAATGCGCTTCCACCACTTCCTGTGTGACTGCCCGGTCTCTGTGTGGTCATGTGACCTGCTCCAAGCACCTCCCCTGCTGCCACCACTGCAGAGCACCAGCCCCAGGAACCTTCCCATCACTACCATCGCAGAGCACCAGCCCCAGGAATCATTCTCGCCACCACCACCGCAGAGCACTAATCACAGGCATCCTGTCCGCTGCCACCACTGTAGAGCACCAGCTCCAGGCATCCTCCCCTGCGCCACCACCGCAGAGCGCCAGCCCAGGAACCCTTCCCACCACCACCACCACAGAGTGCTAATCACAGGCATCCTGTCCACCGCCACCACTGCAGAGCACCAGCTCCAGGACATCCTCCCCGCCCGTCATCACCACGCAGAGCGCCAGCCCCAGGAACCCTTCCCCCCACACACAGAGCGCTAATAACAGGCATCCTCTCCCGCCGCCACCACCACAGACACTCTCCCCCACCGTCATCACCACAGAGCGCCAGCCCCAGGCTCCCTCCTCCGCGCAGGAGCACCACCCCAGGCACCCGCCCCACCGCTCCAAGAGGTGTCTAGACACCCTTCCCGCCACCACCACCACCGCAGAGTGCCAGCTCCAGGCACCCTTCCCTGCCTCCACCACCACTGAGCGCCAGCCCCAGGAGCACCAGTCCCAGGCACCCTCCCCACCGCAGAGCGTAACCCCAAGCACCCTCCCCCGCCACTGGCACTACAGAGCGCCAATTCTAGGCACCCTCTCCTGCCGCTACCACCGCATAGCGCTAGCCCCAGGCATATCCCTGCCGCCATTGCCAGCATCAAAGAGCTCTAGCCCCAGGTCCCCTCTTTCGCTGCAATCACCACCACCGCATAGCGACAGCCCCAGGCATCATTCTCCGCCAGTAAGACTTTATTGGATCCCTAAGGCTACATTTAGACTGCATTTTTTTTCTCTTCTGTTCTGTTGCGTTTTAGCTGTAAAACAGGAGCTGTCAAAAAAAACACACAAAAAAACGGATCCAATTTTGGATGCATCTTTTGATCTGTTTTGACTGCTGCGTTTTTTCCACCAATTTTAAAGAGCTCTTATGGGAAAATAGCAAGACAAAATGCTACAGAAACTGACATGTCCTTTTCCAAAATGGAGCTCTCCTAAAGTGAAAAAACGGATCACTTTAAAACAGCACAGTCTGAATGGCAAAAATGAAAACCCATAGACTTTGCTGTGGTGTCATGTGAGTGATCTGTTATCTGCAGTGCACTGCAAAAAACAGAAAAAAAAACAAATGAAAAAATGCACAGTGTGAATGTAGCCTTACAGTTAAACGCATATAACAATTAAACAAGCAAAACATAAAATGTAACAGGCAACAGAGTCTCACCCTTCCGCTTGCTCATCAGGAATTAGAAAATTCGTGCCTTCAGGACTTCCAGGGCCACTTAATCCAATCCAGCAGCACCCCGCTTTCGCCAGGCACCCACCAAGAAAGGAATAGCAGCAAGTTTAGGAAGCTGACCGAGCACAGCGATGTCTTTGGCCAGGTGACCGAACTGTGCCAACCTGGATATCTTCCTTAAATATCACTGATATTTCAGCTGAATCCTGAATCTGAAGTCGATGCTGGGAGACTGGGGACGGGGGGCGGGGGAGGAAAGACGGGGGACGGGGGGCGGGGGAGGAAAGACGGGGGACGGGGGGCGGGGGAGGAAAGACGGGGGACGGGAGGCGGGGGAGGAAAGGCGGGGGACGGGGGGCGGGGGAGGAAAGGCGGGGGACGGGGGGCGGGGGAGGAAAGGCGAGGGACGGGGGGGGGGGAGGAAAGGCGGGGGAGGGAAAGCGGGGGAGGGAAGGCGGGGGAGGAAAGGCGGGGGAGGGAAGGCGGGGGAGGGAAGGCGGGGGAGGGAAGGCGGGGGAGGGAAGACGGGGGAGGGAAGACGGGGACGGAGGAGGGAAGACGGGGAGGGAAGGCGGGGGAGGAAAGACGAGGGGGAGGAAAGACGGGGGAAGACGGGAGGAAGACGGGGGAGGGAAGACGGGGGAGGGAAGACGGGGGAGGGAAGACGGGGGAGGGAAGACGGGGGGACGGGGGAGGGAAGACGGGGGAGGGAAGACGGGGGAGGGAAGAGCGGGGGAGGGAGGGAGAGACGGGGGGAGGGAAGACGGGGGAGGGAAGACGGGGGAGGGAAGGCGGGGGGAAGCGGGGGAGGGAAGACGGGACGGGGGAGGGAGAGGAAGACGGGGGAGGGAAGACGGGGGAGGGAACGGGGGGAGGGGACGGGGGAAAGGGGGAGGGAAGACGGGGGATGGGGAGGAAAGGGGGAGTGAAGACGGGGAGGGGGAAAGGGGGAGGGAAGACGGGGGAGTGAAGACGGGGACGGGGGAAAGGGGGGAGGAGGGAAGGCGGGGGAGGGAAGGCGGGGGAGGAAGACGGGGAGGAAGGGAAGGGGGAGGGAAGAGCGGGGGAGGAAGACGGGGGAGGAAGCGGGGACGGGGGGAGGGGGAGGGAAGGCGGGGGAGGGAAGGCGGGGGAGGAAGACGGGGGAGGGAACGGGGGGGAAGACGGGGGAGGGAAGACGGGGGAGGGAAGGGGGGGGAAGAAGCGGGGGAGGGAAGCGGGGGAGGGAGGGGACGGAGGAGGGAAGACGGGGAGGGAAGAAGGGGGAGGGAAGACGGGGAGGGAAGAGGGGGAGGGAAGACGGGGGAGGGAAGACGGGGGAGGGAAGACGGGGGAGGGAAGACGGGGGAGGGAAGGCGGGGGAGGGAAGGCGGGGGAGGGAAGGCGGGGAGGGAAGGCGGGGGAGGGAAGGGGGGAGGGAAGACGGGGGAGGGGAGGACGGGGGAGGGAAGACGGGGAGGAAGACGGGGGAGGGAAGACGGGGGAGGGAAGGCGGGGGAGGGAAGGCGGGGGAGGGAAGACGGGGGAGGAAGCGGGGAGGGAAGCGGGGGAGGGAAGGCGGGGAGGGAAGGCGGGGGAGGGAAGCGGGGAGGGAAGGCGGGGAGGGAAGAGGAAGGACGGAGGAGGGAAGAGCGGGGGAGGGAAGACGGGGGAGGGAAGACGGGGGAGGGAAGGCGGGGGAGGGAAGGCGGGGGAGGGAAGACGGGGGAGGGAAGGCGGGGAGAGGGAAGGGCGGGGGAGGAAGCGGGGGAGGGAGGGGGCGGGAGGGGGGGGGGAGAGGGGGAGGGGGGGGGGGGGAGGGGAGGGGGGGAAGGGGGGGGAGGGGGGGGAGGGGGAGAGGGGGAGGGGGGGAGGGGGGGAGGGGGGGAGGGGGGAAGGGGGGGGGGGGAGGGGGGGGGGGGGAGGGGAGGAGAGGGGAGGGGGAGGGGGGGGGGGGGGGGGGGGAGGAGGGAGGGGGAGAGGGGGGAGGGAGGAGGGGGGGGAGGGGGGGGAGGGGGGGGGGAGGGGGGGGGAGGGGGGAGGAGGAGGGGGGGGAGGGAGAGGGGAGGGGGGGGGAGGGAGCGGGGGGAGAAGGGGGAGGGGGGGGAGGGGGGGGGGGGGGGGGGGGGGGAGGGGAGGGGGAGAGGGGAGGAGGGGAGGAGGGGGGGAGAGGGGGGGGGGGGGGGGGGGGGGGGGGAGAGGGAGGGGAGGGGGGAGGGAGGGGAGGAGGGGGAGGGAGGGGAGGAGGGGGGGGGGGGGGGGGGGGGGGGGGAGGGGGGAGGGGGGGGAGGGGGGGGGGGGGGGAGGGGGGGGGAGAGGGGGGGGGGAGGGAGGGGGGGGGGGGAGGGGGGGAGGGGGGAGGGGGGAGAGGGGGGGGGGGGGGAAGGGGGGGGGGGGAGGGGGGGAGGGGAGAGGGGGGGGGGGGGGGGGGGAGGGGGGGGGGGAGGGGGGGGGGGGGGGGGGGGGGGAGGGGGGGGGGAGAGGGGGGGGGGGGGGGGGGGGGGGGGGGGGGAGAGGGGGGGGAGAGGGGGGGGGGAGAGACGGGGGGGGGGAGGGGGGAGGGGGGGGGGAGGGAGGGAGGGGAGGGGGGGGGGGGGGAGGGGGGGGGAGGGGGAGCGGGGAGGGGGGGGGGGGGGGGGGGGGGGGGGGGGGAGGGGGGGGGGGGGGGGGGGGGAGGAGGGAGGGGAGGGGGAGGAGGGGAGGGGAGGAGGGGAAGGGGAGAGGGGGGGGGAGGGGGGGGGAGGGAAGGGATGGGGGGAGGGGAAGGGGGGGGGGGGGGGGGGAGGAAGGGGGGGAGGGAGGGAGGGAGAGGGGGGGATGGGGGGAGGGAGGAGGAGGGGGGAGGGGGGGAAGGAGGGAGGGAAGGGGGGGGGGGGGGAAGGGGGGGGGAGGGGAGGGAGGGGGGAGAGGGAGGGGGGAGGAGGGGAGGGAGGGGGGGGAGGGGAGGGAGGAGGGGGGGAGGGGAGGGGGGGAGGGAGGGGAGGGAGGGAGGAGAGAGGGGAGAGGGGGGGGGGGAGGGGGGGGGAGAGGGGGGGGAGGGGAGGGGGAGGGAGGGGGGAGGAGAGAGGGGGGGGAGGGAGGAGGGGGAGGGGGAGGGGGGGGGAGAGGGGGGGAGGGGGAGGGAGGGAGGGAGGGAGGAGAGGGGGGGAGGGAGGGGGGGGGGGAGCGGGGGGGGAGGGGAGGGGGAGGGAGGGGAGGAGGAGGGGGAGGGGGAGGAGGGGGGGGAGGGGGAGGGGAGGGGGGGAGGGAAGGGGGGAGGGAGGGAGGGAAGGGGGGGGGAGAAAGGAGGGGAAGGGGGGGAGGGGGAGGGGGGGAGGGAGGGGGGAGGGAGGAGGGGGGGAGGGGGAGGGGAGGGGGAGGGGGGGGGGAGGGAGGAGGGGAGGGAGGGGGGGGAGGAGGAGGGGGGAGGGGGGAGGAAGGGGGGGGAGGGGGGGGGGGAGGGGGAGGAGGAGGAAGAGGGGTGGGGAGGGGGAGGAGGAGGGAGAGGGGGGGAGGGAGGAGAGGGGGGGGGAGAAGGACGGGGGAGGGAGGGAGGGAGGAGGGGAAGGGACGGGGGGGGAGGGAGGGAGGGAAAGGACGGGGGAGGGAGGAGGGAGGGAAGGGGGGACGGGGGAGGGAGGGAGGAGGGAGGGGGGGAAGGGACGGGGGAGGGAGGAGGAGGACGGGAGGGAAGGACGGGGAGGGAGGGAGGAGAGGGAAGGACGGGGGGAGGGAAGGAGGGGAGGAGGGGAGGGAAGGACGGGGGAGGGAGGGAGGGAAGGACGGGGGAGGAGAGGGAGGGAAGGACGGGGAGGGGAGGGAGGAAGGACGGGGGGAGGGAGAGGACGGAGGGAGGGGAGGGAGGGAGGGAGGGACGGGGAGGGACGGGGGGAAGGACGGGGGGGAGGGAGGAGGACGGGGGAGGGAGGGAGGGAAGGACGGGGGAGGGAAGACGGGGGAGGGAAGACGGGGGAGGGAGGAAGACGGGGGAGGGGAAAGACGGGGAGGGAAGACGGGGAGGGAAAGGGAAGGCGGGGGGAGGGAAGACGGGGGGAGGGAAGACGGGGGAGGGAGATGGGGAGGGAAGACGGGGGAGGGAAGACTGGGGGAGGGAAGACGGGAAAGGGAAGCGCGGGGGGAGGAAGGCGGGGGGAGGGAAGGCGGGGGGAGGGAAGACGGGGGAGAGGTGATGTTACTCTCCTCCACTTTCTTGATGTGATCTCACTCCTCTCACTTTCTTGATGTGACTCTCCTCCACTTTCTTGATGTGACTCTCCTCCACTTTCTTGATGTGACTTCCTCACTTTTTGATGTACTCTCCTCCACTTTTTGATGTGACTCTCCTCCACTTTCTTGATGTGACTCTCCTCCACTTTCTTGATGTGACTCTCCTCCACTTTCTTGATGTTACTCTCCTCCACTTTCTTGATGTACTCTCTCACTTCTTGATGTGACTCTCCTCACTTTTCTTTATGTGTACTCTCCTCCACTTTCTTGATGTGACTCTCCTCCACTTTCTTGATGTGACTCTCCTCCACTTTTTGATGTACTCTCTCCACTTTTTGATGTACTCTCCTCCACTTTTTGATGTGACTCTCCTCCACTTTCTTGATGTGACTCTCCTCACTTTCTTGATGTGACTCTCCTCCACTTTCTTGATGTGACTCTCCTCCACTTTCTTGATGTGACTCTCCTCCACTTTTTGATGTGACTCTCCTCCACTTTCTTGATGTGACTCTCCTCCACTTTCTTGATGTGACTCTCCTCCACTTTCTTGATGTGACTCTCCTCCACTTTCTTGATGTTACTCTCCTCCACTTTCTTGATGTGACTCTCCTCCACTTTTTGATGTGACTCTCCTCCACTTTCTTGATGTGTACTCTCCTCCACTTTTTGATGTTACTCTCCTCCACTTTTTTGATGTTACTCTCCTCCACTTTCTTGATGTGACTCTCCTCCACTTTTTTGATGTTACTCTCTTTCTGATGTTACTCTCACCATTTCTTGATGTGACTCTCCTCCACTTTCTTGATGTTACTCTCCTCCACTTTCTTGATGTTTACTCTCCTCCACTTTCTTGATGTTACTCTCCTCCACTTTCTTGATGTTACTCTCCTGCTCAATGTTTCTCGCCTCCACGTCCATCATGTTACTCAGATTTTTTATGTTATTCTCCTCCTTGCTGTTACTCTCCTCAATGCTACTCTTCTCCATTTCCTTGATGGTACTCTCCTTTTCAATATTACTCTCTTCCACCTCCTCAATTTTACTCTCCTCCACCTTCATAATGTTATTCTCCACTTCCTTGATGTTACTGCTCTCTGCCTTCATGATGTTACTCATTCCTCAATGTTACTCTCCTTCTGTCTGTCCTTCCTTCCTTCCTTCTCTATTTTTTTCTTTTTAATGACACACTGGGGGGAGCGGCCATTACAGTCGCCGTCCAAATGTGAAACCATGGAAAAAAAACTTTGTGCATTTATGGTTATTTACGCATTCAAGAGCAAACTGTTCACCTGAATAACGATTACTACGATTCCATACTAACTATTCCTATTCATATCCTACCATACTCTATCCCTATCCTACTATCTATCCCTATTCGATATCATCTATCCTACCATACTAACTATTCCCTATTCTCTCCCTGATCCCTCTTACCATCTATATTCCTATTTTCTATTCTACATACTGACTATTCTAATCCCCCCCCATGTCACCCCCAATTTCATGTGTGCCCCTACTATCTTCCCCCCTGTATAATCTTCTCCAGCTTTCTCGCCATCTTCTCCCCAGCAGTGTTGCCCCCTCCTCACTGAGGTGCAGCCCGTCCGCAGAATAATACCGGTAGACACCAAAGAAGTCGGCCCAGTTCTCCAAGAAGGGGAATCCCTGCTTCCAACACCAGGTCCGGAGCCACTGATTGATCGCCATGAGCTCCTGTGTTCTCTCTGATGTGGCACAGGGCACAGGGAGGAGCTCGGAGAACACCACCCTGGAGGTCCTGGATTTAAGTTTTTCGCCCAGTTCTCGGTAATTGTCTTTCAGGACCTTCCACCTCCCTGTGATGCGGTCATTGGCGCCAATATGGAGCATCACCACTGGGTCCTCCCCCGCCCTTGCCAGAAATCTGTCCACTCGATCGGTGATGTCCCGGATGCGAGCGCCGGGGAGGCAGTTTCTCCCCATTTAAGTTACCCATTTCCTTATTTTAATGTTTGGCCCCTTGAACTATTAATTTTTTCCCTGCCTCCTTTTTTTTTTAATTTTTTCTTTTTAATCCCAAATGGGGGGGGGCCTTTGGCCCAATGGCCCCCCCAAAAAAAACTTTTTTTTTTACTGGGGGTTAAAGGAGAAATTTCCCTAAAGGATTCTGGGAAAATCTTTTATTAAATTTTAAAAATATTCATTTTTAAAAAAATAAAACAATTTCCCTTTTAACTTAACATCTCTATTCCCTTTCTTCTTTTTCCCCCTTTTTCCCCCCCCCCCCCCAAAAAAATTTATGGCCCCCTTTTTTTCCCCCCATTTTTCCAGCTTTTTTTTTTTTTGGGGGTTCCCCTCCTGGGGTCACCCCTGCCCAGTAATCCGGGTCCCAAAAAGAAGGGCCCCTTTCCAAAAGGGGGAACCCCGGTGCCAAACCCCCCAAAAAAAAACCCCCCCCAAAAACCCCCGCCCCCCGGGAAAAAACCCCCTTTCCCCCCCCCAAAAAACCCACTTCCTTTTTAAATTTTTCCCCTTTTACCCCAAAAGGATTTTTCCCCCCCCGGGGGGGCTTGGCCCAATATGGGATAAGGGCCCCCCCCTTAAAATTTTATTGGGGCCGGATGGAGGGGGGATTTTTTTCCCCGGGGAAAATGGATCCTGTCAGATTGGGCCCCCAAAATCCCCAAAACCCCCAATTTTCCCTGGGGGCAAAAACCCTCCGGTTCGGGGCCCCTGGTTTTTTTATTTTTTCCCACCCCCTTTCATGTTTCTTTTTGGGTTTTCCACCCCCCTTATGTTATTCTTTCCCCCCCTTTTCCCTCCAGTTGTTTAAAGTTTTTTATTTTCCCCCCCCCCCTTGTTTCCCTTATGTCCCTTTCCCCCTTTATGTTTTTTTCCCCCATTTTCCCTTCCATGTGTTATCGATTTTTTTTTTTTTTTTGGGGGCCCCTTTTCCCCCCTTTTTTTTCCCCCCCTTTTCCATGTTTATCTTTTTTTATTTTCCCTCCTTGTTTATTATTCCCCCAAATGGCCTCTTTTTTTTTTGGGATTTCCTCAATGTTATCGTTAAAAATCCCCCATTTTTCCCCCCTTTTGGGAAATGTCTTTTTTGATGAAATTCCCCCCCCTAATTTTTTGACCAAAACGGCTCGTTTTTGTATGTTTTTTCCCCCTTGGACCCCCCCCTTTAATTTTGCCCACACCATGTGTTATCGTTTTTTGGTTTTTCCCTCCTTAATTTTTTCCCCCCCTTTTTTTTCCGTCCAATTTTCCTTTTTTTTTTTCCCAATCCCCCAAAACCCAGTTTTTTTTTTTTACCCTTTTATGTTTTTTTTAAACCCAAAATTTTTTTTCCGCATCCACCCAAAGGGATCAGTTTTGTTTTTTCCCTCCCCCTTGATTTTTGATACATCCAGATTTTATCTTTTATTCCCCAATTTCCCCTTGATTTATTTTTTCTATTTCCCTTTAAACCCATGGGGGGTATTTTTTGTTTTTTCCCCCTTATTTTTTCTTTAATTTTGCCACATCCTATTTTATTTGATTTTTTTTTTCCCCTCCTTTTTTTTCCCCTCCCCCCAAAATTTTTAACCCACAGTTTCTCAATTTTTTTTCCCTTTCCCCCTATTTTTACCAATATTTTATCAATATTTTTTTATTCCCTCTTTTTTTTTTTCCCCCCAAATTTCTCCATACAATATGGACCAATTTTTTTCATTTTGTTATTTACCCCCAACCCCTTTTTCCCCACCCCCCTTCTTTATTAAAAAATTTTCCCCCCTTATAGTTTTTTCCCCCCTTTTTTTATTTTTTTTTTTTTTTTAAAAGATTTATTTTCCCCCCCCCTTTTAATTTTTTTCCCCCCTTAAAAGTGTTGGGCGGGGGGAAAAAAAAATTCTTGGCTCTCCATATGAAATTTAGTTTAAAAAGGGGGACCAAAAAACCCTGTGAAATTTTCCCCCCTTTAAAAAACTGCCCGCCATAAACCTGCCCCCAAAACAAAACCCCCTTTAAATTTAAACCCTTCCCCCCCATACTCCCCCCCGCCCCCTTTTAACTTTTCCCCCCCCCATTAAATTTTTTTTTTTGGGGGCCCGGGGGGGGGGAAGGGGTTTTATTAAAATTTTTTTAACCGGGGCCCCAAATATCTGAGGAATGCCCTTTTCCTAATTTTTGGGCCCCATTTTTTCTTTTTTTTATTTTGTGGGACACCCCCCCCAGTCTTTGCCAAAATGGCCCATTGTAATTTTTGAGAAAGGGCTAGTTAATCTAGGAAAAAAAGGCCCCCATTTGATGACCGACCCCTTGCCCCTTTTGGGGGGGGCCCGTTTTGAACGAGGGCGGCTAAATGGAACCCGGGGGGCCCCGGGCCCCCCCCTTTGCCCTTTTCCCTGGGGTTTTTGGGGACCCCCTTTTCCCCAGGCCTCTTTTTTTTTGCCCCCCCCCATTTTGCCCCTCCCCCTGGGGTTTTCCTATTCCCCCGGCCCTCCCCCCTTTCCCCCCTTTGGGGGTTTAGGGTTTCCCTTTTTTTTCCCCCGAAAAATTTTCCCCCTTGGACCCCCTTTCAAACCCCCGGACAGGCATGGCCCCCCTTTTGGCTAATTTTCAGGGGGGGAAATTTTTGGGGGGGAAACGCCTTTTACCAACTTTCATTTTGGGGGGCTTTGATTAATGGGGGGTTTCTTGGCCCCCAAAGGGCCACCGGGGACTGTTTGAAGTTTTTGGGAAAACCCAAAATTCCTCCCCGGGTTTTTTTTATTTTCCGAGATTTGGTTCCCCGTTGTTTCTAAAAATGAACTTTTTAAAGGACCCCCTTCCCCATATTTTTTTGGGCCCAATTTCCCCTTCAAAAAAAGGGTTTCATTTTCTTTTATTTTGTATTCTTTTGGGGGGACCACGGGTTTAATTTTTAAATGCAAATTTTTTTTTTTAAAAATAGAAAATCTTTTAAAACAAATTTTTTTGACCTTTTTAAAAATTTACATTATGGGGGGGGGGCCCAAAACCAGGGTTTTTAAAAAGGGGTTTTCCCCTTAATAATTTTTTTCTTATTTAAAAAATTAAAACGGGGGGGGCCCTTTAAAAAAACCCCGGGAAAATTTTTTTAAAAGGGGGGGAAATAATCCATAAGGGAAAAAAAAAAAAATTATGTTTAAAAATTTTTTGTAAAATGAACTAAAAGGTAATGATGAAAATTTCCCCCAAAAATTTTGGGGTAACCTTTTTGCCAAACTCCCTATGTTAAAAACCGGGGGAGGGGCAAAAAGGTTCGGTTCGGCCCAAACACCCCCTGGGGGGGGCCCTGCCCCCAGGAATTGGGGGAAGGTTTCAAAATTTTAAGAAAAAAAGGGGGTCAGGACCCCCTGGCCCCCACCTCTGGGCCCAAAGGGCAAGCCTTTGGGGGTATCGAAAGGGGCATGCAAATGTGATCGGGGGGGGGAAGGGTAGTGAATTTTTTTTTTTTGTTTTATTTTTTTGGGAAAAGGGGGCAAAACGGGGGCTTCCAAAGGGGGGAATTTTTTAGGAAGGGGGCCAAAATGGGGGAAGGTTTTATCCAACGGCAAAAGGGGGCTTGCCCAAGGGGGGGCCCCGGGGGGGATTTATACCAAGGCCCAATGGTACTTTTTGGGGGGCCAAATCGGGCCCAAGGGGGGGGGGAAAAAATCTAAAGGGGAAAAGGGGGGAGGTTAACGAGGACCCGGGGGGGGACATTTAAGGGGGGGAAAAGGGGTTGGGTATGAAAGGTCATTTTGGGGAAATTTTTTGGGGGGTGGGGGGGGCCAATTTTCAATGGAAATTTTTTAGGGGAAAAGGCCCCCAAGGGGGGGAATTATACAAAGGGGGCAATGGGGATTTTTTTGCCTTTTTCTTTTCGGGAAAAAATTTTTTTTCCCATCCCTAAATTTAAATCTGTTTTCCAAAACTTTTTCCAAATTTTTAGGCTTTTTTCCGTTAATCGGTTTTAAGGGTTAAAACCCCCCAAAAATTTTTAAACCCAAAAAAAGGGAAACTTATTTGGGGATTTAAAACCCATTTCCTTTTGGTGCCCCGGTTTTAAGACCCGCCCAATAAAAACTTTAATAGTTTGTTTTTTTAAAAAAATTAATTGGGGGGGGCCCCCGGGTCAGGGGGTAATTGAATTTGTGTTAGTTACACCCAAACAGATCACTCATGATCGAGGGTACAGGGTTTTTTTATTTATAATTCACTAACCCCCGGGCCCAATTGCTTTATTTTTTTTTTAATTTCCCAAAAAAAAAAAAACCCCATCCCCCAAAAAAAAAACCCCCAAACCCCCAACAAAAAAAAGGGCCCCAATTTCCCCCAAAAAAATAAAAAATTCCCCTTAAAAAAAAGGGCCACATAGCCCCCATAAAAAAGGGGGGGCCCAACCCCCCAAAAAATAAGGGAATTTAGTTTATATTAGTTCATTGGCCCCTTTAAAAATATAAAATATTCAAAAATATTGTAAGGAGCTGTGATGAGCAAGAAAGTCAGAAACAATGAAAACTGGTGGTGAAGGGGGGAAACCTCGTCCTATGTAGAATGTGGCAGACATTGATCCTCTGACAATAATCATCTGGAATACCTAAATGAGGGTTTCCATTTGTTTTATGTTTTAACCCTTGTCTGGTCCCTGAAACCCCTCCATGTGTAATCTGTTGGGCCACACTGGCCCCCCCTGTGTAATCTGTATGAGCCACACTGGCCCCCCCCATGTGTAAACTGTTTGGCCCCCCTGGCCCCCCCCATGTGTAATCTGTATGGAGCCCACACTGGGGCCCCCCCATGTGTAATCTGTATGGGCCACACTGGCCCCTCCATGTGTAATCTGTATGGGGGCCACACTGGGCCCCCCATGTGTAATCTGTATGGGGCCACCTGGGGCCCTCCATGTGTAATTGTATGGAGCCACTGGCCCCTCCATGTGTAATCTGTATGGGGCCACACTGGCCCCCCATGTGTAATTGTATGGGGCCACACTGGGCCCTCCCGTGTAATCTGTATGGGGGGCCCCACTGGCCCCTCCATTTTGTAATCTGTAAAAGGGGCCCATGGGCCCCTGCTGCCAATCAAGGGTTAAAGAATTTTTAACAAAATAAATGTAAAAACCCGAAAGATAAAGGGGGACAAGACTGACCTCACTCTCCAGGACTGAGAACATAGTGCCTGTGGCCCTTGTCCTTATAAAGGCGCGTGACATCATAGTACATATAGAAGTTTAAAAAACTATGACGCTTCAGGGTTACAAAAAATCAGATTCAAAAATTTTAGGATTTGAAAATGAAAAAATGGTTTTTGATTGGGTTTCCCCAGGAACAGCTCTCGTGTGTAAAAAGAAGTGGGAAATTTATGTCGCTATGGGGAACCACACCCAAAATGAGAAAAACGTGTAAAACCCCCCCCGGGGATAAAGAGGTATGTGAATCGAGGGAGCCCACCCTGCCCTATTGTAAAATTTTATGGACCACACTGGGCCCCTATGGTATTTTGGGTTTGGGGGGCCCCCGGCCCCCCCATGTGAATCTGATGGGGGCCCAACTGGGGCCCCCCCCATGTGTAACTTATGGAGCCACCTGGCCCCCTCCCTTGGGATTTTAGGAGGCCACACTGGCCCCCCTGGAATTTGAAAGGAGCCACACTGGGCCCTCCATTTTTAATCTTATGGGGCCAAGGCCCTCCATTTTTGTAAGTATGGACCACACTGGCCCCTCCTGTAAATTTATGGGGCCACATGGGCCCCCCCTGTGTAATCTTATTTACAACCCGGCCCCTCCAGGTAATCTGTTGGGGCTCCACCTGGCCCCCCCTGTTAAACTTAGGGGCCACCCCTGGCCCCCCTGGGGTAATTGTATTACCAACCCGGCCCCCCCTGTGTAAATCTTATGGGGCCCCACTGGCCCTCTATGGTAATCGTATTCACGGCCCCCCCATGTTAATTGTTGTACCACACTGGGCCCCTCCGTTAATCTGTATGGGGCCACACGGCCCCCTATGTTAATCTGTTTACCCCAACTGGCCCCCCATGTGTTATCTGTTACCACATGGCCCCTCCTGTTAAACTTTGGGCCACATTGGGGCCCTCCTGTGTAATCTTATGGGGCCCTGGCCTCCCGTTAATCGAGGGACCACACTGGCCCCCCCCCTGTGTAATTGTATTCCACCTGGCCCCCCTGTTAAATCTGTATGGGGCCCCACTGGCCCCCCCCCTCATTGTTATTCTGTATGGGCCCCCTGGCCCCCTGTGTAATTGTATGGGGGCCCCAAAGGCCCCCATGTTAAAATTTTTTGGGGACCGGGCCCCCAAAGTGTTTTTATGGGGGAACACTACCCCTCCATGTGTAAAAATTTAGGACCACATGGGCCCCCCTGGTGTTGTAGGGCCACCTGGGCCCCTTTATGTGTAACGTTGGAGCCCAAATGGTCAGGTAACCTTTCCACACGGCCCCCATGTGTTTTTGTAGGGCCCCCAAATTGGCCCCCTCCTGTGTAATCGTATCCCACACTGGCCCCCTGTGGATCGGGGGCCCCACGGGCCCCTCCAGTTTAATCGTAGGGGCCACATCCCCCCCAGTGTTTTTGTATGGAAAACCACAGGCCCCCAGGTAAACGTTTGGGGCCACATGGCCCTCCTGTGTAATCTGTATGGGGGCCCACATTTGGCCCCTGGGCAATAAGGGGGGTTTAAAAGAAATTTCAAATTTAAAAAATTTTTAAAAACCCGAAAGAAATAAAGGGGAGAAAGCCTGACCTCCCCTCCGAGACTGTTAGAAAATCCGCTGCCCTGGGCCCTCTGCTCCTTTATGGCGCGGACTCATGTACAAATTTGGGGGTGTTTTGGGGGAAATTCCATGACGTCATTCGGGGTGTAACAAAAAATAAAAATTCAGCTTTTAGGGGATTTGAAAAAATTTGGTTTTAATTGCCTAGGAAGCTTCTTTCTTAAAAGAAAATGGGAATCTGTTGGGCGCTAAAGGGCAAACCCACCTAATGAGGAAAAAACGTGGTAAAACCCCGGAGTATAATTTTGGGCCCCCCATGTGTAATCTTATTTCCCCAAAAGCCCCTTGTTAATTTTGGGCCCCAAGGGGTTTTCCCTGTGTGATTGTATGGAAGCCCAATGGGGGCCCCCCCCCTGTGTAATTTAAAAACCAACGGCCCTCCCGTGGATCTGATGGGGACCCCTCCCCCTCCATGTGTAAATCTGTTGGGGCCAACCTGGGCCTCCATGTGTTTGATGGGGAAACCCCCCCCTCCCTTTTTTCTGTATTACCAAGGCCCCTTAAGTGAATCGATGGGGCCACCTGGTCCTTTTCTGATGGAGCCACAAGGTTTTTTTGTACTGTATGGGGCCCCCTGGCCCCCCCATGGTGATTTTGGGGGGCCCTGGCCCCCCCATTTTTGTATGGACCAAAACTGGCCCCTCCATTGTTTTAATCTTTACCCACACTGGGGGCCCCTCCCCTGTGAACTGACCACCGGCCCCTCCTGTGAATTGTTTGGAGTCAACCCCCTCCCTTTAACTTATGACCACAGGGGGCCCCCCAGTGAATTTGTATGGGGGGGCCCCAAAATGACCCCTCATGTTTCCTTTTGGGGCCCCTTTTGGTCCTGTGTAATTTATGGGGCCAACTGGCCCCCTGTGAACCCTTTTGGGCCACATTGGGCCCCCCCATGTTTTTTCTTTTATGGGCCAAAATTTGGCCCCTCCATGTGAAATCTGTTGGGGGCCACATGGCCCCCCATGTGAACTGTATGGAGCCACATGGCCCCTCCAGTGTAACTTTGGGGAACGGTTTATGTGAATCTTTGGGGGAATGGCCCTCCATTTTTGTAATCTGGGGGAGCACCACTGGCCCCCCAGGTAATTTATGGGGCCAATTTGGGGTCCCTGTGTATTTGATGGGCCACCCCGGGGCCCCTCCATGTTGTTTGCCTTACCACCCTCATGATCATTTAGCTTGATTTACTCCTAACTCCTAACGAGTGCAAGTTCATGGTAAATGGAACCCTTCTTTGATGTCACTTCACAATTCTTGCATCCATTGAACTTGTGAGTTTCTGGAGAGTTTCTGCTTGTATTTCTTTGCATGATGTCAGAATCGCTCCAGTTCTGCACATTTTTGCTTTTTGTACCATGGAAGAAAGTTCTCAGTCAGAAACTCTATATACTTTGCAGAAGTCATTTTCACACCTTCAGGAACCTTAAAGGGGCCTACCAGCTGTTTCCCAATGATTCCAGCCCAAAACATGACTCCTCCACCTCCTTGCTGACGTCGCAGCCTTGTTGGGACATGGTGGCATCCACCAACCATCCACTCCTCCATCCATCTGGACCATCCAGGGTTGCTCAGCACTCATCAGTAAACAAGACTGTTTGACAATTAGTCTTCATGTATATCTGGACCCACTGCAACTGTTTCTGCTTATGAGCACTGTTTAGGGGGTGGCCGAATAATAGGTTTATGCACAGCGGCGTAACTTCAGGCCCTGGGCCCCGATGCGAAAGCTCCAACGGGGCTCCCAATCATTGCAAATCTTTAATAGTATTAGTCTTTTTCTATGGGCCAAAGGGACTTTTGAGGCCTCCCTAGGCTGCAGGGCCCGGGTGCGATCACAACCCCTGCACCTGTTGTAGTTACGCCCCTGGGCTCATAACGAATGCTGTCACAGCATAGCGTAAGAAAGCGATGTAACAGTGCAATGCCAAACATGTCCACAAGGTGGAGACAGAGAGTCAAAAGTGGAATAACACTTATAAGAGGGATGTACAGTAGTTGTATTAGAAAATAGAATCTACAGGGAGGAAAATAAGTATTTGATCCTCTGCTGATTTTGCATGTGTTCCCACCTACAAAGAATGGAGGGGTCTATGATTATTATCACTTCAGAGACAGAATCTAACCCCCCCACCCCGAAAGTCACATTATATGACTTTTACATAATTAATTTGCATTATATTGCTTGATATAAGTATTTGATCCCCGACCAACCAGCAAGAATTCTGCTCTCACAGACCTGTTAGTTTTTCCTTCTATTCTGCACTCATTACCTGTATTAATTGCTCCTGTGAGGTTCTGAATATTTTTTTAAGATTCTGTCTCTGGGTAAAATGCAAACTGAGCCCTGATTGGGTAAAAATAAACACTGAGCTCTGATTGGGTAAAATGCAAACTGAGCTCTGATTGGGTAAAATAAAAACTGAGCTCTGATTGGGTAAAATAAAAACTGAGCTCTGATTGGATAAAATGAATGCTGAGCTCTGATTGGGTAAAATAAAAGCTGAGCTCTGATTGGGTAAAATAAAAACTGAGCTCTGATTGGGTAAAATGAATGCTGAGCTCTGATTGGGTAAAATGAAAACTGAGCTCTGATTGGGTAAAATGAAAACTGAGCTCTGATTGGATAAAATAAAAACTGAGCTCTGATTGGGTAAAATGAAAACTGAGCTCTGATTGGATAAAATAAAAACTGAGCTCTGATTGGGTAAAATGAAAACTGAGCTCTGATTGGGTAAAATGAAAACTGAGCTCTGATTGGGTAAAATGAAAACTGAGCTCTGATTGGATAAAATAAAAACTGAGCTCTGATTGGGTAAAATGAAAACTGAGCTCTGATTGGATAAAATAAAAACTGAGCTCTGATTGGGTAAAATGAAAACTGAGCTCTGATTGGATAAAAAAAAACTGAGCTCTGATTGGGTAAAATGAAAACTGAGCTCTGATTGGCTGTTATAACTTAAGTGGACAGCTGTGATGACAGACCCGGTCAGCGTCCTCTGCAGACCCCACCATTCATTCTTAAATATTACAACTTATAACTAATCTTTAGCTGTAACACAGGAGCGTGTTCCCTCGCTGGCTCCTCGGGGGTCAGATTTGGGCGTAGTTGTTTCTGTAAGGTGTTAATACATTCTGTGAGTCACACTGGGATATTGATTACAATGTTTCCTTTTTATTTCTAATCATTAGAACATTCGGTCGTTGTTCACACACCTGACTGCGGGTCACACTGAGCCCTTATAGAAGATTCAGGATTATATTGAACGTTACATTAAAGCTTATAAAAGAGAATTATTTAAAGGGTAACTCCAACCAAAGCTGAGACTTAGGTTCCTGATTGCTGCAGCGCGGTTCCTCCTATAATACACCAGGATCGGTGCAGGAAAATAACTCTTCCCCTCCCCCTCTCTATGGTATATACTCATATCGACTCGGTCGTGTGTGAGATTTCAATGTCACCCTATCAGTCATTTTTCAGACACCAGAAGGTAAAAGCAAAAGAGTAATTCCCAAATGTGAGATTTGCAGTTTCGGGTATAATTTCCCCCCTTTAAAGGGAACCAACCACCATTGATTAACCACCTGTAAATCAGTGCAACATGACATCACTGTTTTTTTTTTTTTTATTCCTCCCCTGTGGGCTTGGCAATCTGCTGTAAACCGACCCCAACCCCTGCCTTCCTTGCTGGATGAGAGGGTTCGGCTTACAGCAGACTGCCAAGCCCACAGGGGAGGAATAAAAAAAAACCCAAATAGTGATGTCACGCTGCACACATCAATCACCTGCTGCACTGATTCACAGATGGGTGAATCCTGGTGGTTGGTTCCCTTTAAAAAGTAGCAGGGGAGTAAGGAAATATCTGATGCATCAGTAAGTGTTTACAATGCACGTGATGATGATGATGATGATGATGATGATGATGATATCTTGCGGATTTCAGCTGCTCTTCTTGCTCTGGTCACATGATGGCGCAGCAGCATTTTTTGGGGTAGCTCTCGCAGTAAGCTTTATTCTCCAGACCATAAACATAATATTCACCCTGTTTCCCCTTCCAGGTATAATCCACCTTGGAGAGAGGCACAGACTCAATTTCTTGAAGCTAAAATAGAAATAATGAGAATTAGAAACAGACTTAGTTCATGATGCCAACTGTTGAAAATTGCAAAATTGCATTTGTTCCAGACATTTTTAGAACTCTCTGTCCTGACTGATATTCAGTGTCAGGATCCCTCTGCTCAGTGTCTATAAGACGCTATAGTGATTATGCAGTGTTTTGTATCTGATGTGATGAGCTGTCAGTATGGTGATTTTCAGTGCAGTCCTCCATTCTGGTTCAGGGGTGTTGGGCTGCTCAAGTATTCCAGCTTCCATTGATTGCTCTGTCACTTAGCTGAGCAGCCTCTCCCAGAATCCTGCCAGTCGTATATTCTGTGTTACGTGCTGTGTGGCCTGTATTCCTGTGTCTGCTCTGATCTCTGTTATCTGACCCAGATTATTGTTTTATTACATTTTTGCCTGTTTCCTGTATTTGTTACTATTCTCTTTGTATTTTTGACCCTGTGACCTGGATACGCCTCTGTTTCCTTTCCGAGATATAGGAATCAAAATCCACACTGCTGTCAAATTTTGCGAATTGCTCACGTATCTCTGGCTTTGCTACAATATATGTGGATCCTGTGGCAGCTGCATATATACTCTCATTTTGATTGTGCGTTACAACCATAATAGGCGAGCAACTAGCTTCTCATTACTTTTGTTGGATAAGACCCTAATGTATTCCTCTATCCACAGTATCCTGCTCTGTTTACTCCTTGAATGCTCTTCGTGATCACCTGGTATTTTGACCCCTGGACTGTGACCTGGACATGCCTTTGTTTATTCCTTGAGATACAGGAACCAATGGAGATCTGTGGATTTAAAATACATGCTGATGCCAAATTGTGCAAACTGTTCTTGTGTCTCTGGCTTTGCTACAATATATGTGGATCCTGCGGCAGCTGCCTATGTATCCTCATTTTGTCTGTGAGTCACAACCATACAAGGTGAGCTTCTCATTACTTTTGCATGTTTGTCGGACAAAACCCTATTGTACTCTTTTATCCACAGTATCCTGCTCTGTTTACTCCTTGAATCCTCTTTGTGATCTCCTGGTATTTTGACCCCTGGAAAGTGACTTGGATATGCCTATGTTTACTCCCTGAATCCTCTTTGTGATCTCCTGGAAAACCTGACCCTGGACCATTGCATGACTATGTCTCTATCTACTCCCTGAATACAACGAGCTCTTATAGAACCTGACCGTGGACTGTTGCATGACTACTTCTCTATGTACTCCCTGAATACTACAAACTCTCCTGGAACTTGTCCCAGGATTACCTGACTTCCCTGCTGCCTATACTCCTGTAAGTAGTGACTGTCACCCCCCTAGCTTTTAAGAGTGAATTAGTGTCAAATTCAGGCAGAAAATCTACAACATTTTGAAATTCTCATCCACAATTAACCTGTGGTGTCAATTTTTTTTTATTTCTCAATATGACCATTTCTGTTGATCATTATTTGTTTTAACAGATGTCAGCGTCACCTCCATGGCCTGCGCGCATTGAAACTCCGGAGCGCTGGCCATGGAGGTGACGCTGACATCCTCAGCACCATGGATAGCGGCGGCTTCACTACGCAATTTGCGTAACTAGCTGGGACAGCTCCTTATAGAGGACGCTGCCCAGCACTGTGCTTACGCAAATTGCGTAGAATAACGCGCGCTGACAGCAGGAGCCGCCGGCTTTCTGAATTCATTACAAAAAAACGACAAATGCCAGCAAATCAGAAATTTAAGCCATTGACCCCTGAATCACCAATGAATTTAGCCACCATGTCTCTAGGGAGGGATGTCCCTAGAGACATGGTGACAAGTTATTTGGCACATATTAACCCTTTATTACCGGGGTCAAACAGTCAAAGTCCTAAGAAAATGACTGTTTGGCCAAACACTGGGACCTTCTGCGATTGGCCTCTACAGTCTCATCGCACCCGTGACGGTGAGTCATGCGAGATGCATGTGAGATACTCGCATGCAACTCACCTAGTGTGTTTCTGCCCTTAGCTAAATTTTATCTACCAATGCAAGTATATTGAGGAATATATGGGGAAATACCCAAAGGAAATCTGGAGGACATTCCCTATAGGTTGGATCCACATGTAGCTTATATAACACCATAAGATCTGCAGCAATTACTTTACAATTAATAAATTCAACCAGAATCTGCTAATTCGATGTGAATATTTCTGGTGTATTTTGATATATAATTTTACAACCACAAGATATATAGAAAAGCATATTGGGAAATAATATCATCTATGTACTGCAATTTTTTATCATCGCCCCCAAGTTAAAACAAAAAGTTATCCCGCATCAGCTTTCAGTCCTCATTGCAAAAACACATGCACACTCCACTGAGCTGAGCACACATGCCTATAGAGGAGGCAGAGGAATAAGCATTTGCCCGAGAGATAAAATTGATCTTAACAATGTATCGTTTTGTTGCAGACATATTTGTAAATACAGCTTCATTGATCACCATTGTAAAGGAATGATTCTTTTTTTGCATTGTATTTTCTGGACGTATTTACCTGTTTTAGGATTTTATATGTTTTAGAGAGCTCGGCGTGCTCAGAGACCCCCCTCCTGGAAGCCTCCACAATAGATGGGTCAGGGAATGCAGTAATCGCTTGTACCTGCAAACAAGAGTTCATGTTAAATATAGTGAACAAGATCTAGTTAGACGTTCTTGAGCAGCGGTGTAACATGAAACTCAGGGGCCCCGATGTGAAAGCTCCAACTGGGCCCCCAATTATTGCAAATCTTTAATAGCATTAGTCTCTTTCTATAGGCCAAAGGGACTTTTTGGGGGCCCCCTAGGCTCCAGGGCCTGGGTTCGATTGCAACCCCTGCACCTGTTGTAGTTACACCCCTGTTCTTGAGTTTAGTCCCCCCCACTGACAATACAATTATGCAGTTTTCATATTGACCACTAGATCTATTACACCTCCAAGTTCAATCTGCGGAAGATTTTATTACCTGCCATTATCCAATATGCGTTAATACAGAGTTGGTTCCCCTCCATGTCTGTATAAAGCTGGTGCACTGGGCACAGTCATGGGGAGCAGATCGGGTCCCCCCAAACTGTTCCCACTAAGTTAGAAGCTACAATTGTCCACAATGTCTTGTGCTGAAGATTAAGATTTCCCATTACTGAGATCGCCCCCTGATAGCAGCCCAGAGCATTCTCCTCCTCCACCAGCTGTATAGCACAATGCAGTCAGGGGGGAATGTTGTCCTGAAACCACCAAACCCAGACTCCTCCATCAGACACAGACAGAGCAGTGTGATCTATTACTGCACAGAACATGTCTCCACCAGAGTTCAGCGTTGTCGGCTGTACACTACTCCATCTGATGCTCAGCATTGTGCTTGGTGATGTACGACTGCAACTGTTCGGCCATTAAGCTCCCGGTGGGTGCAGTTTTTGTGCGTGGTGGTGTACGGCTGCAGCTGCTCCGTCATGAAGCTCCCGGTGGGCGCAGTGTTTTTGCTTGGTGATGTACGGCTGCAGCTGCTCCGTCATGAAGCTCCCGGTGGGCGCAGTGTTTTTGCTTGGTGATGTACGGCTGCAGCTGCTCCATCATGAAACTCCCGGCAGGCGCAGTGTTTGTGCTTGGTGATGTACGGCTGCAGCTGCCCCACTATGAAGTTCCCGGCAGGCGAGGTGTTTGTGCTTGGTGATGTACAGATGCATCTGCTTGGCTATGAAGCTCTTGGCGGGCGCAGTGTTTATGCTTGATGATGTAAGGCTGCATCTGCTCGGCCATAAAGCTCCCGGCAGGTGCAGTATTTGTGTTTGGTGATGTACGGCTGCAACTGCTCAGCTATGAAGCTCCTGGAGGGTGCAGCGTTTGTGCTTGGTGATGTAGGGCTGCAGCTGTTCGGCCATGAAGTTCCCGGCAGGCGCAGTGTTTGTGCTGATGTTAATACTAGAAGAAGATTGGGTCTGCAGCTATGGCAGATGACCAAAAATTGGTCCATATGTTAACCCATGCCAGTGTCATTTCAGCAGTATCAGCATTCACTCTCCCAAGGCTCACATGAGGTTGTTACATCACGTAAGCCCTGCAACCAAATCACTGATGGCTTCTCTCTACCCGGTTTAAGATGAGTAAGTGAATCAAAAGAAAGCGAGATCTACGTCTGCCGCTCACTTACTCTTAATTGCTTATATATCTAAAGGTGAAGACAGTGAAGCCAGCATTGATGGGGCGCAAACCAACCTCATGTGAGCCTCGGGTGAGCGAGGGCCAACACCGCTCGAATGGCGCCATCACAGCAGGGAAGCGCAAGCTTTTATTTCTTTAACATGGGGCAAATATAGCGGATTGGAAGGGGTTTTCCAAGTAGTGGACAACCCCTTTAATGACCAAAGGCATTGGGGTCGGATATTATACACTGGCGGGGCGAGGGGTCAAATGTTATACACTGGAGTAATGGGGTTTAAGGAGAAACTGGAATTCCTCCCCACACATCTGATCTCATCAGCTGAGATGTATGTATCTAACAGCGCTGATTAGATCTGCGATCTGTGTGGATCACACAGTCATTCATTGACAGCGTGATGCAAAGCACCCGGTGGGGATTATTCTGTTCCCCACCAGGACTGAAGGTCCCATGAATCGATCACTGGATCTTAATGCCGTAACATGGACAGCCCGGGGTACTGTAATGACCCCGGAAGCTGTCCTGATCCACCTCCTGCCTGTGATGTCCCAGTGACATCATCGGCAGGGAGTGATCATTTCCCGTGTCTTCAGATGGGCAGCAGCTCAACTTTGCAATAAAATGTGATAACAGGCGATCAAAGCATTGCATCTACCCAAACATGGCATCAATAGAAACATCAGCTCAAAATACAAAAAATAAGCCGTCACACAGCCCAAGATCCTGAAACATGAGAACGCTACGGGGTGCGGAACATGGGGCAAAAAGTGCAATTCTTTTTCTTTAAAAACTTCTCCGTTTTTTTTCACACTTAGATAACAGTAAAAGTAACATGTTTGGTATCTACGACCTCGTACTGACCCCAAACATCATACCGACACGTTAGTGTTACCATATAGTACTGACCCGAGACATCATACCGACACCTCAGTGTTACCATATAGTACTGACCCCAGACATCATACCGACACCTCAGTGTTACCATATAGTACTGACCCCAGACATCATACTGACATGTCAGTGTTACCATATAGTACTGACCCGAGACATCATACCGACACCTCAGTGTTACCATATAGTACTGACCCCAGACATCATACCAACACATCAGTGTTACCATATAGTACTAACCCCAGACATCATACCGACACGTTAGTGTTACCATATAGTACTGACCCGAGACATCATACCGACACCTCAGTGTTACCATATAGTACTGACCCCAGACATCATACCAACACATCAGTGTTACCATATAGTACTGACCCCAGACATCATACCGACACCTCAGTGTTATCATATAGTACTGACCCCAGACATCATACCGACACCTCAGTGTTACCATATAGTACTGACCCCAGACATCATACCGACACATCAGTATTACCATATAGTACTGACCCCAGACATCATACCGACACCTCAGTGTTATCATATAGTACTGACCCCAGACATCATACCGACACGTCAGTGTTACCATATAGTACTGACCCCAGACATCATACCGACACCTCAGTGTTACCATATAGTACTGACCCCAGACATCATACCGACACCTCAGTGTTACCATATAGTACTGACCCCAGACATCATACCGACACCTTAGTGTTACCATATAGCACTGACCCCAGACATCATACCGACACCTCAGTGTTACCATATAGTACTGACCCCAGACATCATACCGACACGTCTGTTACCATATAGTACTGACCCAAGACATCATACCGACACCTCAGTGTTACCATATAGTACTGACTCCAGACATCATACCGACACGTCTGTTACCATATAGTACTGACCCCAGACATCATACCGACACGTCAGTGTTACCATATAGTACTGACCCCAGACATCATACCGACACCTCAGTCTTACCATATAGTACTGACCCCAGACATCATACCGACACCTCAGTGTTACCATATAGTACTGACCCCAGACATCATACCGACACCTCAGTGTTACCATATAGTACTGACCCCAGACATCATACCGACACCTCAGTGTTACCATATAGTACTGACCCCAGACATCATACCGACACCTCAGTGTTACCATATAGTGCTGACCCCAGACATCATACCGACACCTCAGTGTTACCATATAGTACTGACCCCAGACATCATACCGACACGTCAGTGTTACCATATAGTACTGACCCCAGACATCATACCGACACGTCAGTGTTACCATATAGTACTGACCCGAGACATCATACCGACACATCAGTGTCACCATATAGTACTGACCAGAGGCATCATACCGACACATCAGTGTTACCATATAGTACTGACCCAAGACATCATACCGACACCTCAGTGTTACCATATAGTACTGACCCCAGACATCATACCGACACCTCAGTGTTACCATATAGTACTGACCCGAGACATCATACCGACACATCAGTGTTACCATATAGTACTGACCCCAGACATCATACCGACACCTCAGTGTCACCATATAGTACTGACCAGAGGCATCATACCGACACATCAGTGTTACCATATAGTACTGACCCAAGACATCATACCGACACCTCAGTGTTACCATATAGTACTGACCCCAGACATCATACCGACACCTCAGTGTCACCATATAGTACTGACCCGAGACATCATACCGACACCTCAGTGTTACCATATAGTACTGAACCCAGACATCATACCAACACGTCAGTGTTACCATATAGCACTGACCCCAGATATCATACCGACACGTCAGTGTTACCATATAGTACTGACCCGAGACATCATACCGACACCTCAGTGTTACCATATAGTACTGACCTGAGACATTAGACCGACACCTCAGTGTTACCATATAGTACTGACCCCAGACATCATGCTGACACCTCAGTATTACCATATAGTACTGACCTGAGACATCATACCGGCACATCAGTGTTACCATATAGTACTGACCCCAGACATCATACCGGCACATCAGTGTTACCATATAGTACTGACCCCAGACATCATACCGGCACATCAGTGTTACCATATAGTACTGACCCCAGACATCATACCAACACGTCAGTGTTACCATATAGTACTGACCCCAGACATCATACCGACACCTCAGTGTTACCATATAGTACTGACCCCAGACATCATACCGACACCTCAGTGTTACCATACAGTACTGACCCCAGACATCATACCGACACGTCAGTGTTACCATATAGTACTGACCCCAGACATCATACCGACACCTCAGTGTTACCATATAGTACTGACCCCAGACATCATACCGAACACCTCAGTGTCACCATATAGTACTGACCCCAGACATCATACCGACACCTCAGTATTACCATATAGTACTGACCTGAGGCATCATACCGACACGTCAGTGTTACCATATAGTACTGACCCCAGACATCATACCGACACCTCAGTATTACCATATAGTACTGACCCCAGACATCATACCGACACATCAGTGTTACCATATAGTACTGACCCCAGACATCATACCGACACCTCAGTGTTACCATATAGTACTGACCCCAGACATCATACCGACACCTCAGTGTTACCATATAGTACTGACCCCAGACATCATACCGACACGTCAGTGTTACCATATAGTACTGACCTGAGACATCATACCGACACCTCAGTGTTACCATATAGTACTGACCCCAGACATCATACCGACACCTCAGTGTCACCATATAGTACTGACCCCAGACATCATACCGACACCTCAGTATTACCATATAGTACTGACCTGAGACATCATACCGACACGTCAGTGTTACCATATAGTACTGACCCCAGACATCATACCGACACCTCAGTGTTACCATATAGTACTGACCCCAGACATCATACCGACACCTCAGTGTTACCATATAGTACTGACCCCAGACATCATACCGACACGTCAGTGTTACCATATAGTACTGACCTGAGACATTAGACCGACACCTCAGTGTTACCATATAGTGACCATGATTAATAAAAAATCCAAAAACCAACGTGTAATTGCACTTTTTTTTGCAATTTCACGGCACTTGGGATTTTTTTCCCATTTTCCTGTACACTATATGGTAAAATAAATGATTTCATCTGAAAGTGCAACTCGTGCTGCGAAAAAAACAACAAGTCCTCGTATGTCTATATTGATGGAAAAATAAAAAAAGTTATGGCTCTTGGAAGAAGGGGAGGGCAATACGATAAACGGAAAATCACCTGGGGGTGAAGGGGTTAAGGAGATTACAATAATTCCAATAATTCTTACCTGAGTATCTTCATTTGATACAATGACGCGTCCCGACACTTTCTTAAATTTATCGGCAGGGAATTCTGAGCTTGGATCATTAACAAACACAAAATGATGGTTCTCCCTGCAGGAGGAAGAACAGTCAGCAAAGGGTTAGTGAATTAAACACATGACATAGATCCCTCTGTGTGTAATGACTCTATATAATAGATGTGTAAAGTCACTTTATGTATTGCACCATGTAATGTGAGGTTGCCTGATGCACCAGGGACGCCCCAGTGCTTTGTATCACGCCGATATGGATGTTATTTTAAAACAAATGATATGTATCAAGAAAGATTTTAATGTCTGTGGAGCTGGATTTCTTCTCCTGTCACTGCTTATGTCGTTGTGTTCTCACCAGATCACTTTCATCTGTAGGAACGTATGATCCTTTCCTTGACCCTTGCAAAATATACACATCTTCTTACCCAGACCAGCACAAGCAGAGCACCTGAAAGAGAGAGCGGGGGTCAGTCAGCGAGATCACAGGGGGCCTATAGGCAGATAGTCCTTTACTGATGGGAAAAAAATAATACAAATTAAGAGGATGTGCCATGAACAATTGTACATTTTAATCAATACATCTTAGAATATAAGAGTATACAGACATTACAGCCGGGGATCACAGAATATAAGAGTATACAGACATTACAGCGCGGGGGTCACAGAATATAAGAGTATACAGACATTACAGCGGGGATCACAGAATATAAGAGTATACAGACATTACAGCCGGGGATCACAGAATATAAGAGTATACAGACATTACAGCCGGGGATCACAGAATATAAGAGTATACAGACATTACAGCCGGGGGTCACAGAATATAAGAGTATACAGACATTACAGCCGGGGATCACAGAATATAAGAGTATACAGACATTACAGCCGGGGATCACAGAATATAAGAGTATACAGACATTACAGCCGGGGGTCACAGAATATAAGAGTATACAGACATTACAGCGGGGATCACAGAATATAAGAGCATACAGACATTACAGCCGGGGATCACAGAATATAAGAGTATACAGACATTACAGCCGGGGATCACAGAATATAAGAGCATACAGACAGTACAGCCGGGGATCACAGAATATAAGAGTATACAGACATTACAGCCAGGGATCACAGAATATAAGAGTATACAGACATTACAGCCGGAGATCACAGAATATAAGAGTATACAAACATTACAGCCAGGGATCACAGAATATAAGAGTATACAGACATTACAGCCGGGGATCACAGAATATAAGAGTATACAGACAGTACAACCGGGGATCACAGACATTACAGCCGGGGATATGCTGTCTCTCATTGGCCCCTCATTGTCTCTTCCTCCTGTGGTTTCCAAAGATGGCGGCGGGTTGAGTAAATGCACATGCACACATCCTCCCTATTTTAATTTTCTGAGATAATGACCTTTGGGTTTCCATAATCATCAACATTAACAGAAATAAACACATGACATAGATCCCTCTGTATGTAATGACTCTATATAATAGATGTGGTCACTTTATGTATTGAATTACTGAAATAAATGATCTTTATGATGATATTCTAATTCATAGGGATGCTCCTGTATACTCCAGATAAGCCTCTTTCAATGTGTGATTGAGCACCAATAAAGCCTCCTGACACTTGCTGGTAAATTTGTGCCTTAGACGTTCTGCACTCTCGTCTTAAATTTGGGATCCAACTATTTCCAGGGTCATATAGCAAGTATGGGCTAAGGAGATCTGCACATGGTGCCTGAAGTATATATTTTGTTGTTATGCAATAACCCTGGAACACCTTGATGTTTTATTACTTATTACATTCACTGGAGTTTGCTGTTAATACGACAATTAAAAAAACAGACTCACGTTGTCCTTGTGGTTCCGGAACAGCTGTAACACAAGCGATTGTTGGAATAACCGGTACCGAAGCACACTGCACATCGACTCTGTGTGCAGAATAAGAGAACCATGGGCAGCTTTATAATATGTCAGATAATAATCATACAGTGCAAACATAATTAGTGTTTACATCCCTGGGGGTCTAGAGCTGGGAAGGGTTTAGTGTTTACATCCCTGGGGGTCTAGAGCTGGGAAGGGTTTAGTGTTTACATCCCTGGGGGTCTAGAGCTGGGAAGGGTTTAGTGTTTACATCCCTGGGGGTCTAGGAAAGGGAAGGGTTTAGTGTTTACATCCCTGGGGGTCTAGGAAAGGGAAGGGTTTAGTGTTTACATCCCTGGGGGTCTAGAGCTGGGAAGGGTTTAGTGTTTACATCCCTGGGGGTCTAGAGCTGGGAAGGGTTTAGTGTTTACATCCCTGGGGGTCTAGAGCTGGGAAGGGTTTAGTGTTTACATCCCTGGGGGTCTAGAGCTGGGAAGGGTTTAGTGTTTACATCCCTGGGGGTCTAGAGCTGGGAAGGGTTTAGTGTTTACATCCCTGGGGGTCTAGGAAAGGGAAGGGTTTAGTGTTTACATCCCTGGGGGTCTAGAGCTGGGAAGGGTTTAGTGTTTACATCCCTGGGGGTCTAGGAAAGGGAAGGGTTTAGTGTTTACATCCCTGATGGTCTAGAGCTGGGGAGGGTTTAATACTTCTATCCCCTAGTAGTTTTGGACAGGGAAGTCTTTAGTGTTTACATACATCCCTTATTGTTATAAGGCAGTTAAGGTGTTAATTGTTAAATTCCTGGTGGTACAGGGCAGAGAATAGACACACTGTATGAGTCCTGGTTTTCTAGTGGGACCAGACTCCAGCAACAGTGTAATCAGGAAATCACAAAAATGTAGGATGTAATAAAACTGGAAGGCTGAAGGCACACGTGTCGTGCATCAAACACTGAGTGTGTTTGATGCACGACAGTGATAATTTTGGTGAGTGTGGTGCGTGTGTGGCGAGTGTGCCTGGCTGTATGCATGCATGTGAGTGTGATGCTGTCCACAGTCCTGAAGCAAACTTCAGGACTATGGACTGCATTTACCGGCATATTCAACCTCCGCGGCTGTCAAAGCCGCAGCGTATGAATGATTACTGTACTTGGAAACCGGCACAATCATCTTGCACCGCTGTGTCATGGCTGCAAGATGATTATTAAACACCCAGCTGCTGGGCACTTCTTTCTAATTTTCAGGGTTCAACTGCATATGCAGCATCTGTGCGGCATATGAGCACAGATGCTGAATATGTGGCTATTAACCCCGTGAATCAAGGGTTAATTTAAAAAAAAAAAAATTTTATATGTTGGCAACATGTCTCCAGGGAGTGTCCACACTCCCTAAAGACATGCTGCCTTAATTCATTGGCAGTTCAGGGGTTAATCCCTATATTTCTTGCCATCCGATATTTGTCGGCACTTCCAAATCATTCATAAAAGCCGCCGGCTCCTGTCAGTGAGCTGCCAGTGGTATGGTACACAATTAGCGTAAGTACATTGCTGGCCAGCGTCCTGAATAAGGAGCTGTCCCAGGTACTTACGCTAATTGCGTACTGAAGCCGCCGCTCTCCATGGTGCTGAAGACTTAATCATCTGCACCATGGCCAGCGCTCCAGAGTTTCAATGTGGGCTGGCCATTGTGCAGATGATTAAGTCTTCAGCACCATGGAGGGCGATGGCTTCAGTACGCAATTAGCGTAAGTACCTGGGACAGCTCCTTATTCAGGATGCTGCCCAGCAATGTACTTACGCTAATTGCGTACCACACCACTTTGACTCGCACCCATATACTTTTAATGGCCACTCGCACGTGGAAATCGCGTATAATCGCAATGCGAGTGTAATGTGAGAAAATCGCATTGATGTGGCTTGTATCATTTAAAGATACAGGTCCGAGTGCAATGCAATTATTTCTTGCATTACACTCGCGCGAGTCTTGCGCCAGCGTGCCTTCACCCGAAGACAAAGTTGCCTCAACGTTTGTCAGTCTGTAGCATTGTATCTGCTGCTCCTGGAATAAGAAGTCACAGAAGAAGCTCTCCTCATAATCCTCTTGGGTGGAGTTCAGGTAATGGGTGGGAATGAGGTTTTCTTGTGTCCTATTGCAGAGAGGGCAGTGGGGGGAGGCTCCTTCTGCAGTATGAGGGCAGACCCCAGGGAGGGAGTGTCGAAAACCATGGAAAAGCGCAGACAGCGGAGATGACTATAGGCTTTTTTGTTTTAACAGGAGCAAACATGGGGAAACATAAGGTCCAAGTAGTGGACAACATCTTTGTTTCGGTTTTTCACGTATGCGCCACATCATTTTCCTCTACTTACTGTTCTTTGACCATTACAAGACTGGCACTTGTTTTCTCCAGCTCCATAGCACTGCCTGCAATCCTGCAAGAAAAGAAGCAGAAAAGATGTTTTACCACCAAATACAATTTGCAGAGCGGTAATTGTGGAGACACAGGGGTCAGTGGGTCTCTCGTCCGCTGGCCCGACCGCCTGTGGAAAGACCGCATGGACCAGGGCTCATCCCAATTGAACGTCCGAACTCCTTAACTTTGGACAGAACACTACTCAGACAACACAGGGTGAAGGAACCACAGAGTGGTGAGACTTTATTGGATTCCCAACAGTGAAAGGCATATAACACATAACCAAGCAAACACACAATGTAACAGTCAACAGAGTATCAGGCTTCCGTTGGCTCACCAGGGATTAGAATATTTGTGGCTTAGGAGCTTCCAGGGCCAACTACCCCAGTCCAACAGCACCCTGCTTATGGCGGGCTCACTATCTTAGGAAGCTGACCAAGCACAGCAAAGTCTGTAGCCAGGTGACTGATTTGTCCCAACCTGAGTATCTTCTATCCGAATCCTAGGCTAAACTCCTGTACAATATGATCCAAGTTATGATCTTGTAACTGGGACTGAAGTCCCTAGGCTGAAATCACATAGACACAGCAGATCACAACTGGTGACTGAAACAAGTACTTTTTATACCCCTAGCCTTCATCTCAAGGTATTGTGTTCTAACAGGATTGGTTCAGATAAGGCTGTTTCTCTTATTGGTCAGCAGATCAATCCGACTGCATAAATTTCCTCTGAATGATGTAGACACAGGGGCTGAAGAAATTTACATTTAGTTAGCACTCCACAAATTAAGACAATGGGGGCTCCGAGCAGACTGGCAAAAAACAATGACTTACTTCTTATAAGTTAACAAACAAAAAAACAATACGTCTGGCCTAATTAAGAATATTTAAGCGTTGATTCAGATGGTAATACAGTGCTTAATATTTAATTGCTTAATTGGGGGTCTCCGTCCCTCGTTCCTTCCCTCCAGCAAGACCACGGTAGAGTATATGGAGCTACAGTCAATCTCCTCACTGTGTCCACAAGGATGAGAAGTAGCCTGGGGTTTGGGATCCCAGGAATATTGATGTGTGGAGACACCAGTGGTGGCATCTAATCAGCAAAGAATGGGCTCGTGGGTGAGGGGGTTACGCTCCTAAAATTGCATAGCACTATGCTCATGTATATTGGGGACATCAACCGCCCATTCACAGAGAATCCTGGTGCTATATATCACTGTATCTCTGCGTTGTACTGGCTCTTTATGTAGGGAATCTATTTCATTTTTGTCACCATCCTCCTCATGTTAGATATTATAAATTCTCTCTCCCTTAAAAAGTGCATAATCTGATTTCTGGAGAGAATATTAAGAAGTGGCCAACTTCATAAGACAGCCCAGTGAGGCTATAAAGAGCCGTGCACACCAACATCTAAGAAGGCATTTATAAATGGTACTAGATGGGAGCCCAATGCTATCGCATCGGGTGGATGGTGATATTATGATGGAGGCAGGCTCTATGGCACTAGGGCAGCATTCGCCTCTCCCCCTGTGAAGTCTCTCCCCTGCCCGCTGTTTTTCCCCCTCGCTCTCTGCCCCCTCAGTGCTGCCTCGTCTCTGCCCCCCTAGGCTGAAAGGTGACCGTGGTGCGGGCTGAGGTAGTGTGGGGTGAGTGCAGGGTGACTGTGGTGCTGGGTGACCGTGGTGCAGGGTGAGTGAGTGCAGAGTGACTGCGGGTTAACGGTAGTGCGGGATTATCGTGGTGCGGGCTGAATGCAGGATGACCGTAGGGTGGGGTGACCGTAGTGCGGGCTGATTGCAGGGTGAGTGCAGGCTGAATGAGTGCAGGGTGACTGTGGTGTGGACTGAGCGAGTGCGGGCTGAGTGCAGGATGACCGTAGTGTGGGATGACCGTGGAGGCCGGCTGAGTAAGCGCAGGGTGAGTACGGGCTGACTGCAGGGTGACCATGGTGTGGGCTGAGTGCTGGGTGAGTGGAGGCTGTGTGAGGGCAGGTGGAGTGTGGGATGACCGTAGTGTGGGCTGAGTCTGTGCGGGCTGAGTGCAGGATGACCGTAGTGTGGGATGACCGTGGAGGCCGGCTGAGTAAGCGCAGGGTGAGTGCGGGCTGACTGCAGGGTGACCATGGTGTGGGCTGAGTGCTGGGTAAGTGGAGGCTGAGTGAGGGCAGGTAAAGTGTGGGATGACCGTAGTGTGGGCTGACTCAGTGCAGGGTGAGTGCAGGCTGAGTGCAGGGTGACCATGATGTGGGGTGAGTGCAGGCTGAATGAGTGTGGGCAGACCGTGGTGCGGGCTGACTGAGGGCAGGTTGAATGAGGGCAGTCTGAGTGAGTGTAGGCTGTGTTAGTGAAGGCTGAGTGAGGGCAGGCTGAGTGTAGGCTGAGTGAGTGCACGTTGATCGTAGTGCGGGCTGAGTGCAGGGTGACCGTGGTGTGGACTGGGTGAGTGCGGGATGACAGTAGTGCGGGATGACAGTGGTGTGGGCTGAGTGCGGGCTGACTGTAGCGCAGGCTGAGTGAGTGCAGGGTGAGTGTGGCTGAGTGCAAGGTGACCATGGTGCAGGCTGAGTGAGGGTAGGCTGAGTGAGGACAGGTGGAGTGTGGCATGACCGTAGTGTGGGCTGAGTCAGTGTAGGCTGAATGCAGGCTGAGTGCAGGGTGTCCATGGTGCAGGGTGAGTGCAGGCTAAATGAGTGCGGGGCTAACCGTGGTGCGGGTTGAGGGAGGGCAGTCTAACCATGGTGTGGACTGACTGTGGTGCAGGCTAAGTGAGGGCAGGCTGAGCATGATGTGGGCTGAGTGAGGGAAGGCTGAGTGCAGGATGACCGTAGTGCAGGCTGAATGAGTGCGGGCTGACCGTGGTGCAGGTTGAGTGAGGGCATGCTGAGTGAGGGCAGGCTGAGTGAGGGCAGGCTGACCGTAGTGCAGGCTCAGTGCAGGGTGAGTGTGGGCTGAGTGCAAGTTGATCATGGTGCAAGCTGAGTGCAGGGTGAATCAGGCTGAGTGAGGGCAGGCTGCCTATGGAAGGGCTGCAGTCCAGAGACAGGAAAGTCACCAAACAGTGTCAGAGCCGGAGGTCACAAAAAGGACAAAATCAGGATCCGGTAGAGTAGTCGGGGAGCCAGGTCAAAACAGAGATGGCAGCAAGGTACAAAATCTTGAGGCAGAAAAAGCGTCCAAAAAACAGGCTGAAGTAACAGTCAAACACCAATACAAGACAGGAGACTGTCAAGGAGAACCAAATGCTATTTCCGGCAGCTTCCAGCAGAAGGCTGATGGTATTAGTAGGGTGTGGTGCCTTCTAAAAGGCGGAAGCTAGGAGTTGATGATTTCAGCTGGACAGCACATATACCCACTCTACCAGACTGACGTACTGAAGGTCCCGGACACTGTTATCTTAGTGAGTGGACGGAGCCTGCACTCTCTAGCGTTTTTGGTAAAAACCTCTCCTATATCACCAGCACCCACTACAGAGTGAATATGGCACTTCCTGATGACAGAGGCAGATGTTGCAGGAGCAATAACAGTTACTGCATAAGTAGATGTTGGTATGCTCAGCTCTTAATCTATAGCCTCTTTTATCATATATAGTACCCATTTGTGAAGAATATGGTAGGCGTCATGTCTACATGTGCCCATGTCATCTATTCAGAGTGCCCAATCCACCTACAAATGGTTTTCGTGGCAGATGGTGAGGTAACAAAGTTAATTAAAAGTAGAGAAGGTAAAGATCCCACAGAGTAAGGCAATTACAGCTGGAACGTTTTGTTCTAAGAGCGGGCTACTGCAGTTTCCAGGAATAGATCAGCAAACAGTTCATCACCCGTGGAAAATTAGGAAGATTGGGGTGTGCATAGCTCTTGCCAATATGGTGGGCATATTTTCAGCTTTAGGATATCAGAAGGAACAAATACACATTTTCCCTTAAACTGTCTGACATACCTATCAGATTTAAATTAATATCTGGCAGCTGGATGACAGCACACACATCATGTTTCCTATCTATGAACAGGAAAATTCATAATAGGAAAGATGACGGTAATATCTCTCGCATGGGACATCCAGGGGCGAAGATATGCCGAAAGCTGGGATGACATAATTCTCTGTAGTTCTGAGCCCATCCCACAGACAGACCCCACATGAGGTCATCAAGGGTTTGATCAAGTGAGGGGTCTAAAGTTGCCCATCATATTTCTTCATTGTTCACTTCTGGTGAAGGATAACACTGTGCATCACTGGAAGTAACCGTAAGCTCCCGGGCTCCACATCACCTCCCATGTGCCGAGCCAACAACCAAGGAAACTAGTCTTATGTATGTCTGCTTATACTTGTTGCATTAGCACATATATTTTTATATCTGACTATCATATCTGTAAATCCAGTGTGTAAATAGTGTTTTTATCTAGTGTGCTCTAAAGTTAAATTAATATATAACTTAATCCTGGGTTGCTCTTTGAGCTCAATCCACTAATTCCAACCTCCTTGTTCTCTGTTAATATTACATGCTACATAGGTTGGTTTCTGGCCCAATATAACCCGTCAATGGACCATGCTTATATGTAATAAGGAACCGGTGGTAGCTCTACTGGGTTGGCAGGTCTCTATTTCACTGGGGCAGCCGGTCAGGGTTGTGAGCAAGTGTGATGCCATGCCGGAGGTTGCGTGGATCACCCTCTCTCATCCCAGTGCCTCCTTGTGCCAGTGCAAAACTGTGCCAAGCTGGTCTCACATACCCCAAGTGGTTGCCAAACGTCACATGTTGGCGGAAGTGAAGATGCCACATCGTGTGACTCCAACCAATTAGAGTAGTCAGTGCGGGCCTACGAAATGCGGTTAGTCACACTGTTGTCCCTATTAGTTATAGCGGTACTAGCCTGGAGCACCATTGTATTACAGGGAGTCCCCTACTACAACAGCTCTATGACTATTTCCTTACCTTCACCTCTGATGTATGGGGGACTATCATTTTTCGACTATCTGTAAAAAAATAATCTGGACGTTTCACTTCAATGTCCCATAGCTGAGGAGTGGGCCCATTGGAGGGACCATCCACTTCTGTGCCTAGGATGAATGAGGATGTAATAAAAACAGATTTGTTACATGTTCATTAGTCTAAAATGCCAATAGCTATTTATGACTTCCCTCATACCATTCACTCAATATCTAGTTTCTAATACAATAGCTAAACTCCTTAAGAACACAAGGGTGACATTGTTTAGTACACATGGGTGAAAGTGTGGAGGAGTCTTTAATTAAATAAACTTATTTTCCCCCTGTGTCTTCTGTAAAGGGAATCTGTCAGTTGATTTTTGTGTACCATTCTAACCGTATCCTGAAATAGTGTTTGGGCAGCCCTTTCAGGATATATAACTTTTATCCCTATACGTGGCCTCATTACGTTGCTATAAGCTTTTGAAATTCTATAGTCTTGTGCTGACTAGTCAATAGTATGTAAATGTTGCATGCATATTCCCCTGCCCGCCCCTCTGTGCAGCATCAGTGATTGGTGCAGAATGTCAGTATTCATTTCAGAGTGAAAGGTGTGACACCCTCTCACTTAGCAGCACACTGTTAGTGTAATTGTCTGGCATTATTGTACCAGATCTGGGCAGCGTCATGTTACATACCGCCTGAGAACAAGGGAGAGAGATGAGCAGTGTGATGATTACAGCGGACACTGGGAGCTGCGCACGCACCGCCTCCTCACCTGAAGGAAGGAGACAAGACTTTATAGAGCTGTTGTGTCTCACGTTGTGCTGCTCATTCCTTCAGGGGAGGACGTTCACAGCTCCCAGTGCCTGCTCTGTAATCATCACACTGCTCATCTCACTCTCTTGTTCCCAGGAGGCGTGTGTTACATGAAACTAACCAGACCTGGCACAATAATGCCAGGCAATTACACTAACAGTGTGCTAAGTGAGGGAGCATCACAGCGTCATATCTGCTCCTGCTTCTCCAGCAACTGCCACCAAACTCCAGCCATCTCACCTGCCTCCAACTTCTCTCCTGATTTCTGCTGCCTGTGTTTAGTTCCCTGACTCTGCTTCTGTTTCACCAAACCCAGTGTCATGTAACCCTTGTGTGCCCTTCCAGCACTTACTGAACCATTGTTTATTATGCAGATGCAGCTCTCTGGACCTTCAGGACTCTTTTAAAACCTGCTCTGCGCTAATAAGCATTGGACTTGTTTTTCTGTGGATTCTCATTCCCAGGCCTTTGGGTGTTTTTGTTATTGTTGGACTGTGCTTTTCTCCATCCTGTGAGCATTATTATTAGAGACTTTCTTATTTACGTTATCGTGTTAGAACTATTTTAAAAAACTTACAGTTCTTACTTGTTTGATGAACTAAATCTTTTGTTGCACTTCGCGTTATAGTTTCCACATGTGATAATTATAGACTTGTTCACGTTTAAATCTGTCTGTGCTCCCATCTGCTAATAGATCCTTGAGTAATCCTACAGCATATAACAGTGCTCCAATTCTTTCTTCTGAGAGATTCAGATCACAATATGCTCGGATCAAACTCTGAGTTCCATTAGCATAATCGACCTGCTTATCTCGGACAAAAGAGTCTATGGTTGTGTGACCCTCGCCTGATAGTCACCATACACCTTTAATGTCATTTGATTTGCAAAGTCATTCTCATCTTATTATTAATAAACTCTTTTAGTACACATGTGTGAATATCATCTTAATGGTTATTAAACTCCCTTAACACACATGGGTGAATATCATCTTAATGGTTATTAAACTCCCTTAACACACATGGGTGAACTTCATTTTACCAATTAGGTAATCATTTTAGAATGAATTCAGGATTCTCATGTGCTTCAATAAAGCACTTGTAACTGGAACAATAAACTCCAAGAACCTTAGTGTAGACGTCCTGACTGCTTTGGTGCCTGCGTCTTACCGTAATAAGGTTTAGTCTTCCAAGCAGCCTGACGGTATTCAGTGAACGTTGACAAGGCGTACTGTAATGTAAAAGATACAAGATATTAATACAATCCTCAGTTTATAAAGAATAAATGTATCTAGTGTCTACTGGATCTTGTTTTTGGGCTAATGTTGCACCCTGTATGTGTTGAAGGGCTGGATCTTCTCAATCTTCATTTCTTTCGCTGGGAAGAGCTGTAACAACAATGGTCCTTGGCTAATGCCAGGAAGGCTTGTCTCGCTTCATCTTCGGAAATGGATGGAGGTCTGTATTAAAAGATCACCAAAAAGGTTAAAGGTCACCTGTCAGCAGTTTTGGGGGGTTGTAAACCCTGCCCACCACCTATAACATGATGTAATTAGGGTTCCTGTTACCTCTTTATATCCCCGGACGTCTCATGCACCTCAGAAATAGAGTTTTATTCTGTCCTGCGCCATATGCTAATTTGTTTTATGGATCATATGGGGGGGTCGGCAGATTACGGTCACCGCTGCCCCACTCTATGCAAACACCGCCCCCTCCTGACTGTGTGCAAGTGAAAGACAGATGACATCATCCACACAATTCCCAAGTCTCGCGCCTGCGCAGTGGCGCCTCGCTGTGCCCTATTGAACAGTGATTCCACTGCGCAGGCGCAAGACTTCAGTCTCATTAGCTGCACAGTGCCGAAGCCTCGCGTCTGCGCAGTGGAATCACTGGATGTTCAATAGGGCACAGTGAGGCGCCACTGCGCAGGCGCGAGACTTCGGTCTCATCAGCTGCACAGCGCCGACGCTTCGCGTCCACGCAGTGGAATCACTGGATGTTCAATAGGGCACAGTGAGGCGCCACTGCGCAGGCACGAGACCTGGAAATTGTGTGGATGACATCCTATGTCATTCGCTTGCACACAGTATGGAGCGGCGGTGTTGGCATGGAGCGGGGTAGCGCTGACCCTTATCCGCAGACCCCCATATGACCCAAACAAGAAATTAGCATATGGCAGAGGACAGATTAAAAGTCATTTACTGAGGTGCAGGGGACGTCTGGTGATATAAAGGGGTTTCATGAACCCCAATTACACCATGTTAAAGGTGGTAGGCAAGGTTTTCAACCCCCAAAACTGGTGACAGGTAACCTTTAAAGATTTTCAGAAATAGTTCTCTGTGTACTGCTATATCTAATCCTATCATGTGTGAATGTCTCTGTTACATCTCCACCTGAGCCTGCTCCTGTGACATCTGCGTCTGTCACCAGTCAGCACCCTATTCACTCTGTAGTTGGTGCTGGTGATAGAGAACAAGTGAGAACCAGAAGCTCCAGACAGCGCAGGCTCAGCCCATCCGCTAAGGTTAGAATGTCTGGGACCGGCAGTTCTTTCCAGTCTGACAAAGCGAATGTGTGTGATGACCAGCTGAACTCATCAGCTCTTGGCTTCAGCCTATTAGAAGGCATCACACCCTTCTTAAGCTTCCAGCTTTCTGCTGAAAACTGCCAGCTATAGCTTGTGCTTCCCCAACTTGTCTCCTGCTGTGAATGGTTTTCTCTGTTCTATCTCAGTCTGTTTTTTGGACTCTTCACCTGTCTGATAATTTTGACCCGGCTCCCCGACTACTCTACTAGATCCTGATTTTGTCCTTTTTGTGACATCCCGGTGTTGACCCTGCTTTGTGACTATTCTTGTTGCTGAGTCAAGTCTACAGACAGCAGCCCATCCATAGGCAGCAATCTTCTGGACCCGTTTTAAATCCAGATCCCTGTATAGGGGTTAAAGGGTGTAAGGCAGGGGTGGACATATCATTGGTGCACAGGGGCCCTAGAGGTAAGGGGGGCCCACTTCTACCTCCAAAACAGGTTGAATGCAGCATTTTGATGAGCTCTTGCAAGGCCAAAGGGGCCCAATGATGTTCCTGCACAGGGCCCTTTTCTGTATGTATCACTGGGGTCAGGGTACCTCAGGATTCTGTCTGAGCTAGCCATTTTAAGTCTGTGGCATCACAGACATCACAGTATCTAAGTCTTGAATAGGTAATACTATCTGATGACCTGCGGTATCTAAGCTTCTCACATGAAAAACTGCTAAGCCACTGAACTGTGTATCTAATCCCATACCCTCCTCTGCTATCTTGGTATGTATTTACCATTGAAATGAACTTGGCAATAAGGAAGCTGGATGTATTTTTCTCTGTAGATAGAGGTAATGAGACTCGTTATCTCTGGTTCCTATCAGTGGGTGATAATGCAGCTGGATACGTGTCACAGCCAGGATATAGAGGAGAATATTCTACAGGAACTTACGATATATGGGTTGCTTTATCGGTGCGGACTTTAGGGAACGGCTGAGTTTTGGGTGGAGAAAAATGTTCAAAGGTTCCATCTATAGAAGAAACATGGAGGGTGAAGATCGGTGTCTTGGGTTATCTGCAGCTGGGCAAAGTCAATGGAGTCAGGGGCTGCAATCACACCCGGGCCCTGGAGCCTAGGGGGCCCCAAAAGTCCCTTTGGCCTCTAGAAAAAGACTATTGCTAAAAAAGGTTTGCAATAATTGGGGGCCCCGTTGGAGCTTCTGCATCGGGGACCATGAGCTTCAAGTTACTGCACTGAGTGGACCAATGTCCATAACGCCAAAATAATGGATTAAAACTAGCAGAAAAGTACCCAGCTTAGTGGGCGTGATGAATACTTACAATAGCTGCTATTTGAAGGGGTTCTGCATCCAACAATTGTACATTATAATTTACTAGGTGGGTGCCCGATGCACATGCATCGGGATTCTAGAAGAGCGAGTCTCTGACTCGCAATGGCCGCTGCGCGGCCAATGCTTCGGGCGTATCAGCATGACCACGCTGACTCGCAGCGAGAGTGGACTCAAAAGGGGCAAAAAACCCATTTGCAATTATATAATAGATAGATCTTAGAATAATAAGAAGTTCCACAATTGGATGTTAAAAAAAATGTTCCTGTCCCGAGATATTCTTATAAACGTGCCCCTGTGTAATGTATGTGTCCATTCATGCAGGAACAGGTGGGATATACCACAGCCCCTGAGCAAGAGAGGAAGTAACAGTATGCAGACATTACAGCCGGGGATCACAGAATATAAGAGTATACAGACATTACAGCCGGGATCACAGAATATAAGAGTATACAGACATTACAGCCGGGGATCACAGAATATATGAGTATACAGACATTACAGCCCGGGATCCCAGAATATAAGAGTATACAGATATTACAGCCGGGGATCACAGAATATAAGAGTATGCAGACATTACAGCCGGGGATCACAGAATATAAGAGTATACAGACATTGCAGCCGGGGATCACAGAATATAAGAGTATACAGACATTACATCCGGGGATCACAGAATATAAGAGTATACAGACATTACAGCCAGGGATCCCAGAATATAAGAGTATACAGATATTACAGCCGGGATCACAGAATATAAGAGTATACAGACATTACAGCCAGGGATCACAGAATATAAGAGTATACAGACATTACAACGGGGATCACAGAATATAAGAGTATACAGACATTACAACCGGGGATCACAGAATATAAGAGTATACAGACATTACAGGCGGGGATCACAGAATATAACAGTATACAGACATTACAGCTGGGGATCACAGAATATAAGAGTATACAGACATTAACAAATTACTATAACATGGGAATATTTAATAGTATCCAGGTGAGATAGATAGATATAGTGATAGAGGATAGATAGATAGATAGATAGATAGATAGATAGATAGATAGATAGATAGATAGATAGATATTTTTTACCACGTGATGATTCATATCCAGAAATAGTGGGTATTGGAGTTTGAGCGTCATAATGAAATGCATCGATTCGAGGATTCTGATACCTAAATCCGGGGTTATCTCGGCCGCCATCTAGGAGAAATATATAGTACAAAAGTGTAAATTCAAGGCAAACTCTTTGTGTAAATTAGAATCAATCTTATTCACTACATGCAGTTTATCAAAGAGCGTAACTACAACAGGTGCAGGGGCTGCAATCACACCCGGGCCCTGGAGCCTAGAGGGGCCCCAAAAGTCCCTTTGGCCTATAGAAAAACACTAATGCTATTAAAGATTTGCAATAGTTGGGGTCCAGTTGGAGCTTTCAGATCAGGGCCCATGAGGTTCAAATTACGCCACTCATTATAATCCTAATCTTCCAGAAATGACAGGAGCGGATACTGACCATTGTTTGCCGATACTTGTCCATGGCGGCTCCACTGGTCCATGGCGGGGGAGGTTGTCCGTGGCCGTTGTTGTCGGGTGACTGAAATCAATGCAATAAGTAGATTTAAGTGAATATGAGAAGATGTATGCTGCAAAGCACAAGGTGATACAATGTATCCATGCAGCATTACCCGGAGATACTCACCCGCTGAGCTCTGTGGAGGGAGTAAATGACTGACACATAATTTGTTCTTTATGATCGCAATGAGGGATTATTATCAGCAGCTTCAGTTTATTGCTCTCTTTTCAAGGACTAAATGTATACATGCAATAAATGTACCAATATTAAACACAGGCTTTCAGGGAAGGGATAAGGTGTCGCAGCGTCCCCCCACACCTCACAGCCTGTTTCATGTCCTCTATGTAATGAAGCCATCCTTAGTATTTCCTGGACTGCATCGAGTGGCAAATCCACCTTTGTTCTTTTCTGCAGGGGACTCCTCCAGTCCCTGTCCAGAGTTTTGCAGGATGAACCGGACGCAGACAGAACCTGACAGCACCGGATGAGCACAAAGTGTGGGCAAATATGCCCTCCGATCCTGTTATTTGCAGGATTCGTTTGTGCTCTGTCTGTTGCTGTCCGCGGCGCTGAAATTTGAGCCCGCATGTGCATTGCCGCTGTCCATGGTGCTGAAATTTCAGCTGTTTGTGCAGTGGAGCTCTCCATGGTGCTGAACGTTCAGCGGTGGTTCCGAAATGCTGCTGCTGTCCATGGTGCTGAATGAGCGCGGCTCCATTTCAGAGCCGGCGCTGTTCGACACAAGGCATCTGGAAAACTATCTGATTTTTTGTTGGATCCGACTTGGTGCCCATAGACTCCTATGTAATGTGCGCCAGATCGCCGAGGATCCGATTTTGTCCGATTTTTGCACCGGAGGCAAAATGCAAAACCGGACAAAATCTGATCAGGAAGAAAAATCACAAAATCGGATTGCCAGATAGGACAAAACTGGCATCACAGGGATACATGTGGACTAAACCTGATCAGATACTGTCCAGTTCAAACCGGACCGGACCTGCAAGGTAAAAACTGTGGTGTGAAGCCGGCCTAAGTATTTAGTATTCCACTCACCTACTTTGTACTTTCCAGCTTGGGCAAGAGTAGGTTTTCCTGCAACTGCATGAAAAATCAATTTGGAGTTCCCTCCTATACAGAGTTTATGCAGTTTGAGTAGTTGTTGCTCATATGCAATCTCAGAACAAAACAGTCTCTCAGGACAGGAATACAACATGAGAACCACCATCAGTACAGGAATACAACATGAGAACCACCATCAGTACAGGAATACAACATGAGAACCACCATCAGTACAGGAATACAACATGAGAACCACCATCAATACAGGAATACTACATGAGAACCACCATCAGTACAGGAATACAACATGAGAACCACCATCAGTACAGGAATACAACATGAGAACCACCATCAGTACAGGAATACAACATGAGAACCAAAGTCAGTACAGGAATAAAACATGAGAACCACCATCAGTACAAGAATAAAACATGAGAACCACCATCAGTACAAGAATAAAACATGAGATCCACAATCAGTACAGGAATAGAACATGAGAACCACCATCAGTACAGGAATATAACATGAGAACCACCATCAGTACAGGAATACAACATGAGAACAACCATCAGAACAGGAATATAACATGAGAACCACAATCAGTACAGGAATATAACATGAGAACCACCATCAGTACAAGAATAAAACAATGAGAACCACCATCAGTACAGGAATATAACATGCGAACCACCATCAGTACAGGAATACAACAATGAGAACCACCATCAGTACAGGAATACAACAATGAGAACCACCATCAGTACAGGAATACAACATGAGATCCACAATCAGTACAGGAATATAACAATGAGAACCACCATCAGTACAGGAATACAACAATGAGAACCACCATCAGTACAGGAATACAACAATGAGAACCACCATCAGTACAGGAATACAACAATGAGAACCACCATCAGTACAGGAATACAACATGAGATCCACAATCAGTACAGGAATATAACAATGAGAACCACCATCAGTACAGGAATACAACATGAGATCCACAATCAGTACAGGAATATAACATGAGAACCACAATCAGTACAGGAATATAACAATGAGAACCACCATCAGTACAGGAATACAACATGAGATCCACAATCAGTACAGCAATATAACATGAGAACCACAATCAGTACAGGAATACAACAATGAGAACCACCATCAGTACAGGAATACAACATGAGAACCACCATCAGTACAGGAATACAACATGAGAACCACAATCACAGGAATACATCACCAGAAACACAATCACTGCATGAATATATCATCAAAAGCACCTTTAGTACATGAATACATCACCACAAGCACAATGAATAAATATATGCATCAACTGAAGCACCATCAGTTCATGAATACAGCACTAGAAAAAACATCAGAACAAAAATATAATACCAGAACCACCATCAGCACAGAAATAGCATCACCAGATGCACCATCAGTACATAAATAAAGCACTAGAACCACCATCAGTACAGAAATACTTACCAGAAGCACCATCAATACATGAATGCAGCACTAAAACCACCATCATTACAGGAAGACAATACCAGAACCACCATCAGTAAAGAAATACATACCAGAAGCTCCATCAGTACATAAAAATTATAATTACTTACCGGTAATGTGATTTTCCAGAAACATGACAGCACCAACAGTGAGAGGATGATACCCGCATCCAGGAACAGAAAACCTACAGCCAAAAATAAAAAGGGGGGTGACACTCTCCCCACTCAGTGTGTTTCAGAACATTTAAGGTATGCAACACCACTACACACTTGTGGACCACACAACCGTCACCAAGATAGGGAGGGAACTTGCTCGGTGCTGTCATGGCTCTAGATTTTTTCCCTTCCCCATGACAGCAGTAGGATGTGGTCAGACCCCATTAATTAATGCACAGAACCACCCTCAACCTGCCACATATGGGGGAGGTGATTTTACCATGCACCAGGTAATCTGCACACATAGCACGCCATTCACACTGATATCAATGATGCAGAGTGTCTGAATGCCACCCACTAGTCCCTGCCACCAGACCAAATGGGCAGCCAGTACGATGCATCCGAACCACTAGATGAATGACGCCCCATGAGGCCCATCCACACCCTGCAAAAAAGGGAGCAGTAGTCAAGGCATTCAAGACTAAATTTAGCTCTCAGGGAGCAAATTTAGGACTTTTCAGGGGTCTCCCTGCAAAAGAGGCTCTAATAGATCTATAAACCCAGGGATGGTCAGCAATTTTGTGATCAAATGGATCACCCAGGGCAGCAACTTGTACTTTAAGGGTACTGGTTGATAACCCCTTTTCCAACCCACTCTGAACCAACCGCTCCTCAGACATTGAGACCTGTTGGACTTCATTAGTTAAGTGACGCCCTGAAAAGTCAAGGACTTTTTTCCAAATTTTTTCATACTTGCTTGTGACTTTTTTTTTTTTTTTACTAGAGAGCATAATGGCAACTAAGGACCCTAAACACCCCTTTGCTAAAAGGAGTCCCCTCTCAAGTTTCATGCTGTGAAATGAAGCCCGTGTACTTGGGGGTGCAGAACTGGGCCCTGGCTCAGCAGATCTGGAACGCCTGGCAGCATCCACAGGTCCGAGATGGACATACGTCTTAGCCACCTGAACCATGCCCTCTTTGGCCAGAAGGGGGCAATTAGTATTACTCGTCCCTTGTCCTCCCAAATTTTCCTCAACACTATTGGGATCAAAGGGAATGGGGGAATGCATAGGCTAGCCGAAACCCCCAGTGCTGTAGGGGAGCATCCACTCCCTCTAGAGCTTCATCGGGTTCAGGGAATAGATTCTGTCTACTTTTCGATTTTGACGAGTGGAAAACAGGTCTATGTCTGGGACAAATATGTCCAAATATGTCCTGACTTAGGGACCACTCCCCCGATGTAACACATGACGGCGCAGAGAGTCTGCCACCATGTTGTCTGCCCCTTTTAGGCGAGTGCCAGATAGGGACTGTAAACTGCTTCCTGCTACTCTGAATAGCTATCTGGCTTCTTCCATTAACGCACCGTATCTCGTCCCTTCTTGATGGTTTATGTACGAGATAGTGGTCATGTTGTCTCTGATAGGACTGACACGCGCTTCCCCCCGACCACATCGCCTGTCTGAAGAATGGCCTGCCTTATGGCCGCTAGCTCTCTTAGGTTGGAGGAAGCTGTTCTCATGGTGTGATGCCATTGACCCTAGAATACCAGATCCCCCAAATGGGCTCCCCATCCCAAGGGACTGGCATCTTAGGTTAACATTAGTGGAGCCTGAACTGACCAAGGAACCCCTCTGTGTAAATTGTCGCTATTTAGCGACCACTGCAAGGACTCCAACACTTGGAGAGATAGTAGAAACTTCCGATCCAGGTTGGAAGGATCTTTTGCCTGTTCGGACAGGATTTGCAGCTGTAAGTCCCTTGTATGGAACTGAGCCCAAAGAACTGCTGGGATAGTGGCCTTCAGAGACCGCAGGGGGGACATTGCCTGTCTTATGGTCACCGGACAACCATGCAAGGGAAGGCACCGATATTGGAAATAGGTAGGAATCCCTGCGACCTCTACCACTATTCTCAGATACTGCTGATGACTCCCAAAAATTGGCACGTGGTAGTAAGCATCTTTTAGATCTACTACCGCCATGTAGCAAAGAGGATACGGAAGTCTGACCGCGGACTTCAGGGTCTCCATCTTGAAGTTTTTCACCCGTAGGTATTGATTTAGAATCTTCAAATTGAAGATCGTCATTAGTGACCCGTCTGGCTTTGGTGTAAGGAACAAAGTGCTGTAAAACCCCCTGACTAACTCTTGATCCGGCACTCTTACTACCACATTATCCTGTATCAGGAGCAGAAACTCTTTCTCTAGTGTGTCCCGATTGCTCATGGCCAAACTGGTCGCAACCATCTGATGAGGTGGGAGAGTGGAAAAATGTAATCGTAGACCCTCGGCTAATAACATGACTATCCATTCCGAGGCTGGCAGGGAGGCCTCACTGATGGACAAGAAACCGCAGCCTTCCTCCGACCGGTAGCCTGGCGTCATTGCAGCGCCGGACTGGGGTGTCTGGGGCCCACCAGGGAAATTGACTCCAGGGGCCCACCCACCCGGGCCCACCCAATCTTCAGCTATATGCAAATACCTATTAGCCGTTATACCGATCATAGTGTAGCGTGGACTGTAAAACACAGGCGGCTCCTGCACATCACTGTGCGCTCACCATTACTGTAATTTGCATTAAAGGGATTTTTTGGTGAAAACAAGTTATCAGCGATGCACAGGTTATTGGTGGAATCCGCACCATCAGAAGAATGTGGCATCAGAGGTAATTTTTTATGCATTTCTTACTCACTCCTGGTTTTGTCTTATAAATACTGAGGTCACCAAATGCTCAACTTGCTTTCTCTCGCAAACCTCTGCATCTCTGCTGCTGTGTCACAGGACAGGGAGGGGTTAAACATCCACGTATTTAATATCTATTGGAAATAAAGAAGTTTCCCCTTATTAATATCAGATAAAACAAATGGCCAACCACAATCCACTCTACCAAGACCAATATTACCAGATAGAAGGCAGAAATACCACCACACCGTGACCAGATCACATATTACCACAACCTAGTGCCCAAATAATGCCACATTCAAGGCACAAATACCGTCACACCATGACCAAAGCACATAATACCACCACATAGTGATCAAATGCTACCACATACAAGGTATAAATACTGCCACACCATGAGACCTCATATTACCATTACATAGTGACCGAATAATACTACATACAAGACAAATACCGTCATGTCATGACCAAAGCACATAATGCCACCACATAGTGACAAATAGTACTAAAATAATAAAAATGTAAAAAAGCTATGTGTATTGGGTCAGTCTACAGGTAATACAGTGATCACAAGTGACGTTATACACAGGAGTTCTGTATATAGTGTCAATGTACAGGTAATACAGTGATCACAAGTGACATTATACACAGGAGTTCAGTATATAGTGTCAGTGTACAGGTAATACAGTGATCACCAGTGACATTATACACAGGAGCTCTGTATATTGGGTCAGTGTACAGGTTATACAGTGATCACCAGTGACATTATATACAGGAGTTCTGTATATAGTTTTAGTGTGCAGGTCATCCAGTCATCAGCAGTGACATTATACACAAGAGTTCAGTATATAGTGTCAGTGTACAGGTGATGCAATGATCACCACTGACATTATACACAGGAGCTCTGTATATAGTGTCAGTGTGTGTATAGGTAATACATGTAGCTTCTCCCCACACATTCCATGTAACTTCTCCTCACCATCCATCCATGTACCTTCTCCTCCATACACTCATGTAACTTCTTCCCCATTCATCCATCTTCTCCCCCCTTTTCCATGCCGCCCCCCATCCATCCATCCTGTTCTCCCCCTTTTCCATGCTGCCCCCCCCCATCCATCCCATTCTGCCCCCTCTTCCAGGCCACTTCATCCATCCATTCATCCATCCATCCCGCTCTGTCCCCCCCAGGCTGCTATCTCGGCTGTATCAGCGCCTTACCTGACTCCACACTCCTGATCCTGGCAGCTTCTTCCTCTTTAGCTCCCGATATCCCGCTTTCCGGCACCCAGCACCAGGCAGCTTCTTCCTTTGCAGCTCCCAGTCTCCAACTCACCGGCACCAGGTACCCGGCAGCTTCTGCATCTGCGACTCCCAGTCTCCGGCACCTGGCGGCACCCATGAGCACCAGGCACCCGGCAGCACCAGGCACCCGGCCGCACCAGGCACCCATACAGCACCAGGCACCCGGCAGCACCAGGCATCCGGCACCACCAAGCACCTGACAGCACCAGGGGCCCGGCAGCACCAGGCACCACCAGGGGCCCCACAGCACCAGGCAACACCAGGGGCCTCGCAGCACCAGGCAACACCAGGGGCCTCGCAGCACCAGGCAACACCAGGGGCCTCGCAGCACCAGGCAACACCAGGGGCCCGGCAGCACCAGGCAACACCAGGAGCCCGGCAGCACCAGGCAACACCTGAGGCACGGCAGCACCAGGGACCTGGCACCACCAGGGGCCACCTGAGGTCTGGCAGCACCAGGGGTCCGGCATCACCAGGGACCACCTGAGGCCCGGCACCACCAGGGGCCACCTGAGGCCCCGGCAACACCAGTGGCCACCTGAGGTCCGGCACCACTAGGGGCCCGTCACCACCTGAGGCCCCGCAGCACCAGGGGCCAGGCACCACTAAGCTCCACCTGAGGCCCGGCAGCACCAGGGGCCCAGCACCACCAGGCACCACCAGGGGCCCGGCAGCACCAGGCACCGCCAGGGGCCCCGCAGCACCAGGCACCGCCAGGGGCCACCAGGGGCCTGGCAGCACCAGGCAACGCCAGGGGCCTGGCAGCACCAGGCAACGCCAGGGGCCTGGCAGCACCAGGCAACACCAGGGGCCCGACACCACCAGGCACCAGGAAACCACACTGAGTGTGGAGAGGTGCCGCCCCCATTTTATTTTTAGCTGTAGGTTTCCTGTTCCTGGGGGTGGGAACCATCCTCTCACTGTCGGTGCTGTCATGGGGAAGGGAACATACATCTCTAGAAGCTCCACCAGTACATGAACACACAAGCAGTACAGAAATACAACACTAGAAGCACCATCACTTTAGAACTTTTTTTGATAAATGAAAACCATTAGCAAGCATTTGGTGTTGGTCCTTCTTTTGGACATCCTCATTGAGCAGGTTTTTGCTATGTAATCTCAGGACAGCATGAGGTAGGGCTGATAAACAGATTTCAGTTCTGTGTTACTTATCAGGATGAGTGCTGTTCTTTACTTACTATGATGGTTTCATCACCATGACATTATCACTGCCTGGAGTAGGTCTCACTCGCCTGTTAGACTGACCACATCTCCTCCTCTGATAAGCAGCTCACTCTCGATTGATAATGTACATGCAGATTAACCAAACATAGTCTTTGGGAACATGGTACATATTGGACATACAGAGCTTTGTGTGGTTGGGGCAGCTGTCTGAGCTCTGTTACATCTGTTAATATTAACCCACCCTTAAGCAGTTCTTCTTTGTTTGATGGCTTGGACCCATACGGGACCAAATAAAATGAAGAAAAAAAAAATAAAAGGTTTTAAAAATATGGAGAAAAAAAAACCAAACCAAAAAACACTAAAGTTCAAATCACCCCCCTTTTGTGCCATTGAAAATAAAACTATAAAAAAAAAACACAAACATTTGGTATCGCCGCATTCAGAAATGCCCGATCTATCAAGATATAAAATCAATTAATCAGATCTGTAAACTGCGTAACGGAAAAAAAGTCTAAATGGCAAAATTATGTTTTTTTTTTGGTCGCTGCAATATTGAAATAACTGGCGATCAAAACATCGCATCCACCCAAAAATGGTATCATTAGAAACGTCAGCTCAAGGCGCAAAAATAAGCCGTCACAGCCCCAAATCTAAAAAAAATTAGAATGCTACGGTTTTCAGAAAATGGTGCAAAAGCGCAATTCTTTTTCTTTAAAATATTCTGATTTTTTTTTTCACCGATTAGATACCAGTAAAAGTATACGTTTGGTATCTACAAACGCATAGTGACCTGAGGCATCATACCGACATGTCAGTGTTACCATATAGTACTGACCTGAAGCATGATACTGACACCTCAGTGTTACCATATAGTACTGACCCCAGACATCATACCGTCACCTCAGTGTTACCATATAGTACTGACCCCAGACATCTTACCGACATGTCAGTGTTACCATATAGTACTGACCCCAGACATCATACCGACACCTCAGTGTTACCATATAGTACTGACCCCAGACATCTTACCGACATGTCAGTGTTACCATATAGTACTGACCCCAGACATCATACCGACACCTCAGTGTTACCATATAGTACTGACCCCAGACATCATACCGACATGTCAGTGTTACTATATAGTATTGACCCCAGACATCATACCGACACCTCAGTGTTACCATATAGTACTGACCCGAGGCATCATACCGACACATCAGTGTTACCATATAGTACTGACCCCAGACATCATACCGACACGTCAGTGTTACCATATAGTACTGACCCCAGACATCATACCGACACCTCAGTGTTACCATATAGTACTGACCCAGGCATCATACCGACACATCAGTGTTACCATATAGTACTGACCCCAGACATCATACCGACACCTCAGTGTTACCATATAGTACTGACCCCAGACATCATACCGACATGTCAGTGTTACTATATAGTATTGACCCCAGACATCATACCGACACCTCAGTGTTACCATATAGTACTGACCCGAGGCATCATACCGACACATCAGTGTTACCATATAGTACTGACCCCAGACATCATACCGACACGTCAGTGTTACCATATAGTACTGACCCCAGACATCATACCGACACCTCAGTGTTACCATATAGTACTGACCCCAGGCATCATACCGACACATCAGTGTTACCATATAGTACTGACCCCAGACATCATACCGACACGTCAGTGTTACCATATAGTACTGACCCCAGACATCATACCAACACAGTGTTACCATATAGTACTTACTCGAGACATCATAAAGACACCTCAGTGTTACCATATAGTACTGACCCCAGACATCATACCAACACCTCAGTGTTACCATATAGTACTGACCCCAGACATCATACCGACACCTCAGTGTTACCATATAGTACTGATCCTAGACATCATACTGACACCTCAGTGTTACCATATAGTACTGACCCCAGACATCATACCGACACCTCAGTGTTACCATATAGTACTGACCCCAGACATCATACCGACACATCAGTGTTACCATATAGTACTGACCCCAGACATCATACCGACACCTCAGTTTTACCATATAGTACTGACCCGAGGTATCATACTGACACGTCAGTGTTGCCATATAGTACTGACCCGAGGTATCATACCGACACCTCAGTGTAACCATATAGTACTGACCCCAGACATCATACCGACACCTCAGTGTTACCATATAGTACTGACCCCCAGACATCATACCGACACCTCAGTGTTACCATATAGTACTGACCCCAGACATCACACCGACACCTCAGTGTTACCATATAGTACTGACCCCCAGACATCATACCGACACGTCAGTGTGTTCATATAGTACTGACCCCAGACATCATACCGACACCTCGGTGTTACCATATAGTACTGACCCGAGACATCATACCGACACCTCAGTGTTACCATATAGTACTGACCTGAGACATCATACCGACACCTCAGTGTTACCATATAGTACTGACCCCAGACATCATACCGACACCTCAGTGTTACCATATAGTACTGACCCCAGACATCATACCGACACCTCAGTGTTACCATATAGTACTGACCCGAGACATCATACCGACACCTCAGTGTTACCATATAGTACTGACCCCAGACATCATACCGACACCTCAGTGTTACCATATAGTACTGACCCCAGACATCATACCGACACCTCAGTGTTACCATATAGCACTGACCCCAGACATCATACCGACACCTCAGTGTTACCATATAGTACTGACCCCAGACAACATACCGACACCTCAGTGTCACCATATAGTACTGACCCCAGACATCATACCGACACCTCAGTGTTACCATATAGTACTGACCCCAGACATCATACCGACACCTCAGTGTTACCATATACTACTGACCACAGACATCACACCGACACACCGAAGTGACAACAGGTTCACCATTGTGTCCAGGGTTGGGGTTGCCGTCAAAACAACTACTCCGCCTATGGGGCACTCAAGGGATCGACGGTTGCTGGCAGACCACCTCACTCTTAGCCCTTTCACCACCAATTTGCACTCATTACTTTAGGCTGCACCTCCACACTAGCCCTTAGAAGAATTACTTTAGAGAAAATTGCTTAAAACATTTTTAAAGTTAGACTTTATTAAGTGTATAAATGATAGCCTACATTATAAGTGGGTGTAGTATTAGTGCAATAATACATCAGGGACAGGGGTAGGTATCACCACCTTCATATACATATTAAGGTATCCGGTGCTGGGGAGTTACTGAATCCATACATTGTATTTATCTGTAAGAGAGAAAACAGAGACCATTATTAGTACAAGTGTATAACTTTCTTCCACACCAGTATTATGTGTTCTAGAACCGCTACACAGATATCAGACTTAAAACACACCTAGATGAGGGTATTGAGCTTAAAATCGACAATTCATCCCATTAGGCTTCAGAGTTCCCAATTTTCGAATCCATTTTAGCACTTTAAAGGGAACCTGTCACCTCCATACAGCCCCCAGGCTATCACTACCTGTCCCTGCACCTTCCTATTACTACTCTAACTATCCCTCTCTGTGCTAAATGTGCCCTGTGACTGTGTAATAAAAGCTTTTTATCACTTACTCATTGCTATGTTAATGATCCGGGGCGGGGGGAGGGGGGGCTAACGTTGTTAGCCCCTCTGGACATCCTCTCTGTGTCCCTCTCGCCACCTCCTTCATTGTTTATCACGCCCCGGTGGGCGTGATATTGACATCCAAATGCCGCCCCCCAGCCTGGCTCGCTCCGCTCTGCAGAATGTTGGGTATGACGCCGAACGCGCCATTTCTGGTACACCGAAGCCGGACTTCAGGCTGTGCAGTACGCATGCGCTATGGAGCACATTACATCAGCTCATCTGTGATCAGCTGACGTAATGTGCCCCACAGAGCATTCATAGCTCTGTGGATGAGCTGTGGAGTACCAGAAATGACGCGTTCGGAGTCATACCCGGCACTATGCAGAGCAGAGCGAGCCAGGCTGTTGAGGCACGCATCAGGGCGTGATAAACTACACAGGAGGCGGCCACAAAGAAGACACCCAGAGGAGCTAGCAACGGTAGCCTCCCGGATCATTAACCTAGTAATGAGTAAGTGATTAAAAGCTTTTATTACACAGTCACAGGGCACATTTAGCACAGAGAGGGATAGTTAGAGTAGTAATAGGAAGGTGCAGGGACAGGTAGTGATAGCCTGGGGGGGGCCTTTATGGAGGTGACAGTTTCCCTTTAAGCTTCAATAACTTCTCCCTATCTCTTCTAATGGGTGGCACCATATCTATAAGTCTGAATTTGAGGTATGCTTAAGCTCTGTAAAGTGTTTAGAGACTGTGAGGTCCTGTAATAATTCTCTCTTTATGCTTTATTTGCCCATAAGGAATCGCTGTATTAATTTTTTGGGGGTGATGGCTATCAACATGGAGCAACTTATTTCTATCAGTGTTTTTGCATTACCAGGACATCTAAAAATTGTATCTCTGTTGAGGAAGCAACCATTGTAAATTTAATTGTTTCATCTATTTCATTCATATACTGAAGAAATTCATTCAATTCTCCCATCCTCCCATTCCACAAGAGGAAGATATCGTCCACGTACCTCCACCACCTCGGTACTTTACCGAAGTGGTGTTGGGACACATAGACGAACCTCTCCTCCAGGTCCGCTATCACCGTATTTACATTTGCGCTTTCAATTTGAGCCCTAATTGCGGTACCTCGTAAGTGCATGTAATAGGTATCTCCGAAAAGGAAGTCATTCTGCCTAAGTACCAAGTCTAGTAGCTCAATTGATGTATTCGGTGTTCTTTAATTTGTTAGTTATGGCCTCTACTCCTCTATCATGATCTACTGATGTATAGAGAGGTCACATCAAAGGAGGCCAGAATTATTTCCCCTTCCAACTTTACTGATCTCAGCTTTTCCAAAAAATCTCCTGCTACAATTGCAAAGGGGGCTATCATTTTGTCAAGGAATATACCAGTATTACTGAACACTGAATTGATCCCTGCCACTATGGGCCTTCCTGGAGGATCCACCAGGGATTTATGGATCTTTGGTACTAAATAAATCACTGGAGTAACAGACAGTCAGCTAAGTCCTTCTTTTGTCTAGTATTCCCCCCCAATTCAGCTCCCGTACTTACTTTTAGGATATTACTCTGTATCTCTAATTTGGGGTCTTTATCTAGTTTCCTATACACCAATTTGTCAATGAGTTTTCTCATTACCTCCTTTAAATAGGCAGCTCTGTCCATGACGACAACCGATCCTCCCTTATCCACGGCTTTTATTATCAGGCTGTAGTCATGGCCAAGCTGTTGTATGGCCTCGTACGCACCTCTAGTGAGGTTCCGATGTCTTAACTCTTTCTTCAATATCAATTTCGCTATATCCTGCTGCACCGCTTCAATATATGCCTCCACTGCTGGCACTCCCTCTACCAGTACAAAATCGCTTTTCTTTAGAATGGCTAATTTCCTTATATCCAACTCACTACTAGTTGTCCTGGCCTCCATGCTCTTATTATGAAACCAATGCATTAACGTTATATTATGGTACTACCTGTACAAATCTACTTCAACATTAAACCAATCAACGTGAGTTGTAACACAATAACTCATTCCCTTCTCAAGTACATTCATTTGGTCGCAACTTAAAAGTTTTACTAGAAATATTTACTATCAAGCTTGGTCCTTCCTCTTGACTTGCCGCTGGGGCTGGGGTTTACCCTTGTCTTGTTGTTTTCTTCTGTCTCCTCCGGTGGTGCTGTCCTCCTCTTCTTCATCTGGTGATGATCCTTGTGGGTCTATGTAAAAATAAGTCAATGAGCTCATGATCAAAATTTACACTTTTCCCATTATTTAGTTGATTATTCCTCTATATAGTCCTCCTTTCTGTTTGTCCCCCTCCTCTTCGGCACCTGCACATAATCATCTTATTTCATTCATATACTGATGAACTTCACTCAATTCTCCCATCGTCCCATTCCACAAGAGGAAGATATCGTCCACGTATCTCCACCACCTCACTACTTTACCGAAGTGGTGGGGCACGTAGACGTACCTCTCCTCCAGGTCCGCTATCACCATATTTGCATATGCGCATTCCATTCAAGCCCCCATTGCGGTACCTCGTAAGTGCATGTAATAGGTATCTCCGAAAAGGAAGTCATTCTGCCTAAGTACCAGTCTAGTAGCTCAATTGATGTATTCGGTGTTCTTTAATTTGCTAGTTATGGCCTCTACTCCTCTATCATGATCTATTGATGTATAGAGAGGTCACATCAAAGGAGGCCAGAATTATTTCCCCTTCCAACTTTACTGATCTCAGCTTGTCCAAAAAATCTCCTGTATCTTTTATGTAGGAGTCTGCTGCAATTGCAAAGGGGGCTATCATTTTGTCAAGGAATATACCAATATTACTGAAAACTGAATTGATCCCTGCCACTACGGGCCTTCCTGGAGGATCCACCAGGGATTTATGGATCTTTGGTACTAGATAAATCACTGGAGAAACAGAAAGTCAGCTAAGTCCTTCTTTTGTCTATTATCTCCCCCCTCCCAATTCAGCTCCCTTAATTACTTTTAGGATATTACTCTGTATCTCTAATTTGGGGTCTCTATCTATCTCTTATTATGAAACCAATGCTTTAAAGGGAACCTGTCACCTGATTTTAAGTCCCTACACTATCTCTAGCTGTCCCTACACCTTCTTAGCAGCTCCCTATCTATCCCTTTCTTATCTAAAGTGGCCATATGAAATGTGTAAAATAAGTATAAACTTACTGCAGTCCCCATGGTTGGGGGACTGGGTAGGCGTGCCCACGCTGCCTTCTTCACACCTCTGTGGAGTAATGCATGCCCCGCTGGGCGGCATTATTCTGGGTCCACTCTGCCCCTGGATTTGGAATTTCCTGCCCTCTTTGTACTTCTATGCACCAGCCGGGCGTCACATCCGGCACGGTGCATTATGGGGCAGGTCACCTGATCGGCCCCAGTGCATTATGGGCTTGATCACGTGGCCCGGCTTCAATAAGCGCAGTGCGCATGCGCGGAGCCGGGCTGATCATGTGATCAAGCCCATAATGCACCGGGGCCGATCATGTGATCGGCCCCATAATGCACTCGGGCCGATCACGTGACCGGCCCCATAATGCACCGCGACAGATGTGACGCCCGGCCGGTGCATAGAAGTACAAAGAGGGCGGGAGATTCCAAATCCAGGGGGCAGAGAGGACCCAGAATAATGCCACCCAGCGGGGCGTGCATTACACCACGGAGGTGTGAGGAAGGCAGCGTGGGCACGCCTACCCAGTCCCCCAACCACGGGGACTGCAGTAAGTTTATACTTATTTTACACATGTTTCATATGGCCACTTTAGATAAGAAAGGGATAGATAGGGAGCTGCTAGGAAGGTGTAGGGACAGCTAGAGATAGTGTAGGGACTTAAAATCAGGTGACAGGTTCCCTTTAACATTATATGTAGACTGTGAGCCCTCGTGGACAGGATCCTCTCCCGTCGTGTATCAGCAAGCATTGACTGCTCATATGTACTGTACCTGTCTTTGTTACCCCCACTGCTTATGTAAAGCGCCATGGAACCAATGGCGCTATATAAATAAACAATAATAATAATATTATGGAACTATCTGTACAAATCTACTTCAACATTAAACCAATCAACGCGAGTTGTAACACAATAACTCATTCCCTTCTCAAGTACATTCATTTGGTCGGAACTTAAAAGTTTTACTAGAAATATTTACTATCAAGCTTGGTCCTTCCTCTTGACTTGTCGTTGGGGCTGGGGTTTCCCGTGGTCTTTTTGTTTTCTTCTGTCTCCTCCGGTGGTGCTGTCCTCCTCTTCTCCGTCTGGTGATGGTCCTTCTGGGTCTATGTAAAAAAAAGTCAATGAGCTCATGATCAAAATTTACACTTTTCCCATTATTTAGTTGATTATTCCTCTGAATAATCCTCTGTTTGTCCCCCTCCTTTTCGGCGCCTGCGCATACTCATCTTACTACACGCAGGCGCACACACAGCTCAGCCAGAATGCGGGGAGCCCGACTGTCATCATTGCGCCTGCGTGAAGTGCAAGAACCAGAGCCCGCCCCGTTATGTTCTGCAGTATGTGACACTTCGCGCAGGCGCAATGATGACAGCCGTGCTCCCTGCACTCCGGCTGAGCTGTGTGCGCCTGCGTGAACTAAGAAGATCATGCACAGGCGCCGAAGAGGCGGGGAGGATCGGGTCGGCAGCAATCTCAGTATACAGTGATCAGACCCAACGAACCTGCTAAGTACTCATTTCAGTACATGACGGGAAACATTATAAATTGTTTCTTTTGCAATACAGGGGGAACCAGACAGAGTATAGACACCTTCACTGAATGCAGCATAGACACTGCTGCTTTCAGTTTGCAAAACACTAGGGGGGGGGGGTAACAGGTTCACTTTAAAGTTCTCTTCATTTTAATTTATTTACAGGGGAAATAGTGATCAAACAGTGACGGTCTATCAGGGATCGCTACAAGAAGGACTTTGATGAGACGTGGCCCCGAATGACTCAGGAGCATGACGTCAGTAATATAAATATGGTGACGCACTGGGGTTCCTGAGGCCTTCACTGGATACAGAAGATAAGATCCATATATTGTAGGAGCAAAGTGTGGCCATTTTTACTTTTTCTTTCTCTTCCATGACACTGCTGCGCCTCAGACCGGCCACAACATATGATTTCTCTTACATGCAAACTTTAATTAAAAAGTTTGGGGCCAGCCAAGAGCCACACAAATAAAGCTATGTATTATTATTTTTTTCTTTCACAGGACCATTGGCAGCAGTCAGGAGCCGCCTCCACCATCGTTCCTGTAGTGTCCTTCCAGGAGAGATCACCACCGCCGGCCCCACCGACCTGAAGGCTGAAGGGCAGGACACTGCTTTTCCACTATCCCAGCCATCTATTGCTGCCAAAACCTTCCGTCCAGGTTTTGCAACAGTTCGGCAGCACCAGAGGGATCGGGATAGGAGTCGTCTGCCGGAGTTCATGCATATGAGCACGTTGTGCCAAGACGCCGTGAAGGGTTTAAAAGAGGAAATGGTTGCTGAGTTCAGAAAACTTCATACTCGCTTGGAGAAGGTGGAAGAGAATACGAACAAATCTGATAACCATTTGCTTTTTTTATCTGTACTCCAGCAGATGGAAAAAAATCTTGCCCATCAGCTGCGTGACATGCAAGTCTGCCAGGATGATCTGTTTGATGCCATACACCACCCTCTCTCACCTGATCCTCTATCACACCACTCTCCCCAACCCACACCTATTCCAAATCTCGCACCTCTCCCACATCCCCACTTATCGTACTTTGCGCACCTCTCTATCATCCCGCAACTATCATATATCCTGCATCTATTGTACATCCCGCACCTTTCCCGCATCCCACATCTATTTTACAACCCGCACTTCTTCCACATCTATTGTACATCCCACACCTCTCCCACATGCCGCCCCTATCGTACATCCCGCACCTCTCCCACATCCATTGTACATCCCACACCTCTCCCACATGCCGCCCCTATTGTACATCCTGCACCTCTCCCACATCTATTGTACATCCCACACCTCTCCCACATGCCGCCCCTATTGTACATCCCGCACCTCTCCCACATCCATTGTACATCCCGCACTTCTTCTACATCCCACATCCATTGTACATCCCACACCTCTCCCACATGCCGCCCCTATCGTACATATCGCACCTCTCCCACATCCATTGTACATTGTACAAACGTTCAAGGATGCCCTCCTTCCGCACCCCCATGCACACTACAAAGAGGGCAGTCCCCTATAAGAATCTCTATGAACCTGTATTTTAAAATCTTTATTCTAATATTAAACAATTATTTTTTGTTATAAAAATTCTTGCGTTTTTCATGTTATTTACAGTATGTCACTACACCGTACACGTGCCATTCTCTGTGAAGTAAGTGGGTGCAACCACAATCGCCGACGTCTCTGAGCCGATCTTCTTCGCCGGTCCTTGTCACATGCTACAGCTACCAAACGTGCAACTGCGAAACTGAAATTGATTTGAAGATGTAAAATCTCATATGAGAGAGAATCCATTTTCCTGATTGAGAAAATAAAGTCATAGGGTCTCATTAGCACACACTATATATACTGAAGGGGAGGTGCCTATAAAGAAAAAAAGGTCAGTTAAAAAAATGGACAATAACCGACTGAACCCCCTTCCCTGTTCAGCTCCCAAGTACACAGCCCCACATGAGTAACATCACCCCATCCCTATTTAGCACCCCAACACCCAGTCCCATGCAAGTAACCTCACCCCCTTCCCTGTTCAGCTCCCCAACATGCAGCCCCATGCGAAAAGATACAGCATCCACTTTCAGCTCCCCAGCATGCAACATCACCCCTTCTTGACTTACTTGCAAATGGTTGGGAAGCTAACGTCACCCCCTTTCCTGTTCGGCTCGCTGGCATATAGCCCCATGCAAGAAACATACCCCTTTCCCTGTTTAGCTCCCCAACACACAGCCCCATACCACTGATGTCACCCCCTTCCCTGTTCCGCTTCCCGGCATGCAGCCCCATGCAAGTAACCTCACCCCCTTCCCTGTTCAGCTCCCCGACATGCAGCCCCATACAAGTAACATACCTCATTCCCTGTTCAGCTCCCCAACACGCAGCCCCATGTTGGTAACATCAACCCCTTCCTTCTTCAACTCCCTGGTATGCAGCCCCATGCAAGTAACATCTCCTCCTTCATTGTTCAGCTCTCTGGCACGCAGCACCATGCAAGTAATGTCACCCCCTTCATTGTTCAGCTCCCTGGCAGCCCCATGCAAGTAACATACCTCCCTCCTTCTTCAGCTCTCCAGCATGCAGTCCCATGCGACTAATATCACCCCTTCCCTGTTCAGCTCCCCAACATGCAGCCCCATGCAAAAAACATATCCCATCCCTGTTCAGCTCCCCAGCGTGCAACATCACCCCCTTTTTCGCTGTTTAGCTCCCCAACCATATGCAAGTAAAGTCATCCCCTTCCATGTTCAGCTCTCCAACATGCAGTCCTATGCAAGTAACATCAGTCACACACAGTCCTGTGTACACAGTCCCCTCCATGCTGCAGCTCCTCAGTGTGAGCTCTCCACACTACACTGCTCACTAGAGACGTGATTATTCCCTACCTCAGGTAATGGTCCCTCAGAGCTCAGGTTCCGTCCTCTCATCAAAGCAGCCACCGGAAAGGACAACATTGAACAATGCACACTGCCACACTGGAACGCAGAAGCCCCGCCCCTTCCGGTGACATCACTCCCTCAGGAAAAACTGCACTACTCGCTGCGGTTCTCCCACCTCTAGGTGGCGCCAGATATCCACGTGTGACGTCACTGCCCAACATCGGTATAAAAGGAGCGCGCCGAAAAAGATGGCGCCATTATACATGCACCAGTGACCTAGATATCGCTGGTTATAAGTTCTGCGGTTACTATAGAGAGTAAAAATCCCATGTCTGTGAGACAAAATACACAGCAGGAGACGGTAGTGATGTGGCAGATGGCAGAGAATGATGGAAGACGCAAGTGTAGGATTTAGTGATTTCATGAGGTAAAATTACCTCACAACAGATGAAAAGACCAGAGAAGAGGCTGAGATCTGTATATACAGGGAGGAATCATGGCAGGATTGTGAGTGTAGGCCGGTGACATGGTGGCAATGCTCCGAATCACCATTAATATGGAGAAATTGCATTAAAAATTACAACAATAATACACAAACTATTCTAAATAGGAAAAAAAAAAGACTGGAGATGCGAGAAAATGGCGTATAGAGGGCGAAAAATAGTGAAAATACAATGTCTATGGGGCTTGCGGTAGGTGCGGCAAGTGCGGTATCGCATACTGCGGTTTTTTTTAGCGTCCGCACCTGCCGCAAGTGCCGAAACCGTACTTGCCGCACCTGCCGCACACTTACCGCAAGCCCCAACGCATACCGCGTTTTTTTCGCGGCCACAAGTGCCGAAATCGCAACTACACTGCACCTGCCGCAAGCCCCATAGACATTGCATGGGGCTTGCCACAGGTGAACAAGTGCAGCCGCTATTTGGTAATCGCGGCACTTGAGGTTTTATCACCACAACTGCCGCGATCAGCGTAAAACGCTGATGTGAAAGCAGCCTAATTGCAGCACTCTTGCAGCAAGCCCCATGAATTACCGCGAGCCCAATAGACAAGGTTTCGGCACTTGCCGCAAAAAAAAAAACGATGCTGACCGCAGTTTTTATCGCAGCCGCAACTGCTGAAACCGCACTTGCCGCGTCTGCCGCACACCTACCGCAAGCCCAATAGACAATGCATGGGGCTTGCTGCCAGTGTGCCACAAGTGCAGCCGTTAGGCAGCTGATGCAGTTTTTTGACCGGATCTACCGCATTTTTCAAAACTGCCAGTGTGAAAGCACCCTAATAGAGATTATCACAGCGCAAGAAAATACCTGAGAGGGAAAATGTGCAAAATAAACCCAAAAATCAATAAAAAAAATCATTATATGAAAGGAAGAAAGTGCTGGAGAGAAGCACAAAACTGATTAAACCGAACCTCGATAATAAATGATGCAATAATGAGAGAAAATACCGCACAGAGCGCAAAAAGGGTCTGAAAATGGTCAGAATCAGTATAAGGCCATGTCCAGACACGTTGGTTTTGGTGGTTGGTTTGGCAGTGATTTCGAACCTATGGCACGCGTGGCAGGGAGGGCACACAGAGCTGTCTACCCTGGCACGTGGCAGGGGGCATGATAGTGGCATTATTAGAAAGAGGGGACATGAAGGTGACATTATTACAAGAAGGGGAATGATGGTGACATTATTACAAGGAGGGGGCATGATGGTGGCTTTATTTCAAGGAGGGGGCATATTACTGCAGGATAGGGCATTACTACACGATGGGGGCAGGATAGCGACATTACCGCAAAGGGACAGGGATCGATCATACTACAAGGGGATAAGGCTGGAGACATTACTACAAGAAGGGGGTCAGGATTGGGACATTACTGCCAGGAGAGGGTCAGGATGGAGCACATTACTACAAGGAGAGGCTCAGGATGGAGCACATTACTACAAATAGAAGGAGATAGGAAGGGGACTCGGTGATGGCTCTGAGACACAGCACGCCTGGACGCCGGATGCCCGATCAGTAGAGGAGCAGAGGATGCAGACCCAGGAGAGGTGAGCTGGGGAGCGGTGCCAGGGGACCTAACACATTACTACAAGGAGAGGATCAGGATGGGGCCATTACTAAGAAAAAAAAGATCAGGATGGGACTTTACTACAAGGAGAGGATTAGGATGAGGCATTACTACAAGAAGGAGATCAGGATGGGACATTACTACAAGGAGAGGATAAGGATGGGACATTACTACAAGAAGGGGATCAGGATGGGGGGACATTACTACAAGAAGGGAATCAGGATGGGGACATTACTACAAGATGGGGACTGGGATGGGACATTACAAGAAGGGGAGCAAATTGGGGACATTACTACAAGAAGATCAGGATGAGATATTACTTTAAGAAGAGGATCAGGATGGGGACATTACTACAAGAAGGAGATCAGAATAGGGACATTACTACAAGGAGAGGATCAGGATGCGGGACATTAGTACAAGAAGGAGATCAGGATGGGGTATTACTACAAGATGGGGATCAAGATGGGACATTACAACAAGAAGGAAATCAGGATGGGAACATTACTACAAGAAGGGGATCAGGATGGGACATTACTACAAGATGATGATCAGGATGGGGACATTACTACAAGAAGGGGACCAGGATGGGGACATTACTACAAGAAAGGGACCAGGATGGGACATTACTACAAGAAGGGACCAGGATGGGACATTACTACAAGAAGGGACCAGGATGGGGACATTACTACAAGAAGGGGACCAGGATGGGGCATTACTACAAGAAAGGGACCAGGATGGGACATTACTACAAGAAGGGACCAGGATGGGACATTACTACAAGAAGGGGACCAGGATGGGGCATTACTACAAGAAAGGGATCAGGATGGGGACATTACTACAAGAGAGGATTGGGATGGGCATTACTGCAAGAAGGAGATCAGGATGGGACTGGAGTTAGTGTATGGTGCCCTATGTCCACATTATCATGCCCAGGTGGGTGATCTCAGGAGGCCAAGTTCCTGGGAGCCAAACACTGCCTGGTTCCCAGTGTCCACACTACCTGGCCCGATTGTGCTTTTTCTCAGAAGGATGAGATACTGGGAGTCAGGCAATGTCTGGTACCCGATGTCCGCACTGTGAGGCCCAGGTGGGCAATATCAAGATGTGGCCGGGAATCCTGGGAGTCAGAGAGTGTCTAGTGCCCGATGTCCTCTGGGAGCCGGAAGGTGTCTAATGCTCGATGTGTGGAATATCAGGCTGAGGTGAGTGATTTCCTAAGGGGTCGGGGTCCTGGTAGCCAGAAAGTGTCTGGTACCTCATTTCTACACTATCAGGCCCAGGTGGGCGATTTCCTCAGGAAGGTCCCTGTGAGTTTAGCTTTGACGCAGACACAGGAACGTTCTCCCTCACTGGACAATTAATGAGGTTTTGTTGGGAAGTGGAAATATAGGTTTTTTATGGATAATTACTGCTCACTAGTGAAGTGAATAGATTGGAGTTAATTTTTTGAGGACCTCATTCTAGCAAATCCACTGTACACGGCTCAATAGCAAGATCAGTAGAGTTGATTTGTTGAGGATCTCCCTGCAGCCTCCACTCGGACAGTTCAGTTTCTGGGTCCCCAAAAAATCAACTCCAACCTGGATGGCTCATCATTGAAACCACTAGAATGGAAACAATCACATATAATATAAATAGTTACACACAGTGCTGATTGTTCAGTTTTTCCGGAATTTCACTTTTCTTGTATTTCACCAACATTTTTAAAGAATGGGCAGAGCTTCGCAGGGAGAGGCGCAACGGAGCCGACACAAGTGTCATAATTTATAACACAGAAATGACAAACTATGACAGGAATGTCCGGGGCACTGGAGAACATTTATGTTGTAATTTATGGCATTTTTGCTATGTAAATTATGCAGCTTTGGTCGGCTGCGCTCCGTCACATTTAAGACCCTTTCTGCAAATCTCCACCCGCTCTTCACAATGGTGATGCTGTCCAAGAGTGGTGGACACACAAGAAAAGCTGAACTCTACTGAGACTGAACAATCACAAAATGAAATATTTTCAAAAGTGAAAATAAAAAAAATACTAGATCGGAGTTGCTGCTCTGAGGTTGAAGATTTCTGGGCACACAGTGCATTATGTTTTACTCCATAACACTCACCCACACTTGAGTAGGAAAGTAGTTTATTCTTCACAGTGCAAAATAGTGTAGTCCTAATTGTTTTATTTTCTACTTCTGAATGTAATTGCATGTAAATAATGTTGATTTTCTTTTTGCAGGGTGCAGGACGCTCCACTACAGATGAGGAGGAAGTGGATACTTTTATCGATGGTGACCTCCTCATCCACCTGGTTGGAATGTAGGCGTGTTACGGAAGCCGTTTGATCACCAACATTCCGATCATGTGTAGACCCGGCGGCTCTGGGAGGTCTCTGCTGAGCCAGTGGACGGCTGGGAGGACCTCCATGAGAGAACACAGAATCAGTGCTGTAAGTATTGTTAGGTCACGCTGTCATATTCAGGGCTGTGGAGTTTGAGTCGTGGATTCTCTGCCTATTTTGGGTAGAGTCGGATTCAGGGAAATTGAGAAGTTGGAGTCGGATGTTTGGCTTAGGCTGTGTGCTCACGGTCCAGAGGAGCTGCGTGTTGGACGCAGCTCCTCCGGACCCGAGTGAAGCCGCGGGTGCCCGCAGGCAGTCTCCCTGCAGGCACCCGCTTCCGACTCCGCAGCATGAACATGCTGTGGAGGAGCGGAATGGTGGCAACCCGCACTGCAGCTGTCAGATCACTGAAGTCAGGATGGGCTTTCTTGAAATCCCATCCACTATGCTTATACTGTACTACGCAGTGTTTTGGATGCAGCGGCAAGATGCTGCGTCCAATACACTGCGTATACTGATCATGAGCATGCAGCCTTACTGACTTCACAGCCATGGTTGTGGAGTTGGAGTCCATTTTGGTGGAGTTGGGATTCAGGGAAATTGAAGCGTTGGATGTTTGGCTTACCGGCATCAAAGCCCTGGTCGTATTGATGGATGTGAAGTATTGTCTTAATCACAAATATCACGGGCACTTTCTTTACAATGTGTGATAGATGCAGGTCCAATATTAGAAGTCCCTGTTAACGGCCACTCGTTCACTTTAATCAGTACATTTTGGTGTGCGATCTGCCCGTAATGCGTGTGATTATACAATCCTGCATGTAAAAATTCATACACAAAGTTCCTTTCATTTTAATATCTTTACAGGGGGAAAAGTGATCAAGTGGTGACAGGAATCAGGGATCACTACAGGAAGGACTTTGATGAGACGTGGCCCCGAGTGGCTCAGGAGCACGACGTCAGTAATATAAATATGGTGACGCACTGGGAATCCTGAGGCCTTCGCTGGATGCAGAAGGTAAGATCCATATATTGTTGGAGCAAAGTGTGGCCATGTTTTACTTTTTCTTTCTCCAGTATGATACGGCTGCACCTCAGACTGGCCACAACATATGATTTCTTTAACATGCAAACTTTAATTATAAAGGTTTGTGGCTGGCCGAGAACATCCACAAATAAAGCTATATATTTTTTTTCTTCCACAGGTCCATTCACAGCATGCAGGAGCCGCCTCCACCGTCATTTCTGTTGCGTCCCTTCCAAAAGAGACCGTTACCGCTGACCCCTACAACCTGCAAGCTGAAGGGCAGGACACTGCTTTTCCCCTATCCCAGCCTTTTCTCGCTGCTGAAACCTCTCAACCAACTTTTGTAACAGTTCAGCAGCAGCAGAGGGATCGTGATAGGAGTTTTCTGCCAGAGTTCATGCATCTCGGCATATTGTTACAGGACGCCGTGAAGGGATTAAAGAGAAAACGGTTGCCGAGTTCAAAGAACTTTGTACCCGCTTGGTGGAAGCGGATACGAACAAACCTGATAACCATTTGCTCTTTTTATCTGTGCTCCAGCAGATAGAAAAAATCTGCCCGCTCTTTAGCGGCATGTCATGCAGGTCTGCCAGGATGATGTCAGACAACATACACCGCCCTCCCTCACTACTCTCCTCCAACCCACACCTATTCTAAATCCCGCACCTCTCCCACATCCATCCCCACTTATTGTATATCCCGCACGTCTCCCACATCTATAGTACATCCTAAACATCGCCCACATCCCGCAATTATCATACATCCTCCACCTACCCACATCCCGCAACTATCGTGCACCCTGCACCTCTCCCATGTCTATTGTACATCCTGCACCTCGCCAACATCCCACCCACATCTATCCTACAACCCGCACCTCTCATACATCCTGCAACTATTGTACATCCCGCACCTCTCCCTCATCCCTCAGCTATAGTACATCCCACACATCACCCACATCTATTGTCCATCCCACATCTATATATATCGTATATCCTGCACCTCTTCCACATCTATCGTACATCCCACAACTTTCCCACATCTCCCTTACATTCCCGCACCTTTCCAAGATGCAGCACACCTCCCCGTTTCTACACCAAGCCATCCCTCAAACAGTCCAAACACCCATCCGTCGCAGCCCTGATGTCTCTGGCTTTCCTTCTATTTCGTCCAGCTTTTTGTCTCCCCATCGCATTTCTTCCACCAAACATACAGGGATCCCCTCCTTCCGCACCCCCATGCACACTACACACACACCCACCCACTCACTCCTGTCATGATCTCAAGTGGCACTGACTTCTTTGTGGCCGACCAGACACAAATTCAGGTCAAAGAGGATCTCCAACATCCTATCCCAATATGTAGTAGGTGTAACAATATCAGCAAATACGTCAAATTAGAAATGTAGTATACAGTTATTGATAAGAAAAAGGAATTTATTTTCCTCATGTGCCAGGCATTGCAGGATCCCCATTAGGTATGCAGCACGGTGGCTCAAGTGGTTAGCACTGCAGCCTTTGCAGCGCTGGGGTCTTGAGGTCCTGGGTTCAATTGACACTAAGGACAACATCTGCAAGGAGTTTGTATGTTCTCCCCGTGTTTGCGTGGGTTTCCTCCGGGCACTCCGGTTTCCTCCCACATTGTAAAGACATACTGATAGGATGTTTAGACTGTGAGCTCAAAAAGAGAAAAGCATTACTGATGTATGTAAAGTGCTATGGAATTAATAGTGCTATATAAATGAATAAATATTATTATTATGTAGAAGCCAATTTTCCTCATCAGAGTGGGAAAAGAAAATTCCTTCTTGACTACAAATAGGCAATCAGAATAACTCCCTGGATCAACCACAAAAAAGTGCTAGCAGGGTAAAAGACAGCTTTATTAAAAAAGACATAAAAGTGCAACATTTACAGCCATAACCATTATATTTAATAAACATTCATACCAACAATTTGATTAGGAGGGTAGAGGAAGGGTACAAGGAGGATAAATGACATGGCTTGAGCTTTACTGAAGGACACACAAAAGGATTACACTATTTGCGCCTGCCATGGCACTCGGCCTGCGTCTGAAACAAAATAATTTGCAAACTGATCCCTCATTTGGGCAACGGCTGTGGTTGTTCTAAGCACAATATTTTTATAATCCTCCAATGGGCTTACAACATCATTCAGGTCAACGGGAAGCGGCTCTTTGCACAATAAGTAGTTGTGGAGAACGACGCAAGCTTTGACAACATCGTCCACAGAGTCAATTTTTAGTTTAATGGTTGTGCCCAAAATTCTCCATTTTGATGTTAGAATTCCAAAGGCACCCTCCACCATTTTTCTTGCCCTGGTCAGTCTGTAATTAAAGATGCGTCTGGTGTCATTCAGTTCACGACTGGGGTAGGGTCTCAAGAGGTTTTCACACATCTGGAAAGCTTTATCGCCAACGACAACAAAAGGCATTGGTGGGCCTTCCGTGTGGGGAAGAGGTCTTGGGGGTGGAAAACAGAAATCCTTGCCATATAAACAACGTCCCATTGCAGACAGTTTGAAGTCCTGGGAGTCGTTCGATCGTCTATATGCACCAATGTCCACTGCTACAAACCGGTATTGGGCGTCTGCAATTGCCATTAATACGATGGAAGAAGAGTTGTTGTGGTTAGAATATTCTGAGCCAGTGCCTTCAGGTTTAATGATCCGAATATGTTTCCCATCAACAGCCCCCAAGCAGTTTGGAAACTGACATGTTTCCTGAAACTTAGCTGCAATATCAATCCAATGTTGCGTCGTGGGATGGGGGATGAATTCTTCATGCAAAACTGCCCACAAAGCTCGGCAGGTGTCTTTTACGATTTGCGCTGCCGTCGAAATTCCAATTCTAAACTGGAAGTGCAATGACGATAGTGTTTCCCCTGTAGCCAGGAATCTGCAACAGATAAGATTAGAAGACGTTCCCTGAAGTACTAACATTTAAAATACCAAAATGTGATGCAATGTTAAAATTGGCATACCTTAGTGTCAACATCAGACGCTCCTCAGGAGAAACAGCTCTGCGGAAACGTGTGTCCTGTCTGGTAATCAATCCTCGCACGCGTTCCACCAAGTCATCGAAACTTGACACAGTCATCTGCAGATAGTCCTGAAACTTATTAGGGTGTCTACGTAGCTCCAGGTATAAAGTAGAGAACACGCCACGTGTCATTCTCTGCGAAGTAAGTGGGTGCAACCACAATCGCCGACGTCTCTGTGCAAATCTTCGTCGCCGGTCCTTGTCACATGCTACAGCTACCAAACGTGCAACTGCAAAGCTGAAATCTATTTGAAGGCGGAAAATCTCCCCCGAGAGAGAATCCATTTTCCTGATTGAGAAAATAAAGTCATAGGGTCTCATTAGAACACACTATATATACTGAATGGGAGGTGCCTATAAAAAAAGGATCTGTTAGATAAAAAAACAGACTGAACCCCATGCAAGAAACATACCTCCTTCCCTGCTCAGCTCCCAAGCATGCAGCCCCACATGAGTAACATCACCCCCATTCCTGGTAAGCTCCCCAACACCCAGTCCCATGCAAGAAACCTCTTCCCCTTTCTGTTCAGCTCCCCAGCATGCAGTCCCATGCAAGTAACCTACCCCCTTCCCAGTTTAGCTCTCCAGCATCGTCCCCTTCTTGAATGTTTAGCTTCCCAACCATATGCAAGTAACGTCAACCCATTTCCTGTTCAGCTCCCCAACGCGCAGCCCCATGCAAGAAACATACCCCCTTCCCTGTTCAGCAACCCAGTATGCAGCCCCATGCAGCTAACAACACCCCTTCCCTGTACAGCTCCCTAGCAAGCAGCCCTATACCGTGGACATCACTCCCTTCCCTGTTCAGCTTCCCGACTCGCAGCCCTATGCAAGTAACCTCTCCCCCTTTCCTGTTCAGCTCCCCGATAGGCAGCCCCATGCATGTAACATATCCCTTTCCCTGTTCAGCTATCTGGCATGCAGACCCATGCAAGAAACATCACCCCCTTCATTGTTCAGCTCCCCATTACACAGCCCCATGCAAGTAACATCACCCCCCTACATTGATCAGCTCCGCAGCACAAAGCCCCATGCAAGTAACGTCATCCCCTTCATTGTTCAGCTCTGCAGCACACAGCCCCATGCAAGTAACGTCACACCCTACATTGTTCAGCACCCCAGGACGCAGCCCAGTGCAAGTAACATCACCCTTTTTATTATTTAGCTCCCCAGCAGGCAGCCCCATGCAAGAAACATCACCCCTACCCTGCCCAACTCCTCAGCTTGCAGCCCCATGCAAGTAAAATACCCCCTACCCTGTTCAGCTCCACAACATGCAGTCCAACGCATCATACCTCCCTGTTCAGCTTCCTAGAACGCAGCCCCATGCAAGCAACCTTATCCCTTCCCTGTTCAGCTCTCTGGCACACAGCCCTATGCAAGAAACATACCCTATTTCCCTGTTCAGCAATGCAGCCCCATGCAAGTAATATCACCCCTTTTCAGCTCTCCGGCACGCAGCCCCATGCAAGAAACATACCCCTTTCCCTGTTCAGCTCCACAGCACGCAGCCCCATGCAAGTAGCCTCACCCCCTTCATTGTTCAGCTCCCCGGCATGCAGCCCCATGCAAGTAACATCAGTCACACACAGTCCTGTGTACAGAGCCCCCTCTATGCTGCAGCCCCTCAGTGTGAGCTCTCCACGCTACACTGCTCACTAGAGACGTGATTATTCCCTACCTCAGGTAATGGTCCCTCAGAGCTCAGGTTCCGTCCTCTCACTGCAGCCACCGGAAGGGACAACATTGAACAATGCACACTGAACGCAGAAGCCCCGCCCCTTCCGGTGACATCACTCCCTCAGGAAAACCTGCACTAGTGGCTGCGGTTCTCCCACCACTGGGTGGCGCTGGATATCCACGTGTGACGTCACGGTCTAACAGTGGTATAAAAGGAGCGCGCCGAGAAAGATGGCGCCATTATAAACGCACCAGTGAGGTGGATATTGTTGATTATAAGCGCTGCGGTTACTACAGAGAGTAAAAATCATGTCTGTGAGGCAAAATACACAGCAAGAGGCGATAGTGATGTGGCAGATGGCAGAGAATGATGGAAGGCGCGAGTGTAGGGTTTAGTGATTTCATGAGGTAAAATTACCTCACAACAGATGAAAAGACCAGAGAAGAGGATGAGATCTGTATATACAGGGAGGAATCATGGCAGGATTGTGAGTGTAGGCCGGTAACATGGTGGCAATGCTCCGAATCACCATTAATATGGAGAAATTGCATTAAAAATTACAACAATAATACACAAACTATTCTAAATAGGAAAGAAAAGGTGCGCATGCGCGGTTTCCAGACCCTAGGGGTTGCCACGGAGGCGCGACGGCAAGCACCGCTTGTTTATCGGTTGCCGGGTTGCCATATCCGGTGATGGCCGATGATGAGCGGTGTGTCGCTCCGGAAGTGACGTCACTGCTCGGCTGCGGCAACTGCGCATGCGCCGATTCGCATGATCCCATTGGTTAGCAGTAACATGTGACTATCCTATGCCCTGGGGTTTAAGCTCCGCCAGTATAGACCATGGTTACTCCTCATGATGAAGCACATGCGTTGAAACACAGCGAAACATACGTTTGGAGCCCCTTCCTCCTGCACTTTATGGTATGAAATTGAATTAGGTTTGACTCCTTGATCCTATTGACAAATTGGACATATCAGGGGTTTGTGTAAACTGTACATAGGCTGCCAGTCTGTTCACTAGTGATTATTATGGTTTGCTGATGTCAGTCATTCCTATACAGGGAGCGCCATAACTTTGTATTGATACCCGATGAAATTGTATAGTGTAAATGGTGATCTTTGTATATCTGTCTACCTATGTACCTTTCAGATATACCATGTGCTATGTGCCTTGATGTATTATCACGTGCTTTCCTGCACAATTGTGTGTTTATATTTGTCTATCAATAAAATTAATTAAGTTTTATATGCAATTGCAAAAGCATTTTGCCTCCACTTTACCTCCTTTATCAAATGAACTGTTGTGTTTGAGCTGCTGAGCTTCATCAGGATCCCCCTGAGGATGCGTGCACACGATCAGTATAGGCAGCGTTTTGGACGCAGCGTCTTGCCGCGCACCCTCAGCCTAATACTTGGTTGCACAACCTTTAGCCAAAATAACTGCGATCAGCCGCTTCCGGTAACCATCAATGAGTTTCTTACAATGCTCTGCTGGAATTTTACACCATTCTTCTTTGGCAAACTGCTCCAGGTCCCTGATATGTGAAGGCGCCTTCTCCAAACTGCCATTGTTAGATCTCTCCACAGGTGATCTATGGGATTCAGGTCTGGACTCATTGCTGCCACCTTAGAAGTCTCCAGTGCTTTCTCTCACACCATTTTCTAGTGCTTTTTGAAGTGTGTTTTGGGTCATTGTCCTGCTGGAAGACCCATGACCTCTGAGGGAGACCCAGCTTTCTCACACTGGGCCCTACATTATGCTGCACAATGTGTTGGTAGTCTCCAGACTTCATAATGCCATGCACACGGTCAAGCAGTCCAGTGCCAGAGGCAGCAAAGCAACCCCAAAACTGTCAGGCCGTCGTGTTTGGAGACCCGCACTGCTACTGCGCATGACATTGTATACAAATATGGCAGGAGCATGTGCACTCACGCCGCTGCCATGTTTGTTCACCCTGTCATGCACAGTAGCAGTGCGGGTCTCCAAACATGGCGGCCACATGTGCAAGGCAGCGCAGCAACGGAGCAGGTGACGGAGGAGGTTCCGGACCCGGAGGGCAGCAGCGTGCAGTCGGCATATTGGCACATCCTTCACTTGGGTAACGCACATTGGCGGCTACATTATAGTTACAGCATTTGTCAGCACTAATTTAGTGCGACAAAATGCAAAACCTATAGAGGGAACAATGGCAAGAACTGAGTATTGCATCTATACAAGAGATCTGTAAAAGCTCATACCTACATTTTACTTATTGCTATTTATTATTTACAAGTCTTTTTACCAATGAGATTACACCCTCCACATTTTATACACATAGTGTAGTCATAGGAAACCATCAGTATGCAGGTGTATTGGTGTATTCTGAGGCGCTGTCTGGCATGGTTAACTGCTACCACAGCGCCACCTGGGGTCTTTAAAGTTCAACACATCAGGTCAGTGCCAGGCTAGCCAATGCTTTGGACAGTCACGTTAACGGAGCACCTTATTATTTTACTATATACTAGTGATGATGAGCGAATACTAATGTTCAGGTTTGCTCAAAAAGTGGGGTGGCTCAAAAGATTGTTCAATTTTTTGCCAAATATCTCAAATTTTATAATTTTATAAATTGGATTAAGCTTGATCTCGACATTGAGTCTTCTGTGCGTCGCTCAGACTTAACTGGATCCTTCTTTGGGTGCTTTCATTTTCGTTGAGCTGGAAGATTTTTTTTCTTGTATGAACTATTCCAGTATTCATTGCGAATAATGAACCTAATGCAAATCAGTGGAGAACTCAAATACTTCCATAAAAATGCTCAAATTCCCCATTGACTTGGTTCGTTATTCATGGGGAATACTGAAATAGTTCATAATATTCCGTGTAACCAGGGGCGTAACTACCACAGGTGCAGGGGTTGCGATCGCCCCTGGGCCCTGCAGCCTAGGGGGGCCCCAAAAGTCCCTTTAGCCTATAGAAAAGGACTAATACTATTAAAGATTTGCAATAATTGGGGGCCCCATTGGAGCTTTCGCATCGGGGCCCCTGGCCCTGAAGTTACCCCACTGCGTGTAACTATCCGAACCCAAATATTCCACTATTCGCTCATCACTACTATATACTTCAATGACAATGTTTCTTTGGGTTATTAATTATATAGTTCATTATCTGTAAGGATTCAGATTTGTTAGGCTGCTTTCACATTAGCGGTTCTCAGCATTTACGGCACCTGTCGGAAGCCGTAACACTTGCGGCAAGACTGTGTTCCCTCTAAAGCATTCCTTATGGGACTTGTTGCGGACATGTGCGACACTGCACTTGCGAATTGCACTTGCGGCAACGGACAAAAACTGCTGCTAGTTGTGGTTTTTAAAATGCAAAACCACAAGTGCTGCACATGTCCGCAAGTCCCTTAGGGAATGCATTAGGCGGAACACAGTCTTGCCGCAAGTGTTCCGGCAGATCAGGCGAAACGCCTCATGTGCTGCAAATGCTGAGAACCGCTGATGTGACAGCAGTCTTACTCATTTGCACCATTTAGTAAAAGCGCTGCTGTCTCTGGGAAATCTTGTGTAACTTCTGACTTCAGGACTGAGTGTCTGGTTCATGGGGTTTCACAAGAAACAGGAAGGTTACAATGTAACAGACACATGAGCAGAGGAAGCAGAAATGAGAACCTGACACTGATCATTATAGTAATAATAAAGGGGTTGTCCAGACTTTTTTTATATTTGGAATTTACACCCTGTCAGCATTTTGCTGGTTATCTAGATATCCCCTTTTTACATCAGGGGGAAGAAATGAGCGCCCACTCTGCATTGTGTACAGCGCTCATCTCCTCCTCAGCCACAGCGTATCAATATCAGCAGCTCAGTGAAGGAGATGAGTGCATACACGCCGCAGCACACTGCACTCAATGGTCATCGCCTTCACTCAGCTGCAGATTCGGCACACTGTAACAGAGATGACCGCTGTGTGCAATGCGGTTCAGTTTACATAGGTGAATGGGACTGTGGGGGCGGGCTTGTAGGAGTCTGCGGGGGTGAGCAAGCTGGAGTCTGGGAGGGACAGGCCTGTAGGAGTCTGGGGGGATGGCGGGCCTGTAGGAGTCTGGGGGGATGGCGGGCCTGTAGGAGTCTGGGGGGGGTGGGTCTGTAGGAGTCTGGGGGGGGGTGGGTCTGTAGGAGTCTGGGGGGGCAGACATGTAGGAGTCTGGGAGAAAAGCATGTTGAATACTGAGGGGGGGCGGTCTGAAGGAGTCTCGGGTGTGCTTGTAGGAGAGGGCTAAAAAGCGCTGCGTAAATGGTGAAATATGCAGTGTGTGAACCCAGCCTTACAAACAGCCTTACGCGTTTCAGGGCTCCTGGCCCCTTCCTCAGGACAAATCAATATCATATTGCCATGTTTCTGGGACCCCTGAAATGCATTGACTAATAAATCAATTTTATATTTACCCTTTGATGTCTTGTGGAATACGGCATCGCGGTGTTTAACCCCTCATCCTCCTTACTTTAATCTTCTGAGATAATGACATTTGTGTTTTCATTGGCTATAAGCCATAATCATCAACATTAACATAAATAAACACATGACATAGATCCCTCTGTGTGTAATGACTCTATATAATAGATGTGTGTCACTTTATGTATTGAATTACTGAAATGAAGTCACTTTTTGATGATCTTCTAATTCATTGAGATGCTCCTGTATAAGTTATACAAAAAGTCTAGACAACCCCTTTAATACAATAACTCTCCACTGGAAAGTCATTGTCAGTGGGTCACTGCTTTATTGTATTGGTAAAAGTTGTAGAACCTCTAAGAACTTATAGTCAGGTAGTTAATAACTACCTGCCTGCTGCTGATTTCTGTCGCACCTGCCAGTGATCCTGCGGCTTCCGCTGAGGTCACATCGGCAGAGCGGCTTCTTCTCTTCCACACTGTGGTGTTGGTGAGATGGTACTGCCGCTTTCTTGATGATTTACAGCTGGTTTACTGCTACCTAACTGTGATAAACGAGCTGTCAATCAACATGATGTCGGCATTCAATCCCAGCTGGCAGAGCAGGTGCAAATGAAGTAGCAGAATCACCAGCAGGGGCAGTCGGTGACCCAGTCCTGCTGATCCTCTGCCCATCCAGTCTGATTGACAGCTCCTCAGTGCCCCTCCTACCCAGTGCTGCTGCACAGTACAGGCTGCAGCTGTTAATCAGGCTGGGTTGGCAGAGACTAAATACATAAGATAAATCATTACCAATACCATAGGAATAAGTGCGGCAAAAACATCAAAAGTGCAAGTGCATTACATAAATAAATAGATGTGTGCATATATATACATATATATATGTATATATTAAATTATGAAGAATGTAATTATCCAGAACAGAAAGATGCTACACAGAGATTGCAAGCGCAATACATTTAATGGTTGTGTACAGAGATATTCTTATATATGTGTCCCTGCTATGTACTGTGTAATGGATGTGTCTGAATGTACAGGGACATGGTCTGATCATACCACATCTCCTGTGCTGAGATAATCTTATAAAGGCCCCATTCACACACTGCTTTATTTGCTGCATATTTTTACGCACAAGCTCAAAAAAGCCAGGAGTGGAATATTCACTCTCATGGTGGGTTTACACGTTGCGATATCGGCGTCCAACTCCCACCCAACTCCGACCAAAAGTCACGTGGTTCGGGCGTTGGACCCGATATCGTTCCTGCGTTGTACGGTCTGAACATCCGATACGATGCAGGAACGATGGCAAACCGATATCGGGGTTGAATGAGCGTGCTATTCAACCGCCCGATATCGGAGGCCAGTTGTAGCCTCATCGTCCCGTCTGACAGCCCAACTCTGATGTGTACGCCCACGTCACCCATTCACTCCCATGTTAAATGGTCGTTCCTGGGTTGGGGGGCGTACACATCGTCGGGACGTTCTATCCCGATATCGGGCTGTCTAAACCGGCGATGCGATGCAGGGAAAAGCGCGCTCAAAAAGCACGCTCCCGCGTCGTTGGCTACGATATCGGGCTGATATCGGGACGTGTAAACCCACCATCAGAGGAAAGGTATAATAGAAACAAGTGCTCCACTTATATGTTTAATCACCCACTCCTGGTTTGTGATTAGCTTGTGCTTAAAAATATGCAGCAAAAAAAGTAGTGTGTGAATGGGGTCATATATGTCCCTGCTATGTACTGTGTAATGGATATGTCCAACCAAACAGGAAAAGGTCAGATATACCACATCTCTTGGGCAGGGGAGAAAGAGAGTATGCAGACATTACAGCCGGGGATCACAGAATATAAGAGTATACAGACATTACAGCCGGGCATCACAGAATATAAGCGTATACAGACATTACAGCCGGGGATCACAGAATATAAGAGTATACAGACATTACAGCCGGGGATCACAGAATATAAGAGTATACAGACATTACAGCCGGGGATTACAGAATATAAGAGTATACAGACATTACAGCCGGGCATCACAGAATATAAGAGTATACAGACATTACAGCCGGGCATCACAGAATATAAGAGTATACAGACATTACAGCCGGGGATCACAGTATATAAGAGTATACAGACATTACCCCCAGGGATCACAGAATATAAGAGTATACAGACATTACAGCCGGGGATCACAGAATATAAGAGTATACAGACATTACAGCCGGGGATCACAGAATATAAGAGTATACAGACATTACAGCCGGGGATCACAGAATATAAGAGTGTACAGACATTACAGCCGGGTATCACAGAATATAGGAGTATACAGACATTACAGCCGGGTATCACAGAATATAGGAGTATACAGACATTACAGCCAGGGATCACAGAATATAAGAGTATACAGACATTACAGCCAGGGATCGCAGAATATAAGAGTATACAGACATTACAGCCGGGATCACAGAATATAAGAGTATACAGACATTACAGCTGGGTATCACAGAATATAAGAGTATACAGACATTACAGCACAGCATCACAGAATATAAGAGTATACAGACATTACAGCCGGGGATCACAGAATATAAGAGTATACAGACATTATAGCCGGGATCACAGAATATAAGAGTATACAGACATTACAGTCGGGGACCGCAGACTATAAGAGTATACAGACATTACAGTCGGGGATCACAGAATATAAGAGTATACAGACATTACAGCCGGGGATCACAGAATATAAGAGTATACAGACATTACAGCCGGGGATCACAGAATATAAGAGTATACAGACATTACAGCCGGGGATCACAGAATATAAGAGTATACAGACATTACAGCCAGGGATTGAATTTTGTAAGATGAATTTGATACTATGCACCGATATAGCGGTATTATATCTGGCCTGCATGGCACTATGTAGTATTATTCATATGTTATTACAGTATTAGGTTATGTTCTCACTCTTCATTCTTCTTAAGTGTAAATATATATTTCTACATCTGAGCTGACCTGGTCACCACACCTATTATTATAGTAAGGAGACTGGGATACACTAAAGCAAATAGTGCCAGGGTGGAGACTCACATCTAATCTTAATCCTACAGCTAATTTACTGTATTCATAACAATATGTCAAGTTTATTAAAATATAAGTATACCAGATAAAAAAAGGTATAAAGGTGAAGGAAGCAAAGTTATACAATAATGCATTAGTATGGTATGACATAGTGTGGAAGGGAATATAATGTCCCACGACTTATACAACATAGTATGGTCCATATAGAGAATATGAATATATATACTGCTGAGTAAATCTGCCTTCTTGAAGAATAAATTAAGGACAATATAAATAAGTATGTAGTGATGATGACACTGCTTATCTATTAGAGTCTTAGTGAAAGCCAGGTACAAACTCAACCCGATGCGTGTTTCGCATGTGCTTCTTCAGGGGTGTCATACCATGTTTGTCTAACCACTGTTATAAGATTAGTGCCACAAGTGTCTAAAATTACAGCACCATGTTCAGTTGCACCAAAACTAACATGCAAACCAGATTAGCCCTTATATGCGGTGGGCTGGGCACGGGGAAACCCTCCATGATGTGATCTCGGTGCACGTTGCGGTGGTGAGCATCAGTGTGCCACGTGTTGACTGCTTGCAGTCAATTGCTGCTGGTGTAGTTTAAATAGCCTTTTTTCCTCAGTCACTGTGGCTCTGCAGTTGGAGGTTACTGAAAGTTTGTTGGAAGTGACTTATAGCTCAGGTGAGCCTTCTGCTCAACACCCTCGCCCATAAATAATTCAGCTTCCTTCCACCGGATGTCACTGATTCAGCTCATTTCTGATCTGGGACCTGGTGTGTGCAGACGTTTGTATGGAGCTTCTGCAATCCTCTTCATTTGAAGCTGCTGGGTTTCCTTGGTCTGGGTGGAGTAGGCTTTGTGCTATGGCTTTTTCAGGAGCTTAGGATAAGATGGCGACTCGACCTCCTCACCTTCAGAGGTACCTCCGAGAACAGGGTGAGTCAGGGACCCCAGTACCAGGGTCAGCTTAGCCTCCCCAGAATCTCCTTGCCCACCTCATTATCCAGTTCCTAATTGCTCTCTGCCCTAGCGTGACACAGTGCTGTACATGACGGTGGAAGAATGAGTGGCACCAATACCAGGTCTACCGTGTTTTACAGGCTTGTAGATGATGGAAAATTCCCCCAGGTAATGGCCACATTTCAGGCTTGATGTCAACTTGGTTGAAGGATTTGCCATTGTAAACTCCACCATGTCCCCAACCATGTCTGGTAAGATGATCCTGTCCCTCAGATGAGTCTAGATGACCTCAGGCTTCTCCATGGGAGGCGCTTCCTTCTTAGCCTTCAGCAGAGAGTTCATAGCACATATCCAGCAGCTGCTCCAGGTCCACCCCTCTCTAGGTCCTTTTCTTGTGTTCAGTGTCCGCCATCTTGTCGGAGCTCGGGAGGAGACGATGGGAGACGACTGAGCATGTGCGCCATTTTCAAGGAGGCAATGCACTACGTATCCCCAAGATAAAACTGGGCATGTGCGCCGAGAGGCAGAATTTTGGTGAAGTTGGAAAGAATTTGGGCATACGCACTGACAAATGCCATTTTGGAAGAGACACCAGTGCGGTGCAATCCATAACTATAGAATAAGGCTGGGAATGGGCGCCTGCAGGTGCCAATCTTGGAAAAGGGCAATCTGCTCAACATGTTTTTGTTGCTTTTTATGCATTTGTAATCTTTATTTGAGGAGCCTCGTTTAGGAGTCTCAACACAGGACTAGCCAGATCTTCCTCTAGTGAAGGACCTAGCCATGATAACCACCATATTAAGTGGCCCTTTGAGTCAATATCCAGCTTTTTACAAGCTTAAAGATATGACAAGGGAAATACCAAGGCCAGGTATCCATCCACAGACAGCTGTTTCGGGGTGTTGCCCCTCATCAGTGTGGAGTAGGATTCTGCTAGGTGGGAGCAATGCCTAGTAGACCAACATCATAAAGTATTCACTGATCTCAGGGAGACCAGTCCAAGAAAACACTGCGGGCAGCTGGCTAAAGCGCTCAACACAGTGAATTCCTAGGCCCATTGCCCCCTGGGAATTTGGTATTCCCTTGTCATATCTTTAAGCTTGTAAAGAGCTGGATATTGACTCAAAGGGCCACTTAATATGGTGGTTATCATGGCTAGGTCCTTCACTAGAGGAAGATCTGGCTAGTCCTGTGTTGAGACTCCTAAACGAGGCTCCACAGACTTATTTGCATATTCAAAATTCCCAGGGGGCAATGGGCCTAGGAATTCACTGTGTTGAGCGCTTTAGCCGGCTGCCCGCAGTGTTTTCTTGAACTGGTCTCCCTGAGATCAGTGAATACTTTGTTTTGTTAATCTTTATTTGATGCATTTTAGGTGCAAATTTGAAGTGTTGGGGTTAAACTGCAATGTGTGATCTGTCTGTATATATCTCCAGTGGTGTACCGCCAATCACTATGAGGACAGTTAGTCGGGGGCCCAGTGTCAGCGTCGGCACCCCCCACCTGGCATCACACTTACAATTGTATTGGTATTGCGGATGCTGATACAGTTGAAAGCATTGAGGAAGAGGAGGTGCTCTGTCATCAATTATACAGTGTGAAGGTTTGTGTGAGGTCTATCATACTGTGCGTGGGCTGTGTGGGGTCCATCATACTGTGCGGAGGGCTGTGTGGGGTCCATCATACTGTGCGGAGGGCTACAGGGGGCCATGATACAGTGTGGAGAGGTGTGGGGGTCATTATACTGCACCAGAGTCTGCTCTGGCGACTTCTGCCCGTTACCAGGTGCCGCTATCTTCATTGCAAAGGTGGTGCTGGTGATAGGGGAGTAGTCATTGCTTGAAATCCTGGAGAGTGCAGGCTCCGGTCTTCCACCAGGGTTGGAGTAGCTGGAACCTGTAGTACTTCAGTCTGATGGTGTAGATGTGTTTGTATTGGCTTCCAGTTGAAGTCATTATCTCCTAGCTCCAGCCAATTAGAAAGTATCCCACCCTATTTGTATCTTCAGCCTTTTGCTGCAAGCTGCCAGAAATAGTGTTTGGTTCACTTGTTTGTAGCCTTCTGTGTACTGCTGATTTTCCTGTTTGACCTCTGCTTGTTTTGAACTATTCTCCTGCCTTACGATTTTGTACCTTGCTGCCATCTCGGTTTTGACCCGGCTCCCTGACTACTCTACCCGATCCTAATTTTTGTCCTTTTCTGACCTCGCTCTTTGACCCTGCTTGGCGACTTTCCTACCTCTGGACTGCAGCTCTTCCATAGGCAGCCCCCTGGACCTTGTAGTAAATCCAGATACCTGTATAGGGGTTAAAGGGTATCTAGGGGTTCTTCCTGACGGTGCGGTTAGCGTTTAGTTTGTCAGGGATTCCCCTTTTTACCTGAAGCCTCAGACGGACATCACAGCTGTTTATTATTGGTCACATTTGGGAATTATACTATGTTGGGGGTCACCATTCATACTAGTCTAAGGCTGGGTTCACACCACAGTTTTGTTCCTGTCTGTGGGATCCTGGTTTCTGCAGGACCACACGGATAGGAACTGACAGGACAGTATGTGTAGAGAAGTGTGGCCAAATATTAGTCTGGGATCCTGTTTTTGCAGGATTCGTTTTCTGCTGCTGTCTTGGTGCTGAATTCACAGCCTGTGCATGAAATCTGCTGTCCATGGTGCTGAAGTTAGAACAGCAGGATTTCTGAGCATGCCTGTGCAAAAAATTGGATCTGGGAAACGATCCGATTTTTTACACTGATCCGGTGCCCATAGACTCCCATGTTATGGGAGCCGGATCGCCCTGGATTCGTTACTGTCTGGTTTGGTTCAATTTTTTTCACTGTAGCCCAAAATCGGAGCAGTCTCCGATTTTGGAGCTGGGAAGAAACAGGACAGGAACAAATCCGGGACTGAATTCACAAAACCGGATGGCCAATATGACCAATCCGGCACCATAGGGATACATGGGAGGCAAAAAACATATCCTGTTCTGTTCTTTTAAAAACGAAACAGAACAGGATGGCAAAAACCGTGGTGTGAAGCCAACCTGACAGCCTCACGTAGACTTGCTGGAAGCCGACATGGACAATATATGTATCATAGGAATGACTGAGCTCTATATTGGATTTATGAGCGCTGAATACTGTATTTCCAGGATTCTATGAAGGACATAACCCATGTACAGGATGGTGAACCTGTGTTGGCAGGAAGGCAATTTGTCTTCTGTTGATGTCCTTTGTTTTAGTGATAGAGTAAAGGTTACAACTATATATGAAATGAATATTGGCCCTCCAGCCTCTTGGAAGATACAGGGTACACATCCTCTGTGGTGATCTTTAATGGAGACCCTGTTTGTGACCTATTGTAATCTATATATGGCTGTATGTACACAGCGCCAGTGTGTTTGGATTAGAAACCACTGCACCTGAGTTAGATATCCTGTCTCTTATGGATGTGTATATTGGTACACAATACTTGTGGCATTTGTACAATAGCCATTGTTCTTGAGATGGACATCAAGTCTCCTGACCAAATGGAGTTTGAACCTGTCCTCAGTAATTTTGATACAACCTTTCCTAAATACCATGACGCCATCCGGAGGAAAGTGAAGATCACTGCACCTACATTCATAAGACCTTTGACCTATTGGACCTAAGATAGCCACCTGCAGGAGATTGTCCACATCATCAGCCATGTGCATGTTCCTGGATGACTCAATAGACTGTGACCTGATTGTAAGGAGGTGTTACAGGGATGGGCATCGTATGGGCCATGTTTGACTGTGTGACTGATATAAGGTAGCCGCACACCAGACTACGAGAGTTAGTCAACCTTCCTTCCTACTTCCCATCTTCCACCACCTATTACCTTTCCCCTTACATTGTATCCCTGTCCCTTTAGTTTAGGTTTCCCTTATATATGTCATTGTAAATACCCTATTTGTAATAAATCCCCTTAGTAAAGATCCAGTAGCTCTTGTTAATTATTATTAACTGGCACCCCAAAGCCACAGCAGATTCTACAAGACTTAATACAATCCTGTGTGCAATGTAAGAGAAGAAGACAACGCGGCACTTGCTCTAAGCATAGTGATTGTTAACAATTGATTAAAGTGAACTTGTCACCCCAACAGTGCAAATTAAACTAAAAACACCCCCTTCAGCAGCGCCTATGCTGCATTTTGCGAAGGTGGCTATAATCCATCACCCCCCAGGTTTTAAATGCACACATCAGCTAGGGACTGCCTCGTTAGGGCAACCGTGACGAGGTGAGGCAGCTTACGTATATTTTTTGCAAAAAACGTACAGACCAATAGCCCTGTTTTTGATACTTTTTTGATAGCACTTACTACAAACTGGAAAAAATATTTATTATAAACACAGAGCTTTTTGTGTGATTCCTGTGCGAATTTTTTGCAATGATTTTTTGCAGATTTTCTGGTGGTGGATGAATGCGGTCATTAATCGCATTCATCAGTGTTGGACTACTCATTATTGTTTGGTGAATGAGGTCACATGGTATAACGCCGCACCAGATCCCGCCCTGGGTGGTCTTATGCTGTATGCGCCTGAGCAAACAGCATGACTGCGCCTCCTCTTTCTTTCACCCTAGTCTGGGAGGTACCCAGTGATGCCAACCTTATCTGGTTTGTGGTAGGGAGGAAAGAGGAGGAGGGAACAGGTGCAGTCATGCTGTTTGCGCAGGCGCCAGATTCCCGGCCCCACAGTCTGCATACAGCATAAGATCACACAGGGCGGCATCTGGTGCTGCATTATACGCTGGCGCAATGTTCCAAAACCATGTGACCTCAGTTCTCGGACAGAGCGCTTGGAGCATGGCTGAGAGATGAGGGATCTGCACAGGCGCCGACGTTGTCACTAGGAAGAGAGAAGGAGGCCGATCCTGGAGGAAAGAGGAGTCGGAGAATGACCAGTGAGGCGTTCAGCTCCTCCAAAGGAGCGTACCTCCCGGACCAAAAGTAAATATTAACATGCAAGGCGGGAAATGTTACACAGTCTTTATTTAGAGGTCCTGAGGGGGGGGGGGGGGTGATGGATTATAGCCACCTTCACAAAATGCAGCATAGGCGCTGCTGAGGTGGCAATTTTAGTTTAATATGTCCGGGGGGGAAGGGGGTGGCAGGTTCCTTTTAATGTGATACTCACCTGATTTTATAGGTGAGATAGCATTGAGATTCCCGAGGAATCTCAAGTAGATTGCCTTTTTCGATGGTCTTTTTCCAATCCGGTGGGCAGCAGCTCACATAGAATGAGCTGACTTTGCTGGATGCTGCTATGTGTGTTGTGTCTGCATTTCTTCAAGCGCTGCATGAGGGTACGGTTGTGAAGGTCTTGATCCTGATTTACCTCCTGTATTATACTCCAGAGCTGCGCTCACTATTATGCTCAGCTGCTGCTTGAGGGGTTGATGCGAGGCTTGGGTGTGACTCACCTGGAATCCCCTCCTCCTGGCTTTAAATAGCTTTCCCTTTTCTCTGTCAGATGCCGCTGATAGAGTTATTTACTCTTGGTCTTTGTGCTGTGCTGATGCATTGTTGCTGGGCTGAAGTCTTTGCTTTGGGAGTAGCTGTGATTCCAGATCCATGGGTGGAGGTAGGGGCTGTCAGCCTAGGGCTAATCAGGAGCTCAGAAAAACAGGGTGGAGACTCGGACCTCCTCACCATCAGAGGTACCTCCGAGAGGGGTGCGAGCCAGGGATCCCCAGTGTAAGGGTCAGATTAGCTCCCCCTGAATCCCCTCGCCCCTCTCACCATTCAGTTACCTGATTCCCTCACCTTCTAAGCGTGACACTTATGTGCTGAGTGATCCTCCTTCGGATCAACAAAGGTCACTAGTGATTGGTAGAAAGAATATCCAGACTGAAGTGGCGATTATCCCCTCCGGAGATCATCAATATTGGAAGGTCTCGCAGAACATCCACCTTCTCCAAATTACTTTTGAAGAATATTTATTAAGGAATGGTAGCACAGTACAATGCGTACATATACAGTATAACACATAATATGTCATCTGTTATACATTGCAAGCTTGCTCCTAAATAGGGTTCACTTTCAATAAAGGAAACACAAGTTAGGGGTTAAACAAATGGTTGCAATGGACCACACCTACCCATTCACATAGTAATCGGCATTCAATGATTTTTAGATGAGAAAAAATGATTTTTAATTCTATGAAAGTCTTCATTGAAAACTATTCTACGAAGGATTTTATATCTTAGATTTTATGTTTTGTAAACAATTATTGTTTTTACCAAATGTTGGTAATTGTTACATTTCCTTATTTTTGATTTTGATTATTGTGATTATTATGCTAATACCTACCATTTGTTAACCCCTCCTTTGTATTTCCTTTATTGAAAATGAGCCCTATTTAGGAATAAGCTTGTAATGTACAATGGATGACTTTTTTTGACCCTGAGGAAGGCTCCATCGTAATACGTAGCCGAAACGCGTTGTTCTGTGCTACAATCCCTCAATAAATATTGTTCAAAATTTGGAGAAAGTGGACGTTCCTTCCAATATTGATGATCTCCGGAGGGATAAGCGCCTCGGCAGTCTGGATTTTCTTTCTACCTAACGGCCACATGAGTGATCCATGCAAGGGCTGGCTGGCAAATTTTTACCTGGGAGGCAAGTACACAGCAGTGGTACCTGGACACTGAGCTTAAGGGGCAGAGCGGCCTCCCAGACCTTGATAGATGTCCAGGCAGCCCCAAAACTGTTACCTTAGCACCGGCCTGGGGGGCATCTGCCCCCTTGCCCCCTGGACCAGCCAGCTCCTGAGTCCTTGGCCACCGCACCAGAGGCTTGCAAGCCGTCTATTACCTGCCTCATCCCCACCGCCTCTTCTGATTATTAGGTCTGATGATGTCATTATCACACCAATGATGTCACAGACACACCTACTCATTAGAAGGCTCAGATATTGGGAAGATGGTGTACCACGGTCCGTGCTGCTGCCTCAATGGAATCACAAGGAATGTAAGGTTCCAAGAAGTCACAAGGAATGCAGGGTTCCAAAAGTAACAATCTCCTCTATTCCATTAGATAGGGCACTATTGCACCTCTTGTCCCCCCCTTTTTGTATTTTTACTCATTAGTAGGGGCGGTTGCAGGTTCCCAGGATTTTGCTCACGCAGTCACAGACCACCGATGTGGCCCCTGGACCAGGCTCCTGAGAACCTTTTTGCTCACATTGTATAGCCTCCTGATTGGGCTGCTGCATTCAGTGCTGTTTGTAGTGTAGAGTCCTGCAACATATGATCTCCTCCTCCCCTCTCCCAGGGAAGGATATTGCGCCAGCACTTGTAGAGTTAACAGGGTGTGTCTCCGCTTAACTCAATATCCCCCAGAAAGAAAAAAAATAAAGAAGCAAAACCAAGTGCAGCAGAGTCAGATCTGGGGCAGGATCTGAGGGATCTGAGGGATCTCCACACTGCAGGGTAAGATCACTCTATACACCATGTGATAGTCACATTACATTGTCGTAGCCGGATCTTCTGTCTCGTGGTCGGATATATAGGAAAAGGGTGGAAGGTGCAACCTACAGACTTTCCTGGGACTTACAATCCACCATTAGTTTCTGCTCAGAGTTTGTCTGATTTTATCTAATGATTTGGTAAAATCTCATCCACTTCGCTGCTGTTGTGATAAGTTGGATATTTTGTATCCAAAGTGAATCTTGCAACATCCAAGTGTTAGTTTGAACAATATTCCTCCAAGAATTGATTGTAAAGGAAACTTCATAATGAGCCAGAGACAGGGAAACCATTGGTGCAAATTGTGCAGCTCCACATGGGCCCCAGATCTAAGGGGCCCACCTCCTCCTCCATAAATGAGTGCAATATCCTGAGCTACAGGACTGCAGAGGGCCAATAAATTGCTCCATAGGGGCCCTAGATGTAAGAGTCCACCTCCTCCTCCATAAATAAGTGCATTATTCTGAGCTATTGGACTGCAGAGGGCCAATAAATTGTCCCACAGGGGCCCCAGATCTAAGGGGCCCACCTCCTCTCCAAAAATGAGTGCAATATCCTGAGCTACAGGACTGCAGAGGGCCAATAAATTGCTCCATAGGGGCCCTAGATGTAAGAGTCCACCTCCTCCTCCATAAATAAGTGCATTATTCTGAGCTATTGGACTGCAGAGGGCCAATAAATTGTCCCACAGGGGCCCCAGATCTAAGGGGCCCACCTCCTCCTCCAAAAATGGGTGCATTATTCTGAGCTATTGGACTGCAGAGGATCTATATATTGTCCCACAGGGGCCCCAAATGTTAAGGGGCCCACCTCCTCCTCCATAAATGGGTGCATTATTCTGAGCTTTAGGACTGCAGTGGGTCGATATATTGTCCCACAGGAGCCCCAGATGTAAGGGGCCCACCTCCTCCTCCATAAAAGTGTGCATTATCCTGAGCTATAGAGCCGCAGAGGGCCAATGTATTCGTCCATGGGGGCCCCAGATGTAAGAAGGGCCCCCTCCTTCTACATAAATGGGTGCATTATTCTGAACTATACAACTGCAGAGCCTCCATATATTGGGACACAGGGGCTCCAGATGCAAGGGGCCCACCTCCTCCTCCTTCACAAATGGGTGCATTATTCTGAGCTATAAGACTGCAGAGGGTCCATATATTGTCCCACGGGGGGTCTCAGATGTTGGGGGTCCACCTTCTCCTCGAAAAATAGGTGCATTATTTTGAGCCATACGACTGCAGAGGATCTATATACTGTTGTCCAACAGGGGCCCACCTCCTCCCAGGGCTTCTGTTCCGTATATTGCTTCATAGGGGCCCCAGATGTAAAGGGCCCATCTACACCTCCAGGACTTATTTTTATTATTCAGAGCTATAGGACTGCAGAGGGCCCATATATTGACTCACAGGGGCCCTCACCTCCTCTTCCATAAATGGATGCATTATTCTGAACCATAGGACTTCAGAGGGCCCATATACTGTTGCCCAACAGGGGCCCCAGATGTAAGGGATCCACTTCCTCCTCCAGGACTTTTGGTAGACACAGAGGATTCATGTAATAATCCATAGGGGCCCAATCCTCCTCCAGAGCTTCTGTTGGGCACATGGGTGCATTATTCTGATGTATAGGACCACAGGGGGTCCATGTATTCTTCCACAGGGACCCCACATGTAAGGGGCCCACCTCCTTGTCCCAGGACGTCTGTTCTACACAGAGGGTCCATATATTGTTCTATATGGTCCCCAGATATAAGGGCCTTCCTCCTCTTCCAGGACTTCTCACTTGGGTTCATTATTCTGAGCTATAGGACCTCAGAGGGCCCATATATTGCTCTACAGGGGCCCTGTTTTCTGTGTGAACCGTGTTACCGACTGACTGTGCAACATTTTATCCATTTGCATCCTGTTTTCTGTGAATACAATGTATCAAATATTATTTATAAACACAAAGTGGTGCAAAGAATCCAATCCAGATGATGCATTGACAGCCCATCCCCCTCTGGACCCTCCTCACATTCCAGCTCTGGAGAGAGAGAGGCCATCAGACTTCCCTGCCCACAGTGGGGGGATCTAAGGGAAATTGTTATTATGGAGAGTCTCTGATGTCTGTTTTACATACATGCAGCAGATTTTCTGTAGTTTTACATGGGACTGCAAGCAATGTCTTCCTGCATTATATGAAATCTTGGTGCACAAAACAACCCTTCAGCTCTGCTACATCTATTGCTCAGTGATACTATCAACATTTTATTGTTGTACTTTTCATTTTTGAGTTGTAATACTTCTTATAATATTTTTTTCTTCTGCGCCCTCCTTTAAAGTGAACCTGTCACCTGATTTGGGCCTATTAAACTTAAAGTGCCACCTTCATCAACGCCTATGCTGCATTTTATAAAGGGGGCCAACTCTCCCTGTATACTCAATAAATACGTTTTAACAACATCCCGCCCTGTGTGACAGTTAATACCGGTCAGATGGGCTGAATTGTAGCTCGCTCTGTCCATCTTTGTCTCGCTCTCCTCTACATCTGACAGCCTCTTCTTGTAAATCCCACTGGATCAGGCGCCTGCGCAGAGACCTTAGCATTTCGCGCAGCGCACTGTGCTTTACCCTACTGTGGGCAGAGCCTAAAATTGTTCTGCGCATGCGCAAACCTTAGGAGCCTGTGCAGGAGCTTCTCATATTGCACAGGTGCACTGTGCGTGGGCACAGAGATCACTAAGGTTTGCGCATGCGCAGAACAGATTTAAACTCTGCCCGCAGTAGGGTAATGAACAGTGCGCCTGCGCAATATGCTAAGGTCTCTGCGCAGGCGCCCGATCCGGCGGAGTTTACAAGAAGAGGCTGTCGGATGTGGAAGACGGCGAGAAGAGGATGGACAGAGCGAGCTGCGATCCAGCCCATCTGACCAGTAAGTATGAATTATCATATAGGGCGGGAAGGTTTTAAAACGTATTTATTAGGTGTACAGGGGGAGTTGGGGCATAATAGACACCTGCTTAAAATGCAGCTTAGGCGCTGCTGAAGGTGGAGCTTTTAGGCCCAAATCAGGTGACAGGTTCACTTAAAGATCAGGGGTGTCAGGCTGAGGATTTTGACCTCCACAAATCCAAGATTCCTGCACTCAGTCTGGGTATTTCCACCATGTGGAAGTCGTTGTGCATTTCTGCATAAGTGAATGTTGAGTTTTTAAACGTTCTGCAGATTGAGGCTAGGTTCCCATCATCTGAAGGCACTGCGACCTTCCCATTAGGGGAAGCTGGGGATCTCCATGGGTGATTGCAGCATCCGTGCACATAATCAGCGTTCTGGAGAAGGTGCATTCTCCCGCTGAGATCGCAATCGACTCTGAAGGAATAAGTTGACATGCTGCGGCTCAGGAAGCCACCCCAGTGTCAGGGGCACTGCAGGCTGGGGATTCCTATAAATCCATCCACTGTTCTTGTACGGTACAATGCAACGTTTTGGTCGTAGCAAAAACATGTTGCAAACCCTGATCGTGGGAACATAGTCTTACACGCAAATTGAGATGTCGCCTTGTAGATACAACCCTTCTATAATGAGAGGGCACTGGAGCCGTCACACTGGTGTGGGAAACATCATGCCAGGGGGGCATATAGGGCAATTATAGTCTATGAAGCCAGCAAGCCCTCAGCTTCTAACAGTATGGTATCATTATATGAAGGGCTGATATCATCTGGAGCCTGGTGTCTGCTGCACATATGATTAGTTGGGGGCCAGGGGCGTAACTACAATACGTTGCAGGGGTTGCAGGCGCACCCGGGCCCTGCAGCCTAGGGGGCCCAAAAAGTCCCTTTGGTCTATAGAAAAAGACTAATGCTATTATAGATTTGCAATAATTGGGGGCCCCGTTGGAGCTTTGCATCGGGGCCCCTGGGCCTGAAGTTACGCCACTATTGGGGCTGTTTCTGCTTTTGCAATTGTGGCCAAGAGCTTTGCACCCTTTATCCATTTTCTATAGATGCATTTGTCTCTGAAGGCTCTCAGCACTAACTGATACCAGAGAACAATAGACTGAGGTGACAGTCATGTGAGTCTGACGCTTTCTGTGATAATTGTACTATTGAACTTTGAAAAATGAGCTAGTTTACCAATTTTCATGTAATATTGTGACACATTGTAAATAGCTTTATGTAAATATAGTGCAACCTATTGTAGGAGAACACAATGTATAACTACAGCTCTGGGGGTGACTGGAGTAACGGGGATAGTGATATCTGTAGATGTTGATATAACTGTGTATATAAAAGGGGAAACTCCAGCTGTAATAAATGTAAAGAAACAAAGTCCAGATGACCGGTGATGCCTGATTCCAGGAGAGAGATTCTGCCAAAACACCTGAAAATGAAAGCAAAGAGATCCAGCTCCATGAATATCGAAATCTTTTTATTGATACATATAAAAAATGACAAATAACATCCAGATTGTCTTTAAGCGATAAAATAGCACCGGTGCATTTCTGGTTTGTCAAGCAGCCATATTGGAACACCCAAGTGATGGTTGTACCAGGATGGCGGCTGCTGACGGAACTGCGCAGTACTGCCAGCAGCGCCGCATGCTGCTGCTGTCCACCACCGATGCTGTGACGCCCCCTCCCGTAATCCCTCACAGGACCACCTCAGAGCCCACCCCCATCCGGATGTCACACTATTTATAACTGTGCATGAGGCCGCCATGTTTGTACACCCAATCAACTACTGCGCAAACAGGGTGAACAAACATGGCTGCAGCTTGAGTCTTGAGCCTGCCCCCATCCTCACCTCACTGCCCTACAAATAAAGGACGTCACCGCTTAACGAGCTCACCCCCAGTGCCACAGAGCCCGTCCCCATCTAGTTTTTAATGTCCGTGGAGCTTAATCTCTTTTTCCTTGTTTTCAAACCCCAGATCTGCAGAATCACTAGTACCATGTGTCACTTATTATAGGGGCCCCGGCAGGCAATGATTCTGGGTGTGAGCGCTCTATCTGGAATGGATCATGCTGTAACCTCCTGTGTACAGTCATCTGTTCAATAACCCGGAGCCACCATTGATCAATTAAGTCTGGTCATATGAGAAGTTCTGTAATCCATCGGTTATCCGTTTGCTACATTGTATCTGTAATCCTTCTATAAACTTCAGACTGATACATTGTATCTGTTCTCCAGCAATATTCCTATAAACATCAGACTGATACATTGTATCTGTACCCCAGCAATCCTCCTATAAACTTCAGACTGATACATTGTATCGTAATCCTCCTACGGTATAAACTTCAGACTGATACATTGTATCTGTACTCCAGCAATATTCCTATAAACATCAGACTGATACATTGTATCTGTACCCCAGCAATCCTCCTAAAACTTCAGACTGATACATTGTATCGGTATAGAGAAACATTTGTCCTCATTTGTTTCTCGGTCTTTCTAGATTGCATACAAAAAAAATCGAGATGTGAAACCAGCCTATGGCTGGCGTCACACTGCCGTCTTTCAGCATCTGTGTGAATGTGGCCTAAACTGGGTGCACTCACATCAGTTTTTGGCCTCATTGACTTTCAATGGGGCCGGAGACACTTGCGGGTGCATCCAGTTGTGTACATTTTGCCCTGGATCCGGGTGGATCAAGGTATTCAGATTTTTCATGGAGACAAAATCTACATCTTGTTGCGATTCGTCCTCCATGAAAAAAAAAGTGAACCCCCAGATCCAGGGAACCAGGGGTAAAATCTGAACGGGGGGTCTAGGTGACATCGATTCGTCTGGATTTCCAGTCCATGTGCTATGAACTGCGCATGCGCAGAACCACCCACCGAATCCCTGTCATATATGCAACCGGATGCTCCCGCACTGGGTGCATCGAGTTCAATCATTGCAGGGGAATCTGGGGGCATACAGGTTTTTCCTGCATACCTCCGGTTGGAGATTCTGAATATGTAAGAATATAGAAAAGCATTACAGCTTAAGAGATGCATGAATGAATGAGAGCAGCTGAGCCCAATGTGACAAGAATGGAGTCTGCGCCACTGGGCAGGAGTAATCTGATCAGTTCTCATGGAAAGGTTATGTATTTATAGCCAGGGTGCACAAACTATGCAAAATGTACAAGTGCTGGACACAGACACCTGCGCCCGAGTCGCTGTCATTGATTGGTCCATGTCCAACAATTTCTCAGCTGGTACAAAGCAAACAGCTCATCCTATAAACTCCAGGAAAGACGGGATTTTAAGGCGGCATCACCAGCATTGTAAGGTGGCTTCACCGGCATTGTAAGGTGGCTTCACCGCCATTGTAAGGTGGCTTCATTGGCATTGTAAGGTGGCATCACTGGCATTGTAAGGTGGCATCACCGGCATTGTAAGGTGGCTTCTCAGGCATTGTAAGGTGGTATCACCAGCATTGTAAGGTGGCTTCACTGGCACTGTAAGGTGGCTTCACAGGCATTGTAAGGTGGCATCACTGCATTGTAAGGTGGCATCACTGGCATTGTATAAGGTTGGCCTCACCGGCATTGTAAGGCTGGCCTCACCGGCATTGTAAGGCAGCATCACTGGCATTGTAAGGCGGCCTCACCGGCATTGTAAGGTGGCCTCACCGGCATTGTAAGGTGGCATCACCGGCATTGTAAGGTGGGTTCACTGGCATTGTAAGGTGGCCTCACCGGCATTGTAAGGTGGCATCACTGGCATTGTAAGGTGGCATCACTGGCATTGTAAGGCGGCATCACTGGCATTGTAAGGCGGCATCACTGGCATTGTAAGGTGGGTTCACTGGCATTGTAAGGTGGCATCACCGACATTGTAAGGTGTTTCACCGTCATTGTAAGGTGGCATCACCGTCATTGTAAGGTGGCATCACCGCCATTGTAAGGTGGCTTCACAGGCATTGTAAGGTGGCATCATTGGCATTGTAAGGTGGCATCACTGGCATTGTAAGGTGGTATCACCAGCATTGTAAGGTGGCTTCACTGGCCCTGTAAGGTGGCTTCACTGCCTGTAAGGTGGCTTCACAGGCATTGTAAGGTGGCATCACTGGCATTTTAAGGTGGCATCACTGGCATTGTAAGGTGGCCTCACCGGCATTGTAAGGTGGCCTCACCGGCATTGTAAGGTGGCATCACCGGCATTGTAAGGTGGTTCACTGGCATTGTAAGGTGGCCTCACGGCATTGTAAGGTGGCATCACTGGCATTGTAAGGTGGCATCACTGGCATTGTAAGGCGGCATCACTGGCATTGTAAGGCGGCATCACTGGCATTGTAAGGTGGCATCACCGCATTGTAAGGTGGGTTCACTGGCATTGTAAGGTGGACTTCACCGACATTGTAAGGTGGTTTCACCGTCATTGTAAGGTGGCATCACCGTCATTGTAAGGTGGCATCACCGCCATTGTAAGGTGGTTTCACCGCATTGTAAGGTGGCATCACCGCCATTGTAAGGTGGCATCACGCCATTGTAAGGTGGTTTCACCGCCATTGTAAGGTGGTTTCACGGCATTGTAAGGTGGCTTCACGGGCATTGTAAGGTGGTTCACCGGCATTGTAAGGTGGCTTCACCGCTGGTCAGAGGAATCCTGGGGGTGTAGGTCCTTACAGCTGGAGGAGAACCACCAATGTCAGGTCCTAGTCATCTACCGGTCTCTTTTGCTATGTACATGTGGCAGAGCGGAATATGTTGTCCTCACACATCTTTAGTGAACACGGAAGCAATATAGCAGATTTCATACCTGCAGTCCTATGTAAGACCACAGATCACTCTCTGGGTACACTGCAGAGCTGTGTACAGATAATTACACCATTAGGACCTGATCTGATCTCTTCCTCTATCCCTGGTATGTGTGGGGGAGGCAGAATGACTAATACTCTACAATAATGGAAGGATGAAAGATGAATTGTTGCGCAAACACTTCAACAAAAACTTCACATTATTGCTTAAACCTTAAGTTCACCTGATGGGTGGGGAGTAGATCATAAAGCTGAACCGTAACCGCAAAAAAACCTATGGTAACATGTCAGATGATTCATGCAGATCTAGAACATACAGATATGGACAGTCAAGATCAGAGCCTCACATTTTATAGCTTCTCAATCCTGTGCTCATTCATGCCATATCTGCTGTGATTTTCTTATGTAGTAATTTAGCTTTGACTGCCTGTAGTCACCACTAGAGGGAGCTCACTGCATAGTTATATATAACTACCACTAGAGGGAGCTCACTACATACAGATTATACAGTCACACAGGGAGCTCACTGCATACAGATTTATACAGTCACCACTAGAGGGAGCTCACTACATACAGATTTATACAGCCACCACTAGAGGGAGCTCACTACATACAGATTTATACAGCCACCACTAGAGGGAGCTCACTACATACAGATTTATACAGTCACCACTAGAGAGAGCTCACTACATACAGATTTATACAGTCACCACTAGAGAGAGCTCACTACATACAGATTTATACAGTCACCACAGAGGGAGCTCACTACACACAGATTTATACAGCCTCCGCTAGGGGGAGCTCACTGCATAGTTATATACAACTACCACTAGAGCAGGGCCGGGGAACCATTTTTATGCCGATGGCCATTTGAAGATTTCTACAATCCTTCGGAGGCCGTACAAAATTATTACCTTAGAAATTACCCACTATATTTGGATAAACAATCAACTCACCCCTACTGCGGCGGCTGGAGCTGCATCTCTTTGGTGTCGGTGATATTGGTCATGTTGCTTCTCAACTGCTTTTCCAGGTTTGCTAGAGCCATAGACATCACAGGAGAGGCAGGGAGCATATACCTCACTGGGGAGGCTGAGGTTGGGGCATAGAGATCACTGGAGAGCTGGATTTAAAGGGCAGACAATTGACAAAACACGTCTGCCAGCCTGAGCACTGCAATCCACAGGAATCTGCGCAGAGGCCGCAAAAAAGTCATCGAGAGCCTCATTCGGCTCTGGGGCCTGAAGTTCCCCACCCCTGCACTAGAGGAAGCTCACTACATACAGATGTATACAGTCTCCACTAGAGGGAGGTCACTACATACAGATTTATACAGTCTACTCTAGAGTGAGGTCACTACATACAGATGTATACAGCCACCACTAGAGGGGGGTCACTACATACAGATTTGTACAGCCACCACTAGAGGGAGCTCACTACATACACATTTATACAGCCACCATTAGAGGGAGATCACTACATACAGATGTATACAGTCTCCACTAGAGGGAGGTCACTGCATACAGATTTGTACAGCCACCACTAGGGGGAGCTCACTACATACAGATTTATACAGCCACCACTAGAGGGAGCTCACTACATACAGATTTATACAGCCACCACTAGGGGAGCTCGCTATATACAGATTTATACTAAGCCACCACTGGAGGCAGCTCACTACACACATATTTATACAGTCACCATTAGAGGGAGCTCACTAATACAGACTTTTACAGCCACCACTAGGGGGAGCTCACTGCTACAGATTTATACAGTTACACTAGGAGTCTCTACATACAATTACAGTATATACAGTCACCACTAGGGAAAGCTTGCTACATACAGAATTTATAACCACCACTAGGGGGAGCTCACTACATACAGATTTATACAGCCACCACTAGTGGGAGCTCACTATATACAGATTTATACAACCACCACTATGAGGAGCTCACTACATACAGATTTACACAGTCATCACTAGGGAGCTCACTACATACGACATACAGATTTTACAGCCATCACTATGGGGAGCTCACTACATACAGATTTATATAGCCACCACTAGAGGGAGATCACTACATACAGATTAATACAGCTGTATAGATCTGGATGCAGTGAGCTCCCCCTAGTGGTGCCTGCAGATTAATTCTATATCTTTAACTATTAATTACAATCAGGATAACAAAAAAAACTGTATATTAAACATGTACACACTAAGCCGGGTCAACAATCCCCATTCTTTCATGGCAATGCTAAATGCTTTGGGCCTCCTGTAACTGGTCCCACACACTTGACTATAGTGTCATATTTAATACTAATCTCTATATAGAAACAAAAGGACCATGTATAATGCTGGGATATTCCTCTGTAGCAGAGCGACATATGGGGCCCTCAGTCTCCAGCGCCTGGGCTGACTGTAACCTGTTGACTCCTGTAACAATGACGTATATAATTGACATTATATCCTTAGGCTTCACAGGTCTTAACACATTCACGCGTTTCGTAAACTTTCCTGCAGAGACAATTCCTGGAAATCCAATGTGAAATATGAGACCTTGGGGAAATCCTGAAGGAGTCATAACAGCAGGAGAGATGTGGAGAGTACAGGGAACAGGAGAGATGAAAATATGTAGCTTTTCCGGACAATGGATTTGGCACCAGGGCGTGTGATTGACACATTATGTGCTGTGTGCAAAGTACATACATAAGCGTGTACAGCAGAGGCGAATATGGGGGTCCGGTGGGTCACCGACTCCCATCTACATTATAGGCACACACATTTATAGAACAACTAGTAAAAAGTCCCGATGCTATCGCATCAGGAGTGGGGTGACATGAAGATGGGGGGCGGCTGGGTGGCATTGGGGCCAGCAACTGTGAATTGACCCTGTGGGGTATCAGGCAGGGGAGGGGGTGTGGGGTAAGGGTGACAGGGAATAAAGAGCGGCAGTGTGGGGTGAGTGGGGGCATGAGCAGGGGAAGTGTGGGTGATTGGGGGGGGGGGGTAAGCAGGGGCACTGTGTGGAGTGATGAGATACGGGGGGTAAGAGGACTGAGCTGGGGCAGTGTGGGTGATTGTGGGCAGTTGGGGGGGTGAGAGGGGTAAGCAGGGTGAGTGGGGGGGGTAAGCTGAAGCAGTGTGGGTGAGTGGGGGCAGTGTGGGTGAGTAGGGGGTAATGAGGGGCAGTGTGGGGAGTGAGTGAGGGCATAGGGGGGGGAAAGAGGAGTGAACAGGGGCAGTGTGGGTGAGTTGGGAGGGCTATGGAGGGTCAGTGTGGTTGAGCAGGGGCAGTGTGGGTGATTGGGGGGTAATGAGGGGCAGTGTGGTTGTATATGTTAGCCCCCTGCTGGTCCTGTAAGCTTAGTTGAGGAGGGGGGGTGGTGGTAGCAGACTGCAGGGTCGGCGGGCCTGCAGGCTGCAATGACAGTGGCGGCCGCCTGAGAGCTGGAAAGGCAGCGGCGGCAGCGTCAGTGATGAAGGGGCCGCAGATGCTGGCGGCGGCCCCTTCAGTAATCGCGCTCCCCCTGTGGCTTGCGGGCGGGCGGGCAGGGCGTGGAGGAGATTGGTGCTACAGTACGCGAGGCTGCGGGGGCGTGGCGTGATGGGCAAGAGGTGGCAGTCGACCGCTGTCAGGGGGGAGGAGCCACGTGGGCCACGGGAGGCTGGAGGCAGCCGCCAGCAGGCTGCGCCACAGGTGTAGTAATATGGCGGCGCTTCCGGGGTAGGAATGATCACCAGTTTTGCGCACGCGCCCTTGCTCCATAGCGGCACAGTTGGCGGAAGCGCAAAACTGATGATTATGTATAGAGATATAACAAACTTGCACAAAGATACTAACAATGTAACTGTTATAATTGTGTCTACACAATAGAAAACTGTTCCCTTGTAGCAGTTGATTAGACATTGTTCCGCGAGTTTTACCCTTATTAGTGAGCACTAAGTGAACAAGTCTGTAGGACTGTGTTCACACTACCAGAAACCTAGATCACAAAAAAACAGTATGACAAACGTATAGAAATACTCTGCTGTAATAGGTAATAATAAAGAGCTAGTGCTGATGGAAAACAATGTCAATAAGAGGGCATTTAGTTAATATGTTTTTTGCAAAAAATGTATGAAGCCGTTCCACCAACGTCAAGGTAACCCATATCAGAATGGTCCCCTAATGTCATGAACATGCTGCAGAAGATGGCATTTTATGTGTCCGGTGGTGTGAACACAGTCCTACAGACTTGTTCACTTTGATCCTATGTACAATACCTATGGATGCTGGATACAGAAGGGCCAGAGTTCAATATGGACACGCTGCAGAATACGGCATTTTATGTGCCTGGCTCATTAAGGAAGGGGTGGGGGCACTCCCTATCTTGCATGACAAGAAACTAATTAGACATTTATAGGTAAGCCAATGCACAAAGTGAACAAGTCTGTAGGACTGTGTTCACACACCGGACACACAAAATGCCATCTTCTGCAGCATGTTGCACATAGGATCAGGTTTTAAATAAGTTAGATAGGGACCATTCTGATATGGGTTACCTTGACGTTGGTGGAACGGCTTCATACATTTTTTTGCAAAAAAACGTATTAACCAAATACCCTGTTATTAACACTGTTTTCCATCAGCACTAGCTCTTTATTATTACCTATTACAGCAGAGTATTTCTATACATTTGTTATACTGTTTTTTTGTGATCTAGTTTCTGGTTGTGTGAACACAGTCCTACAGACTTGTTCACTTTGTGCATTGACTCACCTGTAAGTGTCTAATTAGTTTCTTGTCATGCAAATGGGAGTACCCAACCCCTTCCTTCAGTGATCCAAGCACACAAAATGCCGTCTTCTGCAGCGTGTCTATATTGGGCTCTGGCCCTTCTGTATCCTGCATCCATAGGTATTGTACATAGAATCTGGTTTTAAATAAGTTAGCTAGGGACTGTCATAATGTGAGACTCTGCAGCTGTTTTCTGATATTTGTGCTTCCCTTGCAGGATGCATATATAATTAACAATCATTAGTTTACTATTTGGAATAATGTAATTTATTATTAATTTGATTTTTGTCTTAAATTTAATCAGAAACATGGATGTACCAAATTATGGACAACCGTCTGCCCCTTTCCAGCCAGGATACCCCATGAACCCAGGTAAGGAGTTGACGTCATGATGGAAGTTGTAAATGGGGGTCCGGGCTTTTTGTAAAATCTCGTGTATATCTAAGCTGCAAAATGCTAACAGTTTGTAATTTACACTCTGTCAGCATTTTGCATGGTTACCTAGATATGACAATTCGGCATGTGGAGGAGTAGCTTAGTCCCCGGCTAGAGGTGTATTTTGATTTGGAGCCTGGTTGTGACGTCACAACTGGTCGTTTACACCCAGACCCCAACAAGCTCTCCCCAGTCTCTAACAGGATCAGCTCCATATCACTGTGGTTCATTCTTATTCCCTGTGTCACTAAAGCGATCCTCTGTATTCCTGCCACAGTCGTCCCCTCTGTGAAGGAGATGAACCGCGCACACATCGCATCACTGCACAGAGTGATCATCTCCTTCACAGTGATGCAGACAGAAGGAGATGAATGCTCAGTGCAATGCGGTTCAATCGGCGTCTACATAGGTGAATGGGGATGATCCTATTGTAGACTGGGGCGCGCCTGCTGGGGACTGGGGAGAGCTTGTTGGAGTCTGGGTGTAAACGACCAGTTGCGATGTTAAAGCTGGACTCCAAAACAAACACGCCTCTAGATGGGCTGAGCTGCTAATCCACGCAAACTAAATTGAGATATCCAGGTAACCAAGCAAAATGCTGACAGGGTGTAAATTACTGTTAATATTTTGCTGCGTAGATATAAACGCAGATTTTAGGAAAAGCCAGGAGAACCCCTTTAAAAATGATTGATGGGAATTCAGAGCAGATTTGTTGTTTTTCTTCATCTTTGTGGGTTGTTTTACTATCATGGAAATGCCATAGTTTTGGAGCAACCCACAACTGCAAAACTTGAGCTAGTATATAAGCAATGAGACACATAGCTCTGCATAGGAGCTGTATATAGAAAACGGTACATGTTCAAATGGGTTGTCTAGTCTTCTTTCTTTGGAAGTGCACTGTTCCCTGCCTCCTGCTTGTTAGAAGGTCGACCACTATTGGACATTTAGGCTATGTGTCCACCTAGCCGTCTTTCTGCACCAAAACGCATATCCTGGCAGGCAAAATGCTGCTGAAAAAACTGTGTTTTTTCTTGCTTTTTGATGCGTTTTCCCCCATGTGTCTCTATCATAAAATCTACGAGAAAAACGCAAAAAGAATGAACATGCTGCTTCTTTTTTTCTGCTCCAAAACCTGAAGGTGTGCACAGCACTTCAGAAACCCCATAGACTTTGCTGGGATGTGTTTTCCCTGGCAGAAAACTGCAAGTAAAAACACATCAAAAAACGCTAGGTGTGCACAAAGCCTGACTGTTGGACAAACTGTGTGTTCTCCTTTGATATTAGTATAGGAGCTTTGGCTCTGCAGGTGCCGCATGTTTCCGGAACTCCATTCCAAATACATTAGACAGAACACAATGTTGATGGATCAGTTTTTAAAAAAAAAAAAAAAAGGTGGAATTCTGCCGGAATTGGAAAAAAACGCAGATCTGAAAGAATATTAAAAAACCTGAAGTGAAAATACCTGAACGCAGATATGAAAGTGCCCTAATGGATGACTTCAGGTTTTCATGTCATAGTTCACTTAGTTTTCTTGTTTATTATTATGTGAGTGTTGGGAGAATTGTTTTTTTTCATGTACGAACCATAACTATTTGTTTTTGTTTTGTCCTATTATTGCAGCGGTGCCCCTTGGTCCTCCATACCCGCCCGCGATGAACCCAGCAGTGGCTCCAGGCTATTACCCCTCTGTGAACACCAATGCTCTTGCCCCCAGATTGCACCGTACCCTCAGTTTGCCGGCATCCCTGGCTATGAAGGAATGGACGGAGACAGCAACCGTGAGTAACACAATTTACTTTTTTTTTTTATTTCTTCATTGCATTTGTTTTTATTAACAAACGTCTTCCAGAGACTTTATGTAGCCTAAACACGTCTGCATCTTTCTTATACACCTTGTATAGTAACTTCTTGCTATCTCAAGATCTTTGCTGATTCTCAGTGAATAGGAACATTTTTTGTGACTTTACATCTCTCATCGCTGAGGGGTTTGTATCAGGGCCGTATGTGGAGTTCCTGCTGCCCTAGGAATTTTCAGTGGTTGCACCCCCCTCCCCCCTTCCTTACTGATCAGTCAAACTATGCGGATGCGCACGAACAGCACTTTATTTTTCAAGCGGACCCACAAATAAATACTAAAAAGAATGAACTCATGCACGGCAATGCAAAGGTGACCTGCTGTTCATATGTTCAGTCTTCTGAGGTTTTTCTCTTTAAGGCTGCTTCCATATCAGCATTTTTTTTCAATTGTGGCAGATCCGGCATCACCTATACACGAGTACATTACCAAATCCATCATCAGTCCATGACATTACAAGAACAATCAGTACAAGAACGCATCACCAGAACCACAGTCAGTACATGACTTCACTAGAACAATCATCAGTACAGTAATACAGCACCACAACCACCGTCAATACATGAATACATCACCAAGCAGTTAGGACAACTATCACTTTTAGGGTACCTTTACACGCCGCTACTGGAGGATGAATACAACCCACTACTTCACGTGCACGAGCACGCACAAACGGTTACAAACGGGAAACGCACCACCTTTACACGCCGCCACAAGGTGCGCTACGCTACGCAACATCTATAGCTAGATAAATTGCCGGGTGTCTCAAGTAGCCATCTGTAGCTCATCGTACCTCATTTACACACCGCTACAACAAGCTAATATGGGCGGACCTGATGCAGCAGGGACAACACATAGGCGTGCCGCAATTGTGGAGTACGAGACGTCCGTACGCTGATAGGACAAAGCAAGGACATCATGATTGGGCAGCCAGCGCAGGAGGCTGTTTAATACATGACGCTCGAGCAATTGTGTAGTGTGACTGGTCTGCTCCTTAAATATGCCTCCCTATGCAGCGACTACCAATCGTCATGCAGGAGCTTCCTCCAATGATCGCTGAAGGGGCGCGGTATCCCGGAGGCTGTGTCACGCCCCAGCTACATACCAGGTACATCGCCTGGTGTATAGACATCCCTTCTGTAGCCTCTTTACACGCTGATACAGGTCGCTGCAATCGGCGATGTAGCCATCTGTTTTCGAGCAGTGCTGGGAAACAGATTTATCTGTTGCCGGCTGTCACGTCCCGTCTTCACACGCCGCTACTACGGGCTATATTGGCGCTACAAGCTACATTTGTAGCCTGTAGCGGGTTGTATCCATCCTGTTGTAGCGGCGTGTAAAGGGCCCTTTAATGTTAGGTTAGCCTATACCTTATACACATGTAGTGCATGAAACTGCAAGTCCAAGTATTTCTTTAACAATGGTAAGATGATTGGAGTTGTTGGTACCAGCCATCCTCAAACTATGCAAAATGCAGAAGGTACAGTACTAATTAGTAGTTGCAGGTACCAGCATGTAAAGACTAACAAAGGAGTGGTCCGAAGGCAAAGTAATTTTCATTCCAAGTCCCTGTCTATTTCCAAAATCTAAACTATTTTCTAATATACTTGCATTAATAATTCCCTATGCTTCCCTAACTGTTATTCTCTTTTTTTTTTTTTTAAACAATAATTTTTATTAGAATTTATCAAATACAAATGCAAGGTAGATATGCAATGTTATACAAGGTTCTTGACATTCAAGCAGTCACATTGGGTAGTTATAAATGTGGATTACAAAGAATCATAAAACATGTTCAAACTTAGTTGACAAACAAGTGAAACAGGAAATGAGGCAGGAGAGAGGGAGGTAAGGAAAAGGAAAGGGGGGAAACTGGCACCTTCATGATCATTTTGTATTAACACCCATTCAAGGATTAGTTTAAATTAACAGATACTGCATTCCAATTTAGCACAGATTAAACGCATTTTACCTTTATAAGTTTGAGTTTAGAGTAGACAGAAAAAAAAAACCCTAGTCGGGGATTGGGACTGAGTTATAGGCCGACATAATAATAATAATAATAATAACCCAAGGGTCCCACCATGTTAACACTTTAGTTCTCCTAAGGGGCGGACCTACCGTGGTGCAGCTGGTTCAGCTGCACCTGGGCCCCGACCGGCTAGGGGGCCCCTCAAGCCTGCAGGCGGGCCCCCAGCCGACCCCCATGAACCTGTGTAAGAAGAGAGAGGAGAGGACGGTAACTGAGGGAAGCTTCCTGCTTCCCCTGGCTGATCCTGCCCCTCCTCTCCTCTGCGCCCCGGCTCCCAGGACTCGGCGCAGCAGGTAGGAGCCGCATCACCCACAGCACCCCACGGTCCTCACCACCGTTCACTAGCAAACCTCCCCCCCCTCCGGCTCCTCACCGACGTTCACTAGCACCTCAAACACCCACCCACTCCCCCCCGCTCCTCACCAGCAGCTCCTGCACCAGGGCCCTCCGGGGTCAAGGTCTGCCACTGGTTCTGCTTTTGATGTTATGTGCTAGTATCAGTTCACATTGTAGATGGAGGTTTAATCGGCAGATCAGTTCATCTCGGCTAGGTGTATCTGGCGATTTCCAGTGTTTAGTCACACACCGTCGGGCTTCAATCAGGACATTTGTCACAATGGGACGTAGTAAGGAAGGCCATTCCGGCAAACCCAAACCCAGTAATGCCAAGGATGGCTCCAGAGTGAAGGGAATACCCGTGAGGTCAATAAGTATCGCCTCCACTGTATTCCAGAACGGCTTCAGCCGAGGGCACTCCCACCACATGTGTTGTATGGTACCTACATTTTTACATAATTTCCAACATTGAGATGTAGAGGATAGATTTTTGGATTTAAAATGCGCTATTCTTTGAGGGGAAAGATACCATCCTAATTGAAGTTTCTTTGCCTGTTCAACATGGTTGATACATGCTGAATATGAGGACGCGTGTGTGGATGCTTGTTGCCACTGCTCCAGAGAGGCCACGAAAGAGAGGCGGTCTTCCCACTTAAGCATGTAAGATAGCTTGACATTGCCTCTTAGATACAAAAGTGCCTTGTATACTATGGCTACCCCATGACCGCAAGACGTCTGAGAGGAATAGAGGTGCATGAGAGTTAAGGCCTTTTTTAATGTCTTTTATAAGTGCGTCAGAGTTTTGTTGGACGATCTCAGCCGTACGGGTGATGTGTATCCCCAGGTAGAGAATTCCAGCCGGGCACCACACAAATGGGAATTTATTTTGTAGTTCAATTTGTTGAGTAGAGGGGACATTAATGGGAAATATTAACGACTTAGCAGAATTCAGCTTGTAATAAGACGCCTCAGAGAACTCCAAGTATCTCCACCACTCTCGGGATTGTTACAGTGATGTTCTGCATAGAGTCCTGTTTTGTGCTCCAGAGTACCAATTTTGACTCCTGTTACAATGGGGTCAGTCCGTATTGTCTCTGCCAGAGGTTCCATTATGAGAGCAAAGATGAGAGAGGAAAGAGGGCAGCCCTGTCTCGTTCCGTTTGTGATGTCAAATTTGGAGGAAGAGAAACCGGAAGTATGGACTATTGCATTAGGAGAAGAGTATAAAGCCATAATTGAGTTTTTTAGGTTATAATAAGTTTATGCTGTATTCATGAAAAAAAATGACAACACATATAGGAAACACAGACATGTGACATGATATGTCCAAGTGAAAGAGGTCTACAGACTAAGTTCTCACGATGCAAAAACAGTGGATTTTCCTGTGATTCTGCAGGTTTCCAATAAAATGACATAGAGGAGGCGAATCAAGATTTCACCTCAAGGACCTCCGCATTAAAGGAAATCTGTCAGCAGGTTTTTGCTATGTAAACTGAGGACATGATGTTTTGGTTAAAAAAGTAAAAATCAACTGTGCCTCTCTTATCAGGCTGTGTGCTATTGTTTACTTAAAATAAAGGTTTTATCATCTAGTGATTACCATTACTGGACAACATTGTCACTGCAGGGCAGTCCAACACGCCCCCTGCTGTGATTAACACTTCACTGTCAATGCACAATCTGTATAGAGAGCCTGGTGTGGACAGGGGTACCTTCCTCAGCTCTTCTGCATGGCTAAAACGAAAAAAATCTGATTTTGTCAGAACTGCTGCAGCCAACAATCTAAGGCTGGTTCCACACTGCGATTTGTTTTCCTGTCCATGGGATCCTACTATTTGCAGGTTCCCACGGACAGGAAAGGATCAGGATCGGATGTGAACTTCACGGCTATCTCTATGTCCGGGGCCATGATTTTCACGGGTCCGGACACAGAATGAGCCGTGCAGGGTAATTTCACTCCCGCAATGCATATACGGTACATACATTGCGGAAGTGAAATCAAGCAAAAGCGGGGGTTAAAAATAAAAAGATTGCACTCTCACCTTTCCGGCGATCCCCCGATGCCCGCATCCAACTGAGCGTTGTAGGACCTAGGAAGGCGGGGCCACCTGATCAGCGTCATTGGTCACATGACTGCAGTAACTGGCCATGTGACCTGATCAGCCGATTCAGGTTGCCATGCAATGCCTGTCCTGGGAGATAGATGCTGCACATCGGGGGATCGCCGGAAAGGCGAGAACACACACCCTTCATCCCTAACCCCTTACTCTCATTCAATTTCACTGCCACAATACATTGCGGAAGTGAAATTAGACGGCACACAGCAGTTTTAGTGTCCTGAGCACACCAAAGCTGGGTCTGAGAAACAATCCTGTGTTCTCTCTGACCCATGCTCCATAGGCCCCCATGTTAATTGGCGCAGATCATGTCACATCCGATTGTGTCCGATTTGGTCCGCTGTGCCCAAAGTCGGGAGCAGTCTCCAACCTTGGGGACAGCAGAAAAAAAAAAAAAATCGGACACAACCGGATGGCAATAAGGCCAAATCGGATCCGTGGCTGTCCGTTATACAACGGACAGCCACGGATCCAAGAAAATTGCAACGTGTAAGCAGCCCAAGTGATACATCGTCGGATTCAGCATCTGCTGCTCTCAGATGAGGTAGCAAAAAAAACAACACAGATTCCCTGTAAACCGAAATCTCAATCGGTGCATGTGCTGCCTAGAAAAAAGTCTCTAGATTCACACTGTGCACAGGCTACAATAAGATGGCGCCGGGGCGGTGCACGCGCAGATTGAGACTTCGGCCCAATAGAGAGATCACTGAGCTAAAATCCCAATCTGAGCATGCGCCACCTCCAGCGCCATTTCTTTTGATAAATCTTTTTTATTAGATTTTTGCACATATAACATATCATGTCCACATTGAATTAAAGACAAGTAACATTAACAGAAATAAAAATTATCCCTTTCCCTCCCCCCTCCCTTGTTATCCAACTTTAGTTAGCCGTAGCATCCCTTCCCATCTGTAATGGTAAAGCATGGAAACAGAAATTCCAACATATCATTCCCCGCTACCAATTTTCAACTCTCCCAATGTGTTACCTAAATCTTCAAGGCAATACCACTTGGTGTTGCGGAAGCCTTCCATTAACGCCACAATTTCCTCTCTAGGTAAACAGTAGACTATGAAGTCTCGCCATGTAAACATAAATTTGGAGGTTTTATTTTCTTTATCTGTGTCTGTTGTTAATTTTTCCAATCTCATAATACGTTTCAATTCCCCACGTAGACTCGTCACCCCCGACACCTGTGTGTCCAGCCATTGTCGCAGTAGTAGGCGAAGGAATGTTATCAGAATTAGGTGAAATAATGGGTATTTTCTCTTAGTAACTACTAACCCCTCTAAATCATGGAATATCAATGTCATCCTATTCATTGGTATAGTCGAATCTAATAATTCCCCCATCCATCGCCTGACCTTTTCACATCCCATTTGTACCTTTGGACATTCCCACACTCCATGGAACATGTCCGTCTTTTCTTCTCCACACTTAGGGCATTTTGTCATTCTATCAGGATTATTAGTTGACACCGGAATGTTGAAACCCAATATCGCCTTGTGAATCATTCGGAACTGGGTATCACGCCAACGGTTGTCTGTCACATATTTTCGCATGGCATTCCATCCCGCCAGAACCCCCCTCCCCCGCTCCTTCAGTTCCTAGTCTAGTATCCCACCCTGTAAGCAATCTAGTAGGTCCCTTTGGTAACAGTCTAATTTTCAATGCCGCATACATTGAAGAAATCGTCGTCACAGAAGCCTGATTAATTAGCAAGTCATCTATAGTCGACCTCTGACATTCCCTCCCAATCTCCTGGAGTCTTGACATCAAATGACCTCTAATTTGTGCGGTTTGTAGTAATTGTGAGGATCCTAAGCGCCATTTTTCTATCACCTCCACCGCTGACATCCATCTTCCTTCCGTCTTATTCATTAGATCACCTAACATCTTAATCCCTCTTTCCCTCCAAGTCTTGAACAAGACATTGTCTTTCCCCTGTGGGAAGTCTGGGTTATCCCACAACGGCGTATACTTTGATATTTGCCAAGACAGTCCCAGTCTATACCTAACCGCCTTCCAGGCCGCTCTAGTGTCTCTAAATAGTACTGAGTTTTTGATATGTGACTCCAAAACTCCGCTTCGCGCATGTAGCACTGACCCCAGACTCCAAGGTCTACACCATCTTGTTTCTAAGTCAAAATCAGAGTAGTTGCTCGTCCCCCGCAGCCAGTCCCCCACATGTCGCCACACACATGCCAAATTGTATCCCCGTATATTGGGTAGATTCAAGCCTCCTTCCTCCTTGGGAAACATAAGTGTTCTCAGTTTTATTCTATGCCTCCTTCCCCTCCAAAGGAACTTGGCAATGGCCCCATTTAGTTTATTGATATCCGTGTGACGGAAAAGTAGCGGGACTGTTTGCATAGGGTACAACAAACGAGCAAACGAAACCATTTTTATAAGATGTATTCTTCCTGTCAGAGATAGCGGTAAGTCTTTCCATCTAATTAGTTCTTGTTCTATCTTCTTTATAATAGGACTATAATTTAGCCTATACAAATCTCTGGCATCCCTGCTCATCATTATGCCCAAATATTTAACCTCTCTCGTATTCACTTTAATTCCCAGGTATGTGTCCCGTCGTCGCTCGTCATGTAAGACTTTCTTGCCTTCTTCCGTGAGAGGCATAAGCTCGCATTTTGAGAGATTTAATCGGAATCCCGATATCTTGTGGAACATCTCGAATCTCTCCAGCACCCCCACCAGATCACCAGCAGGATTTGCCATATATAATATGATGTCATCGGCAAATAGGTTAGATTTTATTGGAGTACCTCCCACTTTTATCCCCTCGAAGCTATTCAATCCGTTGAGGTACCTGGAGAGAGGCTCGATGGCCAGATTAAAAAGAAGCGGCGACAGGGGACATCCCTGTCTCGTTCCCCTTTCCAGTCTAATTACGTCAGATAGAAAACCCGGTGTGTGCACTCTCGCCTTTGGGTTAGCGTAGAGAGTTCCCAAAAATCTTCTGAACCCTCCCACCACTCCCATCCTATTTAAGACTTGCTCCAGCCATGGCCATCCCACACTATCAAAGGCCTTTTCGGCATCCAGGACAACCATGGCCGGAGCAGTCCCCGCCTTATTGTCGCCTAGCCGTATCGCCTCCAGCACCATGATGGCTTTTCTGACATTCACGACAGCTGCTCTGCCCCGTACAAAACCCGCTTGTTCTCTTCCTATCCATCTAGGCATCAGGTGTGCCAGTCTATCTGCCAAGATTTTAGAGATTATCTTCAAGTCCTGGTTGATCAGCGATATCGGTCGATACGCCGCCGGGTCATCTGACATTGTGTCCCCTTTTGGTAATAGTTTTATGTATGCTGTGTTCAGTTGCGATGGAATCTCCCCTCCCTCCATGAATCCTTTGTACATAGTTCTTAAGTGTGGTGCAACCTGATCAACCAGTATCTTGTACAAACTGGCTCCAAAGCCATCTGGACCTGGCGCCTTATTTTCATTTAGTTGTTTGATTACCGCCTTTATCTCCTCCTCTGACACTTCCCTGTTCAACTCTTCCAATTCCATCTCTGTCAATCCCGGTAACTCCACTTCCTCCAACCATTGACGGACCAATTCACTATCATGTGTTTTTGCCGTATATAAACCTGTATAATAGGAACCCAGAATAGAATTGACCTCCTTTGGATCTGATGTGAGTTTCCCTGTCTTGTCCTTGAGAGACACTATGTGTGAAATAGGTTTTCGACCCCTTGCCAAATGTGCCAATAATCTCCCCGCTTTGTCCCCCTGAGTATGTAATGTTGCCTCCCAATGAGATCTTCCCATGTCTTCTCTCTTCCTCGCCCAGACATCAAATTCTTTCTTTGCCTCCAGCCAAGTACCCTTAGTTACATCTGAGGGATGCGTTTGATAGCTCATATATTCCTCCCGCACCTTTAAGCTGAGTCTCAAATATGTAGCTTGTGTCTTTTTCTTTAGCGAAGCTGTGTAAGCCATGATTCTCCCCCGTAAAACCACCTTAGCCGTTTCCCAAAACAATGTGGGTTCCATTGCTTCCGGAGGATTATTGGAGACCAAATCCGTCCACCACTCCCCCAACCTCAACGCAAATTCAGCATCTTTTTTTAAAAAATGTGGGAATCGCCAGATGTAATCTGTACCTTTAGGGAAATTGTCGCGCAGTGTCACATCCACTGGGCAATGATCAGAAATCACCAAATCTGATATTTCAGTAGCAGTTGTCTTATGAAGTAAATCCCCACTAGTGAAGATTGAATCTATCCTTGACCATGTGCCGTGTGGGTGGGAAAAATGCGTGTACTGACGTTCAACTGGGTGGTGCAATCTCCAGGTATCTCTCAGACCCAAATCCTCTATGAACCCTCGTAGCGGTCCCCCTCTCAATGCCCCTATCCTCCCTTTCCCCTTACCCCTTATCTCAGTGCGGTCTTCCAACTCCTCCACTACCTCATTCATATCACCTCCCACTATCAAATTAGACACATCTTCCATGGATATTTTGGCCCCTAAGGCAGCAAAGAAGGGACCTCTATCTGAGTTTGGTGCGTAAATGTTATGTATATTTAATACACCGCATGGTGTGTCTAGAACTACTTGCACATGTCTCCCCCCTTTGTCATGTGTGTGTCGTAGCAGCTTGTGTGGAAAAATTTTTCCCACCAGCGTGACCACCCCAGCTTGTCTGCCCACAGCTCCTGAACCAAACACCTCTCCCACCCATAGTTTATTCATCCTATATAGGTCCTGTTGGGGTAAGTGTGTCTCCTGCAATAATGCTATGTCTGCCCCTAATCTTTTCAAATGTTGAAGGACCATTAGTCTTTTTTCAGGGGATCTTAAACCTTTTATATTCCAGGAGACAACCTTAACCATAGTCACAATGTTTCAGGAACTCCGCATACACATACATTTCTATAATACAAGAACACAAAGAATCTAGAACCTTCCCACTCTTCATATGATACCACTGCTTTTCCATTGGATAACAATTTTTCCCTTGACCCAACACCCCTGTAAATTCAATTTCTAATAACCCATCTAGAATTTTCCTCTCCCGTCTTATCCCTCCTCTCCTTTCCCCCCACTCCCTCCCCACATTCCACCCTTGCGTAACTCCCTTTTTTTCCACCATGGATACCTCCCTCTTACATCATCCAGGCCAGTTATTCTAAATAAAATAAAATAATTCCCCGTATTTTCACCCTCCTCAAGAGGGATGTTTCTCCTCACATTCAGTCAGTCTTAAGACTATTCTTCAATACCGCAGCTGCGGGCCTGACACTGTCCCCGTCTCATCGATTAGGATCACGTCTTGGACTCGCCAGTTTATCCTTGTTATTAGTTTTCTCCCTGTCATGAATTGGAGATGATCCTCTGGGTGTTCTCATGAAGACTCTCATAGCCTCATCCGGGTCCCTCCATCTTCTGAAGGTGCCATCTTCTTCTTTAGTCCTCAGGATCGCTGGGTATTGGAGCTGGAATTGTATTCCTCTCTTGAACAGCATGCCACAAACGTCACTAACTGCCCTTCGTTGTTTTGCCACCAGCGCAGAGAAATCCTCGTGTAGCACTACTCTGTGGCCCAATATCTCAAGGGGTCGCCGTCTCGCTCTAAATGTCCGTAATATCTTATCTTTGTCCTTATAATCCAAGTATTTAGCAATTGCTTGCCTCGGACTCTTAGATGATTGAGCGCTGCGGCTTCCTCCCTCTGAATTTTGGCTTGTGCGTACGTTCTCTCTTTGTGGCCCCAGCCTGTGTGCCCTCTCCACTTTGCATAGAGTGTCAATGCCAAGGGCTGTGGGTAATTCCTTTTCAAATATGGCATCCAGCTGCTGGAAAGTAATGGATTCAGGTAAACCAGTGAGGCGCAAGTTATTTCTCCTGGATCTATTCTCCAAGTCCTCCATTTTATTAGACATCCAGGAGTTTTGTTTCTGCATCTCTTCCATTTCTTGTTCTTTAGCTGTGAGCTTATCCTCTAGATCTGACACTCTTTGTTCAAGCTCATCAAGCCTGCTGGCATGCCTGGCTGCAGTCTCCTGAAGATCCTCCACTGCTTCCCTCACAGCCTCTCTCACTGCCGCCGTTATGTCTGCCCTGAGTGTCTCATATAGCTCCTTGGAGCCTGCAATCGCAGCTCTGTTGGTCCGTGCCCGCAGCCTTCTCTTTGGGGCTCCCTCCTCCTGTCTGCCCCTTCATACCTCGGTCTCTGCCGCAATCCTTGCGGGTCACCTGGCGATGCTGTGAAGAATCTGCCCTCTCACTCTCCTTCCTCCTCATGTCGCCTGCAGCTCCAGTGCCTGCCGCCATCTTGGGCTTTCCCGCTCTCTGAGGGTCCGGCTGCGTTTTTGCCTTTTGTCCTCCTCCCGCACTTCTCAGCCACCGCTCCACGGTTGCGCCGCTCCCGGCTGGATTCGCTGGCCTCTCGCACCGTTTGCTGCTCTGTGGGGGTCTATTTTGCCGTTCTATGGCCGGATGATGCCCGGAGCCTCCTCAGCCCGGTCTCTCCACTGCGGCGCCGGAACCGGATTGAGTTTTTTAATATATCCCTCTATTCCAAATTTTTGGAGTACTGCATCCAAGCACCCCCCCAGTGCACCCTGTCAAACGCCTTTTCAGCATCCAAGGACAGGAGTGCACTGGGGGATGAGCCCCTCTCCAACAGCTCCAGGAGGTCAACAATCCTCCTAGTACCATGTGCCCCGGAATAAAGCCCACCCATCTAGTCCCACCAGTGATTGAGGATATGCATGAGACGTGTGAGTATAATTTTTGCAAATAGTTTTACTTTGCAATTTAAAAGCGCGATCGGCCGGAAGTTAGCAGGGGTTGTTGTGGATTTACCCGATTTCGGGATAGTGGATATAACCGCCTCCAAGCCTTCCCTCTGAATTTCGCGTCTGGTTTTCCATAAATTGTATGAATTTAGAAGATAGGGGGTGAGGGTTGACGCAAAGGTGGAATAGTATAAATAGGTAAACCCGTCCAGTGCCGGGGCTGAATGTTTTTTGGTGTCTCGGATGGCTTCAAGTATTTCAGAGACAGTTTAGGGAGTTTCACTCTGTCCAGGAACCTCTGAATGGAGAGTGGAGAGGGTTGCAGAATGTCCGGGTCGTCCTTTAAGTTATAAAGAGAACTGTAGAACTGTTTGAACTCCTCTGCTATGCGGATGGGGTGGCGGATTTTAACGCCTGATTTGGTTATTAAATGTGCTATATTAGATTGAGCTTGTCTTTTTTTTAACACACCTCGCCAAGAGGGCGCCCGCTCTATCTCCCACTCCATAATAAGTGGCTTTGGTTATTTTCAAGTTTAATTCCACTTTTGTGAGCAAAAGGCCTCTCAAGGTTTGGCGGCACAGCAAGAGTTCTTTCAGAACCGCTGGGGTGGGGGACGTTTTGTGAGCTCTCTCTAGGGTAGCTATTTTCTTAGTTAATGTCTGAATGGTCAGTTCCCGTTCTTTTTTTAATGCAAGAGGCTAATTTAATTATGGTGCCCCGAAGGACTGCCTTGTGAGCGAACCAGAGTGTATCCGGCTCAACATCGGCCATGCCATTAAAAGAGAAGTATTCCTCAATTTGGTCCGAGATGTACTTCACATTTGTGGGGGAGGAAAGGAGGTAATCCAGGGGCGGACTTACCGTGGTGCAGCTGGTTCAGCTGCACCAGGGCCCCAACCGGCTAGGGGGCCCCTCAAGCCTGCAGGGGGGTCCCCAGCCGACCCCCTTAACTCAGAGGAGAGGAGGGTCATTAAGGGAAGCTTCCTGCTTCCCTTGCCTGATCCCGCCCCTCGTCTCCTCTTCTGCCCCGTCTCCACTGCATTTGGCGGCTGAGTGCAGGTAGGAGAGCCGCATCAGCACCATCAGCACGGCGAGGAGCGGGGCGACCAATAACAGCACCCCACCACTAAAACCCCCCCGCTCCTCACTATGGCTGCACCAGGGCTCTCCGGGATCACGGTCCGCCACTGAGGTAATCGTTTAATCTCCAAAGGGGCACCGGGTGAACATTGGTAGAATCATTAATTTTAAGGGAGACTGGTGCATGGTCTGACCACGTTATATGTTCAATGTTTGCTGCTGAGCATTGAGGGACTAGTGGGTCATTCACTAAAATGTAGTCAATCCTACTGTATGTGTGCAACCTAGGGGACATATAAGTGTAGTCTCTCTCCCCCTCATGCAGATACCGCCACACATCATGCAAACGATGGGCCGTAAGCAAAGCGCTCAGTTCTACTCTGAATTGGGTTGGGACGGAACAATCCAAATGTTCTTCTATTGGAATATTAAAATCCCCAGCTATTATCACACAGCCCCTAGTCCGGGACTCCAATCTGGTAAGGAAATCTCTGAAGAAGGTCAGCTGGCCAGAATTAGGCCCGTATACGGAGACTAATGAGTATAACGTGTTGTTGATCTCTCCAATGACCACTAAGTATCTACCACGAGGGTCTTGAAGGACATCTACCAATTTAAACGTCACAGACTTATGAATGAATATTGCTACACCAGATTTTTTTGCAATCTGCGTTTGCATAAAATTGATTCAGGAACAAAGTGGAGGACGTTCTGCTTTTCTCCCTTTGTAAAAGGTGGGTCTCCTGCAGAAAAATCACGCCACTGTGCATTTTACTTAACTGATGCCATACCAACGCCCTCTTCCCGGGCGAGTTCAGCCCATTAACGTTAATGGAGGTAAAGTCAATAACCATGTTGATCTATCTAACACTAGAAGAATACAATGTGCATATATCAATCAAGAAACAATAGGTGCTAAAGGTGTGGAAACCAATTTAGAAAAAAGGTGCTAGGGAATTGGATGGGGGAGCGGAGGTAAGGGAAGGGGACAAAAACCAATCCAAAAGGTTACATCAGCCCTTTGGGACAAGACCCGCAAATGCACTTTGAGTGCCAAAAATGGACTCTGGAGAGATCGGGATATACCTGCAGGAGAGTTGGATTGCTTCTAAGAGCCTTTAAGAAATCCTCTTTGATCTCAAAGAAGTGCACCCTTGGAAGCACATCTCTTGGGAGAGCAGAATCCAGGGAGGATGGCTTGGGGATCCTATGGATAGGGAGGTAACTGAAGCTGCTGAAGTCAGCGACGCTACAGAGCGGGTAGAGCGAGGTGAGGAAGGAGGCATCGCCATTTTGGGAGAGCGTGGAGCTGAGGAGCGGGCGCTGGTAAAGAAGTCTGAGACACGACGGGGGGGAGAAGCGCTTTGTCGTTCTCACCCGTCCCATGTGGATCCTGGATGTCTCAGGGATAATAGGGTGTCCTCAGGGAAGCAATATTGCGGTGGTGAGCGTTGTAAAGCTGCTAATAAGCCTGTGGTCCTTGGAGCTCCTGATTTAGGCAGCCATCTCCATGTTACGCCCCATATACTTGCTTTTTGATGACTCTTGGTTTGAGATTTCTGGTGAATGCTGGAATACTAAAGCAAGGTGTCATCAGGGGGCAGAGGCTGCGGTCACTACCGCAGCCTTGATCCCTCCCTGAAGTGGAGCATGATCAATGACACTCATCTCAGGGGCTGGGCTTGCACTGTCCAATTTGCACAACAGCACACAGTAACATGCCGACACCAGAGCAGTATCAGAATCTCAGGTGTGCAGAGACCAGCATCAGCCCCACGAGTGATGACACTGGTCTCCATGTGCCCGGTATTGTGATACCGCTCTGGTGCCGGCTCGTAGCTGCTGATCAGGGCCTGCAATAGAGAGTGTGCTGTCATTGTGTACATCGCACATCGTGCAGAGACTAGCCGAGCCCCTGAAATGATTGTTACTGATGATGCTTCATGTCAGGGAGGGGCAGAGCCTGATTACTCTTCGTTTGAGTGTTCCAGCGAGCACCATGCACTGGGATTCTCAAACAAAGCATTATCAAAAAGGAAAGAGGGAAAAAATAGAACAGCAATTAGTGTGGATAGGGAACGAGAAGGACTTTTTAATGCAAATATAGTAGAAAAAATAGAGATTTAGAATGAAATTCACTTTGCTTTAGGACCACCCCTTTAATTTTTAGGAGATATGTTTTTTTTTAGGTCCATTAGTTCCCATGTTATTCCGCCCCCTCTCCCATACACATCCCATGTTATTGTGACCCCTTTCCACTACTGATCCCATGTAATTCTGCCCCCTCTCCCATACTGACCCCATGTTATTCTGCCCCCTCTCCCATACTGACCCCATGTTAGGCTACTTTCACATTAGCGTTCCCCTCCGCAGCGTTCTGCGGAGGGGAGCCGCAATGTATGCGCAGCATCGCTGGTCTCTATCTTTATAATGGGAGCGCACGGTGCTGCACTTGACTGCGCATGACCGTGCGCACCCATTCACTCCCATATGTGATCTGTGCGCAGGCGGATGCCCGCGCACAAATCACCCAGTCACGGCCGCACAAGAAATGCAACATGTCGCATTTCTTGTGCGGACGAGACTGGGTGATTTGTGCACGGGCATCCGCCTGCGCACAGATCACATATGGGAGTGAATGGGTGCGCACGGTCATGCGCAGCACCGTGCGCTCCCATTCTAAAGATAGGGACCTGCGATGCTGCGCATACATTGCGGCTCCCCTCCGCAGAACGCTGCGGAGGGGAACGCTAATGTGAAAGCACCCTTATTCTGCCCCCTCTCCCATATTGACCCCATTTTATGCTGCCCCCTCTATTATACACATCCCGCTCCCCTCTCCCTTGCAGATCCCAGCCCCCTCCAACTCCCACGCGGATCCCAGCCACCCCCTTGTCCCCCACGCGGATCCCAGCCAACCCCCTACCCTGTCCCCCACGCGGATCCCAGCCAACCCCCTACCCTGTCCCCATGCAGGTCACAGCCCGTCCCAGTATCTTCACTGTGTAGCGCCTACCTAGAAAGGCGCTTCTCTCCTCCTCTGCGGCGCTCTGCACTCTGGACTAATGCCGGCAGTGAAGAAGTTAACTGCCCTAACATCAGGAGTGAGTGCACCAGCTGCTGCACATGGGGTCAGGGAGCCGCCTGCCCAGAGTTCCCAGGACCAGGAGGTAAAGAGCACAGGGAGCATCATTCATCAGTATAAACACTGATGAATGAGCACAAGGCCCTTGCTGCTGCTAACACCACCGCCCTCCCCCACAAAGACTCTGATTTTCCTATAGCGTCTGGAGGGGGGGGGCTGCTCCCCTGCTCTGGCGGTGCTGAAATTTCAGCACTGGACAGAGCCAGCAAAGAAGCCGGCAAAAAGCGGTTCTGCTCGTCCGGGGCTGTCAAGTTCTGTCCTGTGCAACCTGACAGTCAAAAAAACATGGTTAGTCAGTTCTTCTTCATCTGCTCACAAACCGTTTCCGTTGTTCCAATAAGATTTACCATCCGCTTTTGTCTCTTTCTTTTATTTCCAGATGGCAAATTTCTACCTCCTCCACCAGCTTTTGGACCAGAACCTGGCAACGTGCCCACCCCTACAAACCGGGACTGGGCGTAAGTAGCCTTCATTATACAGGACGTATTCTGCACAGTTCTATAGGTGATGCGTGGATGATGGAGTTTAGATATAGATATTCCATACAATGTATCAGCTTGAAGTCTATAGTCCCCTGAAGCACAATACTCAAACCATCATTTTCCAACAAAGAGAGAAGGCGTGCATGTAAAGATTACAGATTACAATTTAACAGCTTTAGGACAAAAGGGTGGACACGAGACGTCCATGTGGGACCCACACTATTGCATAAATCAATACATATCCACAATGGGTTATTACACATAGTAGTGGGTTGCAATGAGTGGACAGAAAGCGGCGCTCACACAGGATGGTGTTGCAGTTGAGGCTTCTTTATTGTAGATCCATGGGGTTAAGGTGCAGGGAGGGGGGTGACAGGACAGCGGTCAACGTTTCGCGCTTAGTGGCGCTTCCACGGGTCCTGGGAACCTCTCTGCTTCCACGGGTCCTATGTCTCCTCTGAGCCCCATGTGGCTGTGAACCCTTCTCAGTCTTTCCCGCTGACGACTTTTTCTCTCCGCAGGATCCCATCCATCAGCCAGGAGACGGCGAAGCAAGCCTTGCTGGAATACGCCAACGGACAGTGCTGTTATGGGTCATCCCCAGCAGAAGAGATGGACATTACTCAGCTCAGTCCATTCAACACCTACCGGGTGAGTGCTGCCCCCTGCTGTCCATCTCTGGTGGGGTGATCACATTCTAGTTGCTCCCAGTTTACATGTTACTTTTTTGTTTTTTCCCTCTAGTTTCGCCTGGAAACATTCACAGAGTCCCGATCATGTGAATGGGTGACGAAACCTCTGATTGGTTAGTGATATATGGGATGTATTGTACATTTGCTTGTCGCAAAGGTTTACACCATTGCTGTGCGCGGGAGTGAAGTGTCATGGACACAGTCCCCTAATCACACCAGGTGGCCTCAGCCTGCAACTGAGCCTATGGTTCCGTCACACCTGGACATATCGCTGGCGATTCCACAGGCAACGCACGTGCGCACACACGTTTTGCGTGTCGCCAAGGTCGCCTCGCCTATTTACACGGGCGACAACTCAGGCGATGACCTGACCGGAAATTGCCTGAGCGTCACCAAGGCCCACGGGCGATCATGTCGCTGGTGGCCGCTTGGCCGTCACACAGAGCCACCACATTAATGATGTTGGTGTAATTATGAGTCGCATCTCGGAGATGGACGTTAACAGAATGTTGTGTGACGCCTGAGACGTGTGATTGGCTATGGTGTTTGATGTAGAGATGACATGTACTGTCAATTGTGTTGGTGTTAATAAAAGACACATTTGGCAATGTGCATCTTTGCACTTTGCACTTTGTAGCACACACTGGCGCAGCAATGCGCTGCTTTTTAACAGTATGTACGCTCCTGGGTATGGCCGCTTTGACATCTGCGTTTTACACTGATTGGGGCAGTTGCAATAAAAAAAACCTGCAACTGCCGCGATTACCGCACTACGGCCGCACTTCCGGTTCACTTGTGGCAAGCCCCATACAATGTCTATGGGGCTTGCGGCAGGTGCGGTTTCGGCACTTGCGGCAGGGAAAAAAACCGCAGCATGTCGCAAGTGCCGAAACCGCACCTGCCGCAAGCCCCATAGACATTGTATGGGGCTTGCCACAAGAGAACCGGAAGTGCGGCCGTAGTGCGGTAATCGCGGCAGTTGCAGGTTTTTTTTTATTGCAACTGCCGCAATCAGCGTAAAATGCAGATGTCAAAGGGGCCTTTCAGCACCATGGAAAGGAAGACTACATTATTGTGGGACGCACACATCATCAAATAGGACACCGAGGAACAGGACAACCAATCGTAACGCTGGAGCTGCCACCAATCCACGCAGACCGCCAGAGCTAGTAAATACACCCTGAAACGCCTACAGGAATGGTATAGGTGATGTGTGCTGTCACCCTTGACATCGCTCATGAGATGTTACACACGGCGATCAGCACAGGGCGATCAGCACACATCGCCCAAGAATGGTCGCCTGGTTTCAGAGCTCTGATGTGAAACCAGGCGACCACTCAGACGTGTCGCCCTCGCCCATTTACATTAGGCGACGCATTGGCGATGTCGCCGGCGACAGGCCACGCCTCAGCGTCGCCTGTGGAATCGCCGGCGATATGTCCAGGTGTGACGGTACCTTCTGGTTCTATAATGACCTCTAGTGGCAGCAGTTAAAATTGCAGGATTATGCAGTCTGCAGAATTCAGCATTACATTAATAATAGTGTATTATTTCATTTGTGCAGCACAGTTTATTCCATGGTGCTGTGCATGAGAAGGGATTACATACAAAATACAGATATACAGTAGGTTTCAATGAACAAGCAATGACAGACTGTTACAGAGTAGAGAGGACCCTGCCCTCGCAGGCTTACATTCTACAGGATGGTAGGGGGGGATGGAACAGAAGGTTGGGGAACTGCAGTATCTCAAGTAGTGGTGGTGAGTTGGTGGTTCCAGTGATGGTGCGGGGTGAGGTTGCCGCTCCTATGGTGGTGGTGAGTCGGTGGCGTGGCCGCACCTGTGGTGGTGCGGGTGAGGTGGGCGCTCAGGTGGTGGTGCGGGTGAGGTGGGCGCTCCGGTGGTGGTGCAGGTGAGGTGGCCGCTCCAGTGGTGGTGCAGGTGAGGTGGCCGCTCCAGTGGTGGTGCAGGTGAGGTGACCGCTCCAGTGGTGGTGCGGGTGAGGTGGCCGCTCCAGTGGTGGTGCAGGTGAGGTGGCCGCTGCAGTGGTGGTGCAGGTGAGGTGACCGCTCCAGTGGTGGTGCAGGTGAGGTGGCCGCTCCAGTGGTGGTGCAGGTGAGGTGGCCGCTCCAGTGGTGGTTCAGGTGAGGTGGCTGCTCCAGTGGTGGTGCTCGTGAGGTGGCCGCTCCTATGGTGGTGCGGGTGAGGTGGCCGTTCCTATGGTGGTGCAGGTGGGGTGGCCGCTCCGGTGGTGGTGCAGGTGAGGTGGCCACTCTGGTGGTGCAGGTGAGGTGGCCGCTCCAGTGGTGGTGCAGGTGAGGTGGCTGCTCCAGTGGTGGTGCTGGTGAGGTGGCCACTCCTATGGTGGTGCAGGTGAGGTGGCCGCTCCTATGGTGGTGCAGGTGGGGTGGCCGCTCCGGTGGTGGTGCAGGTGAGGTGGCCACTCTGGTGGTGCAGGTGAGGTGGCTGCTCCTATGGTGATAAAGGTAAGGTGGATGCTCTGGTGGTGTTGCAGGTGAGGTGGCCGCTCCAGTGGTGGTGCTGGTGAGATCGCCGCTCCTGTGTTGGTGCTGGTGAGGTGGCCGCTCCTATGGTGGTGTGGGTGAAGTGGGCACTCCTATAGTGGTGCAGGTGAGGTGGCCGCTCCGGTAGTGGTGCTGGTGAGATCCCTGCTCCTGTGGTGGTGCTGATGAGGTGGCCGCTCCTGTGGTGGTGCTGGTGAGGTGGCCGCTCCTGTGGTGGTGTGGGTGAGGTGGCCACTCCTACGGTGGTGCAGGTGAGATGGCCGCTCCAGTGGTGGTGAGGGTGAGGTGGCCGCTCCTATGGTGGTGCGGGTGAGGTGGCCACTCCTACGGTGGTGCAGGTGAGATGGCCGCTCCAGTGGTGGTGAGGGTGAGGTGGCCGCTCCGGTGGTGGTGCGGGTGAGGTGGCCGTTCCTATGGTGGTGCTGGTGAGGTGGGCGCTCCTATGGTGGTGTGGGTGATGTAGCCGCTCCGGTGGTGGTGTGGGTGAGGTGGCCGTTCCTATTGTGGTGCTGGTGAGATGGCCACTCTGGTGGTGGTGCTGGTGAGATGGCAGCACCAGTCATGGTGGTGGCAGTGGTGGTGAGGTGACAGCTGGTCATTGCAGGCTGTAACTTTCTTGAACATATGGGTTTTCAGCTTTCATCTGGTGGATAATCGGACGTGTTGGGGTGCAGAATTCCAGAGGATGGGACCTATTCGGGAGACGTTTTGGAGGCGGTTAAGTGAGAAACAAATAAGTGTGGAGTAGAGGAGGAGGTCTTGGGAGGATTGAATATTACGTGAAGGAAGATAGTGGGAGATTAGTTCGGAGATATATGGGAGAGGACAGTTTATGGACGGCTTTGTAGGTCAGTGTTAGTAGCTTGAATTGGAATTGGGGAATTGGAAGCCGGTGGAGGAGCAGCGAGGAGAGAGGCGGAGGAGCAGCGAGGAGAGAGGCGGAGGAGCAGCGAGGAGAGAGGGGGAGGAGCAGCGAGGAGAGAGGCGGAGAGAGCAGCGAGGAGAGAGGAGGAGGAGCAGCTAGGAGAGAGGCGGAGGAGCAGCGAGGAGAGAGGCGGAGGAGCAGCGAGGAGAGAGGGGGAGGAGCAGCGAGGAGAGAGGCGGAGGAGCAGCGAGGAGAGAGGGGGAGGAGCAGCGAGGAGAGAGGCGGAGGAGCAGCGAGGAGAGAGGCGGAGGAGCAGCGAGGAGAGAGGAGGAGGAGCAGCTAGGAGAGAGGCGGAGGAGCAGCGAGGAGAGAGGCGGAGGAGCAGCGAGGAGAGAGGCGGAGGAGCAGCGAGGAGAGAGGCGGAGGAGCAGCGAGGAGAGAGGCGGAGGAGCAGCGAGGAGAGAGGGGGAGGAGCAGCGAGGAGAGAGGCGGAGGAGCAGCGAGGAGAGAGGAGGAGGAGCAGCGAGGAGAGAGGCGGAGGAGCAGCGAGGAGAGAGGCGGAGGAGCAGCGAGGAGAGAGGGGGAGGAGCAGCGAGGAGAGAGGCGGAGGAGCAGCGAGGAGAGAGGGGGAGGAGCAGCGAGGAGAGAGGTGGAGGAGCAGCGAGGAGAGAGGCGAAGGAGCAGCGAGGGAGAGGCGGAGGAGCAGCGAGGAGAGAGGTGGATTAGTTGGGCAGCAGAGTTAAGGACAGACGGGAAAGGTTACAGTACAACCTAACAGTGTTTCGCAGTGCCACATGCAGTGCACCCCCCTAAATAGAGGTCCTTTATGTCAGACGATTTATGCAAACTCCTGAAGGATAAACTATATTGGTGGATATGTCGAGCCCACTGGGACGAGGGTACTCGGTACCGGACCGTGTCTGCTATTGGGGAAGTCACGGGTGGTCCTGGTCGGACGTGTCCCGGGCCCTGGCAAATAAAAGGGTGTATTCACAGGGGAGAATAGTCTATCGTGACGCCACCCATATATGCGGCCAGTAAGGGGGCCCGCTGCTTCAGAACCTCTGGGGATGATTAGTGGCAGCGTAGATGGTGTAGTTCCAGTGGGTAGAACTGTATTCCCCGGGCAGTGATGGTATAGTCTATAATGGATATGGATAGTGGAGACGGGGTTAAAGAACACACAATCACATTTTGTAGTAAAAGGTGCAATTCTCCTTCTCTCCTGATGCTGCAGCTTCTTCAAACCCATGTAAGAGCTGGCAGGCTTGTAGCTCTGCAGGTGGGATCCCTCTGCTGCTGGATGTAGGGGCAAGGGGCAATCAATACACAGACTCACAGTTTTGCTATTTTCCAAAGCTTTACTGCAGATGTTGTTGCAGATTATAGTCCACGGAGTCTGTACTGGGGCTAGGCTTTCCTCCCACCCTGTCCGGGTCATCAGCTTCCTCGTGCTGCGCAGTGTGTGTGTCCTGAGCTGCTGCTTCTAGCTGAGCTGTTGGGACTTCTCACTCTTTCTCTGTGTTCTGCTGGTACCACTTGGCTAGGCAACTTGAGTCCTCTGTGCTGTGCTGAGCCCGCCGTGTTGCTTTGCACTGGTACTGTGGGCATCTAGAAACCCCACTGCTCCTGGATTCACCGTGCTGTGTGTCAGTCACAGTACCGGACCTGGTGTCCGTTCTGTGCGCTTCTCTGGGGCGAGTAATGGTTGCTCTCAAGCTCCCAGAGTGTTCCTCGTTCTTAGTTTCCTTTCCTCAGACCCTCACTAGGCCTGCACTGAGCTAACTCTGCTCTAACTGTGCTCTTCACAGCACTGATCCGTGCTGAACTGAGCTCTTCCTCATGAGCAGGAGTATTTAAGAGAGCAGGTTGTGCTCCCCCTCCTGGCCCGGAGGTGCTAGTGTTTGACAGTGTGTTGTGGGGAGGGAACCATGTGATGTAATTGTGGCACATTAACCCATGGGGTGCCACAGATATATTGTTGGACAGTTTCTGGTCTGCACATGTTCTACTCGCCTCTTCCCTATACTATTATGTCTGTTTCCCTACAGGGGATGCCCTCGACTCTCCTGAAAAAGGTCCGGCCCCTCAGCCCTGGGAAATCCCAGTGAAGAATCCAACCCTTTTCAATGATGAAACCTTAAAACTGCCCGTTCCTCACACGACTTCCAAGAAGGTTATTACAATCCAACAAGGAAACCGATACAACAATCAAGGAGATAAAGGAATCTAATGCTTTGGTCTTGTCTTACAGTCCTGCCAAGAATGCAACGGCAAAGGCAAAATCATCTGCCAGAAATGTAATGGGATATAGGCCGGGTGCGACAGTGTGGCATAAGAAATGGGGGTTGCAGTACCAGTGACTGCTAACGGGGGGCGCCGTCATGTATAGGAAATGGGGCAGATTCAAAACTAACCACCTCTTTATACGAGTGAGCAAATCTTTATAATATCATGAGACTCCTTTTCAGGGGAATCTGTTCAGCAGCGTTTTTTGCTCCCACTCATCTGACAGCAATACCCTAAATGGTAGGGGTCATAAGAAGAACACCTGAACCTCCAATGATAGTTATGACAGAGCATTAGCTGGCTGTGCAGAGTCCCGTTCTCCACAACAAAGCATTTAGTTTGAAACCACTTAAGCAATAGCAGGGATGAGATGCTACCCTGCAGCCCACGACCGGAGGGCCTTCTCAATAAAGATTGGTTTACATTGCTGCAGTGAGGTATCAATTACAGCAGGGGTGTGTCAGGACTGCCTTGCTTGTGATTTTTGTAGTCCTGTAATGATAATCAAAGGGAGACCAACATGGACAAGCTTCCCAGCGACCCACAGCAATCACTGGTAACCATGGTAAACAGCGGGTAACTAAGCGCCGCACTCAGCATAGTTACCCGATGTTTACCGCCAGGTTCCACTGGTCCTGATCGCTGGTGACTCTGCCTGTGTGACAGATCACCAGCGATCAGATGACAATGTGGCAGCGATCCACATCGTTGGTCGGATCCTGCCACATCGCAGCGTGTAACAGACCCTTAAGGCCGACTTCACACCGCAATTTTCTGCTGTCAGGTTATGTTCGGTGCATTGCAGGAAGTACCGGACATAACTGACAGCCCCTGACAAACAGAACTGGAGGGCAAATATGTGAAATATGAAATTTCAGCATAGTGTCTGGAGGGGAGTCTCCAGGTGCTGAAATTTCAGCCGTGACTCTTTCAGCACTGTATCTAGGGTGTCCAACCTTATTGATCAGTTTTTACATTCATATCCGGGCCGATTCTGATACCAATGTACTCTCTCTATGTATGGCGACGCGGATCGGCCAAGGGTTACCGGAGGATGCCTGCATTGTTCGTTTTCTGACCCAGACACAAAAAATGCTGCAAGCTCCGATTTTGTGTCCGGGGCAAACAGAATCGGATCCTCCTGGACAGACACAAAACCGGATGACAAAAAAGTGCTATCCGGCCCCATAGGGATACATGGGGGCCAAAACTGGATCCGGTTCACACCAGACAGCCGGATCCAAAAAATCATGGTGTGAAGCTGACCTAAGCCATTCAGCGACATTCGGTGAGATCCTGCTCCCCGCCACGGGCAAGTTGTTGAAAGTGTCTAGAACACATAAATATACCACAGGGTTCCTCCTTAGTGGGCATGCTTGGGTGGGGGAGCGGGTGAGAGGGGTCAATGTGTCCCACAACAGGTCACCCCCCCCATACTATTATACTGTATATTACTTAAGAGAGTGTCCACCTTATATGATGCAGGTTTCTTACATTATATACAGGCTCTAGATTCTGATACAATGTATCTTCTGCTTCTAGGTGAAATGTGACGACTGCAATGGATCTGGCAAGCGATTATCGGAGGAGTGTATGACCTGCAACGGGACCGGATCTATGGGGTACGTAGCTGATCTTGGGCTACACAAAATAAGACAGTTAGCTGGTGGATCTCAAGGGCTGTCACACTGTAGAGGGATCAGCTTGATTCTAGGGCAGTCACACTGTAGAGGGATCCGCTTGATTCTAGGGCTGTCACAGTGTAGATGGATCAGCTTTATTCTAGAGCTGTCACACTGTAGGGGGATCATCCTTATTCTAGGGCTGTCACACTGTAGAGGGATCAGCTTTATTCTAGGCTGTCACACTGTAGAGGGATCAGCTTTATTCTCATTTGTGCAAAGAAATACTAGAAGCAATGGGATGAACCTTAATTGGAGGAGACACTGATTATATGTTAGAAAAAACTTTTTGACAGTGAGGGTGATCAGCGAGTGGAACAGGCGGCCACGAGAGGAGGTGAGTCTTCAATGGAAGTCTTCACACAGAGGCTGGGATAATTTAGTGAATCCTGCTTTGAGCAGGGGGTTGGACCAGATGACCCGGGAGGACCCTTCAAACTCTACCATTCTATCATTCTATGAGGGAGTGATGTCGCCAGTGATGCCACCCAAGCTCTAGATGCCAGCTCTGTCTGTCTAGGTGCCATTATACCAGATCCTTGTCAGTCAGTGAAAGTGCAAGATACCATGTTATCCCCCAAAAACCCTTTACGGTGTTTTCACGCTGAAGAACTATATTTTTATGTTATTCCTCATAGGACTCAGCATTGAAATGATTTATTTTCTTGAGATCAGTTGATATTCAGACTCTGTGCAATCATGATATCAGATCCATATAGAGGGAGGAAGGAGCACATCACCGATTTACTGCTGGTGTTTCCATCATGGCTGTGGTGTCTCCTCTAATATTGGACTTTACTGTTGTCTCCCATGAATTCTGGTATAACATGATTTATAAGGCTCTCAGTCCAGCACGAGGACCCGAGGCCCACCGGGGGATTACCCGGTGCCCCGGTGAGCCAGACCGACCCTGTATAAAATCATATTGGCAGTGAAGCCCCCTCCACCAAGGTAACTGTCTGTGGAGATCATGTGCTTTTATGCTTCATCTTATGGACCTTGGGGTTCACATACTTTTTGACATATAGTTATTATTCACTGTGTCTAATCATATTATGCAATATTTCATTTTTACATCCATTTACTTTGTATATTTGTTAATTTCCAGATGCAAAACCTGCAACCAGACCAATGTCCAGACGTGTCCAGGCTGCAATGGAAAAGGCCAAGTGATGACTTTCATTGAGCTGACCGTGGCATGGTGAGGACGTGGACAATCACTATGGAGGGTGGCTGATAACAGGGGACAATAGATCACATTCTGAGACTTGTGGTGAAGGAGCAGATTGGGATTCACAATGGATTTTCATTACTTGCAGGAAGAATAATCTTTACGAGTTCATCCCTGATCATCACTCGAATTTCCCAACCGATCTCTTCAAGAAAGTGACCGGAGAGAAGCTGTACGCGGATGAGCAGATCCTGGTGAGGAGCAAAACTCTGGACACTGATTATTGGAGTCAATCACATTATTGTGGTATCATATCTCATTTATGTGTATGATAAATCTGTGTTCTGCATAGGTGCCTCCCATTATGAATTTCCCTGATGTGTCCATAAACCAGGCCTCTCAGACCGCCGTCCAACAGCATTACTCCCAGTATATGTCCACATGTCGTATCCTCAAGCAGGTAAGTAATGAGCCGGTAAAAGAGATCCATACAGGATTAATCCCATCTAAAAGAGAAATATGTATTCTGCTCCCTATGTACAAGAATATAACTACTATAATACTGCTCCTATATACAAGAATATAACTACTATAATACTGCCCCTATATACAAGAATATAACTACTATAATACTGCTCCTATATACAAGAATATAACTACTATAATACTGCCCCTATATACAAGAATATAACTACTATAATACTGCCCCTATGTACAAGAATAGAACTACTATAATACTGCCCCTATGTACAAGAATATAACTACTATAATACTGCTCCTATATACAAGAATATAACTACTATAATACTGCTCCTATGTACAAGAATATAACTACTATAATACTGCCCCTATATACAAGAATATAACTACTATAATACTGCCCCTATGTACAAGAATATAACTACTATAATACTGCCCCTATATACAAGAATATAACTACTATAATACTGCCCCTATGTACAAGAATATAACTACTATAATACTGCCCTATGTACAAGAATATAACTACTATAATACTACCCCTATATACAAGAATATAACTACTATAATACTGCTCCTATATACAAGAATATAATTACTATAATACTGCTCATATGTACAAGAATATATCTACTATAATACTGCCCCTATATACAAGAATATAACTACTATAATACTGCCCCTATGTACAAGAATATAACTACTATAATACTGCTCCTATGTACAAGAATATAACTACTATAATACTGCTCCTATGTACAAGAATATAACTACTATAATACTGCTCCTATGTACAAGAATATAACTACTATAATACTGCCCCTATGTACAAGAATAGAACTACTATAATACTGCCCTATGTACAAGAATATAACTACTATAATACTGCCCCTATGTACAAGAATATAACTACTATAATACTGCTCCTATGTACAAGAATATAACTACTATAATACTGCCCCTATGTACAAGAATAGAACTACTATAATACTGCTCCTATATACAAGAATAAAACTACTATAATACCGCTCCTATGTACAAGAATATAACTACTCTAATACTGCCCCTATGTACAAGAATATAACTACTATAATACTGCCCTATATACAAGAATATAACTACTATAATACTGCCCCTATATACAAGAATATAACTACTATAATACTGCTCCTATATACAAGAATATAACTACTATAATACTGCCCCTATATACAAGAATATAACTACTATAATACTGCTCCTATGTACAAGAATATAACTACTATAATACTGCTCCTATGTACAAGAATATAACACTATAATACTGCTCCTATGTACAAGAATATAACCACTATAATACTGCTCCTATGTACAAGAATATAACTACTATAATACTGCTCCTATATACAAGAATATAACTACTATAATACTGCCCCTATATACAAGAATATAACTACTATAATACTGCTCCTTTATACAAGAATATAACTACTATAATACTGCCTCTATATACAAGAATATAACTACTATAATACTGCCCTATATACAAGAATATAACTACTATAATACTGCTCTATGTACAAGAATATAACTACTATAATACTGCCCCTATATACAAGAATATAAACTACTATAATACTGCTCCTATGTACAAGAATATAACTACTATAATACTACCCCTATGTACAAGAATATAACTACTATAATACTGCTCCTATGTACAAGAATATAACTACTATAATACTGCCCCTATATACAAGAATATAACTACTATAATACTGCTCCTATATACAAGAATATAACTACTATAATACTGCTCCTATGTACAAGAATATAACTACTATAATACTGCCCCTATGTACAAGAATATAACTACTATAATACTGCTCCTATGTACAAGAATATAACTACTATAATACTGCCCCTATGTACAAGAATATAACTACTATAATACTGCTCCTATATACAAGAATATAACTACTATAATACTGCTCCTATATACAAGAATATAACCACTATAATACTGCTCCTATGTACAAGAATATAACTACTATAATACTGCTCCTTTATACAAGAATATAACCACTATAATACTGCCCCTATGTACAAGAATATAACTACTATAATACTGCTCCTATATACAAGACTATAACTACTATAATACTGCCCCTATATACAAGAATATAACTACTATAATACTGCTCCTATATACAAGAATATAACTACTATAATACTGCTCCTATATACAGGAATATAACTACTATAATACTGCTCCTATGTACAAGAATATAACTACTATAATACTGCCCCTATGTACAAGAATATAACTACTATAATACTGATCCTATGTACAAGAATATAACTACTATAATACTGCTCCTATATACAAGAATATAACTACTATAATACTGCTCCTATGTACAAGAATATAACTACTATAATACTGCCCCTATATACAAGAATATAACTACTATAATACTGCCCCTATATACAAGAATATAACTACTATAATAGTGCTCCTATATACAAGAATATAACTACTATAATACTGCTCCTATATACAAGAATATAACTACTATAATACTGCTCCTATGTACACGAATATAACTACTATAATACTACCCCTATGTACAAGAATATAACTACTATAATACTGCTGTGCTGTATAATCTGTATTTTCCCTCCCAGAGACAGACCATTGAGTTGCTGCCGCTCACTAAGGTTGATTACAGCTGGAAGGGGAAGAATTGCAGCTATTTTGTGTACGGACGAGAGAATAAAGTGGAGACGAAGGATTATCCGTCCACCTGCTGCTGTGTCATCCTGTGAACAAGAACATTTCACTTATTAATGAAGAATTAGAGAATGTAGCTCTGTAATGAGTCGCCCGTTATTGCCTCTCTGTTAGCGGTCTCTGCGGTATACTGTATATAGGTGCCGGATGATCTAGATGGATATTATTACATGTGATGTCTTGAGCATGTTCTGTATTATACTCTTTACTCTTTGCAGTCGGTAGGTTATACAGGGGATGTGGATGACCTCCGATGTGACTGTACCTCATTCATTGCTTGTCACTACACTTTATTGAATGTTTATCACATGTTTTGCAGAGAAAGTTGTTAACAAGAACTGGCAAAATATGGTTTTGATAACTCAATGATTTTTACTGTAATATTTTTACATTTTTTTGTGAAGCGCCCTTTAACTTGAAGGGAATCAATCAGCAGGATTTAGGGCTGTAAAGTGAAGCCGGAGCCTCACAGGCACTGAGATGCTGAGTAAAATCATACCTTTACTTGAATGATTCCATGTTTGATTGCAGAGAAAAGTGTTATCAAACAGCGGGAAAACAGTGCAGCTAATTAGCATAAGTGCAGCACAGCATCACTATGTGGGGTTGGGTTTATTTTATAACTCCCCCGTTGGCTCTAAGCCAAACCATTCTCCCTCCCCATCAGTATATACCAGGCATTGGCACAGGACGTCTTACATCGTTCAGACTGGAGAGGGCAGGTCTTCTCCTGTGACCAGGCGAGGAGAAGCAGTGAGAAGCCGGAGATGATAGAGGGAGGGAGTGATGGGCATGTAGGACACCTGACATTGCACTATGACCATACACGATGTCAGATGTCCTGTGGCACTGCCTGGTATATACTGATAGGTAGGAAGGGAGAAAGGAAAGTTTGGCTTAGAGCAAGCAGGGGAGTAATAAAGGAATCCAAACCCCACATAGTGACGCAGTGCTGCACTTATGTTAATCTGCTGCACTGTTTTCCCGGTGTTTGATAAGTTTTCTCTGCAATAATACATTGAATCATTCAAGTAAAGGTATGATTGCACTCAGCATCCCAGTGCCTGGTAGGCCCTGGGTTCACTTTATAGCCTTAAATCCTGCTGGTTGGTTCCCTTTAAACAGACTCTGTCAGGTTATTTTTCAGTATAATACTAATATTACCCTTGAATAGGGACTGGCAGATCTTTTAAAAACATGTAAAATGATTATTCTACCCTTTATAGTTTCCATGTTATAAGCATTTTCACACCCTGCAGGGAGCTGACGCATTAGTCCTCTCCATTACTTTCACAGACGATTAGTTCTTCTGTACAAATGTTTTTGTTTTTTTTAAATATCCATGCCCACCCAAGCTGGTGTTCTGTCTCTCCCTCTGTACTGTGTGTCAGAGCTGCAGCTAAAAGATCACATACCTCCTCCCCCCTCCCTTCTCCTCAGTCTGCAATGAGTCGCACAACATACAGATCACAGGAGGGAAGGACAGTGTAATGATGCATGAATATTCATTCCTTGGGGAGTGGGCAGCAGAGAGCTCACTCAATCTTGTATTTTGAACTTGACAGAGGATAGGAGAGAAGCATATATAATAAAAATACATAAATAGAGAGATCTTAGAGAAAGGAATTAGAGAATGATATCAGTTACATATGGATTTCTGACCTGACGGATTCCCTTTAAGGGGATTCTCCAATCTCATGTAGGGATGTAATATTCTACAACTGTGACCTATCACCATCGGTTATTTACAGTTTTTGTGTTTTTCATTATTGTATGATGGTTACAGTGTCCTGTGTTTATATGACCGGGTGCTGGTTATTTTATATACTTTGTTTTCTTACAACTTATAATAAATGTTAATTTTTACCATATGGTCATTATCTGTGTTGCTGATAGAGCCCAAGTGAGCTGCCTTTATACATGTGCCCATCATACAGTTTTGCTCTTGTGGTTAACACCTTTCAAATGGCTTTGGTCAAATACCGGTAGGTGGTTTATGGGGTTAATACTGGAATAGAAGAAAAAATGTCTGCTACACCAGTCTATGGGCTGTCAGGTATTGAAGTGAATGGAGATGAATGGAGATGAGTGGCAGTAACACACCACCTCTTCTATCTACTTACATAATTGCCAGTGGCTTCCGCTTCTGTCTGGTTGTAACGGTATGTCACTTCCGCCCCCTGCCTACGTCATTTCCTGTCCATACACCCAAGTATTGGGTGTACCAATATGGCGTCCGCTGTCAGTAGTGGTCCCTGCCACACACTACTGCCAGCCGCACCCCAAATATAACACATTGCCCACATTGCCAGCAACGCCACCCGCCACACACATTGCCGCATTAAGGTCATGGGAAATCCTAACAGTGCCTGTGAGAACAGGCAAAGTTAGGATCTCACGGACTCCAAGATGGTGACAGCAACCGCCACGCATGCACAGTTACGATCCCGCGCCAAATAAAGCTAACCGAGATCCTAACTACGCCTGTGATTACCCGCCACGCAGGCGCAGTTAGGATCTCAAGGGACTCCAAGATGGTGACGGGAACCCGCCGCGCATGCGCAGTTACTGATCCCGCCGCCATCTTGGAGTTCCTCGAGATCTTGACTGCGCTCAAGTCACAAACAGAGATGCAGTTACAATCTCGTGGGACTCCAAGATGGCGATGGAAACCCGCCACGCATGCACAATTACTGATCCCGCCGCCATCTTGGAGGTCGTCCACACACAGTGTTACCGCTGGCCACTCTTGGGATGCCGGCGGGATCATGTGACCCGCGCGTCACCTACCCCCTTGACATCACAGAGGTCCTTGCCATCCTGAGAGCGGCCAGCAGTAACACTGTGCAGGGGAGAAGGGGGAGGGGGAAGCTGATGATGCTGTGATGGTGCTATCGCATCGGGTCTCCAGCTAGTATTTTTATAAGTCTGAACAATGTATATAATGCCCAATATTTCTCGTGTTTAGGATGGTGAATGTGGGGTATTGTCTGCAGCCATCTGGGGGCAGTAAAAGGCCTCATTCAGACATCAGCGATTTGTCACTTACACAAGAAAAGATCCAATAGTAATCAGTGTGGTTTGTTTTTTTCATCACATCTGAATGTGTCAAAGCTTCTTCTGTATGTTACAATGTTAAAGGGGTTCTCCAGAAATGAGAAAAAAATGACGTCCCTGATATAATTCAAACCGCAGCCTGTCCGAGTCATGAGTCAGAGGATATACAGCCCCCGAGACCTGCTCTTCAACTCACAAAAGCTGTATCACAAATACCCATGCTGTGCTTGGCGAGGAGATCTCCAGTCTTATCCCCCTCGTCTGTCAGCTTGACAGTTTTATAGCAGTGTACAGGGACTGACTGTGGAAACACATAGATATTGAGGAGAATGAGCCTCTTTGTGTCCTGGGAGGAAGATGTATATTTCTTTATATATGACAGCCTGTGCTGTCAGCCGCTGCCTGAGGTATGTGTGATACAGCTCTTGTTAGTTGACACACACTTCTTATGTGAGCAGCACCATGATGAGGCCTTCACGCTGAGGAACACGACACCGGTCTTACTCCTATTATTATGTTGTGGGGTGGCATAATAGGACTTGGCTGGACGGCTCCAATCTTTATTCCCGGTGCACTAACAGCTTGTCATTAGTGATTTGTTGGTGGTCCCAAGCTCCGTTTTTTCCCCTTAACAACCCCAGGCCACCTGTTCCTCACACTACTGTGAGCTGCCTGAGTGCCCTAAATGTTCTTCAATGGCTGCAGTGTCTCCAGACTTGTCTCCATTGAGCACAACGGGTACATAATTGAGAGAGTGTATCTAAACCTATACTGTATTTATAGTTTTGTCCAGCATGAAAAGTTATGAAACTTTATAAACCACTTTATTAGGGAATTTGTCTTTATTCCCTTTTAAAAAAAATTGCATGTAAGCAGCTTCAGAATCCTGTCTTTTCCCCAAGCTTCTTTGCCGGCTGTGTTGATATGGAGTACAGATGATGGTGCAAGGGCGAGGGTACTTGACCATCCAGGGTTAGTCTGATGGACGTCACCGTGGCAGTACTGGAGGTCATGGGTGGCCCAGACCGAGCAAGCTAAAAGGAGAATATTTACAAGGGGAGAAGAGTTTTCCGTGATGCCATCTGTGGTGTCTGGTCAGGGATGACCAGCGCTGCCTGTATAGGTCCCCATGGGATAGGTGGTTAGGCAGCTGGTTGAAACACTCCCCACAGACGGAGCGGGCTCCTGGGGTTTGCAGTGTGAGAGTTTGTGGATGATGGTGGTTGTAGTAGCAAGGGTAGAAGGGAGCAGGAAGAAGTAGACGGACACAGGGGTTGCAGTTCTCACCAACTCCTTTACTGATGTCCTTTAGCAGTTATTGCCCAGCCGGGGTACTGTGTCCTCCAAGATTGCAGCTTGGCCCGCTCACAGGTAGTCCGGGCCCACCTCACTGAGACACCAGGTATAAGCCTTTCTGTGCTGCCCTTTCCTGACACTGTTCTCCTTTTCTCTCCCTGTGTCCCAAAGCAGGCGACTGCGGGCCCTTTATGAGCGACGGCCTGGCCCGTCCTCGTGACTCTCTGTAGTCCCATAGGCTGGGAGAGTCCATGGTGGTGGCTACTGCACATGCAGTTCAGTGGCCTCCAGTGTCTTGGCTGGTCCTGCAGATTTCAGACCAATTTGGGGCTGGTACCCCTTTGCAGCTCGTTCCTCTACCCGACCTGGATGGTCAGCTATAGATTTGGGGTCCTCAGAACTGGGGGGTTCATAGCTCACCCGGAGCAGTAAGTCCCGCTAGCCCCCAGCCCAGCTTCCCCTAGAACTCTTACTTCTTTTCTCTCCTCTTCTCACCCTCTAACCCGACCCCCTAAACCTACTCCTTCCAGCCAGAATATGGGGTCTGCCCTATAAGTGAGCTTCTTCCGCCCTGCATCTCCCTGGCACTGGTGTTGGGTGTGTGATGATGTGTCTCAGTAAGGTTCACTCTTCTTACCTGCCGGTATGGCACTACACCTGTTGGATAGGTGCAGTACCGTTGTGGCGACCAGACTGCAGGGGCGCCACAAATGCAGTGATGGGTCATCACCCGTGTGCCATTATCTCTGGGATAAACTGCTGTAGGAGATTGTTCTGACCCATCATCATCTGTACTCCAAGTGAATACATTTTGATTAGTGATGAGTGAGCACTACCGTGCTTCAGAGTTAAAGTGTAACCGGCGCTTACATTTTCATTTAGTAATAATGTAGAGCAAGTGATGGTGATCCACTTTCCCATATACTTTATTAATGAAATCAGGAGGGAAACCACTAAAAAAAATCCTTTCAGAAGCTGTCCCCAGCAGGCTGTGTGTGAAGATAATCCTCCTCACCTCTATCTATAGGGGCGTGGCCTAAGCTCCATTCACAATACAGCAGATAAGACTCTCACTTACTGTCACCGCCATTCACATGGCACAGAGCAGAGGCCATGTGTATAGAGGGGTCAGAGAAGACCTCACACGAGCTGTCAGGAGATGTTTGAGCTCAGTATGGGGCCGGTTCTATTTCCCCCCCGCCTACAATATACCCGGGATTGAAGTGGTCTAGGCCAGATTATACCCTTCTGGGCCAGAAAATACCCCCGGGTATATTATAGCTTAGCCCAGGGCCGGCGTTAGGGGGGGGCAGACTGGGCAGTTGCCTAGGGCCCCCACTCTCTTAGGGGCCCCCAAAGGAGCTGAACTGAAAATAGCAATAAAACATTGAAAAAAATGTAAAAATACACATATTTGGTATCGCTGCGTTCGTAAGAATCTAAGCTATCAATATATGAAGTAAATTAATCTAATTGGTAAATGGCGTAATGGGAAAAAAATAAAAACGCCTGAATTATGTTTTTTAGGCCGCCACGTTGTTACAATAAAATGCAATAAAAGGCGATCAAAATGTTGTATCTGACTCAAAATGGTATCAGTAAAAATGTCAGCTCAGGGCACATAAAGTAAGCCCTCACATATCTATGTATCTTCAAAAATTAAAACATCATGGGTCTCGGAAAATTAAAAAAATATATTTTTTTTTTTACAAATTTCTGTGTTTTTTTTTTTTATGATTGAAATAAAAATGATGTTCAGTATGTTCTTATTCTGACCTAGATAATCAACTTATGAAGTCACTCTTACCATATAACTACGGCCTGTTCCACATCTAAGGTTGGTGTGCGTTTTGCTAAATTTGCCTTTCTAGCCGTTTTTACCGCTAAAAACGCATTAAAAACGCTAGCGTTTTTTCCCCCATTGATTTCAATGGGAACGCATGTAAAAACGCATGCAAAACGCATGCATTTTTGCGAACGCAGCACAAAACGTCTTTTGGGCAGCGTTGGCAAAAACGCATGCGTTTTCTGTTTTTGAAAACGCACATGCGGTTTTACATGCATTTTTGCATGTGTTTCCATTAAAATCAATGGGAACAAAAACGCATGCGTTTTGATGCGTTTTTGCGGTAAAAACGCATGGAAATGCAAATTGAGCAAAATGCAGCAAAGCGTTAGATGTGAAAGTGGCCTGAGCATTTAGGGCCCACTTTAACCTTTTGCCTAGGGCCCCACTTTGCCTAAAACCGGCCCTGTCAGTATGGGGCCGGTTCTATTTCCCCCCGCCTACAATATACCCGGGATTGAAGTGGCCTAGGCCAGATTATACCCCTCTGGGCCAGAAAATACCCCTGGGTATATTATAGCTTAGCCCAAACTAAATAGGGACCAATGAGTGATATACTCAATAACGGTGCCCCAGGCAGCACACAGGGCCCCAAGCAGCACACAGGGATCCTGGGCAGCACACAGGAGGGAAGAGACAGTGCACAGGGCCCCAGGCAGTGCACAGGGGCCCCAGGCAGCACACAGGAGGGAAATGACAGCTCACAGGGCCCCAAGCAGCACACAGGGATCCTGGGCAGCACACAGGAGGGAAGAGACAGCGCACAGGGCCACAGGCAGTGCACAGGGGCCCCAGGCATCACACAGGAGGGAAGAGGCAGCACACAGGACCCCAGGCAGCACACATGAGCCACAGACAGTGCACAGGAGATTTCAGACCAATTTGGGGCCGGTACCCCTTTGCAGCTCGTTCCTCTACCCAACCTGGATGGTCAGCTATAGATTTGGGGTCCTCAGAACTGGGGGGTTCATAGCTCACCTGGAGCAGTAAGTCCCGCTAGCCCCCAGCCCAGCTTCCTCTAGAACTCCATCTTACTTCTTTGCTCTCCTCTTCTAACCCGACCCCTAAACCTACTCCTTCCAGCCAGAATATGGGGTGTGCCCTATAAGTGAGCTTCTTCCACCCTGCATCTCCCTGGCCTAGAGATTGGCCTGGTGTTGGGTGTGAGATGGTGTGTCTCAGTAAGGTTCACTCTTCTTACCTGCCGGTATGGCACTACACCTGTTGGATAGGTGCAGTACCGTTGTGGCGACCAGACTGCAGGGGCGCCACAAATGCAGTGATGGGTCATCACCTGTGTGCCATTATCTCTGGGGATAAACTGCTGTAGGAGATTGTTCTGACCCATCATCATCTGTACTCCAAGTGAATACATTTTGATTAGTGATGAGTGAGCACTACCGTGCTTCAGAGTTAAAGTGTAACCAGCGCTTACATTTTTATTTAGTAATAATGTAGAGCAAGTGATGATGATCCACTTTCCCATATACTTTATTAATGAAATCAGGAGGGAAACCACTAAAAACAATCCTTTCAGAAGCTGTCCCCAGCAGGCTGTGTGTGAAGATAATCCTCCTCACCTCCATCTATAGGGGCGTGGCCTAAGCTCCATTCACAATACAGCTGATAAGACTCTCACTTACCGTCACCGCCATTCACATGGCACAGAGCAGAGGCCATGTGTGTAGAGGGGTCAGAGAAGACCTCACACGAGCTGTCAGGAGCTGTTTGAGCTCAGTATGGGCCCGTTCTATTTCCCCCCCGCCTACAATATACCCGGGATTGAAGTGGCCTAGGCCAGATTATACCCTTCTGGGCCAGAAAATACCACTGGGTGTATTATAGCTTAGCCCAAACTAAATAGGGACCAATGAGTGATATACTCAATAACGGTGCCCCAGGCAGCACACAGGAGGGAAAAGACAGCTCACAGGGCCCCAAGCAGCTCACAGGGATCCTGGGCAGCACACAGGAGGGAAGAGACAGTGCACAGGGCCCCAGGCAGTGCACAGGGGCCCCAGGCAGCACACAGGAGGGAAGAGGCAGCACACAGGACCCCAGGCAGCACACATGAGCCACAGACAGTGCACAGGGGCCCCAGGCAGCACACGGGGCAGAGGCAGCACGCAAGGGCGGAAGAGACAGCACACAAGGGGGGGGAAGACAGCGTGCAGGGTCCCTGTGAGCTTTCTCTGCCCCCCCCTGTGCGATGTCTAGGGCCCTATTCTTGAGTATATCACTCAATCCTGTGCAATGCCTGGGGTCTCTGTGCAATGTGTGATGTCTGAGGCCCCTGTATCCTGCCTGGGGCCTCTTTGTGCTGCCTGGGGCCCGTCTAAGCTGCCTGGGGGGGTTAATCTGGCTTGTTACAGCGGCACGAGGTAATTTGAGAGTTTTATCAGCTGTATTGTGAAAGGAGCTTAGGCCACGCCCCTGAAGATGGAGGTGAGGGTACCAACATGGCGGCCACATATGCATTTACAGGGGGCATGATGTCACGATGGGGACGAGCTTTGAGGCGGCCTTATTATGGGAGGGGGCAGCACAGCAACACTGGCAGCGGTGGAGAAGGTGGAACTGGTCTACAGCAGCAGCATGGTGGTGCAGTCCTGTCGGCAGCCGCCTTAGCTCAACCATCAGTTGGGTGTACCAATATGGCGGCCACAACTTTTTTTTTTAATTTTAAATGGCCAATAAGGTGGCAGTCAGCCGGCCACTGGTGGCCAATCAGGTGCCACTTTATCAGGGACATCCGGATGCCAAGCCAATGATGTAAATAGATTAGGCTGTGCGCCCATGAGGAGTCAAAAATGCAACATTTCAGTAAAGTGGATGGGATTTATAGAAGAGTCATGCCCTCTGTGCTTTTTTTTTTAACTCCGCGTGAACTCACCTGCGGCGCGTTTCAAACTTGGTACACTTTGTGTTCTCTTACAAGTGCACTGAGGTTAATGTGCTGATTTACCCCATACACTTAAATTGGATGAGAGAAAAGTGCACAAAGCTCATTGTGAGGACAGAGATGAGAATTCCCCTTTAATTAGATGGATGCAATTCCCCTAGAGTCTCCGCAGATACAACACTGATACCTCATTATATTGCCTGATTATAGCTCATCTTACACTCCGGTACGTTATATTGCCGATATAAATCAGTTCACTGATTGCAGTCTGTCAGCGATGGTGCAACAACTCTACATAAAAAAAGAACTCTGAAAAACTCTTGCTGTTCATTTCTATACTGAAAAAACTTTATATGTTCTTTGTTTTGAGCGGGGAATGAGGTGGGGTGGGTATTTCCACTCAAGGATTTATTAGACAGTCAGGCACCAGTGGAAAATTACAAATATTGGGGTGCGCATAGGTCCTACAGTTATGTAAGGTACATCTTTAACACTGCGATCCTGAGGCCATGAACATGAATATTATTTCAGAACTGTGCAACATTCCCCTATGAGCCCCAAATTAATATTGGTCAGATAGATAACAGTAACAACGCCATGTTTCCTATCTATGAACAGATAAATTCATAATGGGAAAGATGACTTGGACGCTCAGGAGCAAAGATATCCCAGAAGCTGGAATTTCATCTATTTTATGGGAACTGGAACCCAGCCCACAAACTGGGGTGACTGGTGTTCATTAATAGCTAACGACCACAATTCTTCCTTGTCAATGGCAGGAGGATTACACAGCCATGTGGGAGATTTTACTATGTGTACAAAAGGATTACCTACCTCCATACAGCTGAGCCATTTCAGTCACACAGGTGTAGTAATTTTATTTATCCCTTTTATTTTATGTAATTGTCTATAGTGTATTGTATTGTTTCCCCTTTGTAAATTCCTATATATTTTTATAAACACTGCCTATTCTTTTTGACTAAATATATAAAATTTAATAGCTTTGCTCCTCTTGCTTTATAAAACCACTACCCCGAATAAGCAAAACGTTACCCAATCTCGCTAAACACGACTGGTGGTGGCAGCGAGTATTTTTCTTGGGTTATTGTGGAGCTTGACAGTGACGTACCGAGATGTATAATGTTCCATGCACTGAAATTGGTGGTAAATATACAATACCCTCACTGTGAGAGCCTCATAATCGGTTTAATAGCAGAACAGCTGCAGCTTCATTTATCTATGATCAGTCAGTATGCGATTATATATTACTCCAACTACTCCCTCTACTACAGTAATCGCAGCACCACCGAGGAGGTTGGGGGAGGCACTGCTGCACGGGGTGGCTTAGGAGGCGCTGCTGCTGCTCACTATCTCCCTCTACACTCTCTCTACTATTATGCTGTCTCTCACCGCTGTACGCTTTCTTCCCCCTGTGTGCTCTCTCTCCTCCTTGTGTGTCTCTTCCCCTATCGCACTCTCTGCCCTTGTGCTGTTCTCCTCCTGTGCCCTCTCCCTCTGAGCTCTCTCTCCTTTGTGCTGTCTCTCCCCCTGTGTACTCTCTCTTACCCTGTGAGCTCTCTCTCCCTTGTGCTTGCTCTCCCCTGTGCTGCTCTCTCCCCTGTGCGCTTTCTCTCCCTCTGAGCTCCTCTCCCCTTGTGCTCTCTTCCCTTTGTGTTGTCTTCCGTGCTCTCTCCCTGTGTGCTCTCTTCCCTTGTGCTATCTTCCTTGTGCTGTCTCTCCCCTGTGCGCCTCTCCTCTTGTGCTGTCCTCCCTTGTGTGCCTCTTTTCCCCTGTGGCTCTCTTCCCCTTGTACTGTCTCTCTCCTGTGCGCTCTCTGTCCCTCTATTGTGCACTCACCCCTGTGCGACGTGTCTTTTCCCCTGAAACTGAGGAGCTTGCTGCGGCGGCCTGTGTTCATAGTGGAATGCAAATGAGAGTAGCAACTGGATGGTCACCGGAAACTACATAGGCAGAGGTTGCGTCGACCGGGCCTGCAGCAGGGGCCAAAAGCCTTTGGCCCTGAAAGACAATACATCAAGTTGCAATGGGCTGTTGGAGTTTCGCATGGTCCCTGACTGATTACGCATGGCCCAAAGTATGATGGAGCAGACACTGGATAATGAATGCCTGGCTGGGGCCATTGTCCTGGACGACATGTGGGCCCCCGTCACTATGTTCCTATAGGTGGCGCTGTTTTCTTAGACTGATCAACCAAACTTATGGGTTCTTACATTCAGTTAACTGCAATAACAGGATGTCCTATAGGTGGGGCTGTTTTTGGGACAAACTTACAGATTCAGAGACAGACAGACTGACTGGATAGGTCTTTAATATACAGTAGTAGATGAATAACCAATTTTTACTTACAGTTGCTGACAACTATCTACTATGTATCGTTTTTTGTGGTGTCCATATTGTTTATTGGAGTATTTGTGTTTTGTTTATTTTCTGTAAATATTTTCAATAAAGATATTGAACACTGGAGCGAGTGCAATGTGATTATTGATTGTCATCGTTATGATTGCTGTTGCGAGAACTCTGATATACAACCCCTGGCAAAAAGTCTGGACTCCCCGGGCTCGGAGGACGTTCATTCAGTTGTTTAATGTTGTTTAAATAAAGCATATCACAGACATGGCACAAATCTAAAGACATTTTACATGGCAGCTTTATGGCTTTAAAAAACACTAAAAGAAATCAAGATAAAACATTTGGTAGTCAATAATGGTAATTGTTTTCAGACCAAGTGGAGGGAAAAATGATGGAATCTCTCAATGCTGAGGAAAAAAGTATGGAATCATGAAAAACAAACAAAACAACCCTCCAATACATCACTAGTATTTTGTTGCTCCACCTCTGGCTTTAATAACAGCTTGCAGTCTCTGAGCCATGGACTTAATGAGTGACAAACAGTACTCATCATCAATCTGGCTCCAACTTTCTCTGATTGCTGTTGCCAGATCAGCTTTGCAGGTTGGAGCCTTGTCATGGACCATTTTCTTCAATTTCCACCAAAGATTTTCAATTGGATTGAGATCTATTTGCAGGCCATGACATTGACCTTATGTGTCTTCTTTCAAGGAATGTTTTCACAGTTTCTGCTCTATGGCAGGATGCATTATCATCTTGATAAATGATTTCATCATCCCCAAACATCCTTTCAATTGATGGACTAAGCAAACTTTCCAAAATATCAATGTAAGCTTGGGCATTTATTGAAAATGTAATGACAGCCATCTCCCCAGTGCCTTTACCTGACATGCAGCCCCATATCATCAATGACTGTGGAAATTTGCATGTTCTCTTCAGGCAGTCATCTTTAGAAATCTCATTGGAACGGCACCAAACAAAAGTTCCAGCATCATCACCTTGCCCAATGCAGACTCGCAATTCATCACTGAATATGACTTTCATCCAGTCATCCACAGTCCACGATTACTTTTCCTGAGCCCACTGTAACCTTGTTTTTTCTGTTTAGGTGTTAATGATGGCTTATGTTTAGCTTTTCTGTATGTAAATCCCATTTCCTTTAGGCGGTTTCTTACAGTTCGGTCACAGACACTGACTCCAGTTTCCTCCCATTCGTTCCTCATTTGTTTTGTTGTGCATTTCCTGTTTTGGAGACATATTGCTTTAAGTTTCCGGTCTTGATGCTTTGATGTCTTCCTTGGTCTACCAGTATGTTTGCCTTTAACAACCTTCCCATGTTGTTTGTATTTGGGCCACATTTTAGACACAGCTGACTGTGAACAACCAACATCTTTTGCAACATTGAGTGATGATTTACCCTCTTTTAAGAGTTTGATAATCCTCTCCTTTGATTCAATTGACATCTCTGGTGTTGGAGCCATGATTCATGTCAGTCCACTTGGTGCAGCAGCTCTCCAAGGTGTGATCACTCCTTTTTACATGCAGACTAACGAGCAGATCTTATTTGATGCAGGTGTTAGTTTTGGGAATGAAAATGTACAGGGTGATTCCATCATTTTTCCCTCTGCTTGGTCTGAAAAAAGTTCCCCTTACTGACTACCACATGTTTTATCTTGATTTCTTTTAGTGTTTCTTAAAGCCATGAAGTTGCCATGTGAAATGACTTTAGTTTTGTGCCAGGTCTGTGATCTGCTGCTTTTCTACAACATTAAACAACTGAATAAACGTCCTCCGAGCCCGGGGAGTCCATCATTATTGCCAGGGGTTGTACTTTCTCCGCACTGATACATTGTAACAAACAGGACTGGGGAGATTCTATTTACTTTTGTTGACTTTCTTGGATACATTTGTAGCAACTTCACAAATGAGAGAACTGTTAAATATTTATAGTTTTTTTTTTAACCTTTGGAAGCGAATTTCCTCATTTGCTGAAAGCGAGAAGTAATTAAATGTGTTACAGATATAGGAATAATGAAGTGAAAACGTCACAACGGGAGAAATCAGCTCAATGCTGGACACAGCGGAGAAATTGTAGAACAGAAACAGAAAGTGTCTTCCTTTATATTGTGACCCAACAGGCGGAGAATCGTCCGCGTGTAAATGATTCACGAGGAAGAGGAACGGACCAGAGCGTGTGATCTGTGGAGTCAGACACCAGAGCCATGGACGAGCGCCGGGGGTTCAGGTCAGTGACTGGAGATCTGGGGGCCAAACCTTAAATCTTCTCTATTATCAGGGGTGTAACTACAACAGGTGCAGGGATTGCAGTCTCTCCGGGGCCCTGGAGCCTAGGGGGGCCCCAAAAGCCCCTTTATCCTATAGAAAAAGACTATTGCTATTAAAGATTTGTAATAATTTGGGGCCCCACTAGAGCTTTCGCGTCGGGGCCCATGAGCTTCAAGTTAGAGCACTGTCTACTGTTCACTATTAAATCATGGACACATTGTTCCATTTGTACACAGCCACAAAATGTAACAATGTGTCCATGATTTTACTGCAACCAGTAAGTTGTTCAGAAGTTGGACAGATAAGTTGGTGTGTGTAAAGTGGCCCTTAGTCATTTTGGGCTGGGAACTGACTGATTATAGAATACATTAAAGGGACACTGTCACCAGGTTTTTGCCATCCCATCTGACAGCAGCATAATGTAGAGCCAGAGACCCTGATTCCAGCGATGTGTCACTTACTGAGCTGCTTGCTGTCACTTTAATATAATTACTATTTTCCCTGCTTCATATTTAGCAGTAAATGACTCTGCTGAACTATTTTGATTAGTCCTATAATGTTAATCTACAACTGATTGAACAGTGATTTTATGAAAACTACACTGAGCAGCCCAGTAAGTGACTCATCGCTGGAATCAGGGTCTCTGTCTCTACATTATGCTGCTGTCAGATGAGATGGCAAAAACCTGGTGACAGAGTCCCTTTAACACCCTCCATTGCTTTATGTTATCAGCCATGTAGCATTGGTTGATCTCTAATGCTCCATTGTTAGGCTGATTTACCCTCCAGGGGACTTGGAAAGCTGGGCAGTGACTAACAGTTACATGATAACGGTACTTTTAATGTAAAGAATGCCTCCACCCAAATCTGCTAATGTTGTTTTAATTAGACCTGGGGTCCAGAATTGAAATATCACAGGATTGAAGGCTTCAGTGATTGAGTTGTGACCCCCCCTACACCTGATATAGGTGGAGGAGCAGGTGACGACCCTATGACAACTCTGCAGGGAATGCTGTGGTCATTGCAATATCTGCCCTTAATAGTCTAATAATGGGGGTGAGAATTCCCCAATCCCTGAAAACTGGTCTAAGCCTGAGCGGTATGGAGATAATCTATTATAACTGAGGGCGAAGGTGGGAATGTCCCAGTCCCATGATAAAGATCGTCAAGATGATTTGAAATTCTGGAATGTTTTCTAACTCGTTCCGAGGAGACTGAAGCTTAAAGCAAAGGTCAAAATTCTGAGCCGGACCCTTCCCCCCCAGACGTAGACAAAGAAAAGGAGCCTGATGGCCATCGCCAGTGGTGTAACTTGGAGTTTATGGCCCCGATGCGAAAGCTCCAACTGGGCCCCCAATTATTGCAAATCTTTAATAGTATTAGTCATTTTCTATAGACCAAAGGGACATTTGGGGCCCCCTAGGCTGCAGGGCCCGGTGTGATTGTAACCCCTGCACCTGTTGTAGTTACGTCCCTCTGCACCAATACCGATCACTGACAATAGTTTTATCTGCTTCATTCTTTTATTTGTTATTGTTTAATACATTTCCTTTTCATCAACCAGAGCACCAAACATGGCAACCTACGGAGCGATGGGGCCGCCGCCTTATGAGCCCAATTACCCGACGCCCCCAGGTACGGTCTGATAAATGGTCCTTACTAATGTGCTTTATCTATTCATTTCTTACCTGCTTGCTGTCAGTGAATGGAGACATTCTTATTTACACCCAGAGAGAGAACTCTTGTACTTTGGTGAAAATCTCTTGAACGTTCTGATTTGCTACAAAGTATCAAATCGGAGTCTAGAACCGGATGGAGATTTGTTCTGTTCTGAGGATTGTCTCCCTGGGCCCTGACACACTGTAACAAATTTTTAGCAATAATGATCACTTGCTATTACTTTCAATAAAGGTACCATTACACACAGAGATATATTGCTTGCAACTCACTGGTTGCAGTGAAATCATGGACACATTGTTACATTTTGTTGCCGTGTACAAAATTATTATTATTATTATTTATTTATATAGCGCCATTAGGTTCCATGGCGCTTTACATGAGGATAAGGGAGACAAGCACAAGTACACTAAATCTAGGCGATCAGGACGTAGAGGTACAGGAGGGGAGGGGACCCTGTCCACGAGGGCTCACAGTCTACGAGGGGCGGGTTGGGATACAGTAGGTTGGGGGAGTGTCAGTTATGGGGCCAGGGCCGCACCGTCCATTGGACAGTGTGAGCCCTGTCATTCAGGCGGCAAGAGGCAGGGGGAGCGGCAGTGCAGAAGGGGGCGGCTCCTCATGCACATAGAGTCCCCCTGTCATGGCGCCGGAGCACAACTGAAGGGGCGGCAGCACCCCCCGCCCACCTGGACCTCGCCCGCTGCTGGAGGGGCGGCAGCGCTGGATTCTGCCAGCACCACCCCCCCTTCCTCCCCCGGTCGTCACCTGCGCGGCTCAGGCGGCAGTGGGGCTTGGTGCACCCCTGTATGGGGTGGTCGCCTGGGTCTCATGGCAGGTTGTAGGCTTGACGGAACAGGTGAGTCTTCAGGTGACACTTGAAGCTTCCCAGGGTAGGAGAGTGTCTGACGTGTTGGGGCAGGGAGTTCCAGAGTAAGGCAGATGCCCGGGAGAAGTCCTGGACTTGGTTGTGCGAAGAGGTGATGAGAGGGGAGCAGAGGAGGAGTTCTTGGGAGGAGCGGAGGTTGCGTGAGGGTAGGTATCAGGAGACCAGGTCGGAGATGTATGGTGGAGCCAGGTTGTGTATGGCTTTGTACGCCATGGTTAGTGTTTTGAACTGGGATCTCTTGGAGGCGGGGAGCCAGTGAAGGGCTTGGCAGAGGGGGGAGACAGGGGAGTAGCGGGAGGACATATAGATGAGTCGGGCAGCGGAGTTGAGGATAGATTGGAGACGTGTAAGGGAGTTAGCCGGGAGGCCACTGAGAAGGAGGTTGCAGTAGTCAAGGCGGGAGATGATGAGGGCATGAATAAGTGTTTTAGCGGTGTCGTGGGCGAGGAAGGAGCGGATCCGTGAGATGTTCTTGAGGTGGAGCTGGAGGGATGTGGTGAGGGCCTCGATGTGGGGCTTGAAGGATAGGGAGGAGTCAAGGATTACCCCGAGGCACTTGGCTTGGGGGACTGGGGAGAGGGCGCAGTCGTTGACACAGATGGATAGGTTGGGAAGTGGGGGGGGGAAATTTCTTGGGGTGAAGACGAATTCAGTTTTGTCCATGTTGAGTTTAAGGAAGCGAGCAGAGAAGAAGGATGAGATGGCGGAAAGGCATTGTGGGATTTTGGAAAGTAGGGAGGTGATGTCGGGGCCGGATAGGTAGATATGGGTCGTCGGCTTTGAGGTGGTACTGGAGGCCATGGGACTCAATGAGTTGGCCTAGGCCCAGAGTGTATATGGAGAAAGGTAGGGGTCCCAGAACCAAACCTTGTGGGACTCTGACAGAAAGGGGGCCGGGTGAGGAGGAGGTGTGGGAGTGGGAGACGCTGAAGGTCCGGTCCGCTAGATATGAGGGATCCAAGAGAGGGCAAGGTGGGTGATGCCGAGGAATTCCAGGATCCGGGAAGAAGCAGGGAGTGGTCAATTGTGTCAAAGCGGCAAACAGGCCGAGGAGGAGGAGGATGGAGTAGTGGAGTTTGTTCTTGGCGGTCAGTAGGTCGTTGGTGACTTTGGTGAAAATGGAACATGATTTCACTTCAACCAGTGAGTTGCAAGCAATATATCTCTGTGTGTAAAGGGGGAGTCACAGGCGTCAATGTCGTCAGTGAGATGATCGCTGACGACATTGACGGCTGATCGCTGGTGAGCTGTCACACAGACAGACTCACCAGCGATCAATTGACCAGAGACATCATGGAAACAATTTAAATATCGTTTCCACGATGCCTTGCTTCTGCTGCCAGCCTGCTGGAAGCGGGAGCAGGCTGGTCTCCAAGGTAAACTGCGGGTATCTAGGAAGCGCGCGCTGCCTAGATACCCCACGTGTACCTTAGTTACCAGCCTCCTCCGCTCACCGGCTGGTATCTAAGGTACACAGCGGGTAACTAGGGACCCTAGTTACCCGCTGTGTACCTTAGATACCAGCCGGTGAGCGGAGGAGGCTGGTAACTAAGGTACACGTCGGGTATCTAGGCAGCGCGCGCTGCCTAGATACCCGCAGTTTACCTTGGATACCAGCTCCCAGCGCTTGTGAGAGGCGCTGGGAGCTGGAATATCGCTACTCCCGGTGTCACACGCAGCGATGCTGCGTGTCCACCGGGCGACAATCGCCAGGTTTTAGAGCAGGTTCTAAAACCTGGCGATCATCAACCAGCGATTTATCGCTGGTTGATTCAGTATGTCACACGCGTCAATATCGCTGCAACGTCACGTGCAGCCGATATCGTGCAGGCGATATTGACGCGTGTGACTCCCCCTTAACGGTACCTTAAGACTCATCAGATCTGTTAGGAAATAGAGTAAGTGAAGAAGCAAAGAAGAGCGAGTCTGGTTATTGTGCCACTCAAGTATGAAATAATGTAATAACCAGGCAGTGACTAGGGGAAGTCTGGCACACGGTGCAACACAGAGAATACAATGGGACAGGGAGAGGAAGACCCTGATGATTGGGAGCTTGGGATGGGACACCTCCTGACATTAACCTGTGTCTGGCCACTGAGCTCCCCTAACATCCCTAAGCAGGTCCTTCCTCCCTCTGCCATCACGTGCCTAGTTGCTAGCTGTCACCTCCACTCACCCAGGCTAGTGCAAAAGCCAGTGAGTGCACTAGACATCACCGCTGTAATAATAGCACACAGGGGAAGGAAGACAGACAGGGGCACAGACAAAAAAGGAGTAAACTCCTACTCCAGGGTTGCTCCCAAACACCAGGACTAAGAACAACAGCACTCCATCATCTTCTAGAGACTTCCTCACTCCACAATTGTCAGCATAGAAAGGTCATCATGTGATGGATCATGTGATTACTTAAAGGGAAGGGGAGTGGTCACAAACTGGCAGCAGCTGAGATAGAACTGACCAGGAACAGCAAGTAAGGAGTCATTAACCCTCAGCTGTGCCAATAGAAATCAAACACATTTACAATCCTGAGGCGGCCGTCACACGCTGAGATATCGTGCAAGATATCGCTTGAAAGCGGCAGATTAAACATCGCGTAAGCGATGTCTGTGCGTGTGACGGCCAGATACGACGAGCGATATCTGATCAAATCTCTAAATCGTGATCTGAGGTTCGGTTCTCAGATCTGACGATATCGCCCAATTAACTACGCACAATCGACACGTGTAAATTCCCGACATCAGACGAAACGTGTGATTTCAGCGATGGCAAAATCCATCACGTAGGCGTGTCAGGAGTTTCCTATTGCCTGACCTCCTCAGTGGTGATTCGTGCAACGAAATGGTTTCGGATTGGCTGCTTCACCACTAGCTCGCATTGGTGGAAGATGATGCGTTGCCATTGGCTGCCCTCACAGGGCGCCATTTTGAAAGCGCTGTCTTCAGCACCACACATAGGCGTCGGCTGCACAATATCTCCGAACTGTGCACCCAATTGCGTCAACTTGATAATCGATTCTGCGTGGTCCCCGACCCTGCTATATAGTGTCCACCTTGTCATATACCCACACAATGTTGGCGGGCGCGGCACACATAACGCGGCTGTACGTTTTGCCCATTGCAATTTAGTTATGTGCTACAGCACACATATACATTACGATCAATATCACAGGACATTGTGGGGATGAGGCCGCCATGTTTCAAAGGACATCTGACCCAATGAGGACGCAGTACTGAGCACCAATGGTGTAGTGAGGGGCGCAGCTCGGAGCCCATGTACCACGCCTATCGGCTCCGATAACGCCCACATTTGCTCCCACATCGTTTAGGAGATTTCTGTGTGACTTTAGCTGAACGATGTCCACTGCTGATAACTGCATCTCTCAGACGATCGCTGGATGGGTGGATCGGGGAATCGTCTGAGCGATGTCTGTGGGTGTAGCGTCGTGATGAGCGATTTTGCGCGTCGTTCGCACGATATGCAAATTTAACATCGTCTACGATATCTTGCACGATATCTCAGCGTGTGACGGCCGCCTGAGATACAGAAAATAATGTGAAGCTCAGATCCCAAGTACGGGAGACACTTGCGACACATCTTCCACACATGACATATGACGCCATCATTCCTGCACGCAGGTTAATTACATCATGCGCATTCCAGGAATGGTGTAATTGATAATGGACTGTACTAACACTAAGGCAGTGTTCACATGATGCAACTTTGTTGCATTTTTTTGCAACAATTTTCCAAATTGGTGACAAAATCTTACCACATTTGCATCATTTGAACAATTTACCCCAATGTAGTCAAAAGACCAAGTTACTCAATTCTTCTACTTTTACAAATGCATTGAAAAGAAAATGATTTTGCAATAAGTCTTTACCGTTTTGTGTGTACAGCTCCAATGCAAAACTATGTGTTTCTATGGTAACAGACTACAAACAAACCCTGTGTAGTCAGATCCCGCAGTCATGTATTGCTCCATTGCCTCCTCTATGTAACAAGTCATAGACGGCAGAGGAGGGACACATGGAGGAGAGAGGATGACTCCATCATCACATTGATCATTTACATTTGGAATTTTTCATCAGATTCGGATCGGGCTCCTTTGCTCCCCGGATTATCAAACTATCCAGAAAACGCCATGACATCGGCAATAATGAACCCGGCTCAGGCTCCAGCCGTCATGTCAGAAGGAGCCTTTCTTACTAACCCTGCAGTGATCATGGATGGTCCAACAGCGCCACCTTCTGACCGGGCGAATATTCCAGGGTACGAAGGGATGAGCGGAAATCACGGCGGTAAGTGACCCGGGGATGTTCTCTGGTGTTTGATCATAAAATATTATCTGACTATTTTGGAGACCACCTTACCCCTTAAAATCCAGACCTGACTCCAAAATTTAGAGCTGGGTCCAAAAATCAGTCAGCAAAGTCATCTGAAAGCTGAAACGTCTCCGACTATGTCCTTACCCATCCCTTGTAGACTGTGATCCCTCATGGGCAGGGTCCTCTCTACTCACCTACTGTATCCTCACCCATCCCTTGTAGACTGTGATCCCTCATGGGCAGGGTCCTCTCTCCTCACCTACTGTATCCTCACCCATCCCTTGTAGACTAAGCCCTCGTGGGCAGGGTCCCCTCTCCTCACCTAACTGTACCCTCACCCATCCCTTGTAGACTGTGAGCCCTCGTGGGCAGGGTCCTCTCTCACCTACTGTATCCTCACCCATCCCTTGTAGACTGTGAGCCCTCGTGGGCAGGGTCCTCTCTCCTCACCTACTGTATCCTCACCCATCCCTTGTAGACTGTGAGCCCTCGTGGGCAGGGTCCTCTCTCCTCACCTACTGTATCCTCACCCATCCCTTGTAGACTGTGAGCCCTCATGGGCAGGGTCCTCTCTCCTCACCTACTGTATCCTCACCCATCCCTTGTAGACTGAACCCTCATGGATAGGGTCCTCTCTCCTCACCTACTGTATCCTCACCCATCCCTTGTAGACTGTGAGCCCTCGTGGGCAGGATCCTCTCTCCTCACCTACTGTATCCTCACCCATCCCTTGTAGACTGTGAGCCCTCGTGGGCAGGGTCCTCTCTCCTCCTGTACCTGTCTGTGCTTTATATTATTCATGTATATTGCACTTGTCTATGTATGCCCCTTTACAAATGTAAAGCAACATGGAATAAAAAGCGCTATAATAATAAATAACATTTAGCCCTAGTATTTATTCATAGCTGTCATACCTTGCTTTTCCTGCGGGGGAGCTGCAGGTAAACTGATTTAGGAATCAGGAGCTGCAATCCTTTGTGGCCGCTCACATGTCTTTGTCTTATATTAGATGAACGTCGAGAAATTATATTTTGCAAATTAGGAACTTGGTGTTTTTCTTCCCTTGAACTTTTATTCTTGCAAGGTTGAGAAATCATCAATCTTATGTAAGAAAAAGCTTTGCTTCCTTACAACTTACTTTGTGACATAGTTTGTCGCCATTTTAAACATCTCTGCTTGCTGGGAACGGCTAAAAAACAATCCTGAAATAATGCTTCTCACAGCTGAAGGTTTGTTGCTATTAGGGCAGAGATACCCTTATCTTGCATGCATCTCGCATGATTCACCTGGGCCGGTCCCTGCTTCTCTGAACGGGAGGCGTGGAGCTCCATAGAAAAGCAATCAGCCTCATGTTTCCGTTCAGCCGTGTGACTCATGTGAGATGCGTGTCTTGGCCCTTACATCCAGTCTAGACAATCCTCTAGGAGCTAAACGGCTTGTGCTGATACATTTTAATTGCAATGATACATTGTAACAAACTGTTAGGACAAGAGTGTACAGAGGATTGTTCATACTTGATACAATTGCAAGCTTCACCTTGCAGCAGCTGGGCATAAGATTACACTAAAAGCAAGCACAGATCTTAACAATGGGGCACAGGGTCATAGAGTGTATTAGAAAGCTGAAGAACTGCTCATTAAACTTATGCAGACCTTTGTGCCGTTCACAGGTAAATTGCTGCCTCCACCACCACCGGCCCCGGACACCGCGCCGCCACCTGCGATCACCAACTGGTCGTAAGAGAACGTCTGCTGTTATATACAAAGTAGCAGAAAGAGGCGAATGTATCACTATAGACCACACACAGGGGCTGCAGATTTGGGCTCATCTGATCCATCCCCGGCATGCCCTGATGGCCTAATTCATACGGGTGTAGCAGGCCAAATGAACTCTGTCCCAGATTAAGCCTGACTTTAGTTTGGCCCAGGCCATTGTATATCCCAGGAATTAACTGTCCTAGGCCTACCTATATCCCTCCAGGCTAAACTATACCCCAGGGAGTAAAATGGCCTAGGCCAAGACTACCATATAGCTCTCCTGCTGCACACAGTCCCCAGTATACAGCAGGAGGCCACACACAGCCCCAGTATAAGCAGGAGGCCGCATACAGCCCCCAGTATAGAGCAGGAGGCTGCGCACACAGTCCCCAGTATACAGCAGGAGGCCGCACACAGCCCCCAGTATACAGCAGGAGGCCGCACACAGCCCCAGTATAAACAGGAGGCCGCATACAGCCCCCAGTATAGAGCAGGAGGCTCAAAACAGCCCCCAGTATACAGCAGGAGGCCGCACACAGCCCCAGTATACAGCAGGAGGCCGCATCCAGCCCCCAGTATGAGCAGGAGGCGCACACAGTCCCCAGTATACAGCAGGAGGCCGCACACACCCCAGTATACAGCAGGAGGCCACACACAGCCCCAGTATACAGCAGGAGGCCGCACACAGCCCCCACTATACAGCAGGAGGCCACATACAGCCCCCAGTATAGAGCAGGAGGCCACAACATTCCCCCAATATACAGATGGAAGCCACACACATACCCCAGTATAGAGCAGAAGGCTGCACACAGCCCCCTGTATACAGAGGAGGCCACATACACCCACCAGTATACAGCAGGAGGCCACATACAGACCCCAGTATACAGCAGGAGGCCACATACAGCCCCAGTATAGAGCAGGAGGCCACACACATCCCAGTATAGAGCAGAGCCGACAGCCTCCAGTATACAGCAGGAGGCCACACACGCCCCCAGTGTACAGCAGGAGGCCGCATACTGCCCCCAGTATAAGCAGGAGGCCGCACACAGTCCCCAGTATACAGCAGGAGGCTGCACACTGCTCCCAGTATAGAGCAGGAGGCCACACACTTCCCTAGTATAGAGCAGGAGGACGCAGACAGCCCCCACTGTATTACAGGCTGTGCCCACACATAGCACCTGTATTAACCAGGAGCCCACACATAGCCCCTGTATTAACAGTGTGGCCCACACATACTCAATATTACACAGCCTCACATAGCTCCAATATTACACCAGGAGCCCACACATAGCCCTTCTATTACTCTTCCAGCCTGTGTATCTCAGCAGAGAGAAGTAAAACTTTGTTAACCCACTCTACTTTGTTATAGCTAACAACAATTAGTTACTAACCCGGGCAATGCTGGAGACTACAGCTATAGTGGTAGATCTGCTCACTTAGCTGCTTAATGAGGTAGACACAAGCATGCTTTCCATCTATATTGGTGCAAAGAGTATAAAACAGCACACAGATAGTCCTTGTAGCTGCAGGGTCCAGTCCACTCGGTACAGGGTTCTGCTCTTTACCACAAGAGCACAGCTCTGAGGTCTGCTACCTCCATACACAGAACAATGAATGAATCCAAAGACCTTCATTTTACCTCCTGGACCTGGAGATATGTGAACAGCCGTCCTACCCATCTCTTTGACTGTTCACAAAAAAACCTACCCTTATGCAATTAGCTCTCTCATCCCCGACCGCTGGGGCTCACATTCCGATTTCACATTACTAAATCAAATAACCAAGGAGAAGATTATCTCCACTGTAGGACTTTACCTTGACCATCTAACAATATATTACAATTCAGTTGAACCAATATGTTGTCTTGCCCAGTCCTGGGCCTCGGGGGCGGAGCATGAAACAAGAGCGCTAGTGTAAGTCCATGATCCTTGCCCCGCCCCCGAGGAGCCTGCACAAGCGATAAGAGTGTAACAGTTGTTCTGGAGTGTTCCTGTATCACATTCTTCAGTTGTATCCATATCTACGTTTGCTTTGGTGCCTCTCTATTTGTAGAATCCCATCTATCTCAGAAGATGACGCCAGAGTTGCATTGCTGGACTACAGCAACAGTAGATGCTGCTACGGCTCCAGCCCCGCAGAGGAGATGGCTTTCCGAGAACTGCAAGCTTTTAATACATTCCGGGTGTGTAACGTCTTCACACCTCCCCTTAAAGGGAAAGGATCATGTTTTATAGACATTGTCCTCCTTTATATTGTGGTTTATTCCTTTTTCTTTGGAATTCTATCTTGTATCTCCTTCTAGTTTTGGTGAAGTCACAACATTCTCTGTCGTCTTATGTCCAATATGTCACTTTTATTTTTATTATATTTTTTTATTTTCTTTATTTCTAGTATCGTCTGGAGACATTCACCGAGTCACGGATGTGGGATTGGACGACTGTGCCGTACACTGGTCAGTGCACCCGTGTTGTGGGGTAATAGGGTTATATTGTATTCAGTTTGGGTGTTTTGCTTTTGTTTGCATGGATTCTGTTCCTTTTATTCAGTAATTCAATACATAAAGTGACACCACATCTATTATATAGAGTCATTACACACAGAGGGATCTATGTCATGTGTTTATTTCTGTTAATGTTGATGATTATGGAAACCCAAAGGTCATTATCTCAGAAAACTAAAGTAGGGAGATCAATATGACCTAAGTATATAGGTATCAGAGGCTTCACCTTGTGTGGTTGTCTATAAAAGCAGATCACGGCTGCTGCAGGATGAAGGGTTAAACACTGCGCTGCCGTATTCCACCAGACAACAAAGGGTGAATATAATACTCATTTATTAGTCAGGGTTTCCCAGAAACATGGCAATATGATATTGATTTGTCCTGAGGAAGAGGCCAGGGAGCTGAAATGTGCTGACATAATCAATATTATATTCACCCTTTGATGTGTGGTGGAATATGGCAGCGCTGTGTTTAACCCTTCATCCTCCCTACTTTAATTTTCTGATATAAGGACCTTTAGGTTGACTTACATAAATATATATATGTATTTATATCTGCTTGGTGACATGAATGGTATTTGAAGGGAGAACAACCCCTGTCACATTACATAGGATGGTATATCAGGGGCCCCCTGTTCTTACAGAAGTTGAGGGGGCAGGAATGTAAGATGATCCTGGAGCCCCAGGATCCACACCCCTGACACACCTCCTGTCACTGCTGCAGCATGAGGCTGAATTTCTCTGTCCCATGAGGGAGGGGTTGAGCTGAGGAGCAGATATGATTTTATTGATTTATTAGTGATCTATAGATCCTAGAACTGCAGTGTACAGCTCTGCTTCATCATGAGGAGGGCAGGGACAGGACAAATAAATGTTATCTCCCCGGAGTTCCCCTTTAAAGTCTCAAGTATTAACTGTAGATTGTGCAAAAGAAAACCCTAATAAACTGCAACGTTTAATGTCTTATTCCACCGCTGACAGGTCCAGCTCGTGGACTCCTCGGCATTTGGGGCTCCTCCTTTGCCATGGGATATCCCCATCCAGATCCTAGGTTTATTCAAAGATAGAGAAATGAAGATGCCGGTTCCTCATACGTCTTCCTTGAAGGTAAACTGCAAATTTATGGCAACCGAGACCCCTTCCTCAGCCTGGCCTTGCTTCAAATCCAAAAATGCACATAACATTGCAACAATAATAATAATAATGATGATTTTATTTCTATAGAGCCAAACACATTCTGCAGCACTTTATAATTCAGACAATAAAAAGTAACAAAAAAAATATAAAAATAAAAAAATACTAGAACTAGGATCATTGAAACCGAGCCCCTCTGCCCCCCTCCCCTCCACACTGCTGCATGGAGGGGAAAATAAAAAGTTATTGCTCTTGAAAGAAGTGGAGAAAAAACAAAAAACGCAACCTTAATCAGCAGCATCATGTAGAGACAGAGACCCTGATTCAAGCGATGTGTCACTTACTGGGCTGCTCAGTGTAGTTTTAATAAAATCATTGTTTAATCAGCAGGAGATTATCATTAAAAACTAATCAAGTAGTCCAGCGTATTCATGAGCTGCTAAATCTGCAGCAGAGAAAACAATCATTTTATCAAAGTGACAGCAAGCAGCTCAGTAAGTGACACATTGCTGGAATCAGGGTCTCTGTCTCTACATTATGCTGCTCTCAGATGGGATGGTAAAAACCTGGTGACAGAGTCCCTTTAAAGGGTTGATTCCTGCTTTCTATCTGATTGGACCCGATCTTAGGGGTTCTTGCCTTTTTCTAACCAGCCTCCTAATCCTGCTGATCCGTCCCTGATCAGGCCTGTCTCCATAGACTTGGGCCGGCTTCGCACCCTGTTTTTCTGCTGTCAGGCTGTGTCTGGTGTTTTGCAGGATGCACCGGACACAGCCTGACAGCTCTGGACAAGCAGAATCGGCAGTGTGCAGCTGCTGCCGCTGTCCAGTGCTCCCCGCTAGCCGCAGTTCTGAAATTTCAGCCGGGAGCTCTCCAGGTGCTGAAGTTCAGCGCAGGCTGCCGCTCAACTTCAGCACCCGGCGTCCAGGAACTGGAACGATTTCATGTGTATCCGGCGCCCATAGACTCCCATGTTAGGGGGCGCCGAATCGCACCAGATCCGGGAGGATCCAATTTGGTCCAATTTTTGCCCCGGACACAAAAATGCTGCACGCTCTGATTTTGCATCCATGGCAAAAAACCGACACGTGCCTGATCCTCCCGGACAGCACAATACCGGATGACAAATCACTGCCATCCAGCCCTATAGGAATACTATGGGGTCAAAATCGGATCTGGGGCTGTCCGGTGAAATTGGATGCACCCGCACCCCGTGCAGGATTAGACAGGAATCCAGTGGGTGGTTCTGCGCATGCGCAGTTTCATAGCACATGGGCCGTAAATCTGGATCCACCAGGGATCTGGACTCCAGATGAACCTGTGTAGCATAGGGCCCCCGTGGTGCCCAGGATCCGGGTAGTCCGGGGGTTCACGTTTTATTTCACGGGGATCGCAATGTTGTCTCAAAATCCTGAGCTGTAGATGGGAACGACCCTGACAGCAAGAATGCCCCTTGATAGTATGTGGTGCGGTGCGCCCATAGGGTTAGCCGGGTCACACTGATGCCAGTGTGAATTCAGCCTTACTGTGTTACATTATTTGCAGCAGATTACGTTCTCCTCCTGTGATTTCAGACGTGTCCCCTGTGTCTGGGAACCTGCAGGACCGTCTGCAAGAAATGTCATGGAACCGGTAAGGTAAGTGCTAAGTATGAGGATGTGTTCACTTTTCTCAAGTTCGGGGAGCGGGCAATGTGTGCAGGAAATAAAACCTGAAAAACATCATCCGGTGCCTTAGAAGCAACGTCCTATATATATAAAATATATATATATATATTGGGTATTGGAAGAGAGATTTCACATGACCCTCCGCCCCTCTGGATGTCACCCTGCCTCTTGTTCTGGTCTCACCTTGTGTGAAACTCTAGGAATTGGTACAAATTTATTGACAGATGATGGGAAAGTCGTTCTTGATATTGATGGTTACAGTATCAGGTTTAAAGTAGAGACACGCTATACAAGCTGCATGTGAGTTTCTCGCATGCATCTCACATAACTCACCCGGCCCGACTGCCTCTCTGATCGGGAGTGTGGAGCTGATTGTGTTTCTATGGAGGTCCACCTTCCCGTTCAGAGAGACGGGTGACCTCATGGAGATGCATGCGAGATACTCACATGCAGCTCGCATAGTGTGTTTCCAGCCTTGCACAGAGTTTCACTCCCTCCGCAACTTTGATCCCAATTGTCTATATGGGAGTCACAGGATGAATGTCGGATGGTGTCCGAGCACAGGGCGGAGAGGAGACTTTCTTATAATTCCCTAATTCCAATGATTGTTGTCAGACCATACAAGTTGTCAGCGATTTCTTACAGCTGTCAGCCATGATTTGAGCTTGCCCTGACAATTGTCTATATTTGTCACGAGTATCTCCCGTCATTAGGAGACTTGTGACGTTTCTGGGATCTGATCCTCACGGGAACTTGTGAGACTCTGGATTTTAAATGTGCAGCAAGGGTTAATGACATTTTGCTCCTGGTCAGTTCATCTCAGCTGTAGCAGGTTTGTGATCACTCCCCTTCCCTTTAAATAGTCACATAATCCATCACCTGAGGCCAGTAATAGATTCATTATATGGTGATCACATTGTAGCGTCTGGAGTTCTGCTGTTGGAGCCGTGTAGCCCGCAGTCCTGGTATTTGACTTCAGCATTGAAGTTTGTTGTCTATCCTTTTGTCTTTGTTCCCCTGTCTGTCTACGTCTTCCTGTGTTGTATTACAGTAGCGGTGATGTCTATTGTACTCACCGGCTTTGGCACTAGAAAGGGTGAGTGAAGGGACAGTTAAAGACTAGGCATGTGATGTGGCGGGGGAAGGAGCCGCTTAGGGACCTTAGGGGAGCTAGTGTCAAAAAGTGTCTTCCCCCCCAACTCCCTATCGTCAGGGTCTTCCTCTCTCTTTCCATCCCGTTGTAACCTCTGTGTTGTGCCGGACATCCCCCTAGTCCTTACATGACAATATTGAAGTCACACGATGAATGTTGGACGGGGATGAAAGTTTCCATTATTCCCTCTTTCCAGTGTTACCATTGGATAGAAACATTTTAATAAATAGTCCTGATATTGAGTGATACATTGACATTAGTCCATTATTTATGGGTCACTTTTTGCTCTCATGCAGATGAGGTGTTGGGTTTGTCATGCGTCAGGGAGCCAGTTCGGGAAGGCTTGTCATCACTGCAGGGGACAAGGCACAGTATGGTGAGTGCAACGTCCTTCTGACCTATAGAAAAAGTCTAATGCTATTAAACATTTGCAATAATTGGGGCCCCGTTGGCGCTTTTGCATTGGGGCCCCTGAGCTTCATGTTACCCCACTGATCAAGACTATTTGAAAATGGCGACATTTTTGATATTAAATGCAAAGGTTCCGTGTACAGTCATCGCCTACAGTAACTCCCCGTCCTCTTCATCACAGGTGCACGACGTGTAACAGTAGCAGGTATGTGAAGTGTGAAGGATGCTCTGGACACGGACAGATCCTCAACTTCATCGAGCTGACGGTCACATGGTGAGGAGGGGAGGATCTGCGGGGGCCGTCCAGAGGGGCAGTGATTGGCTGCTGTTTGGTGAAAGTTTTCAAAACTTTGTAAAAAGTTCAAATCATTAGTTTGGAATAGTCGTCATCATGGAGGCGGCATCTAAATAGGGTGCGTGGGGGGGGGAGAGGTGAGAGAGATGCTTCAGGAGGCTCCACTCCCTAATTCCACAGGTCCTCCATTGAAGGTTTTCCAGATGTCTACATCGCCCCCCTCCCCCTGTAGTGCCTTAATCCCTTGATGAGGGGCAAAAAAAGAACCTGAAGGTTAAAGGGGTAATTATAGTGAATGATATTGTCCTTCGTGCGCCACCGTTCTTACATTGTCTCTTCTGATTCCAGGAAAAATCACGTTTATGAGTTTGTAGCTGATCACAACTCAGATTTCCCTACTAATCTGTTCAGCACGGTGACTGGAGAGAAAATCTTCATGGACGAGAAATCGCTGGTGAGAAAACTTTGGTTCTGTAATTTAGAGAGATAGATGGAGAGATACTCCGAAACAAAGAGTAGATAGATAAATGAATGGATATGGCATTCAGGTCACTAATATTCTACGTACTTTACTGTAGACAATACCGAGTCTCCGGCATGCTTCACTGTAGACATCACTGAGCCCCCACCATGCTTCACTGCAGACATTACTGAGCCCCCACCATGCTTCACTGCAGACATTACTGAGCCCCCACCATGCTTCACTGGAGACATTACTGAGCCCCCACCATGCTTCACTGGAGACATTACTGAGCCCCCACCATGCTTCACTGGAGACATTACTGAGCCCCCACCATGCTTCACTGCAAACATCACCGAGCCCCGACCATGCTTTACAGTAGACATCACCAAGCCCCCACCGTGCTTCACTGGAGACATTACTGAGCCCCCACCATGCTTCACTGCAGACATCACTGAGCCCCTGCCATGCTTCACAGTATACATCACCAAGCCCCCGCCGTGCTTCTCTAGAGACATTATTGAGCCGCCACCATGCTTCACTGGAGACATTACTGAGCCCCTGCCATGCTTCACGGTAGACATTACCGACCCAATGCCATGCTTCATGGCTGACATCACCGAGCCCCCACAGTGCTTCACTGGAGACATCACTTACCCCCTGCCGTGCTTTATGGTAGACATCACTGAGCCCCCATCGTGCTGCACTGGAGACATCACCAAGCCCCCGCTGTGCTTCACTGGAGACATTACCGAGCCCCACCATGCTTCACTGGAGACATCACTGAGCCCCTGACACTCTTCACTGTAGACATCACCGAGCCCCTGTCATGCTTCACTGGAGACATTACCGAGCCCCCGCCGTGCTTCACTGGAGACATCACTCCAGTGATTCACTGGAGACATCACCGAGCCCCTGTCATGCTTCACGGTAGATATTAACAAGCCCCATGCTTCACAAGTCCTCACCATGTTTCACTGCAGACATCACTGAGCCACCACCATGCTTCACTGGAGACATCACTGACCCCCTGCCATGCTTCACTGGAGACATCACCGTGCTTCACTGGAGACATCACCGACCCTGCCATGCTTCACTGGAGACATCACCGTGCTTCACTGGAGACATCACCGACCCCTGCCGTGCTTCACGGTGGACATCACCTAGCTTCCACCGTGCTTCACTGGACACATCACTGAGCCCCCACCATGCTTCACTGATGATATCACCAAGCCCCCATCGTGCTTCACAGTAAACATCACTGAGCCTCTGTCGTGCTTCATTGGAGACCTCACCGAGCCTCCACCATGCTCCACTGTGATCCTGAGCTGCACCACATCTACCCACACACCCTTCCCTATTATTCATTCATTACCGAGCCTCCACCATGCTTCACTGTAGACATTACTGAGCCTCCACCATGCTTCACTATAGACATCACTGTTTTGCCATTGGATTTTTTTGGAGAGATGTCTTATATATTATTTGTGTTCAGTTGTTTACATTGCTGTTGTATCATTGCTACATTGCAAACAAAAGTAATCTTGATCATTTGAATAAAAACCTGAATTTATAACCAGGGGAGGGCGGGATTTGTGATTGTAATTAGATCTTGATCCCGGTCCCTTTTCCTTTTTGCAGTTGTCTCCTATTTTTGGTTTTCCAGTTCAGTCCATAAATCAGTCTTCCCAATCTGCTTTGCAGCAGCACCATACCCAGTTTTCTTCTACGAGCCGGTGCTCAGACAGGTGCGTTATTAAAGGCAATTAATGATAGTAATTAAATCATGGCAATGGCAGGGGCCATGCAGGGGGATCTCCTTTCCCAAAGAGTGAGGCTAACCTGTGCAAGCTTTAATAATGATTTCTTTGTCCCTGCAGAGACACGGTATACAATTACTGCCGCTCACCAAGGTGGATTATGTGTGGAAAGGGGAAAACTATGATTACTTTGTATACGGAAAAGAGAATGAAGTGTATACTAACAACTATCCCCAGAAGTGCAGCTGCTGCGTTGTCATGTGACAGAGCTCATCTCCTGATAACTGCTATTTACAGGACCAGGCTCCTCATGGGCGGGACTAGTGATGTCACAGAAGCTCACATTTCTGACCTGTATGAGGTCCCCCTGAACAGGACAATATTGCACCCTCTTTCTTTCCGATTTCATTATCATTATGATTCTGTTACTTTGGATACATTCACATTTTGCTTCACTGTAAGTGGGTGAACCTGCGGTCCTAAGCCCCCCTGAAGACGTTGATGATTTCATTGCATAGAGTGTGAAAAGAAAACTGTAATTCAGGATGGTATCAGTGTTGACAGTATAAAATGTAATGTGTAGAGATGTAAGATGTATAGATACAATGTATGGTGTTTAGAATGATGTAAGGAATGTTACGTAGTAGTGATAATAAAGTATTAGAATGTCTGCAGGTTTACATTGCCCTCTATTAGTCAGACATTGCAATATAGTAGTAAATGTGCGTTAGACATATAGGTGTAAGTTGAAGGTCACCCCAGCAACAGTCAGTGAACAAGAACTCACAGGGTTAACAGTGTAAGTGCCCCCCAAAGTGGGAAGGGGAGGGTTATGATCAGTAAGAAAGAAAGTTCTTCTGTGAGAGTTGTGTCACGGGTGGCTGTAATAGACAAAGGGGTTAGATAGCAGGACGAGCAACAGGCGATCAGGGGAACTAATCTGACCCGTAGATTGGGGGTCCCTGTTCCCAGAAGTACCTCTAAAGGTGAGGATGTCTGGGCCGCCACCCTTGCCTTGCTCCTGACCAGACTTGCCATCAATGCCAAAAACAAAAACCAATACTGCACTTGCAGAACGCAGTCAGACCCCACTATGTGTAGCAAGCTTAGGTGCAGGCTTATAAATCACCTCAACCTACAACAAGGTGTGGGAGGTGACTTGCCATGCACACAATGGGCCTGCATAGGACACCATTCACACTGATACATATGATGCAGAGTGTCTGAAAGCTACCCAACCACTCTGCTGCCTGAGCAAATGGGCCGCACAGTACAATACTTCTGCTCCTGACCAGCCCTAAGCTATAACCTCCTCACCCCAAATCAGGGACCAGGATAGTCACAGCAACTCCACCCAGTGATTGGAATAGGAAAAGCAACTCCAAGACAAAGACAGCTTCTGAAAACTCCAGCAGAAACTGCATACATCATAACACAACTCACAGGTCAAAGAGTGAATGAACTCTTTCAGCGACACCAGCTGATGGGTAATTTGATTATTTAAAGCCTGGGGGAGTGGTCAACTGCCGTCACCTGACACACATGGCGGCAACACACCTGAGGAGCCACAGCCATCTAATACCATGGGCAGCTAATACTGCTAAAGCTGCTAATATTAACCCTTAAGGTACACGCAAAAATATACACATTTTAACTACTGCAGAGCAGTTCACATAGACTGCAGAGTGGACTACACGTGGCAAGTTGTTGTTGTATAGTTGAAGCTTTAGAGAGAAGACCTGCAGGAGTTGGGAAAAGTGACCAGGCCCACAGTGCAGATGTAGCGTTAAAGAGATGGACAGAGAAAAGGGGACTCCTACCAGGCAAACTGTGTGAAATGGTGGTGGATACAGTGTTGACCAGCGTGAATGGAGACCTTAGAGAGAAGGGAGTGCACAGCTAAGGGACACTGGCACAAAGGCATCGGCTCAGGGAAAAGTAGCATAGCCGTAACAGGTATCATAGGCACAGCGAAACACGTGGACCCATGTGGTTAGATATTGGTGGAATATAGATGAACCAGCCTCCCCCTCCCTACCTCTGTATGAAGAATTGGTCTGTGTTAAAGTAGAAGATGAACATGTTATCTTAACTGTGTAAAGTTACCTGAATGCAGAGAAGGTGGAGTTGATGAAACCTTTGTGAGATTCTTTAATGAGAACATAAGACGTGATGATACCTCAATACGTGCATGGGATGAGAAGAAGTTGCTATTGTTGAGTAACCGAATTTTATGTTATCTGATCAATGGCAGTGGTTAAGTCTCACCTGTCCAGGGGGAGAAACATGGACCCGAAGCACTGATGAAGCAGAGCTGTAATGGCGGGTTTACACGCTGCGATATCGGCGTCCAACTCCGACCCAACTCCGACCAAAAGTCACGTGGGTCGCGAGTTGGACCCGATATCGTGTGCGCATTGTACGGTTTGAACGTACAACGCGATGCTGGAACGATGCCAAAACGATATCGGGGTTGAATAGCCGAGCTATTCAACTCCCCGATATCGCATGGCCGTTGTAGCAGCATCGCAGCGTGTAATAGCCCAACTACGATGTGTACGCCCACTTCACCCATTCACTCCCATGTTAAATGGTCGTTCCTGGGTTGGTGGGCGTATACATTGTCGGGACGTTGCATCCCGATATCGCAGCGTGTAAACTGCCGTTACGATGCAGGGAGAAACGTGCACTAAATGCGCGCTCCCGCGTCGTTGCCTCCGATATCGCCGCGATATCGGGACGTGTAAACCCACCATAAGGCATGTGGAGAAGCAACGATCAATAGAGTGGATGGCATGTGAATCCAAGAACTGGGAACACTAAATGTAGCAGAGTCAAATATTTGGATTACTAAAGATGAGTATCCTGATGGCTATTGTGTTATAGCAGAGAAGAATGTATACCTTGGAATAGCTGAGACAAGTAGGCTGGCAGGTAGCATTATGCAGAAGAGTTGACAGTGCAGACAGTACCTTGGAATAGCAGAGACAAGCAGGCTGGCAGGTACCAGGATGACGCAGAGTTGACAGTGCAGACAGTACCTAGGAATAGCAGAGACAAATAGGCTGGCAGGTACCAGGATGACGCAGAGTTGACAGTGCAGACAGTACCTAGGAATAGCAGAGATCAAGCAGGCTGGCAGGTACCATTATGCAGAAGAGTTGACAGTGCAGACAGTACCTTGGAATAGCAGAGACAAGTAGACTGGCAGGTACCAAGATGCTGCAGAGTTGACAGTGCATACAGTACCTTGGAATAGCAGAGACAACTAAGCTGGCAGGTACCATATGCAGCAGAGTTGACAGTGCAGACAGTACCTTGGAATAGCAGAGTCAAGCAGGCTGGCAGGTACCAGATGAAGATGGTGTGACAGTGCAGTCAGTACCTTGGAATAGCAGAGTCAAGTCAGCTGGCAGGTACCAGGATGAGGCAGAGTTGACAGTGCAGACAGTACCTAGGAATAGCAGAGACAATAGGCTGGCAGGTACCAGGATGATGAAAGAGTTGACAGTGCAGACAGTACCTTGGAATGGCAGAGACAAGTAGACTGGCAGGTACCATGATGACGCAGAGTTGACAGTGCATACAGATACCTTGGAATAGCAGAGACAAGTAGACTGGCAGGTTACCAGATGACGCAGAGTTGACAGTGCAGACAGTACCTTGGAATAGCAGAGACAAGTAGACTGGCAGGTACCATGATGCAGAAGAGTTGACAGTGCAGCAAGTACCTTGGAATAGCAGAACAAGTAAGCTGGCAGGTACCAGGATGACGCAGAGTTGACAGTGCAGACAGTACCTTGGAATAGCAGAGACAAGCAGGCTGGCAGGTACCAGGATGACGAAGAGTTGACAGTGCAGACAGTACCTTAGGAATAGCAGAGACAATAGCTGGCAGGTACCAGGATGATGCAGAGTTGACAGTGCAGACAGTACCTTGGAATAGCAGAGACAAGTAGACTGGCAGGTACCATGATGAGACAGAGTTGACAGTGCATACATACCTTGGAATAGCAGAGACAAGTAGACTGGCAGGTACCAGGATGACGCAGAGTTGACAGTGCAGTCAGTACCTTGGAATAGCAGAGACAAGTAGACTGGCAGGTACCAGGATGACGCAAGAGTTGACAGTGCAGTCAGTACCTTGGAAGTAGCAGAGACAATAAGCTGGCAGGTACCAGGATGACGCAGAGTTGACAGTGCAGTCAGTACCTTGGAATAGCAGAGACAAGTCAGGCTGGCAGGTACCAAGATGCTGCAGAGTTGACAGTGCAGACAGTACCTTGGAATAGCAGAGACAAGTAGGCTGGCAGGTACCACGATGCAACAGAAATAAGGGTGCGGACATCACTTAGCATAGCAGATCTGAGTTGGTAGTAGAGCTAGATGTTGGATACCACTGAAGCACCTGATAATTAGGCACTGCACAGTTGCAGATCTGCCATAGTAACCAGAGCACCACCATTACTATAGTAACCTATTACAGATGAGCACAGATGGAGCTGGTCATAAGGGCAGGAAAAATCAAGGCCGGCACTGGAGCCCAGACAGATCAGTATTTTGTGAAAACTCAATACTGTAAATGCAGTTATATTAGTGTGTATGTCCCTTTAAGAACCAGCATCACTAGAGTGCACATGATTGCCATGTGTACAGTTGTGTGAACCCGCAGCTGACCGTACATATACAAGTATCCAGAATGGTCGTGTTTATGTGATTCATTCCTTCTTTATTTAGAGTTTATCGTTATTGTCTTTGCGAAATACATTACAGTTATGCTCCCAGCGCCTCTAAATAAAAAATAGGTAACTTCATGAGCCATGGGTTTTTGCTACCTCATCTGACATCAACATAATGTAGGCAAAGAAACCCTGAATCCATCGATGTATCACATAGATTACTGACTGCAGCTGTTCTCACACAATCAAAGATTTTAGTTTCAGGAACACAGCAAAGCTGGGAGATCTGCCCCCACCCCCCACCAGGGGGCGCTGACAGTGAGGTATCAGTCACAGCAGGGGCATGTCTGACTGCCTTGTACATGTCTTTGTAGTCCTGTAATGATAATTAAAGGGTAATAAAATGTTTAGTTTAAATAAACAATATCACACACACTGATAAGAGAACACAGCTTCACAGCAAGCGCTGGGAGCTCGATCATCGTTGGTCTCCCGCTGTCACACGCGCCGAGACCAATGATAGATTATGGTCCTGGCCATAAATCTATCGATTAACGATCAACGATTTATCGTTGATCGTTGATACGTGTCACACCAACGATGTACTTTTCGACATCGCTTCAATGTCACCAAACCAGTTGAACGTTGCAACGATATCGTATGTAACGGGGCCTTAAGAGGCCCGTTACACGCTATTGATATCGTTATGATATTGTTGCAAGTCACGGCTTTTGTGGCGTGCAGTGACGTCGTTGCGTGTGACACGTAGTTACACCAACAATAAGGCTGGCTCCACACCACAGCACAATCAGGTCCGGGGCTGTCCGGGGTGAACTGGACAGCCTCGGACCCGATGTTGCAGTAATGTTGCCCTATGGGGCTGGATGAAGCCGGATGGCAGCTATCTCTCATCCGGTTTCCATCTGTCCGGGACGATCTGGGACACTTCGGATTTTTCTCCCACACACAAAAATGTTGCAAGCGAAAAATTTGCCCATATCGGATCCTCCGGACAAATCCGGGTAATCCGGAACATCCCCGGAATGGACCCCGGCCGGAAGGTTGTTTTATTTCGTTTTATTTTGGTCACTCTATCAATTATCCGTCCTTTGATCGACATTCCCTTTATGTTATATCCAGTGTGTCCCAGGTCAGAATGATCATCCTCTATGAGATCTGTCCTGGCAGGTGAAGGGTTACAGCCCTGATTTACTCCTGCACCAGGTGTGACATCCCCTCCTCAAATCATGATGGGAGCGAGCGCCTCCCCTGGACCTGCTGGCTGGGGATCCTCTGTGCTGCTAGGTCACAATGTAGGTGCACTGTGATATTCCATTGGGTGTAATTCCCCTCTGTCCTGTCATCTTGTGGACTGACACATTGTAGCAAAGCTTCAGCTGTGTGCAGGTAGGACCAGGTATATAGATTTCTACCTGATTTCTGGATAAAGTAAAAATGTGTTCCATGACTGGTGAAGATCTGGTAAGTAAGAAGTGTAAAACATTGATTTTGGTGGAAATAATTCCTGTTTTTGAAGTTCACTATAAATAACAAATGTGGCTGATAACAGAGAGCATCAGTACATCATCCTGAGCGGTATGTAAGACTGATGAATTTTGTATTGTCAGAATATCCCTCCTCAAGAGCTGTAGGAATTACTGCTGAGGGTTTGCTACAGTTGTATCCAGTATGTACAATCCTGTGTAAACAGTCTGGCTGGGCTGTCGCTGCCTGGGCTCGTGCTGCGGCCTGTCGCTGCCTGGGCTCGTGCTGCGGCCTGTCGTGCCTGGCTCGTGCGCGGCCTGTCGCTGCTGGCTCGTGCTGCGCCTGTCGCGCCTGGGCTGTTTTCCCTGGGCTCGTGCTGCGGCTGCGCTGCCTGTCGTCTGCGGCCTGTCGCTGCCTGGGCTCGGCGGCGGCTGCCGCCTGTCGCTGCGGCCTGTGCTGCCTGGGCTCGTGGGCTGCCGCGGGCTCGTGCTGCGGCCTGTCGCTGCCTGGCTCGTGCGGCGGCCTGTCGCTGCCTGGGCTCGTGCGGCGGCCTGTCGCTGCCTGGGCTCGTGCTGCGGCCTGTCGTGGTCTTGGCGGCCTGTCGCTGCCTGGGCTCGTGCTGCGGCCTGTCGCTGCCTGGGCTCGTGCTGCGGCCTGTCGCTGCCTGGCTCGTGCTGCGGCCTGTCGCTGCCTGGGCTCGTGCTGCGGCCTGTCGCTGCCTGGGCTCGTGCTGCGGCCTGTCGCTGCCTGGGCTCGTGCTGCGGCCTGTCGCTGCCTGGGCTCGTGCTGCGGCCTGTCGCTGCCTGGGCTCGTGCTGCGGCCTGTCGCTGCTGGGCTCGTGCTGCGGCCTGTCGCTGCCTGGGCTCGTGCTGCGGCTGTCGCTGCCTGGGCTCGTGCTGCGGCCTGTCGCTGCCTGGGCTCGTGCTGCGGCCTGTCGCTGCCTGGGCTCGTGCTGCGGCCTGTCGCTGCCTGGGCTCGCTGCGTGCTGGCCTGTGCTCTGGGCTCGTGCTGGGCTGTCGTGGTCTATGGCGGCCTGTGCTCTGGGCTCGTGCTGCGGCCTGTCGCTGCCTGGGCTCGTGCTGCGGCCTGTCGCTGCCTGGGCTCGTGCTGCGGCCTGTCGCTGCCTGGGCTCGTGCTGCGGCCTGTCGCTGCCTGGGCTCGTGCTGCGGCCTGTCGCTGCCTGGGCTCGTGCTGCGGCCTGTCGCTGCCTGGGCTCGTGCTGCGGCCTGTCGCTGCCTGGGCTCGTGCTGCGGCCTGTCGCTGCCTGGGCTCGTGCTGCGGCCTGTCGCTGCCTGGGCTCGTGCTGCGGCCTGTCGCTGCCTGGGCTCGTGCTGCGGCCTGTCGCTGCCTGGGCTCGTGCTGCGGCCTGTCGCTGCCTGGGCTCGTGCTGCGGCCTGTCGCTGCCTGGGCTCGTGCTGCGGCCTGTGCTCTGGGCTCGTGCTGCGGCCTGTCGTGGTCTATGGCGGCCTGTCGCTGCCTGGGCTCGTGCTGCGGCCTGTCGCTGCCTGGGCTCGTGCTGCGGCCTGTCGCTGCCTGGGCTCGTGCTGCGGCCTGTCGCTGCCTGGGCTCGTGCTGCGGCCTGTCGCTGCCTGGGCTCGTGCTGCGGCCTGTCGCTGCCTGGGCTCGTGCTGCGGCTGTCGTGGTCTATGGCGGCCTGTGTTAAAAAAAAAAAAAAAAAAACACTTGTCCAGAATTGCTTTTGCTATTATTTGGGTGCAGATTTGTCTACGGGACATGTTGCTATTTTCACGCAGTAAATGCAGCGGTTGTGTATTTTTTTTTCACTTTCTCGCTGCCTTCTATAATTGTCATGGAGCAGAATTCCACATCAGTCAGGGAAAAGGCTATTGTACAGCTCCTGCAGAGGTGAGGGCATGCTGGGAGTTGTAGTTTCCAAACTACGAGGAGCAAACGTTAATGTCTGTTTTCTGGCATTGCCGTGCATAGAATACTCCAGTGGGCACCATGTAACTTATAATGTAGGATGACTTATTGGTTAACCCTTTGCTCCCCAGAGCCGGTAAGGATGGCTGTGACTGCACCTCGCTGCACTTCGGAGTTTGATGACATTGACTTGAACTCTCCGAAATCCTCTCCGAAATCCTCCCCAAAATTCTCTCTGGTTTCCCCATCCATGGGCTCAGCTGCCGGTTTGTCATCTCTGAAGGTCCCACAGGGCGGCGCCGTCCCCGCTCTACCCCTCACCTCATTGACCCCTAGCACCGAACAGCGTCATCCGCTAAACCCAACAGCAATCAGCGGGAGCTCGGGCATGATGGTGTCTTCATCCAACCTGCCAGTTAGCATGAGCGCCGGTCCTGGACCTCCGGTTACAGCTGTGGATTCCCGGCGCCGACCTCCAGCCCCAGTAGGAGTTCATCAGAAGTGCCGCCGTGGTCCTGGATACCTGGGGGCTATCGCTGAAGGTGAGAACTTGTCTTGATTTGGCTTGGGCCATTTCTTTTAAAGGAAATAGATGAAGTAGAAGCAGTGCAGGATCTGGGGCAGCAGAAGGATTGTCTGGTGAATCCCTGGATCACGTCCTGTCCACTGAGGCTGAGTTCACATGTCCAGTGATCGCCCATTAGAATGGATCCACCAGTAATCCGTCAGACTCTCTTGTCTGGCTAAGGCCTCTATCAATCACATTAGTAGGAACTTGATTCCACCTCACCCAGTTGCTCTATGGTGATCACCTGGGGCTCAGACACCGGCCTCACCTCGCCTTCACTCCAATCTCGTTCCGCACAGGGCGTTTAAATACCAGATCTGTAATGGACTAAACCGGATGGTGCCGTTCCAGATCTGGCATAATACTGGAGCTGTACCTTCCGATTCATTCCATTGTTGCCATCATATTTTTTTTATCCTCCAAGATAGATTGATCTTACCTGTCCCCCGCTGCTGCTTCCGGGGCCTTGTATTAAGCTTCATGAATATTCACTGCACTGAACTGCAATGGCCAACCACAGACGTTCACACTCTGTAACAGTGTCTGATTGGCTGTTGCACTCACGCAATCTGTGTTTTGCTGCCTGCCATACACCTTGGTGTATGTCAACCAACCTACCATCATTTGTATGTAAAATTAATAACTAATGGAAAAATAAATGCATAGGGATCCCCCGTATTTTTAATTCTCAGCAAAGAGAAAGTGGACAGCTGCAGGCTGCAGCCCCCAGCTATGCACTTTATATTGGCTGAGTATCCAATAAAGAGACCCCACCTGGGTTTTTTTATTGGATAGATAGTTTTTGTTTTTTTTTATGGCGAAATAGGGTCCCCCCGCCCCCCCACAAAATTTGATACTGAGCTAAGACAAATAGCACAACGGGGATTAATGTTCTCACCCTGGGGAGGTACATAGTTACTGATCCTTAGGGTAAAAAATAGCAGCCCACAGTCATCCCACAACTTCTAAAAGAAAGGGTTAGACAAGGGCACAATGGGTCTAAAACGTTTGTAGGATATGTATGTGCAGTGTAGGAACTGCTTACCTCAGTCAGTTGTGAGACCCACAACTAGTATTAGCACGTCACAGTTGCAGCAGGATCCTCCACCACATGGATGGTTCTCGACAGGGCCGGCCCTACCGCTGTGCGAGTTGTGCGGTCACACAGGGCGCCGCCTGTCATGCTTCAAAGGGGGCGCCGTCGTTCCCTGGCCCTCCGCTCTGCCCTGGGCCGCCGATGTGCCCCCCTGCCCTCCGATCTCCCCCCTGTGGGCTCCCCCCTGTGGATGATCTCCCCCCTGTGGTCTCCCCTGCCCTTCGATCCCTCCCCATGCCTCCTGTGATCGCCGCTGCCTGCGGTGATCACCTCCGCCCGTTCTCCTCTTCCCGCTCCCTCTTCTTCCTCACCTGTCTTCTTTCTTCTCCTCTGTTCTCCCTCTTTCCTTCGGTCTTCTCCCTCTGTCCTCCGGTCTGCTCCGGGTCTTCTCTGCGCTGTCCTCTTCCTGCGGCGTCCTCCTTCTTCTGTCGGCTCCTCTGCACAGTCATCTCCCAGCATAGAGATGAGTGTGCAGAGGAGCGGTGTCACAGCCAGGGCACAGCATCTGTGTGATTGCTGTGCCCTGGCTGTGTTAACCCTCTAAGTGCTGTGATCTCAGGGATCACAGCACTTAGAGGATCCAATCGTCATGGAAACGATCTCCAGAGACTGATGTAGCGACCGGTGGTAAGGCCGCGGGTGTGTGTGTATGATCTTTCTCAACAGAATCCCCATACTCAGGTTTAACCGGTAATAACATTTCTTTACTGTAAAACATATTTATATCACAGTCAACCAAACTATATGCACACTTGTATATATATTAGAGTCTCTGAATCTTCACTTCTTCCGGGTACGCAGCAAGGAAAAAAAAACACAACAATGTAGGTATCTTTCCCTAACTTTCCCTAAAATCACGTACCAGTCTTATCACAGAAGAAGGTGTCGCTCCCACGTAGCAGGCCTGGGGATCTCCTCACTCTTCTTCTTTGGTCTCCTTCTGCAGGTAACAGTCTGTCTCTCCCAGTCTCAGGGCACACAGATCAGGAGAAGGGAGATCACAGCAGCACAAATGGCTCCCTTATGTAGGTCACGGCCCCTGCACAAGCACTCTGGGTGCACGGCGGGCAAGGTTTTGCAGAGCGGCCAGAGTCACAGCACCAAAGTCCAGTGGCCCAGGATCAGTCACAGGGGCTTCTGCGGGGTGATTTTTCCGGCAAGGTGTAGCAAAGTAGTCCACTTTAAACAGACATCCGCAGGGAGATCTTCTCTGGTTCAGCTCTGGACCTAGACTGACTTCCCGCCCTTTCTGCTCCTGAGCACAAGGCTGTTGTGGGAGGGGATCAGTAATCAATGTTTTTTTCTCTGCAGTCTCTTCCTGGGTAAACAACATTTGCTGAAAAGGGACTTTCCCACTTCCCTGCGTTTGTTTCAGCACTTGTCCACAAGGGGCAGTAGCGGACTGTGCACAGTTCATTTCTATATCCATTTCGATGATACAGTCAGAATTGCACACCTCATTACATACCCCCCCACTTAAAGGTTGACAGTCCCTGTCAACAACCATCGGCTCCAAGGCAGTGATGGCCGTTGATATCACAGGGATTGCTCTCCGGCGGAGTAGGGACCTCTGTTGGGGGAAACCGTCATCCCCCCCGTTCACCTTCGCTCCCTTGTTCAGGGCTCACAATATCTCCAATAAACTCAGTCACGTATTCTACCCGGGGAGAGTAGGATCGCCGGCGGTAGCGGCGCCGGTTGGGGGCAAATCTGCTTCCTTTAACGGGAACACCCCCAGGACCGGTGACGTCGGCGGCCTCTGTACCCTTCTCTCCCTTCACAACATCAAACTGTACCACCTCCCCATCACCAACGCTGCGGAGGCACTTACGAGGATTGTTACGCTTTATGGCAGTCTGATGTACAAACACGTCATCCTTTGTGTCATTCCTGTTGATGAAGCCATACCCATCGCGGACATTAAACCACTTCACCGTCCCCTGGACCCGAGTGGCCAGCACTTGCTTATCGGTCTGGCTCTGTCTCTTCACACCCTTTTCCCTGATCTCCCCTGCCGAGCGAGCCGCTTTGGCTGGGGCGTCTAGTTTAAAGGTGGCTGCTGTTGTGGGGCATGGCTTGCTGGTTCTGGTATATCGGACCACGGGTGGAGGATGCGGACAACGGTTTGCCCTATGGCGGGGGTCGCCGCATGTCCAGCACCTTCCCATAGGCCGACTGGGTTGCTGTCTCGCTTGCCTGTCCGCCTGTTGGTCTAGCATGAGCTGCAGCTGTAGTATCTGTTTCTGCAACTCTGCTACTATCTGCTTCAATTCTTCCGTGTCACTGCTCGGACTGCTGGCACCGGATATGGACCTGCAGGCCGTAGTATAAGTCTGGTTATAAGTTACTACCGGGAGGAGATTCTGTTGATCACACATCCTGCCGACTACGCCAGATGTAGCGACCGGTGGTAAGGCCGCGGGTGTGTGTGTATGATCTTTCTCAACAGAATCCCCATACTCAGGTTTAAACCGATAATAACATTTCTTTACTGTAAAACATATTTATATCACAGTCAACCAAACTATATGCACACTTGTATATATATTAGAGTCTCTGAATCTTCACTTCTTCCGGGTACGCAGCAAGGAAAAAAACACAACAATGTAGGTATCTTTCCCTAACTTTCCCTAAAATCACGTACCAGTCTTATCACAGAAGAAGGTGTCGCTCCCACGTAGCAGGCCTGGGGATCTCCTCACTCTTCTTCTTTGGTCTCCTTCTGCAGGTAACAGTCTGTCTCTCCCAGTCTCAGGGCACACAGATCAGGAGAAGGGAGATCACAGCAGCACAAATGGCTCCCTTATGTCGGTCCACGGCCCCTGCACAAGCACTCTGGGTGCACGGCGGGCAAGGTTTTGCAGAGCGGCCAGAGTCACAGCACCAAAGTCCAGTGGCCCAGGATCAGTCACAGGGGCTTCTGCGGGGTGATTTTTCCGGCAAGGTGTAGCAAAGTAGTCCACTTTAAACAGACATCCGCAGGGAGATCTTCTCTGGTTCAGCTCTGGACCTAGACTGACTTCCCGCCTTTCTGCTCCTGAGCACAAGGCTGTTGTGGGAGGGGATCAGTAATCAATGTTTTTTTCTCTGCAGTCTCTTCCTGGGTAAACAACATTTGCTGAAAAGGGACTTTCCCACTTCCCTGCGTTTGTTTCAGCACTTGTCCACAAGGGGCAGTAGCGGACTGTGCACAGTTCATTTCTATATCCATTTCGATGATACAGTCAGAATTGCACACCTCATTACACTACATCAAGGGATCAAGTGTCCTCTTGTTGTAGTCTCTGGGATTAGCGTCATGGTGCACGGTATGGCAATGATCTGTCATACAATTCACCAAGACTATGATCCCAGAGACCACAACAAGAGGACACTTGATCCATTGTTGTGGTCTCTGGGATCAGCGTCATGGTGCATGGTATGGCAATGATCTGTCATACCGTGCACCGGACGCTGATCCCAGAGACTACAAGAGAACACTTGATCCCTTGTTGTAGTCTCTGGGATCAGCGTCATGGTGCACGGTATGGCACGGTATACAGTGCACCATAACGGTGACCCCAGAGGCTGTAGGAAGAGGACACTTGATCCCTTGCTGCAGTCTCTGGATTGAGCAGTGGCGATCGAGCGTCGTGTGATCTTCATTGTGGACTACGTCGGAGGCGATCGAGCGTCGTGGGACCTTCGTTGTGGATTACGTCGAATCTTTTTATAATAAAGATGGAGTCCGAATTGTGTCTGTTTTTTTTTTCAAATAAAAAGATTTTTCTCTGTGTGTATTTATTGACTATTTACCGTACTAGAGATTCCTAATGGCGGGTCTAACATTGGCCCTATATTATGAATCTCGGGCTTAGTGCCAGCTGCCAATAAAAAGCTGGCATTAACCCCTTTATTACCCAGTTAGCCACCGGCACCAGGGCAACTGGAAGAGCGTGGGTACAACGCCAGAAAATGGCGCTTCAATGAATGCGCCATTTTCTGGGGCGGCTGCGGGCTGCAATTCGCAGCATGGGGGGCCCAGAACGCTTGGGCCTCTCTATGCTGAGTATTCCAGCCCCCAGCTGCCTAGTTGTACCTGGCTGGACCAAAAATATGGCGGAGCCCCACGTAATTTTTAACTTAATTTAATTTAGAAATTAAAAAAAAAAAATGGGCTTCGCTGTATTTTTGGTTCCAGCCAGGTATGACGAGGCAGCTGGGGGCCGGTGGCAGTCCGTAGCTGCCAAGTTGTACCTGGCTGGACCAAAAATATGGCGGAGCTCTATGTCATTTTTTTTCTAGAAATAATTCTAGAAATAAAAAAAAAATAGGCTTCACTGTATTTTTGGTTGCCAACCAGGTACAACTTGGCAGCCAAGGGGCTGGAATTAGATTAGGATTAATTAGGATTAGTAGCGTTTTGGATATCCAAAATGCTGTATTGTACAGTAGCTGCACAGTGGATGGATTAATTAATCTCGTTTCCACTGTGATTCTTCATTACGCAGCATATCCTGACCTGTGGTATGGTTTCCAGAGCTGCAGCATGTTAATCTATTTCTGCAGAGATGCTAGTCCTCTGAGTGGGAGAATGTAGCGTCCGTGTCATGATTAGGGTTCTTGGTGCAGCATCTTCTTGCTGTGTGCTCCCGCTCAGAACACTACCTTCTTTGCAAGCATAAATTGACATGTTGCGGCCTCAGGAAGCTGCCACCACTGCCACATGTCAGTTTACACTGAGTAAAATAGAAGCACAGTGGAAACTACATTCATTAATCCATCCACTGCGCTGGCACTGTACAATGCAGCATTTTGGACGCAACAGAAAATATGCAGAGCTAGAATGCTGCTAATCCTGTTCAAGGGCACAGGTCCTAAAGGTTTATTTTTTTTAATAAACATTTTATGTGCCATGGTTACCATCAAGGGTGTATGATTATGTTCATGGAGCTGAGGGGCATCATTTTAATGCAAGGTGTGCTGTGTGTTTAAGCACATGCATAGTAGTATATTCACATGAACCCATTATTGTTAAATGGTTCCTTGAAGCGTAATCTCTTATGGTACCGGCACACACCGCAATCTCGCCTGGCGATATGTGGCGATCTGACATGCACGGTCACGTTTCTCGTGCCCTCTCAGATTGCCGATGGCGGCTTCAGAATAAATGAGAGCTGCTGCTGTTCCCTGATTTCCTCGGGATGTCAGTTTTATGTGAGGAAAGAGTGAAGCTGCCACTGATTGGCTGCATGTCTCATGTGACATGGTCTGGGGGCACCAAAGGGGAATTTTGCACAGGGCGCAATTTAGCCTGAGGCCGGCCCTGGTTCTCGATATCTCCAGAAAATGGACAGAAGGTTTCTGATCTGTGCTGCTGTTTAATGACAAGACTTGCTCTGAGCTTTAAATAGTAGATCTTTTATTCCTATGTGTTTCAAGATCCTCCTGATCTCTTCCTCAGGGGCGCATACAAAACTTGGCACATTCATCAGAAGCGCTAAATCCTGGCACTTTACCCGGCTCTTCCCAATGCCATGGTGTGGTGGCATCGGGGTGATAGAAGGGGTTAATGACAGCTGAGTATTGACAGCTGCCATTAAGCCCAAAAAGGTAATATTCAGGTGTCTAATACCCGCAAATTACCTACAAACACACAGAAAAAAATCCTTTATTTGAAATGAAGCATGCAGCCAACCCTCGTTTTCGAAATTATTACCCCAAACATACCCTCTGATGATAATCCACAATGATGTCCCTCGAGGTATCTCAGCTCTGCTGCATCGGAGGTTGTGCTGAAGAAGAAACATACTACCAATGTGAACTCCAAGCACACAATGAGTGCCCCTTAGCTGTGGCTGTGCAGCGGTGCTGTGAGTGAGGTCACCTGTGGACACATTTGTGATAATGGATTGGATTGCTGCTGGATCTATTTTAATGGATGATTACCGGACATGTGACCATTTGAGGGTTTAATGACAGCTCAGGATTTTGCTACAATTTTATCCAGTCCAGACAATCCTCCATGCACCGAACAGCCCCAGACTCCAGACTGATACATTGTAACAAACCATCAGGATATGATGGACACTGAGTCAGGGTTGGGGTGACATTGGTGCCGTCTGTGCACAGAGACTCAAGATGTCCGGGGGCACCAGGGCAGGAGGAATTGTACATTATGATAAGATATTTGGCTGTAGAGATCCCATGCGTTTTTCTTGCACGAGGCCCCCTCTGTCTGTGTCCACCCGGGGCAGGGGTCTCCCATAAGAACATGCTGGGAGTGGTAGTTTTCCAACAGCTGCAGAGCCGTAGGTTAATTGGAGCTATATATTTTGTTTGCACTGTGTGGATACAATGTATAGCTGTATGCTATAATGTGAAATACATAAATTAACCCAATAATGACCAGATCCTCTAAATATATCATCCTCTATTGCCGCCTTCTTTTGGCTGGTTTTACTCCCAGAACTCTTGATCAGGAATTTGCAGATTTGCCCCTCAGGTTTTTAGGAAAGTTGGGTGATTAATGGTCACTATCTCTACAGGTGGGAATCGTCAATCTTCTGCTACTCCGGGGTCCGCTGGGACATCCTGCCCCACAAATAGAGACCGCAGGTAAGAATCCCCATGTCACCTGAGGGCCTGCAAGGGTTAAATTATATTAAAGGGACAGACCCTCAAAATCGTGCTAAATGGATGCTTCCTCCGCAGTGCGCTGCTGATCACCGAAGCTGCAGCAAGACAAGCGTTTCAGGAGTACGGGAACAGCAAATGCTGCTACGGAAGCTCTCCGGCCAAAGACATGACGACAGAGGAGCTGCAGCCCTTAAACACTTATAGGGTGAGCGCCCAGACTGCTGCTCTCTTCACCATGCTTTACACTGCAGCTTTTATCCATTACGACATGGTATAATCAGTCACTAGCTGCATTACATTGTCTATTGGGTTCTTAGATGCTTTCATGTCTCTCATAAACTTCAATGCTTCTTTCTTCTTTCCTCATACTTTACACTGCAGCTCTGCCACCATGATTAGTAACCCAGCCTAGCTGCATTCTGATTACAACCCCCCAGCCTAGCTGCGTTCTTGATTAGCAACCCCCCCCCCAGCCTAGCTGCGTTCTTGATTAGCAAACCCCCAGCCCTAGCTGCGTTCTTGATTACAAACCCCCCCCCACCTTTAGCTGCGTTCTTGATTAGCAAACCCCCCAGCCCTAGCTGCGTTCTTGATTACAAACCCCCCCCAGCCCTGTGCTTCTTGATTAGCAACCCCCAGCCTAGCTGCGTTCTTGATTAGCAACCCCCCAGCCCTAGCTGCGTTCTGATAGCAACCCCCAGCCTAGCTGCGTTCTTGATTAGCAAACCCCCCAGCCCTAGCTGCGTCTTGATTAGAAACCCCCAGCCTAGCTGGTTCTGATAGCAAACCCCCCCAGCCCTAGCTGCGTTCTTGATTAGCAACCCCCAGCCTAGCTGCGTTCTGTTTAGAAAACCCCCAGCCCTAGCTGCGTTCTTGATTAGCAAATCCAGCCTGTGGTTATTGATTAGCAAACCCCCAGCCCTACTGCGTTCTTGATTAGCAAACCCCGCCCTAGCTGCGTTCTTGATTAGCAAACCCCCCCAGCCTAGCTGCGTTCTTGATTAGCAAACCCCCCAGCCCTAGCTGCGTTCTTGATTAGCAAACCCCCAGCCCTAGCTGCGTTCTTGATTAGCAAACCCCAGCCTAGCTGCATTAATGTTGAGACCTGGGTGATCTAAAATCCACCCAAAGTCTTAGGTTGAAGCTGCTTCTTCTATCCATTCCCCATGCTTTACACTGCAGCTTTGCTCTTTTCAGCGATGTATGAAGGAAAAGCTCAGCAGAATAACAGCATTATTGACACAGTGATCACATATTGTAACAGTATACAGATTCCACACTTAGTTTGCATTTTCCTTGCAGTATTCCCTGGAGACCTTCACAGAGTCGCGGAGCTGTGAGTGGATAATGGAACAATATACGGGTCAGTACAGCAGGGGTCTCGCTTTATGAAGGGCCCCATGGTCCCCAAAGAGGGACATAGTGCTAGTGGGTGTGGTCATGACACTTATCTTATATATAGAGTGAATAGCACATTCCTCATTGGTTGCAGATTAATGGAGCGTTATTATAGTGTGGGATTTCTCTTTAAGGGGCAGCGTCATTTTGGGGGATCAGTTGACTGATTTGTCTGTGTTGGTTTGAAATAAGAGTAGATCTATATTTATCAGAGTATTGTGTAGACTGATTACAATTGTAATCACCGGCTTTCCATCATTATATTGGATCCATGGTTCATCCCTCTATCGGCCCCTAGGTCAGCACGTAGATGCCGCCAATGCCGGATCGGTCCTGCAGCCTTGGGAGATTCCGGTCGTTGTTCCCGATTTGTTCAAGGATGGAACCCAGACAATGAAAGTTCCTAATACAACGGCTGTAAAGGTACCGAGCCGGGGGAGGAGGGTTCATCTAACAAGCCCTGGTTTTTTTTTTTTTTTTATTATGTATTTAATTTTTGGAAGCGTACCAAATCCTATGCATTGACATGTTCCAAAATCTCCTTCCTTTTTCTTAACCATCGTCGTCTTCCCCCTCTGACCCGCCTCGTCGTCTTTCCCCCCTCTGACCCGCCTCGTCGTCTTTCCCCCCCATCTGACCCGCCTCGTCGTCTTCCCCCCTCTGACCCGCCTCGTCGTCTTTCCCCCCCTCTGACCCGCCTCGTCGTCTTTCCCCCCCTCTGACCCGCCTCGTCGTCTTTCCCCCCCTTGACCCGCCTCGTCGTCTTTCCCCCCTCTGACCCGCCTCGTCGTCTTTCCCCCCTCTGACCCGCCTCGTCGTCTTTCCCCCCCCCTCTGACCCGCCTCGTCGTCTTTCCCCCCCTCTGACCCGCCTCGTCGTTTTCCCCCGTCTGACCCGCCTCGTGTCCTTTCCCCGCTCTGACCGCCTCAGTCGTGTCTTTCCCCCGCTCTGACCGCTCGTCTCGTTTTCCCCGCTTGCCGCCTGTCGTCGTCTTTCCCCCCTCTGACCCGCCTCGTCGTCGTCTTTCCCCGTCTGACCCGCCTCGTCGTCGTCTTTCCCCCCGCTCTGACCGCCTCGTCGTCGTCTTTCCCCCGCTCTGACCGCCTCGTCGTCGTCTTTCCCCGCTCTGACCCGCCTCGTCGTCGTCTTTCCCCCGCTCTGACCCGCCTCGTCGTCGTCTTTCCCCCCGCTCTGACCGCCTCGTCGTCGTCTTTCCCCCGCTTGACCCGCCTCGTCGTCGTCTTTCCCCCCGCTCTGACCCGCCTCGTCGTGGTCTTTCCCCCGCTCTGACCCGCTCGTCGTCGTCTTTCCACCACCGCTCTGACCGGCCTCGTCGTGTCTTTCCCCCGCTCTGACCCCTCGTCGTCGTCTTTCCCCGCTCTGCCGCTCTCGTCGTCTTTCCCCCCGTCTGAACCGCCTCGTCGTCGTCTTTCCCCCGCTCTGACCCGCCTCGTGTCTCTCCCCCGTCTGACCCGCCTGTCGTCGTCTTTCCCCCCGCTCTGACCCGCCTCGTCGTCGTCTTTCCCCCGCTCTGACCCGCTCGTCGTCGTCTTTCCCCCCTCTGACCCGCCTCGTCGTGTCTTTCCCCCCTCTGAACCCGCCTCGTCGTCGTCTTTCCCCCCGCTCTGACCCGCCTCGTCGTCGTCTTTCCCCCCGCTCTGACCCGCTCTCGTCGTCGTCTTTCCCCCGCTCTGACGCTCGTCGTGTCTTTCCCCCACCCGCTGTCTGACCCGCCTCGTCGTCGTCTTTCCCCCTCTGACCCGCCTCGTGTTCCCCACTCCGCCTCGACCCCGCCTCGTCTCTTTCCCCCCCCCCTCTCGTCCACCCCCTCTTCCTTCCTCCCCCCCACCTGATTCTTTCTAGGATGTCACATTTTATCTAAGTATCTCAATATCATTGTCTGATATTGTCCTCCTTTTTCTTTTTCTCTCTAGATTTGTTCACATTGTAAAGGGATAGGGAAGAACATGTGTCTGAAGTGTCACGGAACCGGCCGGGTGCGTCCTGACAATGTGTGGAAAAGTGGTGACGTGCCCCTTTTAAATCTGTGTCAATCTGGAGTAATCTCGTACTCCAGTCCCATCCAGAGCTGCACTCGCATCTTGTACTCCAGTCCCATCCAGTGCTTAATTTACCTTTTTTACAGCAGGCACTAGAACATTGTGTGCAACTAAGGGAGTGTCGGTGTAAACTGACAGTATGTATTAGGTGCACTAAACCGTGGCCGGGGACTCCGGTTTAGACAGGCTGAAGCTCCTTCCTCCTTGTCACGGGTGGGCCGCGCCTGCCGGTAGCGAGGCCCGGTGTAGTGCAGATCAAAAGTCGAAGACATCTTGTAGGAACAGATTAAAGGGGTTAATTTATTCGTGATGCCACCTATGAGTAGTTCGGTAAGTCCTACCGACGCTGCGGAACCTCCGGGGGATGGACAGCAGCAAGATGGAACGCTCCCCACAGGCTGAGCGGTGATCCCCGGAGGCTGGAGCTGCTCAAGATGTTGTGCGGCAGCTGCGGTTACCTTGTAGTGCGGACGGACAGTTCATAAGGAAGCACGGACACAGAAAGTCTCTGTAACGGGTCTTTACTGTAACCAGCAGGCAGTACATGGTATACAGATTAAGGGTAGTGGACCGGGTGGACTCAGCAGTGATGGTGTCCCTCAGAGATCCGCAGTGTTCCTCCATTCTAGCTAAGTGTTTGCCAGTGTCGCCCAGGAATACCAGGTCGGGTACGGGGAGGCTGCTTCAATGCCCTATCCATGATGTCCGTTCTGGATGTTTTGGGGAGCCTTGGATCCCTCAGTGGGTACACCGCTGGTTAGACGACTGGAAGTTGGCTGGTGGCGGGGTGCTCCTGTGAAGCTGCTCCTCCACGCTTCTGGTTCGCATAGCAGAGGTGAACTGCTGCCAGCTTCGGTACCAGTACACCGGCTGTGAGTTGTGGGCACGGGAGTCTTTTGGTAACCCGTGGTTAGTGATGCCCGATCCCGGTTGTTCAGGCCTCAGGTGTTAACACCCGACCGGTGACGGCCCAGGGGCTGCACAGCGGTGCAGAGCCCCCGCTCCTACTTCAAGTTCAAGTCTCTCTCCAGACTTCTCTCTGACTCGCTCTAGACTAACTAAAGTCTGTACTTCTCCTAACCACTACCCTTGCACTCCGCCCACCAGGACCTTGGATTGGCCCTCTACGTTAAGTGATGCATGCAGGGTTTGGATCTCTAAGTTAACCCAATGACTGCTGGGTCAGAGAATATTGCTGCTGCATTTATGGCTGCAATACCCTCCTGTGACGCACTCGTTGCGGGGCGCCACATTATCACATATGCTAATTAGGTCCTTGGTGCACCCTAGGTGTGGCCAAGAGGCTCTGCACCATTCTGCCCTCTAGCTTTTCATGCTCTGCCTCCTTCACAGATGATTGACAGCAGAGGCTTTACCAGAGCAAGCTCAATCTGCAGAGAAATCTCAAGCACACCAGTGCTGTCAATCAAGTGAGGGGGGCGGGGTATGTAAATCTGAAGCACTGAGCTCCTTGGCCACTCCCAGGGTGCGCTGAGCACCTAATTAGCATATGGGATTAAACTTTCAGCAGAGGCTGCAGTGATTAGAGCACTGAATGGTGCCATAGTTATGAGGGTGATGCATCCCCTGCAGGGTTGTAATTAGTCTAGTCTCAGTGGTTAGCACTGTACTATATATAGGGCAGCACGGTGGCTCAGTGGTTAGCACTGTACTATATATAGAGCAGCACGGTGGCTCAGTGGTTAGCACTGTACTATATATAGAGCAGCACTGTGGCTCAGTGGTTAGCACTGTACTATATATAGAGCAGCACAGTAGCTCAGTGGTTAGCACTGTACTATATATAGAGCAGCACAGTGGCTCAGTGGTTAGCACTGATACTATATATAGGCAGCACGGTGGCTCAGTGGTTAGCACTGTACTATATATAGAGCAGCACTGGTGGCTCAGTGGTTAGCACTGTACTATATATAGAGCAGCATGGTGGCTCAGTGGTCAGCACTGTACTATATATAGAGCAGCACAGTGGCTCAGTGGTTAGCACTGTACTATATATAGGGCATCATGGTGGCTCAGTGGTAGCACTGTACTATATATAGAGCAGCACAGTGGCTCAGTGGTTAGCACTGTACTATATATAGGCAGCACGGGGGTCTCAGTGGTTAGCACTGTACTATATATAGGGCAGCACAGTGGACTCAGTGGTTAGCACTGTACTATATATAGAGCAGCACGTGGCTCAGTGGTTAGTACTGTACTATATATAGAGCAGCACGGTGGCTCAGTAGTTAGCACTGTACTATATATAGGGCAGCACGGTGGCTCAGTAGTTAGTACTGTACTATATATAGAGCAGCACGGTGGCTCAGTAGTTAGCACTGTACTATATATAGGGCAGCACGGTGGCTCAGTAGTTAGCACTGTACTATATATAGAGCAGCACGGTGGCTCAGTGTTTAGCACTGTACTATATATAGGGCAGCACGGTGGCTCAGTAGTTAGCACTGTACTATATATAGAGCAGCACGGTGGCTCAGTAGTTAGCACAGTACTATATATAGAGCAGCACTGGTGGATCAGTGGTCAGCACAGTACTATATATAGAGCAGCATGGTGGCTCAATGGTTAGCACTGTACTATATATAGGACAGCACGGTGGCTCAGTGGTTAGCACTGTACTATATATAGGGCAGCACGGTGGCTCAGTGGTTAGCACTGTACTATATATAGGGCAGCACGGTGGCTCAGTAGTTAGCACTGTATATATATAGAGCAGCACGTGGCTCAGTGGTTAGTACTGTACTATATATAGGGCAGACGGTGGTCAGTGGTAGCACTGTACTATATATAGGCAGCACGGTGGCTCAGTATTAGCACTGTATTATATATAGAGCAGCACAGTGGCTCAGTGGTTAGTACTGTACTATATATAGGGCAGAACGGTGGCTCAGTGGTAGCACTGTACTATATATAGAGCAGCACGGTGGCTCAGTGGTCAGCACTGTACTATATATAGAGCAGCACAGTGGCTCAGTGGTTAGCACTGTACTATATATAGGGCAGCACGGTGGCTCAGTAGTTAGCACAGTACTATATATAGGCAGCATGGTGGCTCAGTAGTTAGCACTGTACTATATATAGAGCAGCACGGTGGCTCAGTAGTTAGCACTATTGCTGGGGTCCTGGGTTAAAATCCCACCAAAGAAAACATCTGCCAGCAGTTTGTATGTTCTCCCCGTGTTGTTTTGGGTTTCCTCCTCCGGGTTCTCTGATTTCCTCCCACACTCCAAAGACTGATAGGGAATGTAGATTGTGAGCCTCAATGGGGACAGTGAGGATGTCTGTAAAGTGCTGTGGAATATGATGGCGCTATATAAGCAAAGCATAATAAATAAATCTGTGCAGTCTGGAGATGCAGCAGGACCCTGTCGCAGAGCTTTGAATGCTGCTTTGGGTGTGAATATAGTATGGAGTGTATAACGTTCCGGTATACTGTAGTAATACCCTATAATCTTAAATGATGGTTCTGCTCTCTGACTGCATTAGTTCTGCTCCTCTGTACTGGCTCATGTTAGGACATTCTGCTCTCTGTACGGTGCTCAGTTTAGGGCATTCTGCTCCTCTGTACGTGCAGTGTTAGGCATTCTGCTCCTTGTACGTGCTCAGTGGTTAGGGCTTCTGCTCCTCTGTACGTGGCTCAGTGGTAGGGCTTCTGCTCTCTGTATGGTGGCTCAGTGGTTAGGGCACTGTCTTAGTGGCTCAGTGGTTAGGGCATTCTGCTCTCTGTACGGTGGCTCATGGTTAGGGCATTCTGCTCTCTGTACGTCTCAGTGGTTAGGGCATCTGCTCTCTGTACGGTGGCTCAGTGGTTAGGGCATTCTGCTCCTGTACGGTGCTCAGTGGTTAGGGCTTCTGCTCCTCTGTACGTGGCTCAGTGGTTAGGCCTTCTGCTCCTCTGTACGTGCTCAGTGTTAGGGCCTTCTGCCTCTGTACGGTGGCTCAGTGGTTAGGGCTTCTGCTCCTCTGTACGTGGTCAGTGTTAGGGCATCTGCCCTCGTACGGTGGCTCAGTGGTTAGGCCTTGTCCTCTGTACGTGCTATGGTTAGGGCATTCTGCTCACTCTGTCGTGGCTCAGTGGTTAGGCATCTCTCTGTACGTGTATGGATTAGGGCATGCTCTCGTACGGTGGCTCAGTGGTGGTTCTGCTCTGTACGTGGCTCAGTGGTTAGGCTCTGCCTCTGTACGGTGGCTCAGTGGTTAGGCTTCTGCTCCTCTGTACGTGGCTAGTGTTAGGGCCTTCTGCCTCGACGGTGGCTCAGTTGGGCATTCGCTCTCTGTACGGTGGCTCAGTGTTAGGGCCTTCTGCTCTCTGTACGGTGGATCAGTGGTTAGGGTATTCTGCTCCTCTGTACGTGCTCAGTGGTGGTATCTGCTCCTCTTATGGTATTCTCTTCTTCCTACAGATCCAGTGCATGTGGTGTAACGGGAGCGGGAGGCGGCTGCAGATGGAGATGTGTCAGCAGTGCTACGGGGTTGGCACCGAGAGGTGACGTATATAATGATCCATAGTTCTCCCCAGAGGTCTGCATCTCGTGGCACCATGACAGAGCATGCTGGGAGTTGTAGTTACACCATGATTGACATCTCACTACTTCTATGTTTTACTCCTGCAGTTGTAGGATGTGCACGAACAACAGCAACATTCAGACCTGCGTCACCTGTGCTGGAAAGGGAGAAGTGCTGACCTACCTGATGCTGAGCACAACCTGGTGAGCGCCTGATAACAGAGCAACACGCGACATCTGTGCAAAGAAAATGTCACCATGAAAAGTTCTGCCACTTTGTAATAGTTCTTAAGTTTCTTTTTCCCCATTTTCAAAATCTCTCATACTGGAATGAGAGGTCCCTCGTTTATCTGAAGAAGGTAAACACCTGCCCCGGTCAGAATGGTCTCACATCTGAGGGTTTGCTACAATAGTATCCAGACTGGGGACTAATGCATCGCTTTTGCACTCACGCAATGTGGCAAACACTAGATATATATTGACTATCGCATCGGGAGTCCGTGCGCTCTCTATCTCGATCTCTATCCTCCTCTTATATTTCACATATTGATGAGATCTGAGATTATGTATTTTCTTTGCAGGAAAAATAATACATATCTTATATATCGGATGACTCTGATTTCCCCCCGGATCTCTTCCAAACGGTGCAAGGAGAGAGAATCCATACAGACGAGCAGTTATTGGTCAGTTACCCGGCGGGTCAGTTGTAGAGGGGGGCACAAACTTAGTCACCTATGAAGGTAGCGGCAATCCAGTCAGCACAGAGTATTTCAGGAGAAGGCCATACTGGTCATAGGGTTACAGATGACGGAATTAGCATTGCATAGTGAAAGGAACCATGCTCTCAGCTGCACAGAGTATTTCAGAAGTGTCATAAGAAAGGCTGATGGTTTGTGTGCCCCAGGTCAAAATGCCTGTTGTTGTGAACAGTTCAGCAAGTTGAAGACGAAATGATCACTAAAGGGCATAAAGTTAAAGATTACACTTTTCCCTTTTATATTTTAGACAAAAAACCCTTTAATCTAAAAAAAAAATTACGAAAAAAAAGAAACTGAGCCAAGGCAAAAGTTTGGGCTCCCTGCAGGGTTATACCTAGATCCCCTTTGGCAAGAATAACAGCTTGTAAATGCTTTTGTAGCAGCCAAGAGTCTGTCATTTCTTGTTTAAGGCATTTTTCATCCATTTTTCCTTGGAAAAGACTTCCCGCCTGTGGGGCTCGCGGCTCACCCTCCCCCGCCCTGTGGGGCTCGCGGCTCACCCCTCCCCGCCCTGTGGGCTCGCGACTCGCCCTCCTCCCCCGTGGCTCCGCTACCCCTCCCGCCCTGTGGGGCTCGTGGCTCACCTCCCTCCGCTCTGTGGCTCGCCTCCCCCCCTCCCGCCCTGTGGGGCTCGCGGCTCACCCTCCTCCCGCCCTGTGGGGCTCGCGACTCACCCCCCTCCCTTGCTCGCGCTCACCCTCCTCCCCCTGTGGGGCTGCTCACCCTCCTCCGCCTGTGGGCTCGCGCTCACCTCCCTCCCGCCCTGTGGGGCTCGGCCACCTCCCTCCGCCTGTGGGGCTCGCCTCCCCTCCCCGCCCTGTGGGGCTCGCGGCTCACTCCTCCCGCCTGTGGGGCTCGCGCTACCTCCTCCCGCCCTGTGGGCTCGCGCTCACCCTCCCTCCGCCCTGGGGCTCGCGCTCACCTCCTCCGCCCTGTGGGGCTCGCGGCTCACCCTCCCTCCCGCCCTGTGGGCTCGCGCTCTCCCTCCCCCGCCGTGGCTCGCGCTCTCCTCCCTCCCGCCCTGTGGGCTCGGCTCCCCTCCCTCCGCCTTGGGCTCGCCCTCCCTCCCCGCCCTGTGGGGCTCCCCTCCTCCGCCCTGGGGCTCGTGCCGCCCTCCCTCCCGCCCTGTGGGCTCGCCACTTCCGCCTTGGGGTGCGTCGCCCTCCCTCCCGCCCTGTGGGGCTCGCGGCTCGCCCTCCCTCCCGCCCTGTGGGGCTCGCGGCCTGCCGTCCTGCCCACTCTTTTTAGGTGTCACAACAGATTTTCACTGATGTTCAGATCAGGGGACTGTGAGGCCATTGTAAAGCCTCCAGCTTGCGCCTTTTTGAGGTCGTCTATTGTGGATTTTGACTTGTGTTTAGGATCATTATCCATTTGTAGGAGCCGTCCTCTTTTAAATTTCAGCTTTTTTACAGATGATGTTAGATTTGCATGAAGAATTTGCTGAAATTTCATTGAATCTCTTCCCTATACCCGTGAAATGTTTCCAGTGCCATTAGCTTCAACACAAACCCAAAGCATGATTGATCCACCGCCATGCTTACTGGTTGGAAAGGTGTTCTTTTCCAGAAATTCTGTGTTTTTTTTTTTTTCTCCACACATACCTTTTGATCATTGTGGCCAAAGAATTCTATTTTAACCTCATTGGTCCACAGGACGTTGTTTCCAAAATGAATCAGGTTTGTTTCATATTCTGTTGCATACTTCTGATGCTGAATTTTATGGTGAGAATGTAGGAGAGTTTTTCGAATGATGACTCTACCATGAAGGCCGTATTTGTACAAGTGTCTATGAGCAGTAGAACAATGTACCACAACTTCAGAGTCTGCTAAATCTTCCTGAACATCTTTTGCAGTCTTTGGCCTCTCTAGCAATCTCCTAAGCGCTCTCACTGACATTTTGCTTGGTCTTCCAGACCTTATCTTGACCTCCACTTTTCCTGTTAACTGTCATTTCTTAATTGGATTTTAATTTGAGGAAAGGGAAATTCAAACGCTTAAGTATCTTGGTTAGAAGTACTTTTCACAATAACAGTAATTTTGACCAGGGGTGTCCAAACTTTTGCATGACGCTGTATAGGAGATGGGGATAGTTACACTATTGAAGCACCAGGTGCTTGATGGCACAGGGTATTTCATTAGGAGAATGAGCAGATTGTAAGGGAGGTAACTGTATTATGGTGCAAGGGCCACAGCAGCACAGAGTATTTCAGACGTTTGTATCCTCTGACAAATTCTACACTGCTGTAGTGGAAGGAGCATGGTCCCAGCAGCACAAAGTATTTCAGAACAATGTGCAGATCTTGTTGGAGGTCAGGAGAGATGTTGGGTGGGGGCAGGGTCCTCATTCATTACTTTGTGGAATAAAATTTGTATCATTAGTTTTAATTTTTTTAATTTCACATAAAGGTGTCACCACTGTCAGATTTCCCAGACTCCTCCATTACTTGGGCTTCCCAGAATGCTTTGGAGCAGCATCATATGCAGTTCTCCTCCTCGTGTCGTGTTCTTAGGCAGGTATGTGTCCCTGCACTGTATCGGCTTAGTATTCAGGGAGGGATTATTTTTTTAAGCATTGATGCATACAGGGCTCCAATAATATCATATGTATCGGAGAACTAAAAGTCCCAACTTCTAATTTCAGCCAAATTTAAAATATTGCAGTTACTGGTCTCATCCACTAGATGGCAAACTCCACCAAAAGAAATGAATCCTATACACCTGAATGGGAGATTGCCCCCTAGTGGTGGAAACAAGTATGAAAGATTTTTGGCTTCTAGTACTTTTTAATAATAATTTATTATTATTATTATTATGATGATGATTATTATTATTATTATGAAGAAACCAAATATAGGATACCGGTTTCCACCATTAGGGGGCAAATGCCATAGTAGAAATTAATCCTATGCACCTGAATGGGAGATTGCCCCCTAGTGGTGAAAACGGGTATCAAAGATTTTGGGTTTCTAAATAATAATAATAATAATATAATAATAATATTATTATTATTATTATTATTAATAATAATAATAATAATAATAATAATAATAATAATAATAATATAATATTATTATTATGAAACCCAAAATCTTTGATACCTGTTTTCACTACTAGAGGGCAATCTCCCATTCAGGTGTATAGGATTCATTTCCTTTGGTGGAGTTTGCCCTCTAGTGGTTGAGACGACTATCAGAGAATTTAGTTTTATACTTTTTAATAATAATAATAATAATGATTTATTATTTATTATTAATAATAAAAAGTAGAAACAAAAAATCTGATACCTGTTTCCACCACTAGGGGGCAAACTCTACTGTAGAAATTAATCCTATACAACTAAATAGGAGACTGCCCCCCCTAGTGGTGGAAACAAGTATCAGAGTTTTTGGTTTCTAAAAAATAAAAATAATAAATATAAAAAATACATATTATTTATTATCATTATTTTTTATTTATATTATATAAATATATATATTTTTTTAGAAACCAAAAACTCTGCCCCCTGGTGGTAGAAAAAGGTATCAGAGCTTTTGGTTTCTAAAAAATAATAATATTGTATACAAAATTAAATTTATTACTTCTATATATAAATAATAATACATATTATTTTTTTATATCATATTTTTTTTTTTTTTAGAACCCAAAAACCTGCCCCCTATTGGTAGAAACAGAGTTTTTGGTTCCTGAAAAAATAACAATAACTAAATTTTTTTTTTTTTTTCTTTAGAAACCAAAAACTCTGATACCTGTTTCCACCACTAGGAGGCAATTGCTACAGTAGAAATTCATCCTATACACCTAAATGGGTGATTGCCCCCTAGTGGTGGAAACGGGTATCAGAGTTTTTGATTTCTACATAATAATAATAATAATAATAATTAATAATTAATAATAATATGATGATAATATAATATTTGTTTTTATTCCATGGAGATCATGTGAAAAGGGATATACACTGAAAGCAATAGAAACTTTCCTTTAAAATAACCCTTTTCCCTCCGTTCAGTGAATATATCCGGTTTTCTCCCCTTTCTGCAGAGACAAAGCGTTGAATTACTCCCGGTCACCAAGGTGCAATATATCTGGAGAGGGAAGAGATTAAGTTACTTTGTTTACGGGCTGGAGAACAAGGTTTATGTGCAGAATTACCCCCAGAAGTGCTGCTGCGCGGTCATGTGACCTCCCTGGACCAATCACAAATTGTTACACCTCTTTTGTAATATCTTAACTTTTTCCACTCACTTCAATGTAAAATCCGCACTGAGGATCTGCAAAAAGTATTGTTCTAAAAATAAACTTTTAATTTTAGAATTATTATTTTTTTTAATACTATTTTCTGTAAGGTTAAATTAAATATCTATTAAAGTTTGTGCCCGTCTTCCTCTGGGACTGATCTCTAGTGGTGATTTTTTTATCTGTTCCTTTTTATGGTTTTCACCTTTTTTGGGTTCTTCTTCTTCTTGCTGAAGTTTGGACTATGACCACAAGATGGCGGTGTTGTCTTAGTTCTCCATTGGGCTGCCTACACCTCACATCGCTACCAGGGTGGAAACCACAATAATGGAATAGGGAACGTGAAGCTTTCCAGATCCATCACTCTCATAAAATGACAATTCTCCTATGCCGATGATCTGAGAGTGAGAAGGACAACACTGGGGCCCCTGGAGCGGTGACTGCACGGGTCCCAAAGGCCAAATGCAGATCGGGTCAAAGGTGCAGCCCATAGTGTTACGTGCTCTCCCAGTACGGGTCTGCTGCCGCTGTCGCGTGGCAGGAGATTTGTTCCAGTGTGCCAGGGATAGCAAATCTGTCCCATACCTTGTGATGCCCCAGCAGTTAGGACAGATAGATGTACAGTTTACATTGTACTCTGCTGCCATCTAATGGTCAATTTGTATATGACAGTTAACTCATTCTCCTCATGGCTAGCTGTCATAGCAATGGTGGGAGGAGCCTCTACCTCAGGCCTCTCACATAGCAATGGTGGGAGGAGCCTCTACCTCAGACCTCTCACACACAGCAATGGTGGGAGGAGCCTTCACCTCAGGTCTCTCACACAGCAATGGTGGGAGGAGCCTCTACCTCAGGCCTCTCTGACATAGCATTGGTGGGAGGAGCCTCTACCTCAGGCCTCACACATAGCGATGGTGGGAGGAGCCTCTACCTCAGGCCTCTCACACATAGCAATGGTGGGAGGAGCCTCTACCTCAGGCCTCTCACACATAGCAATGGTGGGAGGAGCCTTCACCTCAGGTCTCTCACACAGCAATGGTGGGAGGAGCCTCTACCTCAGGCCTCTCTGACATAGCAATGGTGGGAGGAGCCTCTACCTCAGGCCTCGCACACATAGCAATGGTGGGAGGAGCCTCTACCTCAGGCCTCACACATAGCGATGGTGGGAGGAGCCTCTACCTCAGGCCTCTCACACATAGCAATGGTGGGAGGAGCCTCTACCTCAGGCCTCTCACACATAGCAATGGTGGGAGGAGCCTTCACCTCAGGTCTCTCACACAGCAATGGTGGGAGGAGCCTCTACCTCAGGCCTCTCTGACATAGCAATGGTGGGAGGAGCCTCTACCTCAGGCCTCGCACACATAGCAATGGTGGGAGGAGCCTCTACCTCAGGCCTCACACATAGCGATGGTGGGAGGAGCCTCTACCTCAGGCCTCTCACACACAGCAATGGTGGGAGGAGTCTCTACCTCAGGCCTCTCACACACAGCAATGGTGGGAGGAGCCTCTACCTCAGGCCTCTCACACATAGCAATGGTGGGAGGAGCCTCTACCTCAGTCCTCTCATACATAGCAATGGTGGGAGGAGCCTCTACCTCAGTCCTCTCATACATAGCAATGGTGGGAGGAGCCTCTACCTCAGTCCTCTCACGCATGGCAAAAGTGGGAGGAGCCTTCACCTCAGGCCTCTCACATAGCAATGGTGGGAGGAGTCTCTACCTCAGGCCTCACACACAGCAATGGTGGGAGGAGTCTCTACCTCAGGCCTCTCACACACAGCAATGGTGGGAGGAGTCTCTACCTCAGGCCTCTCATACATAGCAATGGTGGGAGGAGACTCTACCTCAGTCCTCTCACGCATGGCAAAAGTGGGAGGAGCCTTCACCTCAGGCCTCTCACATAGCAATGGTGGGAGGAGCCTTCACCTCAGGCCTCTCACATAGCAATGGTGGGAGGAGTCTCTACCTCAGGCCTCACACACAGCAATGGTGGGAGGAGTCTCTACCTCAGGCCTCTCATACATAGCAATGGTGGGAGGAGTCTCTACCTCAGGCTTCTCACACATAGCAATGGTGGGAGGAGCCTCTACCTCAGGCCTCTCATACATAGCAATGGTGGGAGGAGCCTCTACCTCAGACCTCACACACAGCAATGGTGGGAGGAGTCTCTACCTCAGGCCTCTCACACATAGCAATGGTGGGAGGAGCCTCTACCTCAGGCCTCTCACACTGCAATGGTGGGAGGAGTCTCTACCTCAGGCCTCACACACACAGCAATGGTGGGAGGAGCCTCTACCTCAGGCCTCTCACACATGGCAATGGTGGGAGGAGTCTCTACCTCAGGCCTCTCACACATGGCAATGGTGGGAGGAGCCTCTACCTCAGGCCTCTCACACATGGCAATGGTGGGAGGAGCCTCTACCTCAGGCCTCTCTCACATAGCAATGGTGGGAGGAGTCTCTACCTCAGGCCTCTCACACATAGCAATGGTGGGAGGAGTCTCTACCTCAGGCCTCTCATACATAGCAATGGTGGGAGGAGCCTCTACCTCAGGCCTCTCACACATAGCAATGGTGGGAGGAGCCTCTACCTCAGGCCTCTCACATAGCAATGGTGGGAGGAGCCTCTACCTCAGGCCTCACACACAGCAATGGTGGGAGGAGCCTCTACCTCAGGCCTCACACACAGCAATGGTGGGAGGAGTCTCTACCTCAGGCCTCTCACACATAGCAATGGTGGGAGGAGTCTCTACCTCAGGCCTCTCACATAGCAATGGTGGGAGGAGCCTCTACCTCAGGCCTCACACACAGCAATGGTGGGAGGAGCCTCTACCTCAGGCCTCACACATAGCAATGGTGGGAGGAGTCTCTACCTCAGGCCTCTCACACAGCAATGGTGGGAGGAGCCTCTACCTCAGGCCTCTCACACATAGCAATGGTGGGAGGAGTCTCTACCTCAGGCCTCTCACACAGCAATGGTGGGAGGAGTCTCTACCTCAGGCCTCTCACACAGCAATGGTGGAGAGAGTCTCTACCTCAGGCCTCTCACACACAGCAATGGTGGGAGGAGTCTCTACCTCAGGCCTCTCATACATAGCAATGGTGGGAGGAGCCTCTACCTCAGGCCTCTCACACACAGCAATGGTGGGAGGAGCCTCTACCTCAGGCCTCTCACATAGCAATAGTGGGAGGAGCCTCTACCTCAGGCCTCTCACACATAGCAACAGTGGGAGGAGCCTCTACCACAGGCCTCTCACACATAGCAATGGTGGGAGGAGCCTCTACCTCAGGCCTCTCATACATAGCAATGGTGGGAGGAGCCTCTACCTCAGGCCTCTCACACATGGCAATAGTGGAGGAGCCTTTACCTCAGGCCTCTCACACATAGCAATGGTGGGAGGAGCTCTACCTCAGGCCTCTACACATGGCAACAGTGGAAGGAGCCTTCACCTCAGGCCTCTCACACACAGCAATGGTGGGAGGAGCCTCTACCTCAGGCCTCTCACACACAGCAATGGTGGGAGGAGCCTTCACCTCAGGCTCTCACACACAGCGATGGTGGGAGGAGCCTCTACCTCAGGCTTCTCACACATGAGATGGTGGGAGGAGCCTCTACCTCAGGCCTCTCACACATAGCAACAGTGGGAGGAGCCTTCACCTCAGGTCTCTCACACACAGCAATGTGGGAGGAGCCTTCACCTCAGGTCTCTCACACATAGCAATGGTGGGAGGAGCCTCTACCTCAGGCCTCTCACATAGCAATGGTGGGAGGAGCTCTACCTCAGGCCTCTCACACATGGCAATGGTGGGAGGAGCCTCTACCTCAGGCCTCTCACATAGCAATGGTGGGAGGAGCCTTCTACCTCAGGCCTCACACATAGCAATGGTGGGAGGAGCCTCTACCTCAGGCCTCTCATACATAGCAATGGTGGGAGGAGCCTCTACCCAGCCCTCCACACATGGCAACAGTGGAGGAGCCTTTACCTCAGGCCTCTCACACACAGCAATGGTGGGAGGAGCCTCTACCTCAGGCCTCTCACATAGCATTGGTGGGAGGAGTCTCTACCTCAGGCCTCTCACACAGCAATGGTGGGAGGAGTCTCTACCTCAGGCCTCTCACACTGCAATGGTGGGAGGAGTCTCTACCTCAGGCCTCTCACACATGGGGAAATGTGTGGGGGAGCCTCTACCTCAGGCCTCTCACATAGCAATGGTGGGAGGAGCCTTTCTACCTCAGGCCTCTCACACATGGCAATGGTGGGAGGAGCCTCTACCTCAGGCCTCTCACATAGCAATGGTGGGAGGAGCCTCTACCTCAGGCCTCTCACACAGCAATGGTGGGAGGAGTCTCTACCTCAAAGGCTCTCCACCATGCAATGGTGGGAGGAGTCTCTACCTCAGGCCTCTCACACATGCAATGGTGGGAGGAGCCTCTACCTCAGGCCTCTCACATAGCAATGGTGGGAGGAGCCTCTACCTCAGGCCTCTCACACAGCAATGGTGGGAGGAGCCTCTACCTCAGGCCTCTCACACATGGCAATGGTGGGAGGAGCCTCTACCTCAGGCCTCTCACATATGCAATGGTGGAGGGCTCTACCTCAGGTCTCAATGCATGGTGGAGAGCTTACTCAGGCTACAGCATGGGAGAGTTACTCGGCTTCACACGCATGGTGGGACTTACTCAGGCCTTCAATGGCATGGGAGGAGTCCTACTCAGGCTTAACATGCAATGGTGGAGGAGCCTCTACCAGGCTTCTCACACACGCATGGTGGGGGACCTTCACCTCAGCTCTACACATGCAAAGTGGGAGGAGCTCTACCACAGCTTCACATAGCAATGGTGGGAGGAGCCTCTCCTCAGGCTCAACATAGCAATGGTGGGAGGAGCTCTACCTCAGGCCTCTACACATGCAAGTGGAGGAGCCTTTACTCAGGCCTCTCACACATAGCAATGGTGGGAGGAGCTCTACTCAGGCCTCTACACATGAACATGGGAGGAGCCTTCACTCAGGCTCTCACACACGGAATGGTGGGAGGAGCTCTACTCAGGCCTCTCACACAAGCATGGTGGGAGAGCCTACTCAGGCCTCACACAAGCATGGTGGGGGAGCTCTACCTCAGGCTTCTCACACATGGATGGTGGGAGGAGCTCTACTCAGCCTCTCACACATGGCAACAGTGGAGGAGCCTTCACCTCAGGTCTCTCACACATAGCAATGGTGGGAGGAGCCTCTACCTCAGGCCTCTCACATAGCAATGGTGGGAGGAGCCTCTACCTCAGGCCTCTCACACATGGCAATGGTGGGAGGAGCCTCTACCTAAGGCCTCTCACATAGCAATGGTGGGAGGAGCCTCTACCTCAGGCCTCACACATAGCAATGGTGGGAGGAGCCTCTACCTCAGGCCTCTCATACATAGCAATGGTGGGAGGAGCCTCTACCACAGCCCTCTCACACATGGCAACAGTGGAGGAGCCTTTACCTCAGGCCTCTCACACACAGCAATGGTGGGAGGAGCCTCTACCTCAGGCCTCTCACATAGCAATGGTGGGAGGAGTCTCTACCTCAGGCCTCTCACACAGCAATGGTGGGAGGAGTCTCTACCTCAGGCCTCTCACACTGCAATGGTGGGAGGAGTCTCTACCTCAGGCCTCTCACACAGGGAAATGGTGGGAGGAGCCTCTACCTCAGGCCTCTCACATAGCAATTGTGGAGGAGCCTTTACCTCAGGCCTCTCACACATGGCAATGGTGGGAGGAGCCTCTACCTCAGGCCTCTCACATAGCAATGGTGGGAGGAGTCTCTACCTCAGGCCTCTCACACAGCAATGGTGGGAGGAGTCTCTACCTCAGGCCTCTCACACTGCAATGGTGGGAGGAGTCTCTACCTCAGGCCTCTCACACATGGCAATGGTGGGAGGAGCCTCTACCTCAGGCCTCTCACATAGCAATGGTGGGAGGAGCCTCTACCTCAGGCCTCTCACACAGCAATGGTGGGAGGAGCCTCTACCTCAGGCCTCTCACACATGGCAATGGTGGGAGGAGCCTCTACCTCAGGCCTCTCACATAGCAATGGTGGGAGGAGCCTCTACCTCAGGCCTCTCACATAGCAATGGTGGGAGGAGCCTCTACCTCAGGCCTCACACAGCAATGGTGGGAGGAGCCTCTACCTCAGTCCTCTCACACATAGCAATGGTGGGAGGAGTCTCTACCTCAGTCCTCTCACACATAGCAATGGTGGGAGGAGCCTCTACCTCAGGCCTCACACACAGCAATGGTGGGAGGAGCCTCTACCTCAGGCCTCACACACAGCAATGGTGGGAGGAGTCTCTACCTCAGGCCTCTCACACACAGCAATGGTGGGAGGAGCCTCTACCTCAGGCCTCTCACACACAGCAATGGTGGGAGGAGTCTCTACCTCAGGCCTCTCACACACAGCAATGGTGGGAGGAGCCTCTACCTCAGGTCTCTCACACATAGCAATGGTGGGAGGAGCCTCTACCTCATTATTCTCTCCATATAATTGCCTCTACACAAGTGAAGCTTGATCCAGCCAGGAGAGATGAGGCTGAGCAGGTGTCTCCTCCATGCTGGTTTATATTGGTTTACAGTCAGAACCAGAGCAATGTGACTCCACGCCACAAACTGTATCTGCCCGACCCCCTGCAACAGGGAACGGTAGAGCCAAAATGGTGAATAGCTCCATCCCCCATCACCACAGAGAGCCGAGCCGTGAGGCCTCTCCATCATAGTATTACCTGGACTGTGCACAGTATTACCTCCCATACCAAGAGAGCAGGCCTGTCCTCCAGCCGCCCGAGAGGCCATAAATGTACTTGTTCCATGAGGAGAAATCACCTTGTTTCATACACAAAACATCCGGTGTTTCCTATACGGTGAACCCCAGACACTTTGCCTCCGACAAACTGTATCCAATTACTACCTGAAATAAAGTATTGTGTGTTCAAGTTCACCCGTCTGTCCGGCTGCCTAAAATTACACGAACATCATGGGCGCTACAACACCTGCACCCAGACATCGCCATTACAGGAGCGCCACCAGGGTGTCATATCCAACACCTGCACCCAAACATCACCACTACAGGAGCGCCACCAGGGGGTCATATCCAACACCTGCACCCAGACATCGCCACTACAGGAGCGCCACCAGGGGGTCATATCCAACACCTGCACCCAGACATCGCCACTACAGGAGCGCCACCAGGGTGTCATATCCAACACCTGCACCCAGACATCACCACTACAGGAGCGCCACCAGGGGTCATATCCAACACCTGCACCCAGACATCGCCACTACAGGAGCGCCACCAGGGTGTCATATCCAACACCTGCACCCAGACATCACCACTACAGGAGCGCCCCTAGGGGGTCATATACAATCACTAGAAGTGCAACCTCCCACTTTGACCATTGTTGTGGACACGAGAGAAGTGTTTAGTGGTTCAGCAACCCACTACAGCTACCGTGACATTACCACCTGCTGCCAGTGGAACTACATATCCCAGCTAGCACCTCCCCCGTGGCTCCCTACAGTTACATCATGACAAATTCAGCTCTGCTACATCAGTCCATAACATGATGAATACAGAGAATGTATCAGCCGACAAGTGTCACCGTGATACAATGTGACACCGTGATACAATGTGACACCGTGATACAATGTGACACCGTGATACAATGTGACACCGTGATACAATGTGACACCGTGATACAATGTGACACTGTGATACACTGTGATACAATGTGACACTGTGATGCAATGTGACACTGTGATACAATGTGATACAATGTGACACTGATACAATGTGCCGCCGCTCTCAGGTCAGGATTTCCTGGGATTTTCTCCTGGATACTTTGTTTTGCTTTTTCTTCTGATGCATCATAATATTATGTAATAGACACAATGCACCGGCCACACCCAGCACCAGAATAACGTGGCGCTACCTTCGCCTCATTGTGTACAGAAGACTCTGGGGACTTGTGCTGTGTGATCAGTGGAACTACAACTCCCAGCCGGCCCTAACAATTAGTTTTGCAGATAAAGCACCGGGCGATACGTAAGATCTACTTTTCTGTTGCCGCTAAAAGGGATCTGAAAACGTAGAAATCGGGTGAAGAAGTTTCCTTTTTGTGGTAACAAAAGTGAATGATGTTCAGTATCACTACAGCGACTCATAGGAGGTCACCCAGCTTCTCGGGATCGGATACCCAGCATTCTGAGGATGAGATGCTCAGATACCCAGCATTCTCTGGATGAGATGATCAGATACCCAGCATTCTCTGGATGAGATGCTCAGATACCCAGCATTCTCTGGATGAGATGCTCAGATACCCAGCATTCTCTGGATGAGATGCTCAGATACCCAGCATTCTCTGGATGAGATACTCAGATACCCAGCATTCTCTGGATGAGATGATCAGATACCCAGCATTCTCTGGATGAGATGCTCAGATACTCAGTATTCTCTGGATGAGATGATCAGATACCCAGCATTCTCTGGATGAGATGCTCAGATACCCAGCATTCTCTGGATGAGATGCTCAGATACCCAGCATTCTCTGGATGAGATGCTCAGATACCCAGCATTCTCTGGATGAGATGATCAGATACCCAGCATTCTCTGGATGAGATAATCAGATACTCAGCATTCTCTGGATGAGATGATCAGATACCCAACATTGTCTGGATGAGATGATCAGATACCCAGCATTCTCTGGATGAGATGATCAGATACCCAGCATTCTCTGGATGAGATGATCAGATACCCAGCATTCTCTGGATGAGATGATCAGATACCCAGCATTCTCGGGATGAGATGCTCAGATACCCAGCATTCTCTGGATGAGATGATCAGATACCCAGCATTCTCTGGATGAGATGATCAGATACCCAGCATTCTCGGATGAGATGATCAGATACCCGGCATTCTCGGGATAAGATGATCAGATACCCAGCATTCTCTGGATGAGATGATCAGATACCCAGCATTCTCAGGATGAGATGATGAGATACCTAGCATTCTCGGGATGAGATGATCAGATACCCGGCATTCTCGGGATGAGATGCTCAGATACCCAGCATTCTCTGGATGAGATGATCAGATACCCAGCATTCTCTGGATGAGATGATCAGATACCCAGCATTCTCAGGATGAGATGGTGAGATACCCAGCATTCTCGGGATGAGATGATCAGATACCCGGCATTCTCGGGATAAGATGATCAGATACCCGGCATTCTCGGGATAAGATGATCAGATACCCGGCATTCTCTGGATGAGATGCTCAGATACCCAGCATTCTCTGGATGAGATGATCAGATACCCAGCATTCTCTGGATGAGATGATCAGATACCCAGCATTCTCAGGATGAGATGATGAGATACCCAGCATTCTCTGGATGAGATGATCAGATACCCAGCATTCTCGGGATTAGATGATCAGATACACAGCATTCTCTGGATGAGATGCTCAGATACCCAGCATTCTCGGGATGAGATGCTCAGATACACAGCATTCTCTGGATGAGATGATCAGATATCCAGCATTCTGAGGATGAGATGCTCAGATACCCAACATTCTCTGGATGAGATGCTCAGATACCCAGCATTCTCTGGATGAGATGCTCAGATACCCAGCATTCTGAGGATGAGATGCTCAGATACTCAGCTTTCCCAGACAGATATTAATAGCAGCCCCTCCGCAGGACCCGCCGGCCCCTTCACTTTCTTGATCTTATCCTGTGCTGTAGTGTGTGTGACGCCCCCTAACAATGGAGCTGTTACTCCAGCCGCCCTATATTTAGCCAGGAACAATCCATCGGCATGAGGCCGCTCTCAGCTCCTCTTATCACAGTCTCACCAGATTTTACAAGCCATTGTCGGCCCCATCCCAAGGGGCATTATTACCGAGAACCATCCCCGGGGCATGCCCCATAGAGGTGCCAGCCGTGTGATTGACCCATCCCCGGGGCATACCCCATAGAGGTGCCAGCCGTGTGATTGACCCATCCCCGGGGCATACCCCATAGAGGTGCCAGCCGTGTGATTGACCCATCCCCGGGGCATACCCCATAGAGGTGCCAGCCGTGTGATTCCACTAATCACTGTGTCTGGGCTCCGAGAGGGACATGACCTGATTTTCTGCTCTCAGTACATTCTCTACCTGTGCAGTCGGTTGTGTTGTCTCATTGCACAATGTCTGGAGGACCTGCGTCTCTTAGCGTTTATCCCAAAAACGATGCAACCTCAGGAACCGTCCGCTTGTTACTGACCTCCTGGATGTGACACTGGAAACATCTGCATGGAGCAAGGTAAGTGACCTGGAAGCAGCGTCTGCACCTATTTTTTTTATATCTTATATCCATGCATTAATTGCTTTCCTCATGTAGGATATCAGGCCAAAGAACATAGTGCGGCACCACTAGGGGGAGCTCCCTGTATACAGAGATACATGATAAGATCCTCTCTGCAGCCACCACTAGGGGGAGCTCCCTGTATACAGAGATACATGATAAGATCCTGTCTGCAGCCACCACTAGGGGGAGCTCCCTGTATACAGAGATACATGATAAGATCCTGTCTGCAGCCACCACTAGGGGAGCTCCCTGTATATAGAGATACATGAAAAGATCCTGTCTGCAGTCACCACTAGGGGGAGGTCACTGTATACAGAGATATATGATAAGATTCTGACTGCAGCCACCACTAGGGGGAGCTCCCTGTATACAGAGATATATGATAAGATTCTGACTGCAGCCACCACTAGGGGGAGCTCCCTGTATACAGAGATACATGATAAGATCCTGTCTGCAGTCACCACTAGGGGGAGCTACCTGTATACAGATACATGATAAGATCCTGTCTGCAGTCACCACTAGGTGGGGCTCCCTGTACACAGAGATACATGATAAGATCCTGTCTGCAGCCACCACTAGGGGGAGCTCCCTGTATACAGAGCTACAGGATAAAATTCTGTCTGCAGACACCACTAGGGGGAGCTCCCTGTATACAGAGATACAGGATAAGATTCTGTCTGCAGACACCACTAGGGGGAGCTCCCTGTATACAGAGATACATGATAAGATCCTGTCTGCAGCCACCACTAGGGGGAGCTCCCTGTATACAGAGATACATGATAAGATCCTGTCTGCAGCCACCACTAGGGGGAGCTCCCTGTATACAGAGCTACAGGATAAGATTCTGTCTGCAGCCACCACTAGGGGGAGCTCCCTGTATACAGAGCTACAGGATAAGATTCTGTCTGCAGACACCACTAGGGGGAGCTCCCTGTATACAGAGATACATGATAAGATTCTGTCTGCAGTCACCACTAGGGGGAGCTCCCTGTATACAGAGATACATGATAAGATCCTGTCTGCAGCCACCACTAGGGGGAGCTCCCTGTATACAGAGCTACAGGATAAGATTCTGTCTGCAGCCACCACTAGGGGGAGCTCCCTGTATACAGAGCTACAGGATAAGATTCTGTCTGCAGACACCACTAGGGGGAGCTCCCTGTATACAGAGATACATGATAAGATCCTGTCTGCAGACACCACTAGGGGGAGCTCCCTGTATACAGAGATACATGATAAGATTCTGTCTGCAGTCACCACTAGGGGGAGCTCCCTGTATACAGAGATACATGATAAGATCCTGTCTGCAGCCACCACTAGGGGGAGCTCCCGGTATACAGAGATACATGATAAGATCCTGTCTGCAGTCACCACTAGGGGGAGCTCCCTGTATACAGAGATGCATGATAAGATTCTGTCTGCAGTCACCACTAAGGGGAGCTCCCGGTACACAGAGATACATGATAAGATTCTGTCTGCAGTCACCACTAGGGGGAGCTCCCTGTATACAGAGATACATGATAAGATTCTGTCTGCAGCCACCACTAGGGGGAGCTCCCTGTATACAGAGATACATGATAAGATTCTGTCTGCTGTCACCACTAGGAGGAGTGTCCTGCATACAGAGATACATGATAAGATCATGTCTGTAGTCACCACTAGGGGGAGCTCCCTGTATACAGAGATACATGAGAAGATCCTGTCTATAACAGATAATTCTGTATCCTGATCTTTTCTCTTATTCTTCTCTTTCTGTAGAAACCTCTGTGTTTAGTGACAGTTGTGCCCCATGTGACTCATCTTCCAGAGACCACCAGAATTACAGGTGAGTCATCATTGGTTGTGCTCTATGTGGAGTCTCAGTTTCTGCACCAGTTAGGGTGCGTGCACACGATCAGTGTACGCAGCGTTTTGGACGCAGCATCTTGCCGCTGCGTAGTACAGTATAATCACAGTGGATGGAATTTCAAGAAATCCCATCCTCACTATGCTTAACCTCCCCGCAGCGTGTTTGAAGCTGCGGTGCGCTTTGCCGGCAGTCCGCTCCTCATGTTTATGTCATACTGCAGAGTCGGAAGTGGCTCCATCGGGTGACAGCAGGGAGAAGCCACCCCGCACCTGCCGCACACGGTGAGCACAGGGCGGATGTGGTCTCCCTGCGGCCACCCGCGGCTTCACTCAGCTCCTCCGGACCGTGTGCACGCGGCCTTACGGCTTCTAGAGACTCCTCCAACCGTTTTCCCTTTCTTATCTAGAAATGTGGTGTTGATCCCAAAGGAGGCAGCCCAGGACGCCGTGCGGAGATACGTATCGTCCTCGTGCTGCTGCTGGAGACCCAGAAGAGAAGAGCCGGCGATCGAGAGGTTAACACAAATGCCGGTCTACAGAGTGAGTTCACATCCAGAGCTGCATTCACATCTAGAGCTGCATTCACATCCAGAGCTGCATTCACACTCAGAGCTGCATTCACATCCAGAGCTGCATTCACATCCAGAGCTGCCTTCACATCCAGAGCTGCCTTCACACCCAGAGCTGCCTTCACACCCAGAGCTGCATTCACACCCAGAGCTGCCTTCACTCTCAGAGCTGCCTTCACACCCAGAGCTGCATTCACACCCAGAGCTGCCTTCACTCTCAGAGCTGCCTTCACACCCAGAGCTGCATTCACACCCAGAGCTGCGTTCACACCCAGAGCTGCCTTCACACCCAGAGCTGCCTTCACACCCAGGAGCTGCCTTCACACCCAGAGCTGCCCTTCACACCAGAGTTACCAGAGCTGCCTTCACACTTCACACCTAGATGCTTCACACCCAAGCTGCCTTCACACCCAGAGCTGCCTTCACACTCAGAGCTGCCTTCACACCTAGAGCTGCCTTCACCCCCAGAGCTGCCTTCACACCCAGAGCTGTATTCACACCCAGAGCTGCCTTCACACCCAGAGCTGCCTTCACACCCAGAGCTGCCTTCACACCCAGAGCTGCATTTACACCCAGAGCTGCCTTCACACCCAGAGCTGCATTCACATCCAGAGCTGCATTCACATCACATTATTAGTCATTAAAAGGTATCACAACTACAAGTTTAATTTTTTTTCTCCCACTGACAGCGATCATTCTGTAATATTTACCTCTCGTACCGGAATAGTTTCCTTTAGGGGTTGCAGCTCGGGACGTGCTTAAATGGACCACGTAGACCTATTTTTCTATTGTTATATTTTTGCCCCTTAATACAGTACAGACTGGAGACGTTCACTGAAACAAGACACATCGAGAAAATCTGCAAACCTTATACCGTGAGTGCACAGTGCAGACAGATCTATAATGAGTAAAAGAAACCCCAAACCCTCCATAGTCTCCATTCTGAGTTTGTAATGTCATTTGTGATGACGAGTGCTGCCACCTAGTGGTGAAAGTTTGCGTAGCATTTTTTTATTTTTTTTTTGTAAATTGTTATCTTGGACATTTTTGAACAGATCATCCTTGCAGGGGTTGCAATCGCACCCGGGGCCCTGGAGTCTTGGGGGCCCCAAAAGTCTCTTTGGCCTACAGAAAAAGACTAATGCTATTAAAGATTTGCAATAATTGGGGGCCCCGTTGAACCTTTTGCACTGGGGCCCATAAGCGTCACGTTACGGCACTGCATCCTTGCCTCCATTTTCAGAAATATGTAAGTTTCCATGTCCTTATATCTGCAGGTCAGAGAATGGATGCTCCCGACAGAGAGCCGCTCCCGCAGCTTTGGGACATTGATGTCTACACCCCAAAAATGTTTCATGAAGGGTCAAAGAAGATTCCACTGCCTCGATCTGGAGAAATAAAGGTAAATGTCTAGAATGTTATCATTATCATAATAATTAATCATGCAGCCCACAGGGGCCCTGCAGGTAAGGGGGCCACTATGACCCCAAAACAGTCAGAGGGGCCCATATACTGTTCCGGCACAGGGCCCCTCTTCTGTCTGTGTCCTTCACTATATATGGCATTATGAGACATTGTAACATACGTGAGAAGGAGGATATGTTTCTTTTACTTATATTGAGTCTGTGACCTTGTGATACATTGTTGCAGACATGTCACAAATGTGGGGGCCGCGGGCGCTGTAAATGCACGAGATGTGGCGGGTCGGGACAGGTAAGATTGACATTTCCTTTTATCATCGTTTTCATTTTTCTGGATTGTCTCCTGAAGCCTGTCCCTTCCTCCACAGTTCAGATGTCGATGTTCCAGCAGCAGCCGACAAAAATCCAGAAACAAGAGGTGTCCGGCGTGTTCAGGGAGCGGAAGAAAGAGGTGAGTCATGCACAGGGCTGCAAAAAAGGTTTTTTTCAAGAGTTATTTAATAAAATAGTGCACGCTGGGATATGGCGGTCAGTGAAGCAGGAGCCACACCAGTGAAGCAGCAGCCACAGTATACAGGAGGAGGCCGCACACAAGCCCCAGTATACAGCAGGAGGCCGCACACAGCTCCTAGTATACAGCAGGAGGCCGCACACTGCCCCCAGTATACAGCAGGAGGCCGCACACTGCCCCAGTATACAGCAGGAGGCTGCACACAGCCCCAAGTATACCGTAGGAGGCCATACATAGTTCTTTGTATTACAGAAGGAGGCTTGTCACAGCCCCCAGTATACAGCAGGAGGCTACACACAGGCACCAGTATACAGCAGGAGGCTGCACACAGCCCACAGTATACAGCAGGCAGCCGCACACAGCCCCCAGTATACAGCAGGAGGCCGCACACTGACCCCAGTATACAGCAGGAGGCCGCACACAGCCCCCAGTATACAGAAGGAGGCTGTACACAGCCCCCAGTATACATCAGGAGACTGCACACAGTACCCAGTATACAGCAGGAGGCTACACACAGGCACCAGTATACAGCAGGAGGCTGCACACAGCCCACAGTATACAGCAGGCGGCCGCACACAGCCCCCAGTATACAGAAGGAGGCTGTACACAGCCCTCAGTATACATCAGGAGGCTGCACACAGTACCAGTATACAGCAGGAGGCTGCACACAGCACCCGGTATACAGCAGGAGGCCAACACACAGCCTCCAGTATACAGCAGGAGGCCGCACACAGCGCCCAGTATACAGCAGGCCACACACAGCACCCAGTATATAGCAGGAGGCCGCACACAGCCCCCAGCATATAGCAGGAGGTCGCACACTGCCCCCAGTATACAGCAGGAAGCCGCACACAGCCCCCAGTATACAGAAGGAGGCTGTACATAGCACCCAGTATACAGCAGGAGGCTGCACACAGCACCCAGTATAAAGCAGGAGGCCACACACTGCCCCAGTATAACAGGAGGGCCGCACACAAGCCCCAGTATACAGCAGGAGGCCAAACACTGCCCCGGTATATAGCAGGAGGCCGCACACAGCCCCCAGTATACAGCAGGAGGTCGCACACAGCCTCCAGTATAAAGCAGGAGGCCGCACACAGCCTCCAGTATACAGCAGGAGGCCACACACTGCCCCAGTATATAGCAGGAGGCCGCACACAGCCTCCAGTATACAGCAGGAGGTCGCACACAGCCCTAGTATACAGAAGGAGGCTGTACATAGCACCCAGTATACAGCAGGAGGCTGCACACAGCACCCAGTATAAAGCAGGAGGCCACACACTGCCCCAGTATACAGCAGGAGGCCACACACTGCCCCAGTATACAGCAGGAGGCCAAACACTGCCCCGGTATATAGCAGGAGGCCGCACACAGCCCCCAGTATTACAGCAGGAGGTCGCACACAGCCTCCAGTATAAAGCAGGAGGCCGCACACAGCCTCCAGTATACAGCAGGAGGCCACACACTGCCCCAGTATACAGCAGGAGGCCGCACACACGCCTCCAGTATACAGCAGGAGGTCGCACACAGCCCCAGTATACAGCAGAAGGCCACACACTGCTCCAGTATACAGCAGGAGGCGCACACTGCCCCGTATATAGCAGGAGGCCGCACACAGCCCCAGTATACAGCAGGAGGTCGCACACTGGCCCCAGTATACAGCAGGAGGTCGCACACTGCCCAGTATACAGCAGGAGGCCGCACACAGCCTCCAGTATACAGCAGGAGGTCGCACACAGCCTCCAGTATACAGCAGGAGGCCGCACACAGCCTCCAGTATACAGCAGGAGGTCGCACACAGCCCCCAGTATATAGAGGAGGCGCACAAGCCTCAGTATACAGCAGGAGACTATTTACTTTGTGACTTTTATGTGCAAAATAAGTTTTTGTTAAACCATTCTATTTTACTATAGTTAAGAACATTAGTTACTACAGCTAGTAAATCATAAAGGGGAGATGGTGAGGGTCGCGGTGACAGAGGTCAGTGAAGGACACAGAGGGCTCAATTCTCTTGTGACTTTTTTTTTTAAACCTATTCAGATGCAGCAAATGTTCTGGACGAGGTCGAAAAATCTGTGGTTTATGTAAAGGAGAAGGACGACTCTTCTATTTCCAGCAGCTGGCGGTGAAGTGGTGAGCTGTGTGTGTATGTCTATATGTGCGAGTGTGCGGATGGCTTTTATTGCACTGATCTTTTATTGTTTAGAAAAGTTTTTTTTTACAAAACTACAACACCCAGCATAATTGCTGTGCTTCCCGATCCAGGGGTGGAGGTGAAGGGGTTTTAGCCTAGGGCTGATCAGAAGCTAGGGCAAGGGTGGTGGCCCAGACATCCTCACCTTCAGAGGTAATTTTGGGAACAAGGTGAGCCAGGGACCCCCAATCTAAAGGTCATACGAGTTCCCCTTATCGCCTTTTGCTCATCAATACCATCCCTTGATCGGTTTACCACCCCGTGACACACTGAACCAGTAGGAGCCGCAGGAAGATGTGAGCTCAGAGCTGAGCTTTCTAGACTCCTTAGGATTCTGCCTTCATCACTTTCTTGGGATTTCTGTTTCTGTCTCGGCAGGAAGACGCTGCAATCTCAGGTTGTCTCGGATCCGCTGGAGCAGGAGCTCAGTTTGCCGCTAACTCTCCTGCAGAAGGTGACGGGGGAGGTGATGACCACAGATGATGATGTGACGGTAAATAGTGGAATCTACACAATGCGGTATTAGATACAAAGTATCAGACTAGAAACAACCAACACATGAGAACGAGCAGCCGGTGTGTTGGTTAGATACATATTCAGAGAATAGGTTCAGTCAATGAATTACACATTCGTACGGATTAGATACAAATGAATTGGAAGTCTCAAAAATTGCAGACCTGTATGGTAATAAGATACAAACTGATGGGTGATTAGAGGTGATCAATGGGATTTAGATCCGGTCATTGCTGACACTTCAGGTCTCTCCAGCACTTTGTTTCCTCCATTTCTGGGACTTCTTGATGTCTTTTCTCTGACCTCCCCCATATGTGACTGTAGGTCCTGTGCTCTTCTCTCTGACCTCCCCATATGTGACTGTAGGTCCTGTGTTCTTTTCTCTGCCCTCCCCCATATGTGACTGTAGGTCCTGTGCTCTTCTCTCTAACCTCACCCCTATGTGACTGTGGGTCCTGTGCTCTTTTCTCTAACCTCACCCCTATGTGACTGTAGGTCCTGTGCTCTTTTCTTTGCCTCCCCCATATGTTACTGTGTGTCCTGTGCTCTTTTCTCTGACCTCCACTATATGTGACTGTAGGTCCTGTGCTCTTTTCTCTGACCGCCTCCATATCTGACTGTAGGTCCTGTGATCTTTTCTCTGACCTCCCCCATATGTGACTGTAGGTCCTGTGCTCTTTTCTCTGACCTCCCCCATATGTGACTGTAGGTCCTGTGCTCTTTTCTCCTACCTCCCCCATATGTGACTGTAGGTCCTATGCTCTTTTATCTGACCTCCCCCATATGTGACTGTAGGTCCTGTGTTCTTTTCTCTGACCTCCCCCATATGTGACTGTAGCTCTTGTGCTCTTTTCTCTGACCTCCTCCATATGTGACTGTAGGTCCTGTGCTTTTTTCTCTGACCTCCCCCATGTGTGACTGTAGGTCCTGTGCTCTTTTCTCTGACCTCCCCCATATGTGACTGTAGGTCCTGTGCTCTTTTCTCTGACCTCCCCCATATGTGACTGTAGGTCCTGTGCTCTTTTTTCTGACCTCCCCCATATGTGACTGTAGGTCCTGTGTTATTTTCTCTGACCTCCCCCATATGTGACTGTAGCTCCTGTGCTCTTTTCTCTGACCTCCCCCATATGTGACTGTAGGTCCTGTGTTCTCTTCTCTCTGACCTCCCCCATATGTGACTGTAGGTCTTGTGCTCTTTTCTCTGACCTCCCCCATATGTGACTGTAGGTCTTGTGCTCTTTTCTCTCACCTCCCTCATATGTGACTGTAGGTCCTGTGCTCTTTTCTCTGACCTCCCCCATATGTGACTGTATGTCCTGTGCTCTTTTCTTTGCCCTCCCCCATATGTGACTGTAGGTCCTGTGCTCTTTTCTTTGCCCTCCCCCATATGTTACTGTGGGTCCTGTGCTTTTTTCTCTGACCTCCCCCATATGTGACTGTAGGTCCTGTGCTCTTTTCCCTGCCCTCCCCATATGTGACTGTAGGTCCTGTGTTCTTTTCTCTGACCTCCCCCATATGTGACTGTAGCTCTTGTGCTCTTTTCTCTGACCTCCCCCATATGTGACTGTAGGTCCTATGCTCTTTTATCTGACCTCCCCATATGTGACTGTAGGTCCTGTGTTCTTTTCTCTGACCTCCCCCATATGTGACTGTAGCTCTTGTGCTCTTTTCTCTGACCTCCTCCATATGTGACTGTAGGTCCTGTGCTTTTTTCTCTGACCTCCCCCATGTGTGACTGTAGGTCCTGTGCTCTTTTCTCTGACCTCCCCCATATGTAACTGTAGGTCCTGTGCTCTTTTCTCTGACCTCCCCCATATGTGACTGTAGGTCCTGTGCTCTTTTTTCTGACCTTCCCCGTATGTGACTGTAGGTCCTGTGTTCTTTTCTCTGACCTCCCCCATATGTGACTGTAGCTCCTGTGCTCTTTCTCTGACCTCCCCCATATGTGACTGTAGGTCCTGTGTTCTCTTCTCTCTGACCTCCCCCATATGTGACTGTAGGTCCTGTGTTCTTTTCTCTGACCTCCCCATATGTGACTGTAGCTCTTGTGCTCTTTTCTCTGACCTCCTCCATATGTGACTGTAGTCCTGTGCTTTTTTCTCTGACCTCCCCCATGTGTGACTGTAGGTCCTGTGCTCTTTTCTCTGACCTCCCCCATATGTGACTGTAGGTCCTGTGCTCTTTTCTCTGACCTCCCCCATATGTGACTGTAGGTCCTGTGCTCTTTTTTCTGACCTTCCCATATGTGACTGTAGTCCTGTGTTCTTTTCTCTGACCTCCCCCATATGTGACTGTAGGTTCTGTGCTCTTTTCTCTGACCTCCCCCATATGTGACTGTATGTCCTGTGCTCTTTTCTTTGCCCTCCCCCATATGTGACTGTAGGTCCTGTGCTCTTTTCTTTGCCCTCCCCCATATGTTACTGTGGGTCCTGTGCTCTTTTCTCTGACCTCCCCCATATGTGACTGTAGGTCCTGTGCTCTTTTCCCTGCCCTCCCCATATGTGACTGTAGGTCCTGTGCTCTTTTCTCTGACCTCTCCCATATGTGACTGTAGGTTCTGTGCTCTTTTCTCTGACCTCCTCCATATGTGACTGTAGGTCCTGTGCTCTTTTATCTGACCTCCCCCATATGTGACTGTAGGTCCTGTGTTCTCTTCTCTGACCTCCCCCATATGTGACTGTAGGTCTTGTGCTCTTTTCTCTGACCTCCGCCATATGTGACTGTAGGTCTTGTGCTCTTTTCTCTGACCTCCCCCATATGTGACTGTAGGTTCTGTGCTCTTTTCTCTGACTTCCCCCATATGTGACTGTAGGTTCTGTGCTCTTTTCTTCACCTCCCTCATATGTGACTGTAGGTCCTGTGCTCTTTTCTCTGACCTCCCCCATATGTGACTGTATGTCCTGTGCTCTTTTCTTTGCCCTCCCCATATGTGACTGTAGGTCCTGTGCTCTTTTCTTTGCCCTCCCCCATATGTTACTGTGGGTCCTGTGCTCTTTTCTCTGACCTCCCCCATATGTGACTGTAGGTCCTGTGCTCTTTTCCCTGCCCTCCCCATATGTGACTGTAGGTCCTGTGTTCTTTTCTCTGACCTCCCCCATATGTGACTGTAGCTCTTGTGCTCTTTTCTCTGACCTCCCCCATATGTGACTGTAGGTCCTATGCTCTTTTATCTGACCTCCCCCATATGTGACTGTAGGTCCTGTGTTCTTTTCTCTGACCTCCCCCATATGTGACTGTAGCTCTTGTGCTCTTTTCTCTGACCTCCTCCATATGTGACTGTAGGTCCTGTGCTTTTTCTCTGACCTCCCCCATGTGTGACTGTAGGTCCTGTGCTCTTTTCTCTGACCTCCCCCATATGTGACTGTAGGTCCTGTGCTCTTTTCTCTGACCTCCCCCATATGTGACTGTAGGTCCTGTGCTCTTTTTTCTGACCTTCCCCATATGTGACTGTAGGTCCTGTGTTCTTTTCTCTGACCTCCCCCATATGTGACTGGAGCTCCTGTGCTCTTTTCTCTGACCTCCCCCATATGTGACTGTAGGTCCTGTGTTCTCTTCTCTCTGACCTCCCCATATGTGACTGTAGGTCCTGTGTTCTTTTCTCTGACCTCCCCCATATGTGACTGTAGCTCTTGTGCTCTTTTCTCTGACCTCCTCCATATGTGACTGTAGGTCCTGTGCTTTTTCTCTGACCTCCCCCATGTGTGACTGTAGGTCCTGTGCTCTTTTCTCTGATCTCCCCCATATGTGACTGTAGGTCCTGTGCTCTTTTCTCTGACCTCCCCATATGTGACTGTAGGTCCTGTGTTCTTTTCTCTGACCTCCCCCATTTTCTCTGACCTCCCCCATATGTGATTGTAGGTTCTGTGCTCTTTTCTCTGACCTCCCCCATATGTGACTGTATGTCCTGTGCTCTTTTCTTTGCCCTCCCCCATATGTGACTGTAGGTCCTGTGCTCTTTTCTTTGCCCTCCCCCATATGTTACTGTGGGTCCTGTGCTTTTTTCTCTGACCTCCCCATATGTGACTGTAGGTCCTGTGCTCTTTTCCCTGCCCTCCCCATATGTGACTGTAGGTCCTGTGCTCTTTTCTCTGACCTCCCCCATATGTGACTGTAGGTTCTGTGCTCTTTTCTCTGACCTCCTCGATATGTGACTGTAGGTCCTGTGCTCTTTTCTCTGACCTCCCCCATATGTGACTGTAGGTCCTGTGCTCTTTTCTCTGACCTCCCCCATATGTGACTGTAGGTCCTGTGCTCTTTTCTCTGACCTCCACCATATGTGACTGTAGATCCTGTGCTCTTTTCTCTGACCTCCCTCATATATGACTGTAGGTCCTGTGCTCTTTTCTCTGACCTCCCCCATATGTGACTGTAGGTCCTGTGCTCTTTTCTCTGACCTCCCCCATATGTGACTGTAGGTCCTGTGCTCTTTTCTCTGACCTCCCCCATATGTGACTGTAGGTCCTGTGCTCTTTTCTCTGACCTCCCCCATATGTGACTGTAGGTCCTGTGCTCTTTTCTCTGACCTCCCCATATGTGACTGTAGGTCCTGTGCTCTTTTCTCTGACTTCCCCCATATGTGGCTGTAGGTCCTGTACTCTTTTCTCTGACCTCATCCATATGTGACTGTAGGTCTTGTGCTCTTTTCTCTGACCTCCACCATATGTGACTGTAGGTCCTGTGCTCTTTTCTCTGACCTCCCCCATATGTGACTGTAGGTCCTGTGCTCTTTTCTCTGACCTCCTCCATATGTGACTGTAGGTCCTGTGCTCTTTTTCTCTCACCTCTCCCATATGTGACTGTAGGTCCTGTGCTCTTTTTCTCTCGCCTCCCCCATATGTGACTGTAGGTCCTGTGCTCTTTTCTCTGACCTCCCCCATATGTGACTGTAGGTCCTGTGCTCTTTTCACTGACCTCCCCCATATGTGACTGCAGGTCCTATACACTTTTTCTGTCAGGTTTTACCTGCATAACTCTGAAATTGTAATAACTGATCCCCCGTATCGGTATTACCACTGATGTGGGTTCACGGATCAGTGATAATACCAGGTGGGAGTAGACAATTTCGCCCGTCTTCATGCCTGTTTTTGCTGGATCTAGGGCCAAATGACATACCCCTAGGGGGCCGCGTGTCATTTGGAACTGCGTTCTGGGCAAGTGCAGCTCCAAAACCAATGGGATCCAGAGTCTGCCGGATCTGGGTTCCATTTGGCACATTGTGATTTCACACGTGGTGCTCTGGATCCCGGTGCTTCCGATGCACACGGGCACACCCGGATCAGGGAACAAAGTGCAAAACCGGATACACCTGTAAGTTCATCCGGCCCCACTGAAAGTCAATAGGGCTGAACAGTGATGCAGGTGCGCCCAGATCAAGCTGGAAACACACGGAAACCGAAAACCGTCAGTGTGAGACCAGAAGATGTCCGAGAATACAAGAGCCCAGCCCTGCTCCCTCCACATCATAGTAACGTCTCCTCCATCCTCCGCTCTCTGCTGCAGGAGTCTGGAGGCGCTCGGTGACAGGAGGAGCAATGGAGGGACTAATGGAATAAGACTTTCCCATCTTCTTTATTGCAGGTTCAGCCTTTATCCGGATTCACCGACGTCCCGGAGATTTCTGTGGCTTCTGTGAGATTGATCCAAGAACACCAGACGTGCGGCCCCTCGAGTCACGTCCTGAGGCAGGTACAGACCCCCAGAGTCATGGTACTGATATACACTGGGGGACACAGGTCCAATTGGGCCATTACTGTCCAGGCCCCTGTGGTGTCACCACTGATAATATGGTGTCAGTATTCTAAGGGCCCTTTCACATCAGCGTTTTTTCCAAATCGCGGCAGATGCGATGAAAAAAACCGCATCTGCCGCGATTACCGCATACCGGCTGCACTTGTGGCGCGGTTGCGGTAAACACCATACAAGGTATAGGCGGACTTGTGGCAGGTGCGGCAAGTGCGGTTTTGCCACTTGCGGCAGGTGCGGCAAGTGCGGTTTTGCCACTTGCGGCAGGTGCGGCCGCGAAAAAAAACGCAGCTGACAGCATTTTTTTTCGCGGCCGCACCTGCCGCAAGTGGCAAAACCGCACTTGCCGCACCTGCCACAAGACCGCCTATACCTTGTATGGTGTTTACCGCAACCGCACCGCAACCGCGCCACAAGTGCAGCCGGTATGCGGTAATCGCGGCAGATGCGGTTTGAAAAAAACGCTGATGTGAAAGGGCCCTAATACTGGTATAGGAGTAATATGGCCATAGTCATTGTGTGGTGAACTGGACCTACAGCAGCGGGAGAGCAGTAATATTATGGCGCCAGTATTGTAGTATTAATGTAGTAGTGATCCTCTGGATCCTCCTCGCCTGGAGCCGATGATAACAGCTCAGATTCAATTGATCCATCACAGATTGGATGATTGGATCAATGTTATCAGAACAAAGAGCGAACTACATCTATACACCAAAATGTGTCATTGGCTACTAAACTGCTGTATCTAAGCTTCTATATATATATATATATATATATATGCTATACTGTGTATCTAAGCCTATCATGTCAGATACTGTCCGCTTAATGCCTTTATCTAATACCACCATGTGTGATACTGACTGCTGAGCTGTGTATCTAATCCTATCCTGTGTGATACTGTCTGCTGAGCTGTGTATCTAACTAATCCTCTCCTGTGTAATACTGTCTGATGAGCTGTGTATCTAATCCTATCCTGTGTTATACTGGCTGCTGAGCTGTGTATCTAATCCTATCCTGTGTGATACTGTCTGCTGAGCTGTGTATCTAATCCTCTCCTGTGTGATACTGTCTGCTGAGCTGTGTATCTAATCCTATCCTGTGTGATACTGTCTGCTGAGCTGTGTATCTAATTCTATCCTGTGTGATACTGTCTGCTGAGCTGTGTATCTAATCCTCTCCTGTGTGATACTGTCTGCTGAGCTGTGTATCTAATCCTCTCCTGTGTGATACTGTCTGCTGAGCAGTGTATCTAATCCTATCCTGTGTTATACTGGCTGCTGAGCTGTGTATCTAATCCTATCCTGTGTGATACTGTCTGCTGAGCTGTGTATCTAATCCTCTCCTGTGTGATACTGTCTGCTGAGCTGTGTATCTAATCCTATCCTGTGTGATACTGTCTGCTGAGCTGTGTATCTAATTCTATCCTGTGTGATACTGTCTGCTGAGCTGTGTATCTAATCCTCTCCTGTGTGATACTGTCTGCTGAGCTGTGTATCTAATCCCATCGTGTGTGATACTGTCTGCTGAGCTGTGTATCTAATCCTCTCCTGTGTGATACTGTCTGCTGAGCTGTGTATCTAATCCTCTCCTGTGTGATACTGTCTGCTGAGCTGTGTATCTAATCCTCTCCTGTGTGATACTGTCTGCTGAGCTGTGTATCTAATCCTCTCCTGTGTGATACTGTCTGCTGAGCTGTGTATCTAATCCTCTCCTGTGTGATACTGTCTGCTGAGCTGTGTATCTAATCCCATCATGTGTGATACTGTCTGCTGAGCTGTGTATCTAATCCTATCCTGTGTGATACTGTCTGCTGAGCTGTGTATCTAATCCTATGTGATACTGTCTGCTGAGCTGTGTATCTAATCCTCTCCTGTGTGATACTGTCTGCTGAGCTGTGTATCTAATCCTATCTGTGTGATACTGTCTGCTGAGCTGTGTATCTAATCCTCTCCTGTGTGATACTGTCTGCTGAGCTGTGTATCTAATCCTATCCTGTGTGATACTGTCTGCTGAGCTGTGTATCTAATCCTCTCCTGTGTGATACTGTCTGCTGAGCTGTGTATCTAATCCTCTCCTGTGTGATACTGTCTGCTGAGCTGTGTATCTAATCCTCTCCTGTGTGATACTGTCTGCTGAGCTGTGTATCTATCTATCCTCCTGTGTGATACTGTCTGCTGAGCTGTGTATCTAATCCTATCCTGTGTGATACTGTCTGCTGAGCTGTATCTAATCCTATCCTGTGTGATACTGTCTGCTGAGATCTGTGTATCTAATCCTGTCCTGTGTGATACTGTCTGCTGAGCTGTGTATCTAATCCTATCCTGTGTGATACTGTCTGCTGAACTGTATCTAATCCTCTCCTGTGTGATACTGTCTCCTGAACTGTGTATCTAATCCTATCCTGTGTGATACTGTCTGCTGAGCTTTGTATCTAATCCTATCCTGTGTGATACTGTCTGCTTTACTTTATCTACTTTTCCACAAGCTGCATTACCTAAGAATGGCCACAAGATGGCGCCATGTCACACATTTCCAGCCTGGACCATTCTCATCCTATGACAATTAGCGGCTTTTTTTCCTATAAGAAATAACAGAATTTTCTCTCTTTGATGTTATTTCCCAGCGTCAGTCGGTGGAGATGATCCCAGTCGCACACGTGCAGTACGGATACAGGGGGAAGGAGCTGTGGTGCCACGTGTACGGCCTGGAGCGCAGGGTCTTCGCTCCGCGCAGGCTCCAGGGTCTCGGTTGCTCAGTTATGTGAGATTGGGGTGTTCATGTTATACAGAAGTCATTGCTTCTCCTATGAGGCTGCAGTCGCTCGCAGACAAAGCTTTAATGCTCTACAGTGTTACCTGCCGGCAGATTGCAGCATAGTGTGAACCCTGCATCATAGAGAACAAAGTAATCACCCAATACAGCGATCACTCCCCGATACCGCACTCACCTGAGAGCAATGGGGGCCACACATGGGACACTTGGGACTTTTGCACTTTTTTTTCATTAAAGGGTTTTTTCCCCACAACCAAAGCTGATTTTAATCAATAGATCTTGGAATAATAAGAATTTCCATAATTGGATGTGATTAAAAATAATGTTCCTGTGCTGAGATAATCCGTTATACTTACACTGTGGGGTCAGTCTACACTTCTGCCGTGATTGTGTCCTGTCATGCGATTGGCCAGCACAAGTTCCAGGCGCCATATTTGAACACCCAAGTGATGGGTGTTCAGATATGGCGCGGCTGGCGTTATGAGACCACCAGCAGTACCGCCGATAGCCCACAGCGACGCCACCCGAAAAGACCTTCCCCCACTAACCTGTTACCAAAGCCCGACGCCAGCTATCACCCCCCGCCCGCCACGATAAGCTTAAGCTCACCTACAGGACCTGTGGTGATGTCACGGTCATGGGCGGAGCCAGATCACATGACTGTGATGTCACCACAGGTCCTGTAATGGACAGAGACCAGTCAGGTGCTGCAGCCCCAAACCCGACTCACACTACAGCTCACTCTGCCCACTCTTGCCCTACTCTGCCCACTCATCACACTCTCCACCCTGCTCAGTGCACTCCCAGACCGCTCTCCCCCTGCTCAGTGCACTCCCAGACCGCTCTCACCCTGCTCAGTGCACTCCCAGACCGCTCTCCCCCTGCTCAGTGCACTCCCAGACCGCTCTCCACCCTGCTCAGTGCACTCCCAGACCGCTCTCACCCTGCTCAGTGCACTCCCAGACCGCTCTCCCCTGCTCAGTGCACTCCCAGACCGCTCTCACCCTGCTCAGTGCACTCCCAACCGCTCTCACCCTGCTCAGTGCACTCCCACACCGCTCTCACCCTGCTCAGTGCACTCCCAGACCCTCTCACCCTGCTCAGTGCACTCCCAGACCGCTCTCACCCTGCTCAGTGCACTCCCAGACCGCTCTCACCCTGCTCAGTGCACTCCCAGACCGCTCTCACCCTGCTCAGTGCACTCCCAGACCCCTCTCACCCTGCTCAGTGCACTCCCAGACCGCTCTCACCTGCTCAGTGCACTCCAGACCGCTCTCCCCTGCTCAGTGCACTCCCAACCGCTCTTCCCCTGCTCAGTGCACTCCCACACCGCTCTCACCCTGCTCAGTGCACTCCCACAGACCGCTCTCACCCTGCTCAGTGACCCACGCTCCACCCTCTTTGCCTGCTCCCTCCTTCTAATGCACTCTCACCTCACTCTCACCCCATCAGCCCACTATCAGACAGCTCTCACACCACTCAGGCCACTCACACTCTGCTCAGCTCACTCTCACCTCACTCAGCCCACTCTTTCTTCGCTCTGCCTGCTCTCACCTCATCAGCCTGCTCAGGCCGCTCTGACCCTTCTCTGCCTGGTCTCACCCCGCTCAGCCATCTTTCACCCCACTCAACCTGCTCTCACCTCGCTCATCCCGCTGTTAGCTCAGCTCTACCCGCAGAGCCTGCATACTCCACTCACCCGCTCTCTGCTCACTCCACAGCCCGCCACCGTCCTCTAATTTGTGCCACTGCTGCATGAGAGCGATCGGTGGGCAGAGAGGTAGCACCGGGGGAAAGAGAGCAAGGGGAAAAAACAGCGGACAAGGAGGAGTCTTGGCTACAGCTCCCAGCACCTCCGTGCCCACCCCCATCGTGATGTCACCACCCTCCTAATGTGAAAACACTGGGTTCTCATCTAGTCTTATATATGTGTCCCTGCTGTGTACTGTGTAATGGATGTGTCTGACCGTACAGGAACATGGTCTGATCATATCACATTTCCTGGGCAGGGGAGGACACAAAAGAGTATACAGACATTACAGCCGGAGATAAAGAATATAAGAGTATGCAGACATTACAGCCGGGGATCACAGAATATAAGAGTATACAGACATTACAGCTGGGGATCACAGAATATAAGAGTATACAGACATTACAGCCGAGGACCACAGAATATAAGAGTATACAGACATTACAGCCAGGGATCACAGAATATAAGAGTGTACAGACATTACAGCCGGGGATCACAGAATATAAGAGTATACAGACATTACAGCCGGGGATCACAGAATATAAGAGTATACAGACATTACAGCCAGGGATCACAGAATATAAGAGTATACAGACATTACAGCCGGGATCATAGAATATAAGAGTATACAGACATTACAGCCGGGGATCACAGAATATAAGAGTATACAGACATTACAGCCGGGGATCACAGAATATAAGAGTATACAGACATTACAGCCGGGGATCACAGAATATAAGAGTATACAGACATTACAGCCAGGGATCACAGAATATAATAGTATACAGACATTACAGCTGGGATCACAGAATATAAGAGTGTACAGACATTACAGCCAGCGATCACAGAATATAAGAGTATACAGACATTACAGCTGGGGATCACAGAATATAAGAGTATACAGACATTACAGCCGGGGATCACAGAATATAAGAGTATACAGACATTACAGCCGGGGATCACAGAATATAAGAGTATACAGACATTACAGCCGGGATCACAGAATATAAGAGTATACAGACATTACAACCGAGGATCACAGAATATAAGAGTATACAGACATTACTTCCGGGGATCACAGAATATAAGAATATACAGACATTACAGCTGGGGATCACAGAATATAAGAGTATACAGACATTACATCCGGGGATCACAGAATATAAGAATATACAGACATTACAGCTGGGGATCACAGAATACAAGAGTATACAGACATTACAGCTGGGGATCACAGAATATAAGAGTATACAGACATTACAGCCGGGGATCACAGAATATAAGAGTATACAGACATTACAGCCTGGGATCACAGAATATAAGAGTATACAGACATTACAGCCGGGGATCACAGAATATAAGAGTATACAGACATTACAGCCGGGGATCACAGAATATAAGAGTATACAGGCATTACAGCCGGGGATCACAGAATATAAGAGTATACAGACATTACAGCCGGGGATCACAGAATATAAGAGTATACAGACATTACAGCTGAGGATCACAGAATATAAGAGTATATAGACATTACAGCCGGGATCACAGAATATAAGAGTATACAGACATTACAGCTGGGGATCACAGAATATAAGAGTATACAGACATTACAGCTGGGATCACAGAATATAAGAGTGTACAGACATTACAGCCAGTGATCACAGAATATAAGAGTATACAGACATTACAGCTGGGGATCACAGAATATAAGAGCATACAGACATTACAGCCGGGGATCACAGAATATAAGAGTGTACAGACATTACAGCCGGGGATCACAGAATATAAGAGTGTACAGACATTACAGCCAGGATCACAGAATATAAGAGTATACAGACATTACAGCCAGGGATCACAGAATATAAGAGTATACAGACATTACAGCCGGGGATCACAGAATATAAGAGTATACAGACATTACAGCCGGGATCACAGAATATAAGAGTCTACAGACATTACAGCCGGGCATCACAGAATATAAGAGTATACAGACCTTACATCCGGGGATCACAGAATATAAGAGTATACAGACATTACAGCCGGGGATCACAGAATATAAGAGTATACAGACATTACAACCAGGGATCACAGAATATAAGAGTATACAGATAATTACACCTTTACCCTTCCCTTAAGCCAATCAATATGCACCATTCTGAATAATTTTGCATGAAAACATGCAATAAATACAAGAGACTTAAAACAAACACAATGTATTGGCCTCTAGCTACAATCATTACAAGTGTCCAGCAGGTGGCGCCAGTGCATTAATAACCTGCTGCAGCCTCTTATAACTTGTGTGCAGGGATAGGCCCAGTGCACACAGCCTTTTTTATAGTTTTTTTTCTGTATGTTTTAGTGCAGTTTTGTCGCAAACCTGCATGACAATCCTTATGCAGCGAAGTCACTGAGAGTCCTGAGGTTTTGTGCACATGTTGCTTCTTTTCCTTGCAGATTTGGTGCAGAAATAAATCTGCATTGTCAATTCTTGCAGCGTTTTTGCACCACAGAATGCACAAATTGCATCACAAATGTTTTTTTCAGCCCGGAGATGCAGATTTAGTGCAGACATTTACAGGTTAATATGTATATTTTGGGTATAATTGTCTAAATATTTCCAACTAAGGTAAAATCCCTTTAATCCGACTATAGACGGCCGTTATATCACAATGTATCAGTCTGTGTGATGTCATCACTATATACCTGATATATGATGTCATGCCGGGATGAGGGAGGAGCTTCTGTCCGGCTAACGATATTTTAATATTATAAATTAAATAAACATTGTATCTGCTGGAATCATTGTGTGCCGGACTGATTTCTACTTTGTTGAAACTTTTGCTTTCCACCTTGTGATGTCATCGCTTTATACCTTCTGATGTCATCGCTTTATACCTTGTGATGTCATCGCTTTATACCTCGTGATATCATCGCTTTAACCTTGTGATGTCATCGCTTTATTGTGATGTCATCGCTTTATACCTTGTGATGTCATCGCTTTATACCTTCTGATATCATCGCTTTATACCTTGTGATGTCATCGCTTTATACCTTGTGATGTCATCGCTTTATACCTTCTGATATCATCGCTTTATACCTTCTGATATCATCGCTTATACCTTGTGATGTCATCGCTTTATACTTGTTATGTCATCGCTTTATACCTCATGATGTCATCGCTTTATACCTTGTGATGTCATCGCTTTATCATTGTGATTCATCGCCTTATACCTTGTGTTCAGAGTGATGCTCACATGGCAGAGTCACTCCCCAGCTGTCGCTGACCCCGCACCGCCCGCCGCCATCACTGACGTCATTAATTCCAAAATCATCTCTTAAATACTAACATATGAGCATGAGATTGGCCTGGGGCCGGGCGAGGAGCCGCTGACTGAGATACAGCTTCCACCTCCGGTACCGGACAGCCGGTGATTACCGGATCTGCAGCCCAGGATGAACCCCGATACTGGGATCATCAAAGCATAACATGGATCACAATACCAATCTGACCCCAGATCCCTGAGAGCGGCTCAGAGCAGGGCGTAACCACAACAGGTGCAGGGGTTACAGTCCAACCCGGCCCTGGAGCCCAAAGTCCCTTCACATTACACCACTGGCTCCTATGTAAATAGGAGACACAACTGATGTCAGGAGAACCAGTGACCTACAGCAGGTACAGAAAACTGACCAAAGGCAAGAAAAGTAAGAGTGTGTCTGCACAAGATCTTACATCTGGACAACACAAACATAGGAAACAGCAAGACAATCAGCTGAACAATGAGTGCAGCTCTGGAGTATAATACAGGAGGTAACTCAGGATCAGTAATGTAATGTATGTACACAGTGTCTGTACCAGAGAATAGTGAGTGCAGCTCTGGAGTATAATACAGGAGGTAACTCAGGATCAGTAATGTAATGTATGTACACAGTGACTGCACCAGCAGAATAGTGAGTGCAGCTCTGGAGTATGATACAGGAGGTAACTCAGAATCAGTAATGTAATGTATGTACACAGTGACTGCACCAGCAGAATAGTGAGTGCAGCTCTGGAGTATAATACAGGAGGTAACTCAGGATCAGTAATGTAATGTATGTACACAGTGACTGCACCAGCAGAATAGTGAGCGCAGCTCTGGAGTATAATACAGGAGGTAACTCAGGATCAGTAATGTAATGTATGTACACAGTGACTGCACCAGCAGAATAGTGAGTGCAGATCTGGAGTATAATACAGGAGGTAACTCAGGATCAGTAATGTAATGTATGTACACAGTGACTGCACCAGCAGAATAGTGAGTGCAGCTCTGGAGTATAATACAGGAGGTAACTCAGGATCAGTAATGTAATGTATGTACACAGTGACTGCACCAGCAGAATAGTGAGTGCAGCTCTGGAGTATAATACAGGGGTAACTCAGGATCAGTAGTGTAATGTGTGTACACAGTGACTGCACCAGCAGAATAGTGAGTGCAGCTCTGGAGTATAATACAGGAGGTAACTCAGGATCAGTAATGTAATGTATGTACACAGTGACTGCACCAGCAGAATAGTGAGTGCAGCTCTGGAGTATAATACAGGAGGTAACTCAGGATCAGTAATGTAATGTATGTACACAGTGACTGCACCAGCAGAATAGTGAGTGCAGCTCTGGAGTATAATACAGGAGGTAACTCAGGATCAGTAATGTAATGTATGTACACAGTGACAGCACCAGCAGAATAGTGAGTGCAGCTCTGGAGTATAATACAGGAGGTAACTCAGGATCAGTAATGTAATGTATGTACACAGTGACTGCACCAGCAGAATAGTGAGTGCAGCTCTGGAGTATAATACAGGAGGTAACTCAGGATCAGTAACGTAATGTATGTACACAGTGACTGCACCAGCAGAATAGTGAGTGCAGCTCTGGAGTATAATACAGGAGGTAACTCAGGATCAGTAACGTAATGTATGTACACAGTGACTGCACCAGCAGAATAGTGAGTGCAGCTCTGGAGTATAATACAGGAGGTAACTCAGGATCAGTAACTGTAATGTATGTACACAGTGACTGCACCAGCAGAATAGTGAGTGCGGCTCTGGGTATAATACAGGAGGTAACTCAGGATCAGTAATGTAATGTATGTACACAGTGACTGCACCAGCAGAATAGTGAGTGCGGCTCTGGGTATAATACAGGAGGTAACTCAGGATCAGTAATGTAATGTATGTACACAGTGACTGCACCAGCAGAATAGTGAGTGCAGCTCTGGAGGATAATACAGGAGGTAACTCAGGATCAGTAATGTAATGTATGTACACAGTGATTGCACCAGCAGAATAGTGAGTGCAGCTCTGGAGGATAATACAGGATGTAACTCAGGATCAGTAATGTAATGTATGTACACAGTGATTGCACCAGCAGAATAGTGAGTGCAGCTCTGGAGTATAATACAGGATGTAACTCAGGATCAGTAATGTAATGTATGTACACAGTGATTGCACCAGCAGAATAGTGAGTGCAGCTCTGGAGGATAATACAGGATGTAACTCAGGATCAGTAATGTAATGTATGTACACAGTGACTGCACCAGCAGAATAGTGAGTGCAGCTCTGGAGTATAATACAGGAGGTAACTCAGGATCAATAATGTATGTACACAGTGACTGCTCCAGCAGAATAGTGAGTGCTGCTCTGGAGTATAATACAGGAGGTAACTCAGGATCAGTAATGTAATGTATGTACACAGTGACTGCTCCAGCAGAATAGTGAGTGCAGCTCTGGAGTATAATACAGGAGGTAACTCAGGATCAGTAATGTAATGTATGTACACAGTGACTGCACCAGCAGAATAGTGAGTGCAGCTCTGGGGAATAATACAGGAGGTAACTCAGGATCAGTAATGTAATGTATGTACACAGTGACTGCACCAGCAGAATAGTGAGTGCAGCTCTGGAGTATAATACAGGAGGTAACTCAGGACCAGTAATGTAATGTATGTACACAGTGACTGCACCAGCAGAATAGTGAGTGCAGCTCTGGAGTATAATACAGGAGGTAACTCAGGGTCAGTAATGTAATGTATGTACATAGTGACTGCACCAGCAGAATAGTGAGTGCAGCTCTGGAGTATAATACAGGAGGTAACTCAGGATCAGTAATGTAATGTATGTACACAGTGACTGCTCCAGCAGAATAGTGAGTGCAGCTCTGGAGTATAATACAGGAGGTAACTCAGGATCAGTAATGTAATGTATGTACACAGTGACTGCACCAGCAGAATAGTGAGTGCAGCTCTGGGGAATAATACAGGAGGTAACTCAGGATCAGTAATGTAATGTATGTACACAGTGACTGCACCAGCAGAATAGTGAGTGCAGCTCTGGAGTATAATACAGGAGGTAACTCAGGACCAGTAATGTAATGTATGTACACAGTGACTGCACCAGCAGAATAGTGAGTGCAGCTCTGGAGTATAATACAGGAGGTAACTCAGGGTCAGTAATGTAATGTATGTACACAGTGACTGCACCAGCAGAATAGTGAGTGCAGCTCTGGAGTATAATACAGGAGGTAACTCAGGATCAGTAATGTAATGTATGTACATAGTGACTGCACCAGCAGAATAGTGAGTGCGGCTCTGGAGTATAATACAGGAGGTAACTCAGGATCAGTAATGTAATGTATGTACACAGTGACTGCACCAGCAGAATAGTGAGTGCAGCTCTGGAGTATAATACAGGAGGTAACTCAGGATCAGTAATGTAATGTATGTACACAGTGACCAGCAGAATAGTGAGTGCAGCTCTGGAGTATAATACAGGAGGTTACTCAGGATCAGTAATGTAATGTATGTACACAGTGACTGCACCAGCAGAATAGTGAGTGCAGCTCTGGAGTATAATACAGGAGGTAACTCAGGATCAGTAATGTAATGTATGTACACAGTGACTGCACCAGCAGAATAGTGAGTGCAGCTCTGGAGTATAATACAGGAGGTAACTCAGGATCAGTAATGTAATGTATGTACACAGTGACTGCACCAGCAGAATAGTGAGCGCAGATCTGGAGATTTTAGTGTTATTTTTCTGTATAATATAAGAGATTCCTCCTTAGCGGCTGGTGTTTGCCTTCTGCTCCTTGTTATGTGCTTTTCTTTGCAGTTTTCTTTTTCTGCTTCCTGAGCCCTGAAGAATGTAAATTGTTCTTATTCAGGATTTCAGCTCTTGTCTTCCGGAAATCAAAGCTCTCAAGTGTAAAATTCCCTTCTTTGCAGCAGATTCCACATTCACAGAGGGTTAACACTAATCATTCTGAAAGCTTTATACTGTACTGTACATTCCTCCTGCACTGAAGGTTTGCTACAATGTATCGGTACAGGTGAGGATTATTCAGACTGGATAGAAATGAAGCAAACGTTCAGCTGTGAGTAGTTTTGAATGACTTGAACGTAAAAGGGGACATAACTACACCCGGGCCCTGGAGCCTAGGGGGCCCCAAAAGTCCTTTTGGCCTGTAGAAAAAGACTAATGCTATTAAAGATTTGCAATAATTGGGGGCCCTGTTGGAGCTTTTGCATCAGGGCCCATGAACTTCAGGTTACCCCACTGACAGTGGCCCCTCAAGGGCTGGGCCCCTTACACCCTCCAATCTATACATACTCCCTGTGCCGGATCATGTACGTGATTCAGTGGATTCTTAGGATTCCTTGTAAGATCTCACACCATATTTTGCGCCTTCGAGGTCCGCAGGTCACCGTCGCCCCAGAATACTCCCATATTCTGTAATTAGATTGAGCACATTCCTCCTCATGCCTCAGTTTGGAGGAGACGGAGACACAGAAATGAAGAAAAGTCGAATCTTAAGGAGGAGAAAAGTGAAGGCAACATTCCGTCCTTTGAAGTCTGTGGTTGGAGGTTTATAAGCTGAGATCCATTAGTTGGGGCGACGCCGATGACCCCCATCGCCTCCCTCATATCACCTCCAATCTCTGGGAAGACGATGGAAACACATGATGTCTGAGCCAAAGTATTTTAGAGGGAAGCAGTTAGTGAATTAAAGAAACAATAACTGTTCCCATACAGAGATAAGTTTGTCCTGATCATTAGAGGATCAGGACTGTGCCTGGACGATCAACATCATTGTCATGTGCGGAGTCTGGCAAGTCATGACCAGGATGGAAACCTTTAAAGGGAACCTGTCTTATCCTTTTTTGTTATTTTGATCATGCAGTGTTCACTAATAACCTTGTTTTTCTAAATCATATTCATCCCAAAAAAATGTTAGATACTTACATATTTTCCTTAGCTAGCTGAGCAGACAGTCATACAGTCATCCAGCGGGTTAATAGTTAACAGATAGCAACGTTGAAATTCCAAAAATGCTGAAAGGACCCGTGTGATGTCACGAACATGTGACTAAAGTAGGCAGAGCTAAGTCTACATAGACCTTAACGATTAAGCTCGCTTAGCTCCACCCATTACTGTCACATGGTCGTGACATCACACAGGTCCTTTATACAGAACACTCGGCATTAGGTCACTGAACTGTTAGTAATGCCGAGTGCTCTGTATAAAGGACCTGTGTGATGTCACGACCATGTGACAGTAATGGGTGGAGCTAAGCGAGCTTAATAGTTAACAGATAGGTCACTGAACTGTTAGTATCTGTTAACCAGCCGGATGACTGTATGACTGTTTGGTCACTGAACTGTTAGTAATGCCGAGTGCTCTGTATAAAGGACCTGTGTGATGTCACGACCATGTGACAGTAATGGGTGGAGCTAAGCGAGCTTAATAGTTAACAGATAGGTCACTGAACTGTTAGTAATGCCGAATGCTCTGTATAAAGGACCTGTGTGATGTCACGACCACGTGACAGTAATGGGTGGAGCTAAGCGAGCTTAACCGTTAAGGTCTATGTAGACTTAGCTCTGCCTACTTTAGTCACACGTTCGTGACATCACACAGGTCCTTTCAGCATTTTTGGAATTTCAACGTTGCTGTCTGTTAACTATTAACCGGCTGGATGACTGTATGACTGTGTGCCCAGCTAGCTAAGGAAAATATGTAAGTGTCTAAAATGCTTTTTTGGGATAAATACAAAGATTTATTTAAAAAACAGGTTATTAATGAACACTACATGATCTATATAATATTGGTGGTGGTTTAATAGCAAAAAAAAAGTCATGACAGGTTCCATTTAAGCAGAAAACCCCTTTAAAATATAAATCAAGGATTAATGGACAATTTCATGAGCTCAGGACTTCCACCATTTCAGGTATAGAAATCTGCAACATGCGCCTGACAAAGTCCCTTTATTGGGAGAATCGATAGGGCTGGCAATGCTTAGAGGAGTCATGTCTATGGAGTTCCCCTTTAAAGGTACCTTTACACGCCGCGACGGCAGGCTGGATACATCGCGCTACAAGCTACAATTGTAGCTTGTAGCGTCCATATCGCCTGTAGTAGCGGCGTCTGAAGAGGCGACGCTACAGCCGGCGACAGATACATCTGTTTATGGTCTCTGCTCATAAACTTAAGGCAACATCGCCGATTGTAGCGAGCTGTATCGGCGTGTAAAGAAGCAACGGAAGGCAACTCTGGACACCCTGCCATGTATCTAAGGCGTGACACAGTCGCCATGTTACCGCGCCCCATCTGCAATCATTGGAGGTCGCTCCTGCTTTATGATTGGTAGTCGCTGCATAGGGCGGGATATTTAAGGAGCTGACCAGTCACACTACACAATTACTCGAGCGTGCTGTATTACTCAGCCTCCTGCGATGCCTGCCCAATCATGATGATATTGCGCTGTCCTATCATCATACGGACGGCTCGTAATCCAAGATTGTTGCACGCCTATGTGCTATCCCTGCTGCACCGGGTCCGCCCATAGTAGCTTGTTGGAGCGGTGTGTAAACATGGTACGCTACGCTACAGCTGGCTACTTGAGACACCCGGCGATGTAGCTAGCTATAGATGTAGCGTGGCGTAGCGCACCTTGTCGCGGCGTGTAAAGAGGGTGCGTTGACCGTTTGTAGCCGTTTGAGCGTGCTCGTGCACGCGAAGTAGCGCGATGTATCCAGCCTGCCGTCGCGGCGTGTAAAGGTACCTTAAGAGATATATATGACTTTGCAAGGAGGCTGAGGTCATGCTCCACAGTAACTATAATGTTATTTCTAGATCCATCACGTCTCCTGTCCTCACCTGTAGCTTTATATCATCATACCTGCTCACGTCCTGACGCCGCTGACTCATAATGTCAGGACTATCCCTATGATGACTGATCACTGATACATTGTTTCATTGTTTACAAAGTCATCCCTTTAGTTCCTCTAGCCTACAGTGATCTCTTATCAGCCCTTAAAGTGAACATGTCACAAAATTTTTCACCTATAAATCAAGACTTCCCCCTTTAGTAGCGCCTGTGCTGCATATTATGCCCTGACCCCCCCTGTACACCCCACAAATACCTTTGGAAAATCCCCTGCTCTGTATTTAAATGTTGCTGGTCAGATTGGTTTGCTTGCTGCGCCTTCTATTTCTCCTCTCCATGTTGATCGCCATCTGCTTGTTATTATTATTGTGGATGGTGCCTCGTACGCCTGCGCACAGACCTCGCCGCATCGCGCAGGTGCACTTTGCTCTCTCCTACTGCGGGCAGAGCCTAAAACACAAGTGCGCATGCGCGACCCAATGAGGTCTCTGTGAAGACACAAACTGGTACATGTATAATGACGTAGGAGATGTCATCCACATAGCTGGGTGATAGGTGCCAGCGCAGAGATCTTGCCACGTCGTGCAGGTGCATTTTACTCTGACTTACTATGGGAAGAGCCTAAAACACCAGTGCGCATGCGCGATCTGGTGAGGTCTTTGTGCAGACACTGAATTTTGCCCAGGTATATTGATGATGCAGGTTACTTCATCCATATAGCTGGCTGAAATAGTCTGCCTGCGCAAACACCTCACCGTTTCTTGCATGCGCACTTGTGTTTTAGGCTCTGCCCGCAGTAGAGTAGAGCACAGTACATCTGCATGAGGCGGTGAGGTGTCTGCGCAGGGACATTATTTCAACCAGCCATGTGGATGAAGTAACCTGAATGATCAATATACCTGAGCAAAATTTAGTGTCTGCACAGAGACCTCACCGGTTCACGCATGCGCACTGGTGTTTTTGGCTCTTCCTGCAGTAAGGCAAGTTAAATGCACCTGCACGACGTGACGAGGTCTTTGCGCTGGCACAATATTTCACCCAGCTATGTGGATGACATCTCCTGCGTCATTAACATATACATGCACTATATTGTGTCTGCACAGAGACCTCATCAGGTCGCGCATGCGCACTTGTGTTTTGGGCTCTGCCTGCAGTAGGACAGAGCAAAGGGCACCTGTGAAACGCAGTGAGGTTTCTGCGCAGGCGCAAGAATTCCCTCTTGCTTATGTGGATGACGTACAAACATTATCCCCATCAAGCATGCCAAGAGGACGGCGATCAGTGTAGAGAGGAAGGAAAGACGGCACTGCAAGCATAGCTAGCGGATCGGACTAAATGGATATTTGTAGGGTGGACAGTGGGATGTCAGGGCATAATATGCACCTTCATGGGGTGGTTTTGGTTTATAGGTGACAACTTTGATGGCAGAGTTCGGCTATTTGGTAACATCTCTGGCTCGGAATATTCCAAGTACGTGAATGTAGAAGAAAGCAGGATCTCCTCCATAGGGCCACAGTTTAGGCGCATTTAAAGCAACACTGTCCTTTTATCCAATCAGACCCATATAGACACTATGTAGCATTGCCGGATCTCATTGCTTCTCCAGCTCTATGACCGATGAGCTGATAATGACAGCTCGGCCACTGACCAGGGCGTCTCTTTAAATAGCACACTGTTCCTTTAAGAGGTCACAGCCAAGGTCCGGTGAACTCGGTGACTCCTCTTCCATCAGGATTTGGACCTTTGCTGCTGTTTGTTCCGGTGGGGACACATAACTGTCCTATTTCTCTGGATTTGCGTCATTTCTCTCCCCGGGGACCAGTCCAGTATACACCAGTGACGGAAACTTCCAAGAATCAGCAATGCTGGGATAGGGAAAGTGATCGGCGACCATTAGTTATGTGGGATGACAAAATCAGCAAAAGTACAAAAAATAGCTACAATGCGCGGTATACATAGAACCTAATTAAAGGAAAAGTACGTCTTAAATCCACCTTCTATATTACCATGTTCATTAATTCCCAAATTTGAGCCAAGTACTAGCTCCACAATCAGCAAAACATGTCCCCTTCTGATACATTGTTCATCTCTTTCTTTACCCGGAAACCATCAGCAAGAAGGCCTGTTCCAATATATTGTTCATTTTTAACATCTGACACTTATTAATTCAAACCTGTACATAGAGTCCTATTAACTCCATGAGATACTTGCATCTAATAGTAAATAAGGTGACACTCTCCCTCTATCCACATTTGCTTTTATGAGACAATTATAAAAAGTGGCAGAAAAATAAGTACAAATTTCCAAAAAAACACATATACTGTGAATTACTCTGATGTATGAAGCTGAAAATACCCCCCTTTATTTCAGCAGATGTTTGCTATGTAATCTGAATACAGCATAACTACATCTGTATCTGTATCTGTCTATACACATTGTATATACAGAGCTGGTGTGGGCGGGGGCAGATCTCTGTCTATAGACATTGTACATACAGAGCCTGGTGTGGGATAGGGCAGCTCTCGGTCTATAGACATTGTACATACAGAGCATGGTGTGGGAGGGGTAGCTCTCTGTCTATAGACATTGTATATACAGAGCCTGGTGTGGTGGGGGTAGCTCTCTGTCTATAGACATTGTATATACAGAGCCTGGTGTGGGAGGGGGTAGCTCTCTGTCTATAGACATTGTATATACAGAGCCTGGTGTGGGCGGGGGTCAGCTCTCTGTCTATAGACATTGTATATACAGAGCCTGGTGTGGGCAGGAGCAGCTCTCTGTCTATAGACATTGTACATACAGAACCTGGTGTGGGCAGGAGCAGCTCTCTGTCTATAGACATTGTATATACAGAGCCTGGTGTGGGTGGGGCAGCTCTCTGTCTATAGACATTGTACATACAGAGCCTGGTGTGGGCGGGGGCAGCTCTCTGTCTATAGACATTGTACATACAGAGCCTGGTGTGGGAGGGGTAGCTCTCTGTCTATAGACATTGTATATACAGAGCCTGGTGTGTGTGGGGGCAGCTCTCGGTCTATAGACATTGTATATACAGAGCCTGGTGTGGGGAGGGGCAGCTCTCTGTCTATAGACATTGTACATACAGAGCCTGGTGTGGGCGGGGGCAGCTCTCTGTCTATAGACATTGTATATACAGAGCCTGGTGTGGAGGGGTAGCTCTCTGTCTATAGACATTGTATATACAGAGCCTGGTGTGGGCGGGGGTAGCTCTCTGTCTATAGACATTGTATATACAGAGCCTGGTGTGGGCAGGAGCAGCTCTCTGTCTATAGACATTGTACATACAGAACCTGGTGTGGGCAGGAGCAGGTCTCTGTCTATAGACATTGTATATACAGAGCCTGGTGTGGGTGGGGGCAGCTCTCTGTCTATAGACATTGTACATACAGAGCCTGGTGTGGGCGGGGGCAGCTCTCTGTCTATAGACATTGTATATACAGAGCCTGGTGTGGGCGGGGCAGCTCTCTGTCCATAGACTTTGTACATACAGAGCCTGGTGTGGGCGGGGGCAGCTCTCTATGTATAGATGTTGTATATACAGAGCCTGGTGTGGACGGGGGCAGCTCTCTGCCTATAGACATTGTATATACAGAGCCTGGTGTGGGCGGGGGCAGCTATCTGTCTATAGACATTGTACATACAGAGCCTGGTGTGGGTGGGGGCAGCTCTCTGCCTATAGACATTGTATATACAGAGCCTGGTGTGAGTGGGGGCAGCTCTCTGTCTATAGACATTGTATATACAGAGCCTGGTGTGGGCGGGGGCAGCTCTCTGTCTATACACATTGTATATACAGAGCCTGGTGTGGGGGGGGCAGCTCTCTGTCTATACACATTGTATATACAGAGCCTGGTGTGGGCGGGGGCAGCTCTATGTCTATAGACATTGTATATACAGAGCCTGGTGTGGGCGGGGGCAGCTCTGTCTATAGACATTGTATATACAGAGCCTGGTGTGGGCGGGGGCAGCTCTGTCTATAGACATTGTATATACAGAGCCTGGTGTGGGCGGGGCAGCTCTATGTCTATACACATTGTACATACAGAGCCTGGTGTGGGCGGGGGCAGCTCTGTCTATAGACATTGTATATACAGAGCCTGGTGTGGGCGGGGGCAGCTCTATGTCTATACACATTGTACATACAGACCTTTCTCACCTTTGCTACATGCTAAATCTAAAAACGATGATTGTGTCATAATCATGGCACCCAGTATTGTATGTGATACATCGTTGGATTCAGCGTTTCTTTGCCTATATTATGCTGCTTTCAGATGAGGTGACAAAAACCTCCTGACAGATTCCCTTTAATTTTGAATTAAATGAACAGCAGATCCATAAAGAGCTACTTGTTGATGGTTTCCATATAGCAGGGGTGGGAACCCCATCCTTGAGGGCCGCAAACAGTTCAGGTTTTCACGATTTCTTTAGTATTGCACAGGGATTGGAATCATCACCAGTGCAAGTGATTATGTTATCACCTGTGCAATACTAAGGAAATCCTGAAAACCTGCACTGTTTGCGGCCCTCGAGGACTGGAGTTCCCCACCCCTGCCATATAGAACAACTGACTGTTAGTATGTTACAATGATGGATTTTATAAGTGTTGCCTATAAAGTCGAAGTTAAGCCGAGTTCTAGCTTCATCTTTCAGTTCCGCTCAGGTGGAGACCGTCAGCGCTGTAGAAAAGCCATTAGGTCCTGTTAGACTCTTCTGTTTTGCATTATTGCTGTTTAGCTGTAATAGTTAACAATGGGAGCAAAACAGAGAGGTGCGATGTCTCGGGACGCCGAGGGGATGTTACCTCGTTCGCCCTCTCTTCGGATTATTATTAATGGCACATTCACTTTACATGTGATATAGTCCGGGGTGATAGATGAGCGTCCACAGCCCTCCCATCCCCCACCATCACTCAGACATAGACGCCACACATTTTGTATATGAAGCTCTAAAAACCAATAAACATTTATTCCAGGGCGGCTCCTATTTGGCACAAGAATACAAAGATATGTGTCCCGGATGATGGGATATTAGTAAAGTGGCAGAGGTCAGCTGGTGGAAAGGTTAATTTGGGACCACTCAGCTTTTTACGGATCCTGAATGTCATACTTAAAGGAAATCTGTCAGCAGGTTTTTGTTGTGTAATCTAAAGACAGCTTGCTGTAAGGATTAACACAGAATTCAGCCTGAGTCTCTTATTGCACTTTGTATTGTTGCTTACCTTCAATATAGTTCTAGCACTAGTAGTGGGGCACTTATCTAGCACACACTTCTGAGTTATACAGATCAATGTCTATAGACATTGTACCTACAGAGCCTGGTGTGGGCGGGGCAGCTCTCTGTCTATAGACATTGTATATACAGAGCCTGGTGTGGGCGGGGCAGCTCTCTGTCTATAGACATTGTACATACAGAGCCTGGTGTGGACGGGGGCAGCTCTCTGTCTGTAGACATTGTACATACAGAGCCTGGTGTGGGCGGGGGCAGCTCTCTGTCTATAGACATTGTGTATACAGAGCCTGGTGTGGGTGTGGGCAGCTCTCTGTCTATAGACATTGTACATACAGAGCCTGGTGTGGGTGTGGGCAGCTCTCTGTTTATAGACATTGTACATACAGAACCTGGTGTGGGCGGGGACAGCTCTCTGTCTATAGACATTGTATATACAGAGCCTGGTGTGGGCATGGGAAGCTCTATGTCTATAGACATTGTACATACAGAGCCTGGTGTGGGCATGGGAAGCTCTATGTCTATAGACATTGTATATACAGAGCCTGGTGTGGGCGGGGGCAGCTCTCTGTCTATAGACATTGTATATACAGAGCCTGGTGTGGGTGGGGGCAGCTCTCTGTCTATAGACATTGTATATACAGAGCCTGGTGTGGGTGGGGGCAGCTCTTTGTCTATAGACATTGTACATACAGAGCCTGGTGTGGGCGGGGGCAGCTCACTGTCTATAGACATTGTACATACAGAGCCTTGTGCGGGCGGGGGCAGATCACTGTCTATAGACATTGTACATACAGAGCCTGGTGTGGGCCGGGGCAGCTCTCTGTCTATAGACATTGTACATACAGAGCCTTGTGCGGGTGGGGGCAGCTCTATGTCTATAGACATTGTACATACAGAGCCTGGTGTGTGTGGGGGAAGCTCTCTTTCTATAGACATTGTATATACAGAGCCTGGTGTGGCTGGGGCAGCTCTCTGTCTATAGACATTGTATACACAGAGCCTGGTGTGGGCAGGGGCAGCTTTGTCTATAGACATTGTAAATTCAGAGCCTGGTGTGGGCAGCTCTCTATCTATAGACATTGTATATACAGAGCCCGGTGTGGGCGGGGCAGCTCTCTGTCTATAGACATTGTATATACAGAGCCTGGTGTGGGCGGGGACAGCTCTTTGTCTATAGACATTGCATATACAGAACCTGGTGTGGGCGGGGGCAGCTCTCTGTCTACAGACATTGTACATATAGAGCCTGGTGTGGGCGGGGGCAGCTCTCTGTCTACAGACATTGTACATATAGAGCCTGGTGTGGGCGGGGCAGCTCTCTGTCTACAGACATTGTACATATATAGCCTGGTGTGGGAGGGGGCAGCTCTCTGTCTACAGACATTGTACATATAGAGCCTGGTGTGGGCGGGGGCAGCTCTCTGTCTACAGACATTGTACATATAGAGCCTGGTGTGGGCGGGGGCAGCTCTCTGTCTACAGACATTGTACATATATAGCCTGGTGTGGGAGGGGGCAGCTCTCTGTCTACAGACATTGTACATATAGAGCCTGGTGTGGGCAGGGGCAGCTCTGTCTATAGACATTGTAAATTCAGAGCCTGGTGTGGTCAGCTCTCTGTCTATAGACATTGTACATATAGAGCCTGGTGTGGGCGGGGCAGCTCTCAGCTGTGCCGCCTTGCTCAATCTCATTGTGTCAGAACCACGGCACCCAGAAGTCTAAGCGATACATCACTGCTGCAGCCAATCACTGAGCCATGCTGTGATTACAGTGATGATTCACACTATTGACTGTCGACGTGACGTCACGTCTGCACCAAAAACAGAGAACTGAGCTGCGTTGGGGGTTGGTGCAAGAAAAAGGGGGCAACGACCTGATGAAGAGTTTGGAGTCCACTTTAATTAAAGTAGAAAACCCCTTTAACTGTGTTTGGCCAGATCCAGCATCCTAATGCCTGGACGTTCATGTATCAGGAGGCTCAGGATGAGCAGACACATTGCTGCAGCTCTTCCAGGGGACATAGTAGCGACACGTCTTTATTCTCGGGCAGATCTGGCGGTTTTATGTCCTTTGTATCTGAATACAATGTTGCACAATGTTTCCATTTTTCTTCCAGCTGTTCCTTCCACAAGGTGAATGGAGCAGAGGAGCGGCGGTGCCAGCCCCCCGTCTCATGTATCTGGTCTGGGGGACTCATCCATCAAACATCTGCAGAAAAGACTCTTTTTAGGATAGAAATCTCCATAAAAGGGTCGGAGCGAGTCGCTTGTTGTTGTTTTTACTTCACCAAATGTTAATGACATCAGCCTGCAAGCAGCTGTACGTGTGCCAGGCCCGAGGAACGCCCGCTCACCCTACACACATGTGCTGACGGATACATGCACCCCCTCCCTGTCTGCAAGATGTGAGCGGGGGGGAACGCCGACCTGGAAATGGGGTCCGGGGTGTTTTCAGGGAACTTAAAAACACTGCCAGCCATAATGACCCTATAACACTGCCAGCCTTAATGTCCCTATAACACTGCCAGCCATAATGTCCCTATAACACTGCCAGCCATAATGACCCTATAACACTGCCAGCCTTAATGTCCCTATAACACTGCCAGCCATAATGTCCCTATAACTCTGCCAGCCATAATGTCCCTATAACACTGCCAGCCATAATGTCCCTATAACACTGCCAGCCATAATGTCCCTATAACACTGCCAGCCATAATGACCCTATAACACTGCCAGCCATAATGACTCTATAACACTGCCAGCCATAATGACCCTATAACACTGCCAGCCATAATGTCTCTATAACACTGCCAGCCATAATGACCCTATAACACTGCCAGCCATAATGTCCCTATAACACTGCCAGCCATAATGACCCTATAACACTGCCAGCCATAATGACCCTATAACACTGCCAGCCTTAATGTCCCTATAACACTGCCAGCCATAATGTCCCTATAACACTGCCAGCCATAATGTCCCTATAACACTGCCAGCCATAATGACCCTATAACACTGCCAGCCATAATGACCCTATAACACTGCCAGCCATAATGACCCTATAACACTGCCAGCCATAATGTCTCTATAACAATGCCAGCCATAATGACCCTATAACACTGCCAGCCATAATGTCTCTATAACACTGCCAGCCATAATGTCTCTATAACACTGCCAGCCATAATGACCCTATAACACTGCCAGCCATAATGTCCATATAACACTGCCAGCCATAATGACCCTATAACACTGCCAGCCATAATGACCCTATAACACTGCCAGCCATAATGTCCCTATAACACTGCCAGCCATAATGTCTCTATAACACTGCCAGCCATAATGTCCCTATAACACTGCCAGCCATAATGTCCCTATAACACTGCCAGCCATAATGTCCCTATAACACTGCCAGCCATAATGTCCATATAACACTGCCAGCCATAATGTCCCTATAATACTGCCAGCCATAATGTCCCTATAACACTGCCAGCCATAATGTCCCTATAACACTGCCAGCCATAATGTCCATATAACACTGCCAGCCATAATGTCCCTATAATACTGCCAGCCATAATGTCCCTATAACACTGCCAGCCATAATGTCCCTATAACACTGCCAGCCATAATGTCTCTATAACACTGCCAGCCATAATGTCCCTATAACACTGCCAGCCATAATGACCCTATAACACTGCCAGCCATAATGTCCCTATAACACTGCCAGCCATAATGTCCCTATAACACTGCCAGCCATAATGTCCATATAACACTGCCAGCCATAATGTCCCTATAATACTGCCAGCCATAATGTCCCTATAACACTGCCAGCCATAATGTCTCTATAACACTGCCAGCCATAATGTCCCTATAACACTGCCAGCCATAATGACCCTATAACACTGCCAGCCATAATGTCCCTATAACACTGCCAGCCATAATGTCCCTATAACACTGCCAGCCATAATGTCTCTATAACACTGCCAGCCATAATGTCCCTATAACACTGCCAGCCATAATGACCCTATAACACTGCCAGCCATAATGTCCCTATAACACTGCCAGCCATAATGACCCTATAACACTGCCAGCCATAATGTCCCTATAACACTGCCAGCCATAATGTCTCTATAACACTGCCAGACATAATGTCCCTATAACACTGCCAGCCATAATGTCTCTATAACACTGCCAACCATAATGCCCCTATAACACTGCCAGCCATAATGACCCTATAACACTGCCAGCCATAATGTCCCTATAACACTGCCAGCCATAATGTCTCTATAACACTGCCAGCCATAATGTCCCTATAACACTGCCAGCCATAATGTCTCTATAACACTGCCAACCATAATGCCCCTATAACACTGCCAGCCATAATGACCCTATAACACTGCCAGCCATAATGACCCTATAACACTGCCAGCCATAATGTCCCTATAACACTGCCAGCCATAATGTCCCTATAAACACTGCCAGCCATAATGTCCCTATAACACTGCCAGCCATAATGTCCCTATAACACTGCCAGCCATAATGTCCCTATAACACTGCCAGCCATAATGACCCTATAACACTGCCAGCCATAATGTCCCTATAACACTGCCAGCCATAATGTCCATATAACACTGCCAGCCATAATGTCTCTATAACACTGCCAGCCATAATGACCCTATAACACTGCCAGCCATAATGTCTCTATAACACTGCCAGCCATAATGACCCTATAACACTGCCAGCCATAATGTCCCTATAACACTGCCAGCCATAATGACCCTATAACACTGCCAGCCATAATGACCCTATAACACTGCTAACACTGCCAGCCATAATGACCCTATAACACTGCTAACACTGCCAGCCATAATGACCCTATAACACTGCCAGCCAGGGGCGTAACTACAATAGGTGCAGGGGTTGCGATCACACCCAGGCCCTGCAGCCTAGGGGGCCCCAAAGATCCCTTTGTCCCATAGAAAAATACTAATATTATTCAAGATTTGCAATAATTGGGGGCCCCGTTGGAGCTTTCGCATCGGGGCCCCTGGGCCTGAAGTTACGCCACTGCTGCCAGCCATAATGTCCATATAACACTGCCAGCCATAATGTCCATATAACACTGCCAGCCATAATGACCCTATAACACTGCCAGCCATAATGTCCCTATAACACTGCCAGCCATAATGTCCCTATAACACTGCCAGCCATAATGTCCCTATAACATTGCCAGCCATAATGTCCCTATAACACTGCCAGCCATAATGACCCTATAACACTGCCAGCCATAATGTCCCTATAACATTGCCAGCCATAATGTCCCTATAACACTGCCAGCCATAATGTCCCTATAACACTGCCAGCCATAATGTCCCTATAACACTGCCAGCCATAATGTCCCTATAACATTGCCAGCCATAATGTCCCTATAACACTGCCAGCCATAATGACCCTATAACACTGCCAGCCATAATGTCCCTATAACACTGCCAGCCATAATGTCCATATAACACTGCCAGCCATAATGTCCCTATAACACTCCTATATATCAGTGCCAGCCACAGTGCCCCTATATATCACTGCCAGTCACAGTGCTCCTATATATCAGTGCCAGCCACAGTGCTCCTATATATCACTGCCAGTCACAGTGCTCCTATATATAAGTGCCAGTCACAGTGCTCCTATATATCACTGCCAGTCACAGTGCTCCTATATACAAGTGCCAGTCACAGTACTCCTATATATCAGTGCCAGCCACAGTGCTCCTATATATCACTGCCAGTCACAGTACTCCTATATATCAGTGCCAGTCACAGTGTTCCTATATATCACTGCCAGTCACAGTGCTCCTATATACAAGTGCCAGTCACAGTACTCCTATATATCAGTGCCAGCCACAGTGCTCCTATATATAAGGGCCAGTCACAGTACTCCTATATATCAGTGCCAGCCACAGTGCTCCTATATATCAGTGCCAGCCACAGTGCTCCTATATATAAGTGTCAGCCACAGTGCTCCTATATATCAGTGCCAGCCACAGTGCTCCTATATATCACTGCCAGTCACAGTGCTCCTATATATAAGTGCCAGTCACAGTGCTCCTATATATCACTGCCAGTCACAGTGCTCCTATATACAAGTGCCAGTCACAGTACTCCTATATATCAGTGCCAGCCACAGTGCTCCTATATATCACTGCCAGTCACAGTGCTCCTATATACAAGTGCCAGTCACAGTGCTCCTATATATCAGTGCCAGCCACAGTGCTCCCATATATCACTGCCAGTCACAGTGCTCCTATATACAAGTGCCAGTCACAGTGCTCCTATATATCAGTGCCAGCCACAGTGCTCCTATATATCAGTGCCAGCCACAGTGCTCCTATATATCACTGCCAGTCAGTGTTCAGCCCATTCTGAGCAGAAAAATAAACATTCAAAGTTTTATACCAGTTATAACCCTAAAGGTACCTTAATGGCCCCTTTACACGCAGCTACAGGTAACAGGTTTTCCACAGGTAACTTAGTGGCTGGAATGAAATCATGGAGATATTGTTCTATCTTGTTGCTGTGTACAAATGGAACTATGTCTCCATGATTTCACTGCAGCCAGTAAGTTACCTGTGGAAAACCTCTTACCTGTAGCTGCGTGTAAAGGGGCCATTACACGCCGCAACTGTGGTGTAGCAACTGAGAGGCAATCGTGATTTCCGTCACCGTTGCCTTGAAATTGCTACAAAATTGCGGCGTGCAAATTGGGGAAAGTGATGGTGATTTTCAGAGTTGCTCCCGGTTGCGGTTTCAGAGCATTGTTCAAAAACCAGAGGCAACCCAGAAGGTGAATTGCCCGGCTTTTGGCGTGTGAACAGGCGATAGGGATGGAATATGCGTCTCCTACTGATTTCCCGGAGGCGTGCCACAACGTGCTGGATACCGCTCCCCATCAGCGATGATTGGTGGGGGCTACTGTGTTTCCATTGGCCGTCCCTTCACAGGGCGCCATATTTGAAGAGCTGACCATTCACACTACACAATTGCAATGGCGTCATGTATTAGCCAGCCTTCCTGCGCAGGCTGCCCAATCATGACGCTATTGCGTTGTCTAATCAGCGTGTTTGGGGCGCAGAATACACAACTCTGTCACGCCTATGTTCTTGCGGCGCTGCACAGGTACTCCCACATTCCCTTAGTGATTGCGGCGTGTGAAGCGGCGTCGGGACTCAACCAGATGTTTCCCGCAGGTTCTCTCTCAACTTCCGGGGAGCCATGTTCCCTTAGGTTGACAACGCAATTGCGGCGTCTAAATGCAGCATCGGCGATTGTATCAACCGTCAAAAACGTGCACGCGCACGGTCGGTTGACACCGATCGCCGGTGATAGTTGCGGCGTGTAAAGGTACCTTTAGTGGTCACCAAATACCCATTTATGTTGTTTCTGCTCAAATAAGATGAGTCATTTAGACGGACCGGCACCCTGCTTCTCTGAATGAAGGAGACAGCAGACAGAATTTCTGAGGGATTTGATTTATCCTGGCTCCTGTCCCTTCTTCTACAACATACATCCTCTTGTCAGATGATTCCGGTAAGTATAAAATGCAGTTTCATGTTTATGCTGAGATCTGTGTAAGCACTTGTAGGCTGCAGCCATTGTACAGAGTGTAATAGAAGTGAGGTATCATTATCCTGCAGTAATCCTGCATCTTAGCATGTTCGTGTACTAAATAGTTAGATGTGTTTTTGTATAGAGTAGAGCCTGTTGCAGTGACCTTTACCTTAGCCATGTTAACTGCATTCTGTGTTATACTGTTATGGTACCTTTACACGCCGCGACGGCAGGCTGGATACATCGCGCTACTTCGCGTGCACGAGCACGCTCAAACGGCTACAAACGGTCAACGCACCCTCTTTACACGCCGCGACAAGGTGCGCTACGCCACGCTACATCTATAGCTAGCTACATCGCCGGTGTCTCAAGTAGCCAGCTGTAGCGTAGCGTACCATGTTTACACACCGCTCCAACAAGCTACTATGGGCGGACCCGGTGCAGCAGGGATAGCACATAGGCGTGCAACAATCTTGGATTACGAGCCGTCCGTATGATGATAGGACAGCGCAATATCATCAGGATTGGCCAGGCATCGCAGGAGGCTGGTTAATAGAGCACGCTCGAGTAATTGTGTAGTGTGACTGGTCAGCTCCTTAAATATCCCGCCCTATGCTGCGACTACCAATCATAAAGCAGGAGCGACCTCCAATGATCGCAGATGGGGCGCGGTAACATGGCGACTGTGTCACGCCTTAGATACATGGCAGCCACATCGCCGGGTGTCCAGAGTTGCCTTCCGTTGCTTCTTTACACGCCGATACAGCTTGCTACAATCGGCGATGTTGCCTTAAGTTTATGAGCAGAGCCCATAAACAGATGTATCTGTCGCCGGCTGTAGCGTCGCCTCTTCAGACGCCGCTACTACAGGCGATATGGACGCTACAAGCTACAATTGTAGCTTGTAGCGCGATGTATCCAGCCTGCCGTCGCGGCGTGTAAAGGTACCATTACTGTGCAGTTTCTGTAATGCCCCAGTACTGGGTAGTAATTGTATTTCTGTATCATACTGCTATTTTTATGATATGCCAGTACTGATTCAGACTGTTTATTCCTTGTATTATAGTTTTTACCACTATCAAGTTCACATCACCTCAATAAATATAGACTTCAGAAATCCTACAGTCTGTTCCTTGGGGAAGTGAACAAGGGTTAAGCTGTATGCTAGATATCCACAGCACCACATGTGGAAGAAGGCAGAACAGTAAAAATGGACTCTGGCCGCCAGAGGTAGTTGTATGGACTTTACGGGACCGCTAACGCCCACGCCGCACCGCACACGGGTGTCGCAGCAGCCGCCATACAGTCGCAAGTAGCAGGAGCGCAGACCCGTTAAAAGCAAACTCTGGCCACAGGCGGTGGTTGTACTGACTGTACGGGACCGCTAACGCCCATGCTGAACCGCATATGAGTGTTACAGACGTGTTCAGGTAATGTTGAGATGGCGGGGAGGAAAGCAACTGGATACCAATTGGAGTTCATAGAAGGCCAGACCTGCCTATCACTACCGACCATACTGGAGTACAACCAGACTCCCGTCAACAGGTCCGAGATACCTTCACGGGAAGTAGCAGCAGGTCACCCCCACCTGACGCGTATAGCTCACCTTATACCGGAGTTGAACCTTGAAGCTCCAATAGCTTTACTACTGGGAAGAGATATACTACAAGTCCACGAAACTAGAGAGTATATCAATGGCTTCCAGAACGCTCCATACGCACAGAGTCTCGACCTTGGATGGGTCATCATAGGAGAAGTCTGTCTAGGAGGAACACACAAGCCGGCCTCAGTCAACAGCATGCTAGAAAATGGACGTCCGTCTCTCTTCCAGCCATGCCAGAATAGTCTGCTGGTAAAGGAGTTACCGAGCAGCACTCCCCTGCCTTGCCCTTTCTCAACGAAGACCACACCGGTGAAGGTGAACAAGACCACATAGGATGTACAGTTTTCCACAGGACAAAGGAAGACAACAAGGCAGCAATGTCCATAGAAGACAGGATGTTCTTTGACTATCTCTCGATCCATGATGTGCAAGACAAGTCAAATAGTTGGGTCGTACCGTCTACCGTTCCGGCCACGGAGAAGACGCCTACCCAACAACAGGGAACTGGTCTTCAATCGATTCATGCCCCTTTAGACACAAGCTTCAGAAGTCACCTGAGATGAAGGAACAATACTTTACCTTCATGGGGAAGATTTTCCAGAACAACCAGCACTTCAACACTCAGAGGAGTGTCGGTACTTACCTATCTTCGGAGTGTACCACCCTAAGAAGCCAGGTCAGATAAGAGTGGTATTCAACTCAAGTGCCAAATGTGAAGACGTCTCGTTGAATGATGTCCTACTGTCAAGCCCAGGCCTCAACAACAGACTTCTAGAAGTGCTACTCTGTTTCCGCAGAGATACGGTGGCATTTATGGCTGACATGCAACAGATGTTCCACTGTTTTCTCGTTAAAGAGGAACACAGAAACTACTTGAGGTTCTTCTGGTACCGTGGGAACGACCTCGATAAAGACATCACAGAGTACCGGATGAGGGTACACATCTTCGGGAACAGTTCTTCCCCGGCAGTCACTATCTACGGCCTCCGAAACTCTGCCAAAGAGGGCGAAGAAGAGTACGGGTCAGATGTCAGATCCTTCGTAGAAAAGGACTTCTACATTGACTACTGCTTGAAGTAGTCAATGCAGCTTGTATGACCCTTTGGGGTTCGTAGCTCCAGTAACCATCCAAGGCAAAATGACGCTAAGGGAATCCACCCAAGAGACTTTTGATTGGGACGATCCACTTCCAGCAAAAAACCAGACACGTGGGCCGAATAGAGGAAGTCTCTCGAAGCCTTGACCGACCTTTGTGTGAAACGACCGTATGCTCCCGCGCCATCCACAGAAGTCAAAACACAAAGACTTCTGTGATGCATCAGTCAAAGCGATGGCAGCGGTAGCGTACCTCAGAACCACAGATGTGAATGAACAGAGCCACGTTGGGTTCATCATGAGCCGCACAAACCTGGCGTCACTCTGTGAACACACAATACCCTGGACTGGAACTCTGTGCTGCCGTCCTCGCTGTGGAGTTGGCTGAACCTATCTCAGATGGGTTGAATCTGGAGATCGAAGATGCAGAGTTCTGCACTGATGGCAAGGTGGTACTAGGATACATATGCAACGAAACGTGACGCTTCTATGTCTACATCAGCAATCAGGTACTGAGGATAGGAAGATCCACTTGCCCTAATCAGTGGCACTACATGTGTTACAATCCTGCAGACCATGCGATTAGATCTGTCGCATCCAGTCATCTTAAGGACACTACGTGGTTCACAGGCCCTGCACCCTTGTGCAACTCGATGCCCCACATCAGCAAGCCTGATACTTTCGAACTGGTGGATCCAGATGCCGACACAGAGCTTCGTCCTCAAGTGTCTGTTCCGCATACAGTGACTTCAGGTCATCACCTCGAATCTCATCGGTTCAACAGGTTCTCAACCCAGAAGTCACTTGTTTGGGCCATCGCTTGCCTACTTCATGTGGCTCAGCCTTACAAGACAACACTTTCTGGTGATTCCGGAGACCCGACAGTTCTCACATCTACCATGTTACCTACACAGAAAACCTGCCTTCCAACTTCGCCACCGACAGACGTCAGTGAGAGAGACCTCTACAAATAGCAAAGGAAACAAATACAAAGTCTCTCCAACGTTTTCTGGGTCAGATAGAGAATATAGTACCTCTCCACCCTACAAACCAGGACAAAGTGGCAAAAAGACCGGCCACATAGCAAACCTCACAATGTCATACCCACGAAAGAAATCCAGTTGCACCAAAAGGAGTGGCTACTTGACCTTGTCACCCAATCCTTCCCAAGCAAGTATGGGAAAGTGCACAAATTCAAGCTCAAAGTGTGCAAGCTTGAGGAGAACAAACTGTTCCTCAGACCAGTAACTGAACTTATGTTGCTGTTTTCTCCACAAGAGTCTAATAGTGGCATCCGTTGATGTCAAGCGGGGAGTGTTCTGCCCATTCTGAGCAGAAAAATAAACATTCATAGTTTTACACCAGTTATAACCCATACAGGTCACCAAATACCCATTTATGTTGTTTCTGCTCAAATGAGATGAGTCATTTAGACGGGGCTGTCCACCTGCTTCTCTGGTTGAAGGAGATGACACATATGTTACTGAACTTCTAGGGATTAGATTTATCCTGGCTCCTGTCCCTTCTTCTACAACTTTCATCCTCTTGTCAGATGATTCCGGTAAGTGTAAAATGCAATTACATGTTTATGCTAGGATCTGTGTAAGCAGGTGTAGGCTGCAACCATTGTACAGAGTGTAATAGAAGTGAGATATCATTATCTGTAATCCTGCATCCTAGGATGTTTGTGTACTATATGCAGTTAGATGTGTTTTTGTATATAATAGAGCCTGTTGCAGTGACCTTTACCCTAGATAGCCATGTTAACTGCATTCTGTGTTATAGTTACTGTGCAGTTTCTGCAATGCCCCAGTACTGGGTAGTAACTGTATTTCTCTATCATACTGCTGTTTTTATGATATGCCAGTACTGATTCAGACTGTTTATTCCTTGTATTATAGTTTTTACCTCTATCAAGTTCACATCACCTCAATAAATATAGACTTCAGAAATCCTACAGTCTGTTCCTTGGGAAGTGAACGAGGTTAAGCTGTATGCTAGATATCCACAGCACCACATGTGGAAGAAGGCAGAACACACAGCGCTCCTATATTCAGTGCCAGTCACAGTGCTCCTATATATCAGTACCAGGTACAGTGCTCCTATATATCAGTGCCATTCACAGTGCACCTATATACCAGTGCCAGCCACAGTGCTCCTATATATCAGTGCCAGTCACAGTGCTCCTATATATCAGTGCCAGTCACAGTGCTCCTATATACCAGTGCCAGCCACAGTGGTCTTATATATCAGTGCAGCTGCATTACTTCTATATATCAGTTTTCCATATGCAGTTAACATCCTATGGATGTGAGGTGTGACTTTTCCTGGGGATGTGCTGTGATCTTGTCTTTGCTGGTTGTGCTGCGCGGTGCGTGCTGCGCTGTGTGTATTGTGCTCTCACTCACCCGTGCCCGCCTCTGCACGGATCCTGCTCTGCTCCTTGTCATAAAAGGTTTCTGTTTTGTTTTTTCTTGACAGAACGCTGAAATCACCCGATGAGAGTTATTATCATTTCAGCAGTGATTGTTTTCCAGGAGAACATTGAGTTTTATTATTTTACCCCAAGAAACATCTCCAGGAACCTTTTAAGTGAAGCCAAGTGGTCTGAGATGTTCAGACAAAGCTCCCTGGGGTCAATTACAGCACAGAGAAATGTCAGCACCTTACAGACACCTCAGCGGAGGATCACTCATCACCGACTGCAGATTCTCAGACGTACAGAACTTAGAAAAATGTAACAAGGTGGAAAAAAAGAAATACTGTATTTATATCTAAGTCCTGCCCTTAATTACATGACCAAAATCACAAAACTACTGCACTATCCCTATGGAAGAACTGTCCCCTAGTGTCGCAGTGCTGCACGCATCAGTCATCTGCTGCCCTGTTTTACAGGAGTTTTATGACACTTTTCTCTGCAATCAAACTTGGAATCATTCAAGTAAAGGTATGATTGCACTCAGTATCCCAGAGCCTGTAAGGCACCGACTTCTCTTCAAAGCCCTAAATCCTGCTGGTTGGTTCCCTTTAAAGGCAAACTGCTTGAATATAACAATACCAAACTTTGAAAGAAACCAAATTTGTTGAATTCTTCACATTTTTACATGTATGGAATGTTGTATTGTGGAATTAAACACGAGAAAACATCTGCTGAAGACCGTATAGTCTGAGCAAAAAAGTGAGACAACGAGCAAAAGTCAAAGAGTCAAAGTTTGCGGCAAAACAACGAGTTCACAGCCGATCTCTTATCCTTGATGAACTGTGACTTCAGATGATTCCAACATTTGTCCCTCTTTCAACTCCTATTTCCCACAGGACACAACTTGGCAACATTAATCCTGCTGAAACGTCTGATTAACTTGGAAGATTTTCATTCTCGAAGTCTAAAAGATTTCATGGTAAATTATAACTACTATAACTGCTATAATACTGCGCCTATGTCCAAGAATATAACTGCTATAATACTGCGCCTATATACGAGAATATAACTACTATAATACTGACCCCTATATACAAGAATATAACTACTATAATACTGCCCCTATGTACAAGAATATAACTACTATAATACTGCCCCTATATACAAGAATATAACTACTATAATACTGCTCCCTATGTACAAGAATATAACTACTATAATACTGCTCCTATGTACAAGAATATAACTACCATAATACTGCCCCTATATACAAGAATATAACTACTATAATACTGCTCCTATATACAAGAATATAACTACTATAATACTGCCCCTATATGCAAGAATATAACTACTGTAATACTGCCCCTATATACAAGAATATAACTACTATAATACTGCTCCTATATACAAGAATATAACTACTATAATACTGCCCCTATGTACAAGAATATAACTACTATAATACTGCCTCCTATGTACAAGAATATAACTACCTATAATACTGCCCCTATATCAAGAATATAACTACTATAATACTGCTCCTATATACAAGAATATAACTACTATAATACTGCTCCTATATACAAGAATATAACTACTATAATACTGCCCCTATGTACAAGAATATAACTACTATAATACTGCCCTATATACAAGAATATAACTACTATAATACTGCCCTTATATACAAGAATATAACTACTATAATACTGCCCCTATGTACAAGAATATAACTACTATAATACTGCCCTATGTACAAGAATATAACTACTATAATACTGCTCCTATATACAAGAATATAACTACTATAATACTGCCCTATGTACAAGAATATAACTACTATAATACTGCTCCCTATGTACAAGAATATAACTACTATAATACTGCTCCTATGTACAAGAATATAACTACTATAATACTGCCCCTATGTACAAGAATATAACTACTATAATACTGCTCCTATGTACAAGAATATAACTACTATAATACTGCTCCTATTAACAAGAATATAACTACTATAATACTGCTCCTATATACAAGAATATAACTACTAAATACTGCTCCTAATATACAAGAATATAACTACTATAATACTGCTCCTATGTACAAGAATATAACTACTATAATACTGCCCCTATTACAAGAATATAACTACTATAATACTGCTCCCTATATACAAGAATATAACTACTATAATACTGCTCCTATGTACAAGAATATAACTACTATAATACTGCCCCTATATACAAGAATATAACTACTATAATACTGCTCCCTATGTACAAGAATATAACTACTATAATACTGCTCCTATGTACAAGAATAAACTACTATAATACTGCCCCTATATGCAAGAATATAACTACTATAATACTGCTCCTATGTACAAGAATATAACTACATATAATACTGCTCCCTATATACAAAAATTTATAACTACTATATACTGCTCCTATATACAAGAATATAACTACTATAATACTGCCCCTATACATACAAGAATATAACTACTATAATTACTGCTCCTATGTACAAGAATATAACTACTATAATACTGTCCTATGTAAAAGAATAAACTACTATAATACTGCCCCTATATACAAGAATAAAACTACTAAAATACTGCTCCTATGTACAAGAATATAATACTACTATAATACTGCTCCTATGTACAAGAATATAACTACTATAATACTGCTCCTATTACAAGAATATAACTACTATAATACTGCTCCTATATACAAGAATATAACTACTATAATACTGCTCCTATATACAAGAATATAACTACTATAATTACTGCTCCTATATACAAGAATATAACTACTATAATACTGCTCTATATACAAGAATATAACTACTATAATACTGCTCCTATGTACAAGAATATAACTACTATAATACTGACTCCTATATACAAGAATATAACTACTATAATACTGCTCCCTATGTACAAGAATATAACTACTATAATACTGCTCCTATTTACAAGAATATAACTACATAATACTGCCCCTATATACAAGAATATAAACTACTATAATACTGCTCCTATGTGCTACAAGAATATAACATACTATAATACTGCCTCCTATATACAAGAATATAATACTATAATACTGCCCCTATATACAAGAATATAACTACTATAATACTGCCCTATTACAAGAATATAACTACTATAATACTGCTCCTATGTACAAGAATATAACTACTATAATACTGCTCCTATGTACAAGAATATAACTACTATAATACTGCCCCTATATACAAGAATATAAACTACTATAATACTGCTCCTATGTACAAGAATATAACTACTATAATACTGCCCCTATATACAATGAATATAACTACTATAATACTGCTCCTATGTACAAGAATATAACTACTATAATACTGCCCTATGTACAAGAATATAACTACTATAATACTGCCTTATTACAAAATATAAACTACTATAATACTGCTCCTATGTACAAGAATATAAACTACTATAATACTGCCCCTATATACAAGAATATAACTACTATAATACTGCTCTATTACAAATAACTACTTAATACTGCCTATACAAGAATATAAACTACTATAATACTGCCCCTAATATACAAGAATATAACTACTATAATACTGCTCCTATATACAAGAATATAACTAACTATATAATACTGCTCCATATACAAGAATATAACTACTATAATACTGCCCCTATATACAGAATATAACTACTATATAATACTGCTTCTATAGTACAAGAATATAACTACTATAATACTGCCCTATATACAAGAAATATAACTACTATAAACTGCTCCTATTACAAGAATATAACTACTATAATACTGCTCCTATTACAAGAATATAACTACTATAATACTGCTCCTATATACAAGAATATAACTACTATAAATACTGCTCCTATATACAAGAATATAACTACTATAATACTGCCCTATATACAAGAATATAACTACTATAATACTGCTTCTATGTACAAGAATATAACTACTATAATACTGCCCCTATGTACAAGAATATAACTACTATAATACTGCTCCTATATACAAGAATATAACTACTATAATACTGCCCCTATATACAAGAATATAACTACTATAATACTGCCTTCTATATACAAGAATATAACTACTATAATACTGCCCCTATATACAAGAATATAACTACTAAAGCCCTATACAGAATATAACTACATAACGCCTATATACAAGAATATAACTACTATAATACTGCCCCTATTACAAGAATATAACTACTATAATACTGCCCCTATTACAAGAATATAACTACTATAATACTGCTCCCTATATACAAGAATATAACTACTATAATACTGCCCCTATATACAAGAATATAACTACTATAATACTGCCCCTATGTACAAGAATATAACTACTATAATACTGCCCCTATTATACAAGAATATAACTACTATAATACTGCCCCTATGTACAAGAATATAACTACTATAATACTGCCCCTATGTACAAGAATATAACTACTATAATACTGCCCCTATATACAAGAATATAACTACTATAATACTGCCCCATATTACAAGAATATAACTACTATAATACTGCCCCTATATACAAGAATATAACTACTATAATACTGCCCCTATATACAAGAATATAACTACTATAATACTGCCCCTATATACAAGAATATAACTACTATAATACTGCTCCTATTACAAGAATATAACTACTATAATACTGCCCCTATATACAAGAATATAACTACTATAATACTGCCCCTATAGTACAAGAATATAACTACTATAATACTGCCCTATATACAAGAATATAACTACTATAATACTGCCCCTATATACAAGAATATAACTACTATAATACAGCCCTAATTACAAGAATATAACTACTATAATACAGCTCCTATATACAAGAATATAACTACTATAATACTGCCCCTATATACAAGAATATAACTACTATATACTGTCCTATATACAAATATAACTACTATAATACTGTCCCTATGTACAAATAAATATATAACTACATATTATATAAACTGCTCCTATATACAAGAATATAACTACTATAATACTGCCCCTATATACAAGAATATAACTACTATAATACTGCTCCTATATACAAGAATATAACTACTATAATACTGTCCCCTATGTACAAGAATATAACTACTATAATACTGCTCCTATATACAAGAATATAACTACTAGTAATACTGTCCCTATATACAAGAATATAACTACTATAATACTGCTCCTATATACAAGAATATAACTACTGTAATACTGCCCCTATATACAAGAATATTGACTTATACTCCGCACTTATTATAGTATAAGCTCTCTCATAGATTGCCTTGTAATATGATTTGACTCTCTCAGGATTTAGCTGTTTGTAAAATTTCTGCCTTTTCTATTTCGATTTTTATTTATTTTTTTTTTTACTTCGTTTTTTTTTTTGTCAAGTGAATAAGAAACAGACAAACAAATGGAGAAAATTGTCAGCAGATTGTCCGGATCCTGATAAGACTGGAGATGATCCATCCGGAGGATTGGAGACCAGACCATCGTCTCAATTATTCCTCAGCCATGAGAATTATTTCTAGAATTGTGTGTTTTACGTTTCGGATGTAAATTTCCTGCTTTTAGTGATAAATTATACAATTTCGTCTTTTTGTGACATTCTCTTATTCAGTAAACCTCAGAGAGAATACACGTTTGAAAGGAATCCGTCAGGTCAAAAATCCATATGTAAATGATATAATTTTTTAATACCTCTCTATATTCATGTATTTCTATTGTTTATACTCTCATCTTATCCTCTGTAAACTGCAAATAAGGAGATTCATTACATCTGTCAATCACAGCGAGTGATCACTTAGTTCTCAGCTGTCCACTCCCCAAGGAATGAATATTCATGACACATATTCACATCACTGTACAGGAGATCAGTAGAAATCACTCACATGGGGGGCGTCTATATCCTTCTATTGTACAAGAGTTGTTGTGCAATTAGATATGTGAAAACAGAACTCTACATTATCTGTACAAAAGGTTATTAGTATGATTACAAGACATGTAAAGGAAAGGTGAAGCAATATATATTTCATAACTTGTTAGGAATCTGTGAGAAAAGAGGAAGCTAGCTGACTACTTGACTAGCCAGGGGGTTGATAGACAGAAGTGTGGTAATATGGGGATTTTTATAGTATATTGTTAAACTAATAATTATGTATTGAACTATATATAAACCAATTATATATTAAGTCTAGACCTCCATCCAATCATGAGTGATTCTTGGGGGGCAGAACCCTGGATTCTGTGATGTATTCTTGTGTATAAGAGTGCAATGTGTTAGACAATAAACAGGAGTGAATAATAAATTAACATTTATATAACCGGACTATTCATTAGTCCAGTGAATTACTTTTACTGCCTGCTGGGTGTGAAGATGCTTATAGCAAGAGAACAACAAAGGGTACAGTAATGTGTTTTACATATTCTTAATACTCTGCCCAAGCACTATTCAAGTATCATACTGACGAATGACTTGACAGAGTCCCTTTAACAACTTGTTCCCCAATATTCGGGGAACTACGGCCAGCGGCTGATAACAGAGAGTAGTAGATTAGATTTAGGCGATTACCACACTTCTTTGCAAACTGTAAAGTGTAATGTAATAATGTCCTCGTATATTCCCTTGGTTTACGCTCGGAGGTGTTTAATGTTTCCTCGTCTTCACAGATCACAAATTCTGCAGGAAATCGTCAGTAATTGAACCGTTACCGGATGGTGCAGTAAATAAGCGGCAGAACGCGGTTTTTATCTATAATTCGCTCGCTCGCTGCCTGTTTTTTTGTAAGCACCGGCCTTAAATTATGGGAACTTGTCCTACTTAGTAGCAGAAATTAATTAATCTGGTAACATTGTGTACAAACATGTATTCTCCAGGGGCCGGGACTGAACACGGAGCAACGCTGGGAGCAGCGGATCAAGAGAGATGAGAGAGACGACGCTAACGAGAAGCCCCCGGCGTCATGTGTCGTCCTGACTCAGAGGTCGGAACAGAACGCAACGGGGTCCCCGAGACTATAGAGAATGAGCTAGAGCTAGACGGGCGCAGGCAGGGTTAATAATCTCCTACTGGAAACAGCGCCATCATATATGGACTCATTATAAAATAATATCCTGAGCTCTGAAGTTATGTGTGTATCTAATCCTATCCTGTGTGATACAGTCTGCTAAGTTGTGTATCTAATTCTATCATGTGAGATATTGTCTGCTAACCACTGAGGCACCATGCTGCTCTATGTATAGTACAGTACTAACCACTGAGCCACCGTGCTGCTCTATATATAGTACAGTACTAACCACTGAGCCACAGTGCTGCCCTATATATAGTACAGTGCTAACCACTGAGCCACCGTGCTGCTCTATATACAGTACAGTGCTATCCACTGAGCCACCGTGCTGCTCTATATATAGTACAGTGTTAACCACTGAGCCACCGTGCTGTCTTATATATAGTACAGTGCTAACCACTGAGCCACAGTGCTGCTCTATATATAGTACAGTGCTAACCACTGAGCCACCGTGCTGCCCTATATATAGTACAGTAGTATCCACTGAGCCACCGTGATGCTCTATATATAGTACAGTGTTAACCACTGAGCCACCGTGCTGCCTTATATATAGTACAGTGCTAACCACTGAGCCACAGTGCTGCTCTATATATAGTACAGTGCTAACCACTGAGCCACAGTGCTGCCCTATATATAGTACAGTGCTATCCACTGAGCCACTGTGCTGCTCTATATATAGTACAATGCTAACCACTGAGCCACTGTGCTGCCCTATATATAGTACAGTGCTAACCACTGAGCCACTGTGCTGCTCTATATATAGTACAGTGCTAACCACTGAGCCACTGTGCTGCTCTATATATAGTACACTGCTAACCACTGAGCCACCATGCTGCTCTATATATAGTGCAGTGCTAACCACTGAGCCACCGTGCTGCTCTGTATATAGCACAGTGCTAAACACTGAGCCACCGTGCTGCCCTATATATAGTACAGTGCTGACCACTGAGCCACTGTGCTGCCTCACATATAGTGCAGTGCTAACCACTGAGCCACCGTGCTGCCCTATATATAGTACAGTGCTAACCACTGAGCCACCGTGCTGCCCTATATATAGTACAGTGCTAACCACTGATCCACCGTGCTGCTCTATATATAGTACAGTGCTAACCACTAAGCCACCGTGTTGCTCTATATATAGTACAGTGCTAACCACTGAGCCACCGTGCTGCTCTATGTATAGTACAGTGCTAACCACTGAGCCACCGTGCTGCCCTATATATAGTACAGTGCTAACCACTGAGCCACCGTTCTGCCCTATATATAGTACAGTGCTGACCACTGAGCCACAGTGCTGCTCTATATATAGTACAGTGCTAACCACTAAGTCACTGTGCTGCTCTATATACAGTACAGTGCTAACCACTGAGCCATTGTGCTGCCCTATATATAGTACAGTGCTAACCACTGAGCCACTGTGCTGCTCTATATATAGTACAGTGCTAACCACTGAGCCACTGTGCTGCCCTATATATAGTACAGTGCTAACCACTGAGCCACTGTGCTGCTCTATATATAGTACAGTGCTAACCACTGAGCCACCGTGCTGCTCTATATATAGTACAGTGCTAATCACTGAGCCACCGTGCTGCCCTATATATAGTACAGTGCTAACCACTAAGTCACTGTGCTGCTCTATATACAGTACAGTGCTAACCACTGAGCCATTGTGCTGCTCTATATATAGTACAGTGCTAACCACTGAGCCACCGTGCTGTCCTATATATAGTGCAGTGCTAACCACTGAGCCAGCGCGCTGCTCTATATATAGTACAGTGCTAACCACTGAGCCACCGTGCTGCTCTATATGAAGTACAGTGCTAACCACTGAGCCACCGTGCTGCCCTATATATAGTACAGTGCTAACCACTGAGCCACCGTGCTGCTCTATATATAGTACAGTGCTAACCACTGAACCACTGTGCTGCTCTATATATAGTACAGTGCTAACCACTGATCCACCGTGCTGCTCTATATATAGTACAGTGCTAACCACTGATCCACCGTGCTGCTCTATATATAGTACAGTGCTAACCACTGATCCACCGTGCTGCTCTATATATAGTACAGTGCTAACCACTGATCCACCGTGCTGCTCTATATATAGTACAGTGCTAACCACTGAGCCACCGTGCTGCCCTATATATAGTACAGTGCTGACCACTGAGCCACCGTGCTGCTCTATATATAGTACAGTGCTAACCACTGAACCACTGTGCTGCTCTATATATTGTACAGTACTAACCACTGAGCCCCCGTGCTGCCCTATATATAGTACAGTGCTAACCACTGAGCCACCGTGCTGCCCTATATATAGTACAGTGCTAACCACTGAGCCACCGTGCTGCTCTATATATAGTACAGTGCTAACCACTGAGCCACCGTGCTGCCCTATATATAGTACAGTGCTAACCACTGAGCCACTGTGCTTCCTTTGTGTCAAGTGTATTAGAAAAAGCAGAATTGAAGAGTACAAGTTACATCATTCAAACATGTTGTTTTATTCCAAGAAGCATCAGTCAGCCAACGCCTTGTCAGAAACACAAAACCAATGTTAATAGCACAGAAACTACAAATATTGCGTTCCCCCCCTCTTCACTGATCCTCCAAGGCCCTTTCGGGTAAATTTTCCAAGAGTCTTTATATTAGTTCCCTTCTTTTCAAAGGTACGTACAGTAATGATAGTCAGTGATGGAGACACTTTGCATTCATACAGCCGATACATTGTCCTGCTGAGAAATGTAACATGTAGGGAATTGTTATTGTTGTTTATTTTAGATGTAAATAAGAATATTTCCATTCATGGAATACAAGCGCAGATCTTACATATGGAGATGAATGGAAACAAAATCTAAGTGTTATAGTGGAACACTGCAATGATTAAAGGGATCGTCCATTGAAAACTAGGTATCACCTATCTCCTGGATAAAAATTGCCCAATCTGCAGATCGGGTCCCAGTGGTCAAATCCAACCAATCAATAAGTTACGACACTACCCTGATGAGTAGTCGGGACTCGTGGGCTCTTTCCAGCATGTGACGCTCGTTCACACTCACCTGTGGTAAGTAACAGGTGTGGGCAATATGAAAATCACACCTGAAACCAGATAAAAAGAGGAGAAGGTTGCCTCAATTTTTGCATCGTGTGTCTGTGGGCATCACTAGCATGGAGAACATGTGCAAGGATGCCAACACTTTCGGTCATGACTGCATATATATATTTTTTTTTACTTAAATGCATGTAGTTAGTGCAAATATCCTGTTTTGCTATTAGGATTTGTTAGGGTTAAAACCCTAACTCAATTATGCCCTATTTATGAGGTCTGTGTCTTCTGGCCCGGCATGCTCCATGAGAGAGGGGGGTCCTGGCTGGGTGTCTGGACTTTCACTAAGGAGGCTGTTCGCCTTTGCAGACCATGTATGTCTTATGGTGTCAGCAGATCGGGACCAGATGTCAAGAGAGACCACAAGTTCTTCAAAAACAAAGATTTACTCGACAGCGGTTTGCTGATGACTGTGTACATAAGATAGAAGACTTGTGCCACTATATCATTAAGGGTGGAAACACACTGTGCGAGATACTTGCATGAGTCTCGCATGACTCACCTGGAACGGCCCCTGACTCTCTGGGACGGGAACGTGTCAGCTGCTTGTCCAGAAACACGGTGACCATTCCAGGTGAGTCATGTGAGACTCATGCGATTATCTTGCATTGTGTGATTCCACCCTATCACAGATCATATGGAGTCACAGTCTCTTCTGCTCCTCCGCTTCACTTGTTCCAACTAGTCTCGTCCGTTCCACCACAATCCACCCTAGCTCCACAGTACAGTCCATGGTTTTCTCTCTTTTGGGATCTCACTATCTCCAGGAACACCCACGTTGTGGATCTTGCTACTTGCCAGACCTTAGGTCTGTCTCTGTCACACTCTGGGCCCTATCTCAACTTCCAAAGGAAATAGTCACTGTCCCCTGCATTGAAGCCCACTTTACATTATAACATTGTGTGTCTTCCCGCATGTCCATCTCCTTGCATACCAGTCCCGCAGACAGGTGACAACTTTTTTTTTGCATTATTTCATCTTTCTTTACAAACACTGAATATTGCCCTTAGGGTTCACGTTGCAATGGTCTGATTTGCATCCATAAACATTGGATACATGAAATCCGTTTGGTATTTCATATGTCATGCGAGTGTACGATTTTCTTTCTCGTCTAGTATATGTATGACCTAAGCAACTATTATTCTATGAACTATTATTCATATTGGGCAATATGAAAATCACACCAGAAACCAGATAAAAAGTGGAGAAGTTCACTCAGTCTTTGCATTCTTTGCACTAAGCATGGAGAAAAGAAGGAAGAGAAGAGAACTGTGTGAGGACACAAGAACCAAAATTCAGGGTAAACAACTTTGTTTCCAGCATGTGATGCTGTGGCAGTAACAGGTGTGGGCAATATGAAAATCACACCTGAAACTAGATAAAAAGGGAGAAGTTGCCTCAATCTTTCCATTGTGTGTCTGTGTGCCACACTAAGCAAAGAGGAGAGAAGGACTGGAACAATTTCAAGGGTGCCAACACTTTTGGTCATGACTCTCTATATATTTTCTGAGCTCTTCTTAGCTGAGTTACGACCACAGCCCACATCAAAGCTGAGGGTGCAGGGACACAATCTGTATCCTGTCTATGATTATTGGCTTAGAATCACACAAAATAAATATTAATTATAATACAGTGGATTAATACACAGGACATCTTATTAAAGAAGGCCAGGCATAGACATCAGCTGAGCAATGTTTGATTGTTGTAGATGATAATTGTTGGGGGCGATGATCGCTCTGGGTGGTATCGCTTTGGATGATGATCATTAGGATAGGATGGTAGTTGTGTGTCAGATTGTTCTGATGATGATTGTTCTGGATATGGTTGTTGTGGGTGTTGATCGTTCTGGGTGGTATCTCAAGGATGATGATTGTTGTGGATGATAGTCATTCTCGAGGATGGTCGTTGTGGATGATGGTTGTTCTTGAAGATGGTTGTTGTTGAGGATCATCGTTGTGGATGATGGGCGTTCTCGAGGATGGTTGTTGAGAATGATGGTCGTTCTCAAGAATGGTCACTGTGGATGATGGGCGTTCTAGAAGATGATTGTTGTTGATGATGATTGCTCTCGAGAATGGTTGTTATGGATAAAGGTTATTCTCGAAGACGTTCGTTGTTGAGGATGATCGTTGTGAATGATGGTTGTTGTTGAGGATGATCGCTTTGGATGATGGTCGTTCTCAAGGATGGTTGTTGAGAATGATGGTCATTCTCGAAAATGGTCGTTGATGATGGTGGTTCTCAAGTATGGTCGCTGTGGATGATGGTTGTTCTTAAAGATGTTTGTTGAGGATGATTGGTCTTGAGGATGGTTGTTGAGAATGATGTTTTTTCTTGAGGATAGTCGTTGATGATGGTCGTTTTTGAGGATGATTGTTCTCGAGGATAGTTGTTGATAGTCGATATCAAGGATGGTCGTTGTGGATGATGGTCATTCTGGAGGATGATTGCTGAGAATGAGGTTGTTGAGAATGATGGTCGTTCTCGAGAATGGTCGTTGATGATGGTTGTTCTCAAGGACGATCACTGTGGATGATGGTTGTTCTCGATGATCATCGTTGTTGGGGATGATTGCTCTCAAGAATGGTCGATGTGGATAATGGTTGTTCTCGAAGACGGTCATTGTTGAGGATGATCGTTGTGAATGTTGGTCATTGTTAAGGATGGTCGTTCTCGAGGATGGTTGTTGAATGGTGGTCGTTGAGAATGATGGTCATTCTCGAGAATGGTAGCTGATGATGGTCGTTCTCAAGGATGGTCACTGTGGATGACGGTTGTTCTCAAAGATGGTTGTTGAGAATGATGGTTTTACTTGAGGATAGTCGTTGATGATGGTCGTTTTTGAGGATGGTTGTTCTCGAGGATAGTCGTTGATAGTCGTTCTCAAGGATGGTCATTGTGGATGATGGTCATTCTGGAGGATGATTGTTGAGAATGATGGTCGTTCTCGAGAATGGTCGTTGATGATGGTTGTTCTCAAGGATCATCGTTGTTGGGGATGATTGCTCTCAAGAATGGTCGTTCTCGAGAATGGTCGCTGATGATGGTTGTTCTCAAAGATGGTTGTTGAGGATGATTGTTCTCGAGGATGGTTGTTGAGAATGATGGTTTTTCGTGAGGATGGTCCTTGAGAATGATGGTTGTTCTCGAGGATAGTCGCTGATGGTCGTTCTCGAGGATGGTCGTTGTGGGTGATAGTCATAGAGAATAGTTACTCTGGATGATGGTCGTTAATGGCAGACAAATATTGCAGGCATGATATTCTGTTTCTCTTAAATTCATCATTTCCTTATTTCTCCTACTATAAGTAGTGATAAAGGTGGGTATACTTTTACAATCATTTATTTTCCTAGAACAGAGCAACTAAAAATGAAACTATTTGATTTTTTTTTTTTAAATCAGAATATTCTCCCTATTTGTCTCCATGGTAACAGACTACAAACATCCCTTGTGTAGTCAGATCTTGCAGTCATGAACTGTGATGCGTTGAAAGAAATGAGAGATGTTTGCAGGATCACACTGCAGAAAAGTGGAGACCATAGGTCTGGACAGGAGCGGTGAACATGTTCTTTGTTGGTTGCAAACAATAGGTAAATTACATGTAATGTTTCTTGTTTTTTCACCAACGCACATGCCTTCATCCTGGACTTGGTGGTGACTTCTACCTGTCCCCTGTTTACAGGATCGGCTTCGAGATGGTGATCAGGAGCAGACACTCGTCACAAATATAACAATAAACATAGAAAAATAAATAGAATATGTTAGTATTCCAGTATTGGGCAGTGAAAGATCGGGCAGCAGCGAGGATCCCAATGGTCGCTCAGCTCCAGGAGGTTCGTCTCTATGTTGGAAAGTCCAGAGATGACGTTGCAGCTTCTAGATCAGGACCTTCGTCAGGCAGAAAGAATCCACTGGACGCCCCCCTGGACGGGATCAATTAATGGGTGGATCGGTTATCGCTGCAGGTGGAGCAGAGAAGAAGAGCTTTGTCCAGAACATAAGGCCCAGGAATGAGAGACTGATCGCAGCTGGCACAGGAAAAATGCTCCGTGTGCCACGACTTCCCATCATACTGCTCAAAGTGCTCCGAGAAGATCATCTACAGGAGGAAAAGTACAAAGAACACATGAATAATACACAAATTCTCCTTACTCATTATAGTAGTTCTATTCTTCCACATAGGGAGCAGTACTATAGTAAAAACCAGCACTACCAGGAATTGCTTGCAATAAAAACCATGCAAATGCACATATTCCTTCCAAACTTTATAATATTATAAAAATTGAGATATTTGGAAAAGTATTGATCAGTCTTTTCAGCCACCCCGCCAACGTCAAGGCAATCTCATCAGGGTGGTCCTACTCTTTATATTTTTATTTTAGTTGTGCCAGACAGCCTCCAACATACACATAAAGCAGAACCAATAAAAGTAGCATTTACCTGGAGCATTTCCAAACCCGCTCCCATGGTGCCAGACTGGTGCATGTGAATAAAGGCAACTCAGGCCCCTGCAGCTAACACCACATATGCCTGGGCTTTTCAGAATTAACCCTCACCGCACCAGGCCACCACACATGAATACATATACACACTGGTATACATATTGGTCCATTATTCTCACCTCATCACATCCGGAGCACCGTGGCCTCTCACTTTCACAGTAATGTCTTCCACACCACAGCCGATTGCTCTTCCAGAAATAGATGAGGTTCACCAGGGGTTCCCGGCACTGGCAGCAGACAAAGCAGGCTGGGTGCCATTGCTTCTTGTATCCCGCCCGGTCGGCATAGACAGCTGGAGTGTCAGCGGGCATGAGCTGCTGGCAAAACTCGCACAACTTGAGAAGAAAAATGAAAAATATTTTGAAGAATAATGTTCGAGTTCCTAAAATTTCTATTTTTTCTCAAGTACAGCCGGGTGCCCATAATACTCACATAGTCTGTCCTGTCGGTCGGCTCCTCTGCGGTGCTGCTGGTCGTGTTTGCAGTCTTCGGATCCTTTTCATCTTGCTTGGCGCTGCATGGCAATGCCACCTCTGCCACCCCCATCACATTCTCCTTCATTTGGTCCAAAAATGCTTCCATTACTGCTTTTTCACCCTCAGTCAGCCCTTTACAATATTTTGGGTCATAGTCATAGGCTGGTAACTGCTTTATAAGCTGTAGACGTCGGTAATGTGCCCCCTCTGTGCCAGCAACGGGCTGCAGCTTCTTCGGGATTAGTTCCATATAACGCATGGCCTAGAGAAATACAGAATATTATAGTAGTTATATTCTTGTACATAGGGGCAGTATTATAGTAGTTATATTCTTGTATATAGGGGCAGTATTATAGTAGTTATATTCTTGTACATAGGAGCAGTATTATAGTAGTTATATTCTTGTATATAGGGGCAGTATTATAGTAGTTATATTCTTGTACATAGGAGCAGTATTATAGTAGTTATATTCTTGTATATAGGGGCAGTATTATAGTAGTTATATTCTTGTATATAGGAGCAGTATTATAGTAGTTATATTCTTGTATACAGGGGCAGTATTATAGTAGTTATATTCTTGTATATAGGGGCAGTATTATAGTAGTTATATTCTTGTATATAGGGGCAGTATTATAGTAGTTATATTCTTGTATATAGGAGCAGTATTATTAGTAGTTATATTCTTGTATATAGGAGCAGTATTATAGTAGATATATTCTTGTATATAGGAGCAGTATTATAGTAGTTATATTCTTGTACATAGGGGCAGTATTTATAGTAGTTATATTCTCTGTATATAGGAGCAGTATTATAGTAGTTATATTCTTGTATATAGGGCAGCAGTATTATAGTAGTTATATTGTATAAAGGGGCAGTATTATAGTAGTTATATTCTTGTATATAGGAGCAGTATTATAGTAGTTATATTCTTGTACATAGGGACAGTATTATAGTAGTTATATTCTTGTGTATAGGAGCAGTATTATAGTAGTTATAATTCTTGTATATAGGAGCAGTATTATAGTACTTATATTCTTGTATATAGGGGCAGTATTATAGTAGTTATATTCTTGTATATAGGAGCAGTATTATAGTAGTTTATATTCTTGTATATAGGGGCAGTATTATAGTAGTTATATTCTTGTATATAGGAGCAGTATTATAGTAGTTATATTCTTGTATATAGGGGCAGTATTATAGTAGTATATTCTTGTATATAGGGGCAGTATTATAGTAGTTATATTCTTGTACATAGGAGCAGTATTATAGTAGTTATATTCTTGTATATAGGAGCATATTATAGTTAGTTTATATTCTTGTATATAGGAGCAGTATTATAGTAGTTATAGTCTTGTACATAGGAGCAGTATTATAGTAGTTATATTCTTGTACATAGGAGCAGTATTATAGTAGTTATATTCTTGTATATAGGGGCAGTATTATAGTAGTTATATTCTTGTATATAGGAGCAGTATTATAGTAGTTATAGTCTTGTACATAGGAGCAGTATTAGATTATATTCTTGTGGGATATATTATTCTTGTATTAGGAGCAGTATTATAGTAGTTATATTCTTGTATATAGGGGCAGTATTATAGTAGTTATAGTTCTTGTACATAGGAGCAGTATTATTTTATTGTATTACAGTATTAGTGTTATATTCTTGTACATAGGAGCAGTATTATAGTAGTTATATTCTTGTATATAGGAGCAGTATTATAGTAGTTATAGTTCTTGTACATAGGGCAGTATTATAGTAGTTATATTCTTGTATGTAGGAGCAGTATTATAGTAGTTATATTCTTGTACATAGTGGCAGTATTATAGTAGTTATATTCTTGTATATAGGAGCAGTATTATAGTAGTTATATTCTTGTATATAGGGGCAGATTATAGTAGTTATATTCTTGTACATAGGGGCAGTATTATAGTAGTTATATTCTTGTATATAGGAGCAGTATTATAGTAGTTATATTCTTGTAATTAGGAGCAGTATTATAGTAGTTATATTCTTGTATATAGGAGCAGTATTATAGTAGTTATAGTTCTTGTACATAGGAGCAGTATTATAGTAGTTATATTCTTGTATATAGGGCAGTATTATAGTAGTTATATTCTTGTAATAGGGCAGTATTATAGTAGTTATATTCTTGTACATAGGGGCAGATTATAGTAGTTATAGTCTTGTACATATGAGCAGTATTTAGTAGAGTTATATTCTTGTATATAGGGCAGTATTATAGTAGTTATAGTCTTGTACATAGGAGCAGTATTATAGTAGTTATATTCTTGTACATAGGAGCAGTATTATAGTTGTTATATTCTTGTATATAGGGCAGTATTATAGTAGTTATATTCTTGTACATAGGGGCAGTATTATAGTAGTTATATTCTTGTACATAGGAGCAGTATTATAGTAGTTATATTCTTGTACATAGGAGCAGTATTATAGTAGTTATATTCTTGTACATAGGGGCAGTATTATAGTAGTTATATTCTTGTATATAGGAGCAGTATTATAGTAGTTATATTCTTGTACATAGGAGCAGTATTATAGTAGTTATATTCTTGTATTAGGAGCAGTATTATAGTAGTTATATATTCTTGTATATAGGAGCAGTATTATAGTAGTTATATTCTTGTATATAGGGGCAGTATTATAGTAGTTATATTCTTGTACATAGGATCAGTATTATAGTAGTTATATTCTTGTATATAGGGAGCAGTATTATAGTAGTTATATTCTTGTATATAGGGAGCAGTATTATAGTAGTTATATTCTTGTATATAGGAGCAGTATTATAGTAGTTATATTCTTGTATATAGGGAGCAGTATTATAGTAGTTATATTCTTGTATATAGGGGCAGTATTATAGTAGTTATATTCTTGTATTAGGACAGTATTATAGTAGTTATATTCTTGTATATAGGGAGCAGTATTATAGTAGTTATATTCTTGTATATAGGGCAGTATTATAGTAGTTATATTCTTGTATATAGGAGCAGTATTATAGTAGTTATATTCTTGTATATAGGAGCAGTATTATAGTAGTTATATTCTTGTATATAGGGGGCAGTATTATAGTAGTTATATTCTTGTATATAGGACAGTATTATAGTAGTTATATTCTTGTATATAGGGGCAGTATTATAGTAGTTATATTCTTGTACATAGGGGCAGTATTATAGTAGTTATATTCTTTTCATAGCCAGTATTATAGTGTTATCTTGTATATGCCGTATTTAGTATTTCCTTCACTCTCATTTAGTTACCTCCTCTCCTTCCTCTCCCTCCTCTCCCTCCTCTCCTTAGTCTCCTTACTCTCTTACTCGCCCTCCTCTCCACCTCGCCCTCCTCCCCTCCTCTCCTTCCTCCCTCCTTTGCCCTCCTCGCCCTCCTCGCCCTCCTCCTCCTCTCCCTCCTCTCCCTCCTTTTCCCTCCACTCCTTCTCTCCTTCCTCTCTCTCCTCTCCTTTCCTCGCCCTCCTCTCCCCTCCTCTCTCCTCCTCTCCTTCTCTCTCCTTCCTCTCCTTTCCTTCGCCTTCCTCGCCTTCCTCGCCTTCCTCGCACTCCTCTCCCTCCTCTCCCTCCTCTCTCTACGCTCTCTCCTCTCCCTCCGTTTCCTTCTTCTCCCTCCTCTCGTTCCTCTCACTCCTGTCCCTCCTCGCCCTCCTCGCCCTCCTCTCCTCCTTTCCCTCCTTTCCCTCCTTTCCCTCCTTTCAGGTGAACATTTCAGTTTGGCTCAGTTTTTGGGTGCTGAACATTTGCAGAAATGTGAAGCTTGTTGAAGAGACGGATCTGCCATGAAGATCCCCTATATTCCTCAATACATGAGGGTGAAGCCTTTTAAAGCTGTAAACCCTAGCATACACTTAGTATTGACCAGGAGAGTTGGACATTTAGTTGTTGAACGTACCAGTTTTTGGTTGAGGCCCGGAGGCGCCCACTCGTAGGTGACGGTGAGGAATGTGGGGTCTTTTCGGGAGGTGATGGGGTTGGTGATGATCATTACGGTTCCTCTTGTAGACCCGCGCTCCTTCGCTGCCCTTTACTCTGGCGGTCAGTCCTGAGTACCGGGTGTCTGAGAGCAGCTGCCCGATCCTGTGGTCTTCATCTACTTCTGTGGGCAGAGCGTGGTCTTCACGGGGGCACCGGCAGAGCCCACAACATTTCCTACAATAATAGGCAAAGTTTCTTTCATTAATACAAATAATAACCCCCAAAATCATGACTTCTAAGCAGGTCTGAAAGTGTCACTTTGTGATCAGTTAATGAGATTGAAGGCAGCACGGTCAGAGGCGTAATAGGTGCAGGGGCTGCAATCACACCGGGCCCTGGAGCCTAGGGGGCCCCAAACGTCCCTTTGTCCTATAGAAAAAGACTAATACTAATAAAGATTTGCAATAATTGGGGGCCCCGTTGGAGCTATCGCATCAAGGACCATCAGCTTCATGTTACATCACTGCAAAGAGCATATAGGGCTCAAATAACACCCACACACTATATAACTGCATTTAGTAATCCAAGAATCCTATAATTCAGGGTAGATCTAATATCCCCAGTTAATAAATGATGCCGCCATATGGTGCACACAATGTCCTGCTGTGGGGCGAGACCCTTAGTTGGGCCTTGGTCTGCTCTGTATATGGATGTAGCAGAGGTTTCCTAGAATTAATGCTTTTTCCAGTCTTCAGTACAGGAGTCTGATGAGCCCCATCACTCTGCACATTATCTCTGGTGACACAGGAGCTCAGGATTGCTGCATCCTCCACCACTGAGACCTGACCTTTCCCATTATCCAAAAATTCCTGTCCTCAGACCCAGACACTCACTGTATCCCCCTGACTTACTGCCAGAGTCATCCTGATTAATGCCGGGGCTTTATATCCGCTCTGATGGGATCAGCAGAGGTGCAAATGGACAGGATTTACTAATATCCCAGGCACTGGCGTAACTAGAGTCCATGGGCTCCATTCAAAACGTTATCCCTGGTCCTCATCCTGGTATACGTGTCTCCATTCTGGTAAATATGACCCCTGTCCTGGTATATATGATGCCCCAACCTAGTATGTCACCCATCCTGGTATATATGTCACCCATCCTGGTATATATGTCCCCTATCCTGGTATATATGGCCCCCTTCCTAGTATACATGTCCCCCATCCTGGTATGTATATATTCACTATCCTGGGTCCATCCTGGTATATATGATGCCCCATCCTAGTATATATGTCCCCCATCCTAGTATATATGGGGGCATCCTGGTATACATGTCCACTATCCTGGGTTCATCTTGGTATAAACGATGCCCCATCCTGGTATATATGATCTCCACCCTGGTATATATGGCTCCCATCCTGGTATGTATGGTCTGGCCCCCATCTTAGTATATATGATACCACATCCTAGTATATATGTCACCATCCTGGTATATAATGTCCACCATCCTGGGTCCATCCTGGTATATATGATGCCCAATCCTGGTGTATATGGTCTGTCCCCCATCCTAGTATACATGATGCCCCATCCTAGTATATATTCCCCATCCTGATATATATGTCCATTATCCTGGGTCCATCCTGGTGCATATGATGCCCCATCCTAGTATATATGACCCATCCTAGTATATATGACCCCATCCTGGTATATATGATCTCCATCCTGGTATATATGGCCCCCTTCCTGGTATCCATGTCCCCATCCAGGTATATATGTGTTCCTCCATGTGTTCCCCAATGTCAGTTGCTGTACGCTGCACCGGATACCGAGGAGGACGCCATGCGACAAGGGAGCTGAGAAGAATGAGGCAAAACAGGTAACATGTATACAAGGAAGGGGCCCAGGACAAAGATATATATACCAAGATAGGGATATAATTACCAGGAAGGGGCGTGACATAGATCAGGGTGGGTGACTATATAGACCATGGCGGGTGACATATAGACCAGGGTGGACATATAGACCAGGGGTGGACATATAGACCAGGGTGCGCAACATATAGACCAGGGTGGACATATAGACCAGGGTGGACATATAGACCAGGGTGGACATATAGACCAGGGTGGACATATAGACCAGGGCGGTCGATATATAGACCAGGGTGGACATATAGACCAGGGTGCGCAACATATAGACCAGGGTGGGCGACATCCAGACCAGGATGGGAGACATCTAGACCAGTATTGGGTACATATAGACTAGGATGGGCCTAGGATTGGGATATATAAACCAGGATAGCGAAGATATAGATCAGGATGTGGGATCACATAGACCAGGTTGGGCCCAGGTTGTGGGACTTTTCTACCAGGATCGGGACATTGCTACATAATGAAGGGGCAGAAGGGGGCAGCACATACATCTATATAGGACTTAGGAAGCTGCAAGGATGTGGACTCTAGTTACGCCACTGACAGCAGCTCCTGAAGTATTTATTGCAACTGATCCTAATCTGACCTGTTAGTGCCGAGGCCTGCGTTCAGTCATGGGGGCGGGGCCGGCACAGGTTGAGTCACAGGGGTGGGGTTGGTAAGTGTTCAGTCATGGGGGCGGGGCTGGTATAGCTTCAGTCACAGGGGTGGGGTTTGTAAGTGTTCAGTCATGGGGGCGGGTCTGGTACAGGTTCGGTCACAGGGGTGGGGTTGGTAAGTGTTCAGTCATGGGGGCGGGGCTGGTATAGCTTCAGTCACAGGGGTGGGGTTTGTAAGTGTTCAGTCATGGGGGGGGTCTGGTACAGGTTCGGTCACAGGGGTGGGGTTGGTAAGTGTTCAGTCATGTGGCGGGGCCTGTGAGGGATCAATCACAGGTGTGGGGCTGATACGGGTTCAGTCATGGGGGTGGAGCCGACACAGGTTCAGTCACAGCTCTGTAACCGCCCCCTGCCCTGACTGACAGCCGCTCAGCCACCTCTCAGATGACAGCACGACTGGCTATTTTCCAGATTGCCGCTGCACAAGTCTTCTCATTCGCTACCAACAAACAACTCTCGACAATGCAGGAGAACTGAAACTGTAAATATGTTAGTAAAGTGCAGGATTATTGGTTAGACGGTGATTAAACTTCATCTCCATAAAAGAAAGCCCCTCCGAGACATGTCAAGACCAACAGCTCTTGTAATGTGTCACCCCTCGTTACCCAGACGTGGCCCCTTCCGTGGCGTCCGGAGCCGCGGCCGGTCACAGACCGTCAAACACGTGCAGACCCCCGAACCTTCAACAACCTCATTCCGGCCCGGAACATATCAAAAGAATGAAAAGCTCGGAGTTAATTGAGGCGTTTACATGCAGTAATTAGCCGCGTCTGAGGACCTGGCGGTGGATTTTTCCGAGCGCTCGCTCATTAGTTTGCAGTTTTGTGAGTTTATCGCTCGCTTTGCGTCAGTGATCACCCGAGCGTTCACGAGACCTCGCAGACAGCTGGCGGAGCACAAAGACCAGACACAATAACAAGTCAATATGTTTCCCTCATTTTCGGAATTACTTATAGCGCCAGATACGCTCCATAAATCGCTTCATTATTGAGCCGCGTGATTGATACAGAATATTCATTTGTGGCGCCGGTTACGATCCGGAATGTTTCTCTTTGACATGAATAGTGAGCTTGTTCCCTCTCCGGCTACAGATGATCATCATTAATAATTCACTAAGAGTCTGCTGAAGTAGCGCCAGCGTCGCTCGCCTTCATTTGTCATCTCGCAGAGCGTTTGTTACAATGTTTGTTTATTTCGGTTTCATTTTGTCTTTTTCTTTTACGGCGTCGTCTATCTGTGATTATGTCTCGCGCTCGCGGCTTCCACTCATCATCGCCTAATGTCATTTCTTCCCCACGTTCTACGTGCGCCACTTTCCTGACAGCCTTTAAGTAGCCCGTAAATATAAAGCAAGTTCATTCTTCGCTGCCGTTAGGGTTTGTCATGGCATTGCAGAAATAACGGGGCCATATGGTGGACAAATAATACTTGTCTGATCAGTATAAATACCACCATTCAATAGTCACATAATAGCAACATCATTATTATTATTTACCGGCCTTCAGCTCGATCTCAAGCCATGGCAACTTGATGGATGAACGCTCTGTAGTAAGATCGATCTTGCGCAAGCCTAGATGGGTTTGCCAGAGTCTTGGCCAAGCCTACATGGGTCCGCCAGGGTCTTGGGCCCAAGCCTACATGGGTCCAGCAGGGTCTTGGCCAAGTCTACATGGGTCCGGCAGGGTCTTGGCCAAGCCTACATGGGTCCGGCCAGGGTCTTGGCCAAGTCTACATGGGTCCGGCAGGGTCTTGGCCAAGCCTACATGGGTCCGGCAGGGTCTTGGCCAAGCCTACATGGGTCCGGCAGGGTCTTTCTCAAGTCTACATGGGTCCGCCAGGGTCCTGGCCAAGCCTACATGGGTCCGCCAGGGTCTTGGCCAAGCCTACATGGGTCCGCCAGGGTCTTGGCCAAGCCTACATGGGTCCAGCAGTGTCTTGGCCAAGTCTACATGGGTCCGGCAGGGTCTTGGCCAAGCCTACATGGGTCCGGCAGGGTCTTGGCCAAGTCTACATGGGTCAGCCAGGGTCTTTGCCAAGCCTACATGGGTCCGGCAGCGTCTTGGACAAGCCTACATGGGTCCGGCAGGGTCTTGGCCAAGTCTACATGGGTCAGCCAGGGTCTTTGCCAAGCCTATATGGGTCCGGCAGGGTCTTGGCCAAGCCTACATGGGTCCAGCAGGGTCTTGGCCAAGCCTACATGGGTCCGGCAGGGTCTTGGCCAAGCCTACATGGGTCCAGCAGGGTCTTGGCCAAACCTACATGGGTCCAGCAGGGTCTTGGCCAAGCTTATATGGGTCCAGCAGGGTCTTGGCCAAGCCTGCATGGATCCAACAGGGTCTTCGTCAAGCCTAGATGGGTCCACCAGAGTTTTTCTCCAAGCCTAGATGGGTCCACCAGGACCTTGCCCAAACCTAGATGGGTCCGCCAGGGTCTTCTCCACCGTTATCTTGATACTATCAAGCCGTTGGGTTGCTGGTCTTCCTCATTGTCGAGTTCTTTCTATTCTTCTTACCATAATGTCCTTTTTCAGTGATCATCCTTTCAACAGCCGCGCACTTGTCAAGGTGTGGAGGTCAGGGGACACTTGGAGCCACTAAACTTAGTGGTCAGAGAAATGAAACCCATAAGAAAAAGCTACAGCCGAAATATGAGAGTAATAAAATGGTATTTTATTAATAGTTAAAATAATCAAGGCTGAATAACAACAATGAGGTCACTAGGAGGAAGGCGCACATAACCAGTGGAAGCGTGCTGCTATCCCCTGTAATATCCCTCATCTCTGTTCGCTCTCTTTCCACTTGTGCTCTCTCTCTCCTCCTATACACCCTCTCTACCCTTGTGCTCTTTCCCTCTGTGCATGCTCTGTCTCCCCCTGTGCATGCTCTCCCTTTGTGCTGTCTCTCCCCCTGTGCGCTCTCTCTTCCCTTGCACTGTCTCTGCCACTGTGCGCTCTCTCTCCCCTTGTGCTGTTTCTCCTCCCTGTGCTGTCTCTTCCCCCTGTGTGCTCTCTCTCCCTCTGTGCTGTCTCTCCTCCCTGTGTGCTCTCTCTCCCCTTGTGCTGTCTCTCCTCACTTGTCCTGTTTCTCCCCCCTGTGCGCTCTCTCCCCTTGTGCTACCTCTCCCCCCTGTGTGCTCTCTCTTCCCTTGTGCTGTCTCTCCCCCCGTGCACTCTCTCCCCTTGTGCTGTTTCTCCCCCCGTTGTGTGCTCTCACTCACCCCTTTGCGACATCTCTTTCCCCCTGCACGCTGGGGAGCCGCGGCAGCAGCAGCAGAATGAGTACGCTCCAAGGGTATGACGGAGCAGACCAGGAGCAGGCGATAATGAAGGACTGCTTTGCGGCACGTGTCCTGGACATTGTGTGGACCCCCAACACTGATGTCCTTAAGGTGGCACAGTTTTCTTTGACTGATCACCCAAACTAATTGGCTTCTTCACATTCCAGTTTAAGTGTAATTTACATGATGTCCTATAGGTGGCGCTGTTTTGGGGACAAACCTAGACACACAGACAGGATAGGGCTTTTATATAGTAGATTTTCCGTTATTGAGGATTCATTACTGTAGATAAAAATTATTTTTGATTAAATATTATTTAAGCTTTTTATCCTCCTTTGCTGGCTGAAATGTTGTGTTGTTAGTGGTACAGTAGATGTATCACACGTTAGCAGGAGGTGCCATCCTTGTGCCAGTTGCTACAATGGGCATGTTGGTTTATCCGATAAAGCTAAGATAACTATTGATACATTTTATCAAATGATGACGATTTATTTATTTATTTTGCAAATCACAATTATTATAAATCCAGACGAATCGTCCCATTAGAAGCCACAGACCGTTCCTGATTGTGTGCAGAAGTTCACTGTCTAATGACTTTACCTCCAGGAGTGAGTCTGGAATCCAGTGCATGTCCCCTTACACCTCACACAGGGGGGACCCCGCTCTGCACCCTGCTGTCCCACCGCCATCTGGAAAATAAGACCACACATCTGTAACATCCGTGCAAGTTAACAGGTGTTCATAGTTTATCACGATTTTTCTGCATCCGTGTCAAAATGGACACACACGGATCCGATTTTGCTTCCCATGTATCCCTATGGGCAACTAATCGGATCGGATGTGTCCCTATTGGCATCCGATTTTAGCACCATCCGTTGCACCCCAGATCTGTAACGGATCCGTTGCAGTGCAAAGATAAAAACGGATAGAATACATTATATTAAGCTGCAATAAACCTGTATTATTGATATATACAGTGTAAGCCAGCATTGCTTTTCATTTTAATACGGACAATGCGGTCATTGGGGCAAAACCTTGTGATTTATTTAACCCAATTATCTATTACTAGATGGTGGCCTGATTCTAACACATGGGGTATTCTAGAATATGTACGTAGTTTATTTATGAAGATTTAAGAATAATGGAATGCGAAGCTGGGTTTAAATCCCGCGCCAATTCATGGCCAGACTGCGCCTGTCGCTGATTGGTCACGGGTGGCTGGCACAACCAATTAGCAACGCGGGATGTCTGTAATGAGACCAACAGACAGAATTAGACGATTATATAGTAAATACCTACACAGCAGTGTCGGTGTGCAGCAGTGTCGGTGTGCAGCAGTGTCGGTGTGCAGCAGTGTTGGTGTGCACCGGTGTGGGTGTACGGCGGTGTCGGTGTTCAGTGGTGTCGGTGTGCGGCAGTGACTGTGCGCGGCGGTGACTGTGCGCGGCGGTGTCTGTGCGCGGCAGTGTCGGTGTGCGGCAGTGTCTGTGCGCGGCAGTGTCGGTGCGCGGCAGTGTCGGTGTGCGGCAGTGTCGGTGTGCGGCAGTGTCTGTGCGCGGCGGTGACTGTGCGCGGCGGTGTCTGTGCGCGGCAGTGTCGGTGTGCGGCAGTGTCTGTGCGCGGCAGTGTCGGTGTGCGGCAGTGTCTGGCGCGGCGGTGTCTGTGCGCGGCGGTGTCTGTGCGCGGCGGTGACGGTGTTGAGTGGTGTCAGTGTGCAACGGTGTCAATGTGGTTTACAGGTATGTGCTAAAGAGGCAGAGATCACAGGAATCCGGTGAGCAGAGATCACATAGATCACAGCAGCGGTCCTTGGAGCAGAGATCACAGAAGGGGTGCGGGGTCCTGGGAGCCGATCTGCCCGATCATGCTCCTCTGGAGATGCTGCACCTTACACCCACTTGCCCTGGAGGGAGATCCCAGGATCTGTCAGCACTTGGAGCTTGTTCCAGGTGATCCCAGATCCTCAGGAGTTTGTGTGCTCTCCATTCCAGTGCTGTGGCCCCGGCAGTGGAGCAGGCAGGTACCCCGTCCTCTGCTCTGCTCCTCATCCCCTTCCCCAAACACACAGCTCTTCCCGTTTGATAGTAAAAAGAATAGAGAGCTGGGTGTAGTGAGTGACAGCGGGGACAGCCAATCGGGTGGGGGCCCTGGCTGGGGGGTGTGGCCGCTTGGCGACCAATCAGGGCTGGGTGTAGTAAGTGACAGAGGAGACAGCCAATCAGGTGGTGGCCCTGGTTGGGGGGGCGTGGCCGCTCGGAGACCAATCAGCGATGCAGGATTTCGGTTACAGAGAGAGAGACAGACACGACTAGGGCAAATTATATAGTAGAGATTGACTTATGCAATTCCTGAGTTTTTGAATTGCTCATTGTGTGATATTTGCTTTGCATCTTATTTTGGAAACTGTAACGTATTGCTGATACAATGTGTTCATTGCATTATAAGACCAAAAAGCAAATATCACACAATGAGCAATTAAGTACACAATTCAAAAACTGTCAGGAATCACAAGTCCACAGCAGAAATTTGAATTAAACAAATGACAAGGTTCTATTACAATGAACACATTGTCCAACAGAAGCTTATGACTTATTTAACCCAAATATCTGTTGTTGACTTATGCGATTCCTGGAGTTTTGATGTTATGTCATTGCCATTGTATGACATTTCTTTGTATCTTATTCTTGAAACTGTAAGTATTGCTGATACAATGACCATCTGTTCGCATATGTTACAGTTTCCAAGAATATGCCACAAAGCAAATATCACACAATGAGCAATTAAGTACACAATTCAAAAACTGTCAGGAATCACAAGTCACAGCAGAAATTTTAATTAAAAAATCACAAGGTTCTATTACACGAATGAATACATTGTCCAACAGAAGCCTTAACTTATTTAACCCAAATATCTGTAGTTGATTATGTGATTCCTGAGAGTTTTTGAATTGTGTATGTAATTGCCCATTGTGTGACATTTGCATTGTATCTTATTATTGAAAACTGAATGTATTACTGATACAATGAACACATCTGTATCAGCAATACGTTACAGTTTTCAAGAATAAGACACAAAGCAAATATCACACAATGAGTAATTAAGTACATGATTCAAAAACTCTCAGGAATCATAAAATCAACAGCAGATATTCGGGTGAAATAAATCACAAGTTCTGTTAACATGAACACATTGTCTGTTTGCAACAGAACCTTGTGATTTATTTAACACAAATATCTGCTATTGACTTATGTGATTCCTGAGAGCTTTTGACTTCTGTATGTAATTGTCCATCGTGTGATATTTGCTTTTTATCTTATTCTTGAAAACTGTAACGTATTGCTGATACAGACAGATAATGCGTTCATTGTAACAGCTTTATTTAACTCAAATATCTGCTGTTGACTTATGTGATTCTAAAAGGTTTTTACTATGAGCACACCAATGACTGATGTTGATATTATAACTCTGACTCATCTTATCCTAAAAGCTGTCCACTTTGAGGGCAAAGGTGAACTACATTTATAAGATATGAACTTGACATTTGTATATATCTATGAAGCCAGAGAAATATGACAGAGACTGGAGAATCTGTGCATATACATCCAGGAGCTCTTTGCTTTGTCGTGGCTTATCTGACTGAATTAACCAGACAGATGATATTTATAACTCCTTGGTGATGTAAGTACATAACCTTTGCATGTTGAAAATACAAACGTGTATGCAATATGATAAAATTGCTTGATTGCCTTCTTTAAAGTCGTATCTGAACCTCAGCAAGACTACGGATTGCCGGGGCTCTCTTAAACAGAGTGTGACAGTTTTATGTATTTCTATGCAGCTGTCACTTTTGGGTCAGGGGAGCCACCGGCCAGTCCAAGTATTGTGATGTGATCCTTATCCAAATTATATGGTTGTTTGACTGCGCCCAATAAGTGTGTTGAAGTTGTGGCCTATACGTGGACCCCATAGCGGTGCCCTTGAGTTTGTCTTAGAGGTGAATGTAATCAGTTACCGTGATACATTGTAATCACAGGTGGAATAACAGTGATGGATGAAGAAGAGAATGTCCCCCCTCCCAATCTTCCATGCTGCACTCGACCATCACTTTGAGTCTATTTTAAACATGGGAAGATTAAATTGGTGCGAGATAACCGGATAGGCATGTGCTAATCCGCCTCACCTGTCCCGCTTAGGAGTAAGGATCTATTGTCAGACTATATTGTGTTTTGTGGAAGGTATTCGGTCTCTGCAAGAGAACATCCACATACGGCTGGCTGGAAGCTCCAGCAGCACGGTCCCATGGTCCCAGGGGCTTCGTCTGTTTAGCTGAGATATGTCATGTCACATAAATTCATTGCAGCCGTCTCTGTCACAGCAGACAGAAATGAGCCTGGCGGCCATTCAAGACTTCACCGAACCGGGAAAATACACAAGTAGTCTCCCCGCTCCCCCCTGCCACTGTCATATATATATGAAAGAATTCCGCTGCTTGTATTCCCTACATTCCATGCTTATCACAGAGCACTGAAAAATGGACTGAGGCGAAGGTGATAAATACGGATTCAGCCGCTCATTTGCAAGTGGGAATGTTGCAAATATAGCAATGCACCAAGGTACAAGATGTCGGAGCCGATCGGGATCAGAGCTCCTTGTTCTCAGGTTTTTTCTTATATCAAGTATTAAATCTTCAGCTGCACATAGTGATTCATTAGGGTGCGTGCCTACAGATTTGCTACAGTTTTAATGTCAAGGAGAATTCTGAAGTGCTGTGCACACGTGGCTTATTGTTTCTTGCAGATTGCCAGCCATTGACTTCATTTATTAAACAAGTCGGTATTTAAAAACAACGCGTTTCGGCTCTGGTTAAAGAAAGAGCCTTCATCAGGTTCATATCAAAACCTCTTTCTGTAACCAGAGCCTAAACGCGTTGTTTTTAAATACTGACTTGTTTAATAATTGATAAAGAATCCCTAAAGATGCAAGATATTGCTTTACGTGGAGCGCTGGCATACAACCAGAAAGCTCCCTCTTTCCACATCCATTACCATGGGCGTACCCAGCATGGGGCAGGGGGGAGCAGCTGCCCCCCCCCCAAGAGGAAGGGGTGAGCGTTACTGAGCACGCGCCGTGCGCACCTATTATATTGTCTGAGGGCGGCTGAGCTGATATATAGACTCCTAAAGGGCTCCCATTATTGGCTGTATATGATATGGGAGCCCTATGGGGCTGTATGTGATATGAGAGCCCTATGGGGCATTGGGGGGGCTGTATATGATATGGGACTCTCATATCATATACAGCCCCTGATAGGGCTCCCATATCATATACAGCCTATGATATAGGAGCCCTATGGGGGGCTGTTGTATATGATACGAGGACTGCATGGGGTATTGGGGGGATGTATATAAGATAGGACTCCAATATCATATACAGCCCTCCATAAGGCTCCCATATCATATACAGCCCACCCCATAGGGCTCCCGTATCATATACAACCCCCCATAGGGCTCTCATGATGGGAGCCCTATGGAGGGGCTGTATATGATACAGGAGCCCTATGAGGGGGCTGAATATGATTTGGGTGCCCCCCTGCAAATTGATTTTTTTACAAAGGAAATAGATATGAACTCTAGCGCCACCTATTGGAAGTAGCAATCCTAAAAGTCAAAAGTGACCCTTTAATGAGCCGTGTCATATGACTTAGGGTAAAAACCAATCCAGAATCTCAATTTGTAGACACGGTGTTTCGGGGTATTGCTCCTCGTCAATACAAAGTCTGAGATCTGATCTGGCTATATGAGAGGCTAAGTGGGGTCCAAGGTTTCTCCTTGTGGAGAGTGATATGCTAGTATGAGGAGACTTAAAAGCCGTAATGCTCCTCTGGGAAATAGAATACGCAAATTGCCTCTTTAGAGATGAACTCTAGTGCCTCCTATTGGAAGTAGCAATCCTAAAAGTCAATATGGACCCTATAACGAGCCTTGTCAGGGACATTCAGGATGCCTACAGCTGCCACTAGGGGGGAGCTTATGAGTGAAGAGCTGTAGTACCTCCGTCACCCTGAAGGAGGCGCTGATGAGTAGAAAACGATCAGATCCGTGCCCTCCTGGCTCTGATTGCTGGGTGCTTACAGATCGCTTCCTTCATTACGTCTTCATATTTCATCTCCTACTTAGAAAATTGGGTAAAATGACAGAATCCGACCGTAAGAAAATAGCGCATAACCGCTCCACTGCGACTCCACCGCCATAATAGGATTATCTCCGGCTATAATTCATTTTTTCCCCTTTTGATAGGCGTTAAATGGCAGCTGGTATTGTGATGAGTCTTGCCAGAGTTCTGTAAAAAAAAGTATGTGCACCCCCCAGACTGGGATAGAGGAATTATTATTAGATTTCCCTAATGCATATATCAATCTCAGGATTGTGCTGCCCCCCCACCCCAATCTCCCCAGTAGTAAATACGTACCAAGTGTGATAGATTGCAGTAAAGTTGAATTATTCAAAAACAGCGCCACCCCTGTGTACAGGTAGCATGCGGTATTGCAGCAAAAGCCCATTCATTTGAATGGAGATGACGTGCAATATCACACACAACCTGTAGACAGGGGCGGCGCTGTTTTTGAAAGAAATCAGCCATGTTTATGCAATTCTGGACAACCCTTTTAAAGTGGATGTCCAATCTAAAGTGATAATTCTGCAGACTTGGTGCATTCGGCTGCCATGGCTAGATGTCTGTACTCAGCAATGACTGCAGAATACGGGAGGCGGATGTCTGTACTCAGCAATGACTGCAGAATACAGGAGGCGGATGTCTGTACTCAGCAATGACTGTGCAGAATACAGGAGGTGGATGTCTGTACTCAGCAATGACTGCAGAATACAGGAGGTGGATGTCTGTACTCAGCAATGACTGCAGAATACAGGAGGCGGATGTCTGTACTCAGCAATGACTGCAGAATACAGGAGGCGGATGTCTGTACTCAGCAATGACTGTGCAGAATACAGGAGGTGGATGTCTGTACTCAGCAATGACTGCAGAATACAGGAGGCGGATGTCTGTACTCAGCAATACCTGCACAGAATACAGGAGGTGGATGTCTGTACTCAGCAATGACTGCACAGAATACAGGAGGCGGATGTCTGTACTCAGCAATGATTGCATAATACAGGAGGCGGATGTCTGTACTCAGCAATGATTGCATAATACAGGAGGCGAATGTCTGTACTCAGCAATGACTGCACAGAAACACAGGAGGCGGATGTCTGTACTCAGCAATGACTGCAGAATACAGGAGGTGGATGTCTGTACTCAGCAATGACTGCAGAAATACGGGAGGCGGATGTCTGTACTCAGCAATGACTGCAGAATACAGGAGGCGGATGTCTGTACTCAGCAATGACTGCAGAAGACAGGAGGTGGATGTCTGTACTCAGCAATGACTGTGCAGAATACAGGAGGCGGATGTCTGTACTCAGCAATGACTGCAGAAGACAGGAGGTGGATGTCTGTACTCAGCAATGACTGTGCAGAATACAGGAGGCGGATGTCTGTACTCCAGCAATGACTGCAGAATACAGGAGGTGGATGTCTGTACTCAGCAATGACTGCAGAATACAGGAGGCGGATGTCTGTACTCAGCAATGACTGCAGAATACAGGAGGCGGATGTCTGTACTCAGCAATGACTGTGCAGAATACAGGAGGCGGATGTCTGTACTCAGCAATGACTGTGCAGAATACAGGAGGTGGATGTCTGTACTCAGCTATGACTGTGCAGAATACAGGAGGTGGATGTCTGTACTCAGCAATGACTGCGCAGAATACAGGAGGTGGATGTCTGTACTCAGCAATGACTGCACAGAATACAGGAGGTGGATGTCTGTACTCAGCAATGACTGCACAGAATACAGGAGGCGGATGTCTGTACTCAGCAATACCTGCACAGAATACAGGAGGTGGATGTCTGTACTCAGCAATGACTGCACAGAATACAGGAGGCGGATGTCTGTACTCAGCAATGATTGCATAATACAGGAGGCGGATGTCTGTACTCAGCAATGACTGCACAGAACACAGGAGGCGGATGTCTGTACTCAGCAATGACTGCAGAATACAGGAGGTGGATGTCTGTACTCAGCAATGACTGCAGAATACGGGAGGCGGATGTCTGTACTCAGCAATGACTGCAGAATACAGGAGGCGGATGTCTGTACTCAGCAATGACTGTGCAGAATACAGGAGGCGGATTTCTGTACTCAGCAATGACTGCAGAAGACAGGAGGTGGATGTCTGTACTCAGCAATGACTGTGCAGAATACAGGAGGCGGATGTCTGTACTCAGCAATGACTGCAGAAGACAGGAGGTGGATGTCTGTACTCAGCAATGACTGTGCAGAATACAGGAGGCGGATGTCTGTACTCAGCAATGACTGCAGAATACAGGAGGTGGATGTCTGTACTCAGCAATGACTGTGCAGAATACAGGAGGCAGATGTCTGTACTCAGCAATGACTGCAGAATACAGGAGGCGGATGTCTGTACTCAGCAATGACTGTAGAATACAGGAGGTGGATGTCTGTACTCAGCAATGACTGCAGAATACAGGAAGTGGATGTCTGTACTCAGCAATGACTGTGCAGAATACAGGAGGCGGATGTCTGTATTCAGCAATGACTGCGCAGAATACGGGAGGTGGATGTCTGTACTCAGCAATGACTGCAGAATACAGGAGGCGAATGTCTGTACTCAGCAATGACTGTAGAATACAGGAGGTGGATGTCTGTACTCAGCAATGACTGTGCAGAATACGGGAGGCGGATGTCTGTACTCAGCAATGACTGCAGAAAACAGGAGGCGGATGTCTGTACTCAGCAATGATTGTGCAGAATACAGGAGGCGGATGTCTGTACTCATCAATGACTGCACAGAATACAGGAGGCGGATGTCTGTACTCAGCAATGACTGCAGAATACAGGAGGCGGATGTCTGTACTCAGCAATGATTGTGCAGAATACAGGAGGCGGATGTCTGTATTCAGCAATGACTGCGCAGAATACGGGAGGTGGATGTCTGTACTCAGCAATGACTGCAGAATACAGGAGGCGAATGTCTGTACTCAGCAATGACTGTAGAATACAGGAGGTGGATGTCTGTACTCAGCAATGACTGCAGAATACAGGAGGTGGATGTCTGTACTCAGCAATGACTGTGCAGAATACAGGAGCTGGATGTCTGTACTCAGCAATGACTGCGCAGAAATACAGGAGGCGGATGTCTGTACTCAGCAATGACTGCAGAATACAGGAGGCGATAGTCTGTACTCAGCAATGATTGTGCAGAATACAGGAGGCGGATGTCTGAATCATCAATGACTGCACAGTATACAGGAGGCGATGTCTGTACTCAGCAATGACTGGCAGAATACAGGAGGCGGATGTCTGTACCAGCAATGACTGCAGAATACAGGAGGCGGGATGTCTGTACTCAGCAATGATTGTGCAGAATACAGGAGGTGAATGTCTGTACACAGCAATGACTGCAGAATACAGGAGGCGGATGTCTGTACTCAGCAATGACTGAGCAGTAATACGGGAGGCTGGATGTCTGTACTCAGCAATGACTGCAGAATACGGGAGGCGGATGTCTGTACTCAGAATGACTGTGCAGAATACGGGAGGCGGATGTCTGTACTCAGCAATGACTGTGCAGAATACAGGAGGTGGATGTCTGTACTCAGCCATGACTGCAGAATGCAGGAGGCGGATGTCTGTACTCAGCAATGACTGCACAGAATACAGGAGGTGGATGTCTGTACTCAGCAATGACTGCAGAATACAGGAGGCGGATGTCTGTACTCAGCAATGACTGCAGAATACAGGAGGTGGATGTCTGTACTCAGCAATGACTGTGCGGAATACAGGAGGCGGATGTCTGTACTCAGCAATGACTGTGCAGAATACAGGAGGTGGATGTCTGTACTCAGCAATGACTGCAGAATACAGGAGGTGGATGTCTGTACTCAGCAATGACTGTGCAGAATACAGGAGATGGATGTCTGTACTCAGCAATGACTGCGCAGAATACAGGAGGCGGATGTCTGTACTCAGCAATGACTGCAGAATACAGGAGGTGGATATCTGTGCTCAGCAATAACTGCAGAATACAGGAGGTGGATGTCTGTACTCAGCAATGATTGCAGAATACAGGAGATGGATGTCTGTACTCAGCAATGACTGAGCAGAATACAGGAGGTGGATGTCTGTACTCAGCAATGACTGCGCAGAATACAGGAGGCGGATGTCTGTACTCAGCAATGACTGCAGAATACAGGAGGCGGATGTCTGTACTCAGCAATGACTGCAGAATACAGGAGGTGGATGTCTGTACTCAGCAAACCAACAAAGTCAATGAGAATCCTGAAGTCCCCTGCACATATCTGATACTTTGACATCCAAGCCACCACCTACAATGATTATCACTCTAATGTTACTGGATCCATCATGCAGGGGGGTATAAGGGTGAGTTTGTGAAGTTCAAAATCTGCACCTACTGGCAGAAAAACGCACCAAAACCATCCCTGTCGGTACAGTGCGTTTTTGTGCTTTGTGTCTATTCCAATAAAGTTTGGATCGTTTGGCCAAGAAAAGAAAAAAAAGATGTGAAATCCTGCCCGCCTCATCCCCCTTTAAAGGGGATATCCAGGGTTAATAAAACTTTACTGAATTCTTTACAAAACAGCGCCTCCCCTGTCTACAGGTCACATGTGGTATTACAGCACAGGCCCATTCACTTAAATGGAGCTGAGCTGCATTATCACACACAACCTGTAGACAGGGGTGGCGCTGTTTTTAAAAGAAATGAGCTATGTATATAGAATTCTGGACAACTCCTTTAAAATTATGGGAATTCTGTTAGAATCTGAGCCCTATTTGTCTACAGGTTACATATGGTATTGTAGCATAGGCCCAGTCACTTAAAGGGAAACTATCACCAGGTTTTTCCATCCCATCTGACAGCAGCATAATGTAAAGACAGAGACCCTGATTCCAGCGATGTGTCACTTACTGAGCTGCTTGCTGTGATTTTGATAAAATTACTGTTTTCTCTGCTTCAGATTTAGCAGTAAATGAATATGCTAATGAGAATGTCGAGCTGATTAAACAGTGATTTTATCAAAACTACACTGAGCAGCCCTGTAAGTGACACATCGCTGGAATCAGGGTCTCTGTCTCTACATTATGCTGCCGTCAAATGAGATGGCAGAAACCTGGTGACAAAGTCCCTTTAAATGAAGCTGGGCTGCAATATCTCACACAACCTGCAGACAGAGGTGGCACTGTTGTTGCAAGCAATCAGCCATGTTTATAGAATTCTGGACAACCCCTTTAACACTATCATTACCGGCAGATTTTAATGAAAATTAGGCGCAAAACAAGCAACACACGTGCAGAAATAACGCTGCGGCGGGGAGAAGCATAGTGAAGATGGGATATCTAAAAATCTATCCACAGTGCTGGTACTGTACAACGCAGCATTATGTGACCGTGTGCACATACGCTTAAGGAATATTAACCCATTAAACTTTTTCTAAATTCTTTCAAAAACAGCGCCTCCCCTGTCTACAGGTTGCTTGTGGTATTACAGCATAGGCCCATTCCCTTCAATTGAGCTGAGCTGCAATATCATACACAACCTGTAGACAGGGGTGGCGCTGTTTTTGAAGGAATTTAGTCATTTTTATAGAATTCTGGACAACCCCTTTACTAAGAACACTCCATTATGTCCTTAAATTACAACCAAGTAACAATTAAAATAAATACATAAAATAGTCAAACTGGAGTCGATATCTTTCATCTCAAAGGTAAAGTTAATTTTTAACAATAGATAAGAGCCGCTTTGTGTTTGTTGTAGAATAGGAATAATACATGTGCGCAAGGACGTAGCTTGAAGTTCAGGGGCCCCGATGCAAAAGCTCCAGCGGGGCCCCCGATTATTGCAAATCTTTAATAGCATTAGTCTTTTTCTATTGGCCAAAGGGACTTTTGGGGCCCCCTGGGCTCCAGGGCCTGGGTGCACTTGCAGCCCCTGCACCTGTTGTAGTTACACACCGCTGCATCTGGGCCTTATTTCTAGTGCACAGGGGCCACACACAGGGGCCACACTTGATGAAGTTTGCAGCACTTTCTGCAGCCGGGGGTCTCCCCTGTAGATCTCGGTTCTGCACAGACCCCTGGACCCGCTCTGCAGCTTTATACAATGGGACCTGTGTGATGGCGGAGGATAAACCATCTGCATCTGGAGTCAATTTCTCAATAATCAGAGGATAAACCTCCTCCAACCCTTCCTGGCAGCGGATCCAGAGCCGTATCCGGAATCATGTACCGGGATCTGCGGAACATTCCTCCGTAATGGAGACATTGAGGCCACGGATCATCCGGGGTCTCACGGTCTGCGGGATTTCATGTGACTGTCATATATGTCACAGATACATGAGAAGACGCAGGAGCCGCCGCATCACCCAGACTGCAGCCATAGTATATGTGTATCTAAGCCATGTGTAATAATGTATTTAGAGTTGTGTATCTAATCCTGCCAAGCGTAATCAGGGGTATAACTACAATAGGTGCAGGGGTTGCAATCACACCCGGGCCCCGGAGCCTAGGGGGGCCCCAAAAGTCCCTTTGCCCTATAAAAAAAGACTAATGCTATTAAAGATTTGCAATAATTGGGGGCCCCGTTGGAATTTTGTCATCGGGGCCCCTGGGCCTGAAGTTACCCCACTGTGTGTAATAATATATGTAGAGCTGGAGTATCTAATCCTACCATCTGCAATAATATATGTAGCTCTAGCGTATCTAATCTATGTGTACTGATATATGTAGTACTGGTATATCTAAGCCATGCGTAATACTACATGTAGAGCTGGAGTATCTAGTCCTGCTGTGTGCAATAACATATAGAGCTCTAGTGTATCTAAGCCATGTGTTGATATATGTAGAGCTTGCGTATCTAAGCCATGTGCAATATGTAAAGCTGGTGTATCTAATCCTACCAGGTGTTAATGTATGTGGAGCTAATGTATCTAAGATATGTGTATACTGTATGTAGAGCTGCTGTTTCTAATCTTACCATGTGTGATAATATATGTAGCTCTACTGTATCTAAGCCATGTGTAATAGTATATGTAGTGCTGGTGTATCTGATCCTACAATGTGTAATACTGTGTGTAGAGCTTTTGTATCTGTGTAATGTATGTAGAGATGATTTATCCAATCCTACCATGTGTGACAATATATGTAGTGCTAGTGTATCTAAGGCTGGGGTCACACACGCAGATATCTGTGCAGATATTGTTCACAGATCACTGGTTGCAGTGAAATCATGGACACATTGTTACATTTATATACAGCCACAAAATGTAACAATGTGTCCATGATTTCACTGCAACCAGAGATCTGCGAACAATATCTGCCCAGATATCTGTGTGTGTGACGTGGGCCTCTGTCTATCATGCCTGATACGGTCAGCTAAATCACATTTAATCTTTTGTCTGTGGTGCTGCTGTATCTTAGCCTGTCACATGGGACTCTTTGCCCAGTTGTTGTATCATGTGTGATTCCTTATGCTAATCTGTGCATCTAATCCCACCATGTGATACATTGGGAGCTGAGCTGCTGTATGTAATCCTATTTACTCAGCTGCTGCATCTCATCATGTGTGATACTCTTCTAGTGTATCCATTCCCATCATGTGTGACTGTCTGCTCATCCAGTGTATCTAATCCCATGCTGGGTGATACTGTCTGCTGAGCTGTGTATCTAATCCCATGCTGGGTGATACTGTCTACTGAGCTGTGTATCTAATCCTATCCTGTGTGATACTGTCTGCTGAGCTGTGTATCTAATCCTATCCTGTGGGATACTGTCTGCTGAGCTGTGTATCTAATCCTCTCCTGTGTGATACTCTCTGCTGAGCTGTGTATCCAATCCAATCCTGTGTGATACTGTCTGCTAAGCTGTGTATCTAATCCTCTCCTGTGTGATACTGTCTGCTGAGCTGTGTATCTAATCCTCTCCTGTGTGATACTGTCTGCTGAGCTGTGTATCTAATCCTATCCTGTATGATACTGTCTGCTGTGCTGTGTATCTAATCCTATCCTGTGTGATACTGTCTGCTGAGCTGTGTATCTAATCCTATCCTGTGTGATACTGTCTACTGAGCCGTGTATCTAATCCTCTCCTGTGTGATACTGTCTGCTGAGCTGTGTATCTAATCCTATCCTGTGTGATACTGTATGCTGAGCTGTATCTAATCCTCTCCTGTGTGATACTGTCTGCTGATCCAGTGTATCTAAGCCCATGCTGTGTGATACGATCTCAGAGAACCTACAGGAAGGTTCAGTATTTCGTGCACCATCTGTTTTCGCCGTCCTGGCGGTGCGGCCGTCGCCTGATCTTGTTTCGCGGCGTCAGACAGGAGTTTTCATGTTCTGTTCTTGCCGGAGGTTCCAGAATCATCGACATTCAGCTCCGCAGAGCGGCGTATTGTCATAGGGAGCATTTACAGACTGGGTGCGGCTACATCACACCCCGCGCCAGGGACACAGCCGGCGGTCTATATACTCACCAGCCTGGCACTAAAAACACTGGAGGGATGCAGGAATAGAGGACGAGAGCCGGAGGACGAGAGCCGGAGGAGGACGAGAGCCGGGGGAGGACGAGAGCCGGAGGAGGACGAGAGCCGGGGGAGGACGAGAGCCGGAGGAGGACGAGAGCCGGAGGAGGACGAGAGCCGGGGAGGACGAGAGCCGGGGGAGGACGAGAGCCGGAGGAGGACGAGAGCCGGAGGAGGACGAGAGCCGGAGGAGGACGAGAGACGGAGGAGGACGAGAGACGGAGGACTGCTAGAAAACATATGCCAGAACTGGACAAGACCAAACAAAGGCCTTCATGTGCCCCCAAACAAGGATCAGAGACAAAGAAAGAACCTGGACAAATAATACCAGACAAAAGTCTGTCCAACTAGGTGCAACACTGTGTACATACATTACATTACTGATCCTGAGTTACCTCCTGTATTATACTCCAGAGCTGCACTCACTATTCTGCTGGTGCAGTCACTGTGTACATACATTACATTACTGATCCTGAGTTACCTCCTGTATTATACACCAGAGCTGCACTCACTATTCTGCTGGTGCAGTCACTGTGTACATACATTACATTACTGATCCTGAGTTACCTCCTGTATTATACTCCAGAGCTGCACTCTCTATTCTGCTGGTGGGAGTCACTGTGTACATACATTACATTACTGATCCTGAGTTACCTCCTGTATTATACTCCAGAGCTGCACTCACTATTCTGCTGGTGCAGTCACTGTGTACATACATTACATTACTGATCCTGAGTTACCTCCTGTATTATACTCCAGAGCTGCACTCACTATTCTGCTGGTGCAGTCACTGTGTACATACATTACTGACCCTGAGTTACCTCCTGTATTATATCCCAGAGCTGCACTCACTATTCTGCTGGTGCAGTCACTGTGTACATACATTACATTACTGATCCTGAGTTACCTCCTGTATTATACTCCAGAGCTGCACTCACTATTCTGCTGGTGCAGTCACTGTGTACATACATTACATTACTGATCCTGAGTTACCTCCTGTATTATACTCCAGAGCTGCACTCTCTATTCTGCTGGTGCAGTCACTGTGTACATACATTACATTACTGATCCTGAGTTACCTCCTGTATTATACTCCAGAGCTGCACTCACTATTCTGCTGGTGCAGTCACTGTGTACATACATTACATTACTGATCCTGAGTTACCTCCTGTATTATACTCCAGAGCTGCACTCTCTATTCTGCTGGTGGGAGTCACTGTGTACATACATTACTAATCCTGAGTTACCTCCTGTATTATACTCCAGAGCTGCACTCACTATTCTGCTGGTGCAGTCACTGTGTACATACATTACATTACTGATCCTGAGTTACCTCCTGTATTATACTCCAGAGCTGCACTCACTATTCTGCTGGTGCAGTCACTGTGTACATACATTACTGACCCTGAGTTACCTCCTGTATTATATCCCAGAGCTGCACTCACTATTCTGCTGGTGCAGTCACTGTGTACATACATTACATTACTGATCCTGAGTTACCTCCTGTATTATCCTCCAGAGCTGCGCTCACTATTCTGCTGGTGCAGTCACTGTGTACATACATTACATTACTGAATCCTGAGTTACCCCCTGTATTATGCTCTAGAGCTGCACTCACTATTCTGCTGGTGCAGTCACTGTATACATACATTACATTACTGATCCTGAGTTACCTCCTGTATTATACTCCAGAGCTGCATTCACTATTCTGCTGGTGCAGTCACTGTGTACATACATTACATTACTGATCCTGAGTTACCTCCTGTATTATACTCCAGAGCTGCACTCACTATTCTGCTGGTGCAGTCACTGTGTACATACATTACATTACTGATCCTGAGTTACCTCCTGTATTATACTCCAGAGCTGCACTCACTATTCTGCTGGTGCAGTCACTGTGTACATACATTACATTACTGATCCTGAGTTATCTCCTGTATTATACTCCAGAGCTGCACTCACTATTCTGCTGGTGCAGTCACTGTGTACATACATTACATTACTGATCCTGAGTTACCTCCTGTATTAGGCTGGGGTCACAGTACCATTTTTCACATGCATTTTTGGAGACCTGCGTTTTCAAAAACGCATGTAAAAAACGCACCCATAGGCCCCCATGTTAAAAAACGCATGCCCAAATAGCCAAAAAGCATGTGTGACTGTCCCATGCGTTTTTGGAGCATATCCAAAAACGCATGCGTTTTTGTAGAAAACGCATGCGTTTTTGTAGAAAACGCATGCGTTTTTATAACATGGGTTCCTATGGAAAACGCATGCAAAAACGCATATACAGTTAGTACCTTTTAGTGCCATTCAAAAACGCATGCGTTTCCCATAGGAGCCCATGTTAAAAAAAACGCATGCGTTTTTCCGGAAACGCATGCGTTTTTTTAACATGGGCTCCTATGGGAAACGCATGCGTTTTTGAATGGCACTAAAAGGTACTAACTGTACATGCGTTTTTGCATGCGTTTTCCATAGGAACCCATGTTATAAAAACGCATGCGTTTTCTACAAAAACGCATGCGTTTTTCAAAACGCTCAAAAAAATACTACAAGCACTATTTTTAGGTGCAGATTCAAAAACGCACCCAAAAACGCAGGGAGCCATCACAAACCTTACAAAACTCATGCTGACATGAAAAAAAGCATGAGTTTTGTTAAATCACTTAAAAAAACGCATGGCAACTGTGACCCCAGCCTTATACTCCAGAGCTGCACTCACTATTCTGCTGGTGCAGTCACTGTGTACATACATTACATTACTGATCCTGAGTTACCTCCTGTATTATACTCCAGAGCTGCACTCTCTATTCTGCTGGTGCAGTCACTGTGTACATACATTACATTACTGATCCTGAGTTACCTCCTGTATTATACTCCAGAGCTGCACTCACTATTCTGCTGGTGCAGTCACTCTTCTCCTCTATGTAGACATTATTTAGACTTGTGCTGAGAACCTCTTGTGTTGGTGAAGTGTGTTCCTGACATAGTGCAGGCTGCCGCCATTCATTTCACAAGACACTTTGAGAACACGCGTTCTGCACCGCGGCGCTCGTTACTCTCCGATTATTACTGTGGTTTGGATAAATCGTCTCTCTGTAGATCATCCGCCTCCTCCGCTATATATGGGGTCGGGCTGATGATGTACAGGGGGCACAAACTAGAAGAACATACAAATTTCACAGGAAATGTAAATTGTTACATTGTTTCTTTTTTCAAATGTAAATGTAAATATTTCCCTTCAGTGATTACAGATTTATCGGATTCTGGGAAAGCTCCTGTTGGTCTCCAGCCTCTGCATGCTGGGAGTTGTAGTTCTACATCACAGTACAAATAAGTTGCTGTGTTTACACTACTAGAATGGCCTGTGGATACTATCAGGTGCTGTGCTGGGACTTGTAGTACTTGTATCTGTCACAATGACTGGAGACAATGTCATCCTGTATTAGAGCCGCATGAGACTTGTAGTTCCACAGCTGTGACCTCAGATTTAGAGCCTAGATGTATACCTGTGCCATGCTGTGCTGGTACTCGTAGTACAACAGCATAAGGCCACGTTCAGTATTTTACCAAAAACCAGGTGTGGGAGAAAACAGCAAAGTGGTGACGTTTCTATTATACTTTTCCTCTGACTGTTCCACTCCTTGTTCTGTTTACAAATACTGATGAAAAATACTGAAGGGGTGAATGTGGCTTTACCATTATAATATGTTGAGTTATGCTGGGAGTTGTAGTTTCACAACAGCAGAAAGTACCTTGCTGCTCATCTGCACTTACCTTCTGGGTCCCAGTGCCGAGCTCCATGTCCTGGGGTGTCTGGGTTATCCGGGTTATCAGAGTTGTCTAGGATGTCTGGGTCGTTGTCTAGGTTGTCAGGATTGTCCGCGTTGTCGTGGTTGTCCGGGTTGTCCTCGTTGTCCGGGTTGTCCTCGTTGTCCGGGTTGTCTGTCTTCCACCTGCAGCTCCTTCTGCCTGTGTTGTCAGGATTGTCCGGGTTGTCGGGGTTGTTCGGGTTGTCGGGGTTGTCCGGGTTGTCAGGATTGTCCGGGTTGTCGGGGTTGTCTGTCTTCCACCTGCAGCTCCTTCTATCTATGTTGTCAGGGTTGTCAGGATTGTCAGGGTTGTCCGGGTTGTCGGGGTTGTCGGGGTTGTCCGGGTTGTCAGGATTGTCCGGGTTGTCGGGTTGTCTGTCTTCCACCTGCAGCTCCTTCTATCTATGTTGTCAGGGTTGTCAGGATTGTCAGGGTTGTCCGGGTTGTCAGTCTTCCACCTGCAGCTCCTTCTGTCTGTGTTGTCAGGATTGTCCGGGTTGTCGGGGTTGTTCGGGTTGTCGGGGTTGTCCGGGTTGTCAGGATTGTCCGGGTTGTCGGGGTTGTCTGTCTTCCACCTGCAGCTCCTTCTATCTATGTTGTCAGGGTTGTCAGGATTGTCAGGGTTGTCCGGGTTGTCGGGGTTGTCGGGGTTGTCCGGGTTGTCCGGGTTGTCGGGGTTGTCGGGGTTGTCCGGGTTGTCGGGGTTGTCAGTCTTCCACCTGCAGCTCTTTCTGTCTATGTTGTCAGGATTGTCCGGGTTGTCGGGGTTGTCCTGGTTGTCCGGGTTGTCGGGGTTGTCCTGGTTGTCGGGGTTGTCAGTCTTCCACCTGCAGCTCCTTCTATGTTGTCGGGGTTGTCGGGGTTGTCTGTCTTCCACCTGCAGCTCCTTCTATCTATGTTGTCAGGATTGTCCGGGTTGTCAGGGTTGTCGGGGTTGTCCGGATTGTCAGGGTTGTCCGGATTGTCGGGGTTGTCCGGGTTGTCCGGTTTGTCGGGGTTGTCCGGGTTGTCAGTCTTCCACCTGCAGCTCCTTCTATCTATGTTGTCAGGATTGTCCGGGTTGTCAGGGTTGTCGGGGTTGTCCGGGTTGTCCGGGTTGTCGGGGTTGTCAGTCTTCCACCTGCAGCTCCTTCCGTCCAGGTTCCCAGCACAGACTGATTCATAAAACTTTAAACCAGAGCTAAATCTCCTAGTAAACTCCACCAGCCAATCCGGCCCGGACCCGCCTCGCTCCACTGGGGCTCGGGGCTCACAGTTTTGTGTCTTTCATTTTTTTCCCTTGTGTTTAACCAGGGAACGTGCAGCCGGTGTGAGCTCAGCGCCCGGACAGCGCCCCAGGAATGCCTGATTCACGCCGTCTGCGCCGTCCGCAGCTTCCGGCCGCTTTTACACTTCTTCCTTTAAAGGAATTGGAATTATAGACTGCGGTCATCAATGATCAATCTGGGACAACTACTCCGAGTGTATGATGGGGATGTAGTAACAACCAAGAGATACACAGCTCAGCAGACAGTATCACCCAGGATAGGATTAGATACACAGCTCAGCAGACAGTATCACACAGGATAGGATTAGATACACAGCTCAGCAGACAGTATCACACAGGATAGGATTAGATACACAATTCAGCAGACAGTATCACACAGGATAGGATTAGATACACAGCTCAGCAGACAGTATCACATAGGATAGGATTAGATACACAGCTCAGCACACACTATCACACAGGATTAGATACACAGCTCAGCAGACAGTATCACACAGGATAGGATTAGATACACAGCTCAGCAGACAGTATCACACAGGAGAGGATTAGATACACAGCTCAGCAGACAGTATCACATAGGATAGGATTAGATACACAGCTCAGCAGACAGTATCACACAGGATAGGATTAGAAACACAGCTCAGCAGGCAGTATCACACAGGATAGGATTAGATACACAGCTCAGCGGACAGAATTACACAGGATAGGATTAGATACACAGCTCAGCAGACAGTATCACACAGGATAGGATTAGATACACAGCTCAGCAGACAGTATCACACAGGATAGGATTAGATACACAGCTCAGCAGACAGTATCACACAGGAGAGGATTAGATACACAGCTCAGCAGACAGTATCACACAGGAGAGGATTAGATATACAGCTCAGCAGACAGTATCACACAGGATAGGATTAGATACAGCTCAACAGACAGTATCACACAGGATAGGATTAGATACAGCTCAGCAGACAGTATCACACAGGATAGGATTAGATACACAGCTCAGCAGATGGTATCACACATGATAGGATTTGATACACAGCTCAGCAGACTGTATTACACAGGATAGGATTAGATACACAGCTCAGCAGACAGTATCACACAGGATAGGATTAGATACACAGCTCAGCAGACAGTATCACACAGGAGAGGATTAGATACACAGCTCAGCAGACAGTATCACACAGGAGAGGATTAGATACACAGCTCAGCAGAGAGTATCACACAGAGGATTAGATACACAGCTCAGCAGACAGTATCACACAGGAGAGGATTATATACACAGCTCAGCAGACAGTATCACACAGGATAGGATTAGATACACAGCTCAGCAGACAGTATCACACAGGATAGGATTAGATACACAGCTCAGTAGACTGTATCACACAGGATAGGATTAGATACACAGCTCAGCAGACTGTATCACACAGGATAGGATTAGATACACAGCTCAGCAGACAGTATCACACAGGATAGGATTAGATACACAGCTCAGCAGACAGTATCACACAGGAGAGGATTAGATACACAGCTCAGCAGACAGTATCACACAGGAGAGGATTAGATACACAGCTCAGCAGACAGTATCACACAGGATATGATTAGATACACAGCTCAGACAGTATCACACAGGATAGGATTAGATACACAGCTCAGCAGACAGTATCACACAGGATAGGCTTAGATACACAGCTCAGCAGACAGTATCATACAGGATAGGATTAGATACACAGCTCAGCAGACAGTATCATACAGGATAGGATTAGATACACAGCTCAGCAGATGGTATCGCACTTGATATTGATTCTCTAATCTACTTACAGTATTGTGTATTCTTCATTGTTACCTAACCCTGTTTATATATCACTGTATTGTAAAGCGCAGCGGAATATGTTGGCACTATATATATAAAGATTATTATTATTATTATTATTATTATTATTATATGGTAGGATTAAAACAGTATCACCATGATACATTTAGATACACGGTTCGGGTTTGCTCACACTGCTTCAATGTGTGAAATAATGGCAGTTTTTCTCCTCCGCTGTATTTCGCCTAAAGAAAAACTTGCAGCGAGATGTGAACGGACGCATAAAACTGAGGTGACTCACTGCAGGGTAGGGACTCACTGCACTGTCAGACAAACAGCCACACTCTGTGAGAGCCTTTGTGATTGGCTGCTGCAGTCAGACAGCATTCCCACAATCATTAGTGTATGGCAACCAACCTGCCATCATAGGGTGTGAAATAAATAAATATTAAAAAATAAAAACGCGTGGGGATTTGCATCATTTTTAAGTCCAGCCCGATGAAAGCCGACAGAAGACCAGACAGAAGAGCAGGATCATGGAGGGTTGCATGGGGGTATTACAGATGGAGTCCCTTAGGGATTTTTCTGTGTCTTTATTTTATTTTAAATAAGTTTTTACTTGTTGGCTATTCTTTTAAATCATTTATAATAATTCTTAATGGCTGGCTGAACATTGGCTGCATTAAGAATCTCGAGCTTAATACCAGCTGGTTAAACAAAGCTGGAATTAACGCCTTATTACCCAGCATGCCGCCGCCACCTAGGGCCACTGGAAGAGCCTGGTAAGGTGCTGGAAATGGCGGCTTTTATTAGTGCGCATTTCATGGGGAGCTGCGGGCTGTTATTCTTTGTTGAGGGGGGTCCTGAATTAATGGGCCTCACCCCTTGTAAAATAGCAGCCCTCAGCTGACTTTTTTTTCCTTGGCTGTACATTAAAATAGTGGCGGAAGGCTAGCTTTTGTTTTGCCAGCCAAGGGAAAATTAGGCAGCTGAGGGTGGCAGCGCACGTTGTCTGGTTCATGCGGGCTAGACTTAAATTGCTGCGAAGGTCCCACACTTTTTTTTTGTATTATTTAACACCGTTATGCCAGGTTGATTGCTCTACACTAAATGGTACCGTTACATCCACAACGTGTATCATGAACGATTCTGTTGCAATGTCACCATTTTGGAATATTGTAGAGATACTTTGTATTGATTGAATCCTGTAATGTATCACAGTCGCTCCAGTAGTGCCAGGTGCGCCAGGAGGGATTTACAAGGGGGGCACGGCTCAGGACCCTCACACCATAAAGGGTTAATCCGCACACTGGAGCCTTTATCCAGAACCTTCCGTCTGCCCCAGAATCTTTCCTCCATCACTTTCCAGCCCTCGTCTCCTGTTACAACCACAAAGTCCAGACGCTGCGCTGCCAAATCCGAGAGCGAAGTCCAAGACGGGAAACAAGCGAAGCATTGAGCGCCCGCGGGACGGGACGGGTCGCCTTGTTTTTGTCTGGTGCCCATAGCTGTAACCCGGGAATGCAGAAACTCAATACAGACATTCCTGTTCCTGGCAAAGCCACAAAAAACGTCTCTGATGCTGCACCAAGCGTTATCCAGGTGCTACATGGCAGCATTATGTGGCACTGCATGGCAGTAATATTGTACATATTACCCTGTATGAGAACGGACCGCAAACCTACTGCATTATGTGAGCAATGTATGGTGCCATTATGTGGGTCTTATAAGATATTGCAACGAGCATAGGAGGGTGATGTTATTAGGCAGAGGCATAACTACAACAGGTGCAGGGGCTGCAATCGCACCCGGGCCCTGGAGCCTAGGGGGCCCCAAAAGTCCCTTTGGACATAGAAAAAGACTAATGCTATTAAAGATTTGCAATAATTGGGGCCCTTGAGCTTTTCATCGGGGCCATGGGCTTCAAGTTACTCCACTGTATGTAGGTACTACATGATGTCAGTAACCCGGCAATAAATATGAGCAGTGTATGGTGCTGGGATTTGGCCACTAAGTGGTGCATTTATGTGAGTACAGTTGGAAGCATTATGTGGGCACTGTATGACAGTGTTATATAAGGATGGAATGGTAACGTTATGTAGGTGCTGCACATCACTATGAAGTAGTGCATGACACTACTAGGTGGATATTGTAACATGAGCATAGTAGGGTACCAGGATCCTGTACAATATGGTACTATCATGTAGACAAGTGGTGCACTTATGGAGTAATGTCTGGTAGCATTATGGGCACTGTATATGAACACTATATATATTACTGATTCTATTATATGATACTTCCAGGTTACTGGGCACTATATGGTGTCTATAGGTTTAGCCACTATTGCTGTAACCTTTTCAGTGCTGTCTCAAAGGTGTTGCACACTGATCCCACAAATAATCACATGCATTCAAAAGACTAATCAGCGGCACTCACCAAGGAAGATCTTTGTGCTTTTATTCAGAGTCCAAAAACAAAGTCCATGGACAGTTCAAATGGGGGAGGGGGAGTGGAGGGGACGTTGGTTAACCACCAGTACAGTTACACAGTATCAAAATCCACATGTTAACATGCGATTCAGATTATAGAGAGAAACAACTGTGGACGTTAAAACTAGGTTAAATCTACATCGTCATAGCATCAGAAAGAAAGTTGTGAACTTACCAGTCCCCAAACACTTTGTGCAAGCAAATCATAAAGAAAAGGATTTACGGTTTAGAATAATAGACAGGGTATCCCGTTAAAAAGAGGAGGGATAGGATAAAGATCCTAAAAACAAAGGAACTCCAATGGATACATAAATTGGGGACTGAATGTAGACTACAAGCTGCAGTCCGTCCTTTGAGTTATGATTGACATCTGATACCATGTAAAGTGATCATATTTTGTAGTATGTTGTAAAAAATCACGCTTTTATATAAAAAATAATTTCTCTTTGTCACACAGGAATAAATTGGACACTCAAGCACATAAAATAGCTAGACTGTTTAATCAAGCACTTAATGCACGTATGTGTATTGAGCACTTTACTGTATTTTCAGACACAATTTTAATGTATAAGTAATTTTAATGCACAGCAACTAATAAAACTATACTGTAACATGTTTTTATTATTTTTTATTACATATATATTTATAATGAAAGAGAAATAATAATGGTAAAGAGGCTCAAAAAATAATAATAATAAAAAATAAATTAATAATAAATAATAAAGGACCAGTCGTAGTAGCTGTATGAGAGAAAGAAGGGTTAATTCTATAGAACACTTATATTCCGTTACTTTGGATCATTTGATGTAGCTTGGGTTACACTAAGCTTGGGCACATATAAGAAAATAAGAGCATTTGATTCCTCTGTTTATAAATATTCATTGTTCTTATAAGCACTTTAATATTAAAGAAGCACTTTATGTATGTATGGTATACAGTAAAAAAACATAGAGGTAGTTATATGCACCAATCACTTTGTAATATAAGGCACTTTATTATAAATCACTTACAACCTATTATAATTGAACACAAGCAAGATAAAATATATAATGTATCTTTAAAAAGGTGGAAATAGGTGCTTGACCCTGACCCACTTCTATTTATCGCAGGACGCTGCTATTCCCATGTGTAATGATAGAAGTCTTTATAGGTTATGTGCCAATTTGCAACTCTGAACTGATAACGGTCTTTGTTTTGCAGGTGCTGAGGTGATAATGGACCCAATATGGATACAGAGAGTCATCAAGTTCCTTTACTGAAAGGCTGCACACCAAGGGAGACAATCGATGAGATGAAAGGTTTATGATGACTATTCCCCATCATATGTAGTCGAGAACTGGCATTGTCATTTCAAATGGTGTCCAACGTCTCCAATTCCAGAGTGACCCGATTCCATTATCTCTGGACACACCTTTCTAGTAAAGGAACTTGATGACTGCCCTGTATTCCACTGGGTCCATTATCACCTCTCACCACTCCAGCTTCTGTAACAGATACAAGTCTCTATAGGTTACATGTTCATTTGCAACTCTGAACTGATAACGGTCTTTGTTTTGCAGGTGCTGAGGTGATAATGGAGCCATTGGAAAACAGAGTCATCAAGTTCCTTTACTTGAAAGGCTGCACACCAAGGGAGACGATCGATGAGATGAAAGGTTTATGGTGACTATTCCCCATCATATGTAGTCGAGAACTGGCATTGTCATTTCAAATGGAGCCCAACTTTTTGGAAGTCTCCAATTCCAGGGTGACCCGATTCCATTATCTCTGGACACACCTTTCTAGTAAAGGAACTTGATGACTGCCCTGTATTCCACTGAGTCCATTATCACCTCTCACCACTTCAGCTTCTGTAACAGATACAAGTCTCTATAGGTTACATGTTCATTTGCAACTCTGAACTGATAACGGTCTTTGTTTCGCAGGTGCTGTGAGGTGGTAAAGGACTCGGTGGATACAGAGAGTCATCAAGTTCCTTTACTTGAAAGACCACACACCAAAGGAGACATTGGATGAGATGAAAAAGGTTTATGGTGACGATTCCCCATGTGGTCAAGAACTGGCAATGCCATTTCAAATGTAGTCCAACTTTGGTGGAAATGGCTTCAATTCCAGGGCGACCCCATTCCGCTATCAATGAACACACCATCCAGCAAGTGGAGGCTGCCCTTTTGGAAAATCACAGGGTGACCATAATGTCAAGATTAGCATGGGGGTGTGGAAAAAAATCATCCAAGACTTGTTCATGTGCATAAGGCATCTGCTCACTGGGTCCCCCTGCTTTTCACACCTTTCCGGAAGCAGGAACGAGTGGAAGGCACTCAGGTTATATTGACGATGTGCCAAGGAATCCAGGAGGACATTTTCAACAGACTGATCACACAGGATGAAGCTGGGTCCATCACTATGATCCGAAAACTAAATTATAGTTGATACAATGGAAAATCATGGCCTCCAAAGAAGGCACGTGCCCAACCCTCAGTGGCAAGGTCATACAAGTGAAGTATTTACAGTTACATAAGGAGAGAGAAGAAGTGTGTCCCCCCAGGTGGAGAAGGACGAATAACTGGGCCAAGATATGTTACCCTCAGTCAACATGAAGTGAGACGGGGGACATCTTTAATGAACCTGTAGGCAGTTATAATGAGGGCAATCTGGGCTGCCACCCAGGGCCCTGCCTGGTCTTATCTCAGCCCTTGTGAACACTCGGGTATTTATTCAAAAATTCTAATTTTTTATTCAACTTTTTGATTAATCATCTCACATTCATCATCAGGATTTTTTTCCATTTTTGTTTGGGGAGCGCCCGACCCCAGGACCCTTTAATTCCTGGATTCTTTCGGAGGATCACTGGATCCCACAGCTCCCGATACTTTCCAGTGTATATATGTATAAGGATATGCATACATATATTTTGCACATATTCTATAGAGCACTGTATTGTGGTATTACTCAGGCACAGTGTGGCGGTATTCTATGGGCTGCATTATATCAGTATGTATTTATGGTGTTGGCTGTGGACAGTTGGGATGACCTTGTGAAGTTGGGGAATTGTCCTTCATGCGTTTGCCCATTCCAGGGTTATCACAGGTGAGGGGCCGCTCTGTGGATTCCTCCTTGTGTTTGGTTTGTGGATCTCGTGTTGTTTAATCTTGTTTAGTGCGATCATATTTCACATCTGACAGGTATAAACAGCGGTGCGTGTGTGCGCGGCGTGTGCGTACCCTCAGCTCCGGCAAGAATCAACATCTCCCACATGTTTATTTCATCTCCCGGATTGTCTCGTTCCGCCACTTCTGCAAATCAAGGCGATCCGGTGCCGCAACGACGTCACGACAGACGATGATGATTAAAGGAAGAAAATCATCAAGATCCAAATGTTGCACAATGTGCCGTCCTTTATGGAGAAATCCTGACGTGGTCATCACCGAGCTCCACCAGACCCCGGCACGGCACATCATCACTGGATACAAATCCAGACAAATAATCATTAATCTACTTATAGAATTGCCTTGTGGTGTCTGTTGTCGCCTTCTGTGTCTGGTTGCTCCTGTATCAGAATAGGGTATTATGACATCACATTGGGGTATTATGATATCATAAGCAATACCATTACATCATAGTGGGGTAATATGTAATCACAATGCGGTATTATTACATCATCGCTGGGTATTCTGAGATCATAGCACATTGGGGGGAGAGAGCAAGGTTGGATAGAGAGAGCAGATGGGGGAGAGAGTGGACAGGTGGGAAAGAGTGGACAAGGGAAAGAGTGGACAGGGGGAAGAGAGCAGGTGGGGGAGAGAGCAGACGAGGAGAGTGGACAGGGGAGGAGAAAGTGGACAAGTGGGAGAGAGCAGGTGGGGGGAGAGAGTGGACAGAGGAGGAGAGAGTGGACGGGGAGGAGAGAGTGGACGGGGAGGAGAGAGTGGACAGGGGAGAGAGTAAACAGGGAGGAGACAGTGGACAGGGGAAGAGAGAGTGGACAGGGGAGGAGAGAGTGGACAGGGGGAGAGAGTAGACAGGGGAGGAGAGAGTGGACAGAGGAGGAGGAGAGAGTGGACAGAGGAGGAGGAGAGAGTGGACAGGGGGGGAGAGAGTGGACAGGGGAGGAGAGAGTGGACAGAGGAGGAGAGAGGTGGACAGAGGAGGAGGAGAGAGTGGACAGGGGGGAGAGAGTGGACAGGGGGGAGAGAGTGGACAGAGGAGGAGGAGACAGTGGACAGAGGAGGAGAGAGTGGACAGAGGAGGAGGAGAGAGTGGACAGGGGGGAGAGAGTAGACAGGGGAGGAGAGAGTGGACAGAGGAGGAGGAGAGAGTGGACAGAGGAGGAGGAGAGAGTGGACAGGGGGGAGAGAGTGGACAGGGGAGGAGAGAGTGGACAGAGGAGGAGGAGAGAGTGGACAGAGGAGGAGGAGAGAGTGGACAGGGGGGAGAGAGTGGACAGGGGAGGAGAGAGTGGACAGAGGAGGAGGAGAGAGTGGACAGAGGAGGAGGAGAGAGTGGACAGGGGGGAGAGAGTGGACAGGGGAGGAGAGAGTGGACAGGGGAGGAGAGAGTGGACAGAGGAGGAGGAGAGAGTGGACAGAGGAGGAGGAGAGAGTGGACAGGGGGGAGAGAGTGGACAGGGGAGGAGAGAGATGGACAGAGGAGGAGAGAGTGGACAGAGGAGGAGAGAGTGGACAGGGGGAGAGGAGAAAGGGGAGGAGAGAAGGTGACAGAGGAGGAGGAGAGAGTGGACAGAGGAGGAGGAGAGAGATGGACAGGGGGAGAGAGTGGACAGGGGGGAGAGAGTGGACAGGGGAGGAGAGAGTGGACAGAGGAGGAGAGAGTGGACAGAGGAGGAGAGAGTGGACAGAGGAGGAGGAGAGTGGACAGGGGGGAGAGAGTGGATGGGGGAAGAGAGCAGGTGGGGGAGAGAGTGGACAGGGGAGGAGAGAGAGCATGGGGGAAGAGACAGCAGACAGGGAGAGAGACAGTGGACAGGGTGGTGAGAAAATAGAATAGGTAGAGGCAAAGATAGGAAAGATAGGTATAATAGACAGAGATAGATAGAATAGAGAGAGAATAGATAGAGAGATAGAATAGAGAAAAAAAAGGATAGAGTGAAAGATGGACAGAATAGATGGAAAGATTGGTAGAATAGAGAGAATGACAGAGAATAGAATAGAGAGAAAGATAGAACGACAAAAAGAATAGATAGATGGAAAGATAGAATAGAGAGAAAAATAGATGGAGAGAATAGAGAGAACGACAGACTAGATGGAAAGATAGAATAGATAGTGGGATAGATTGAATAGATAGAGAGAAGGAGAATAGAGAGAAGGAGAATAGATAGAGAAATAGATTTTATACTTATTAGCAAAAATAAAATAGGGAAAAATCCCCAACCCCTGGGTCCCGTCTTTTTTAGGGTAAAGCATTCATTTTTCTGTCATTTATAAAGGATCCGTTCTTTTCTTACTGGATCAGTTACAAATGGAAGATTAATAGTGATCAGTTACTGGATCCGTTCTCCATAGACTCCAATGTTAAAGAAACGGATCCGGCAGAAATCGGTTATTTATTTGCAGAACTTTTTTGCCAGCCGATCTCTGCAGAATCCGATCTCACGGGGGAATAAACAGAGGCATCAGGTCAGGTACCAGGAGAGCACGTCAAGATAGAGGGAATAAACAGAGGCGTCAGGTCAGGTACCAGGAGAGCATGTCAAGATAGAGGGAATAAACAGAGGCGCCAGGTCAGGTACCAGGAGAGTATGTCAAGGTAGAGGGAATAAACAGAGGCATCAGGTCAGGTACCAGGAGACCACGTCAAGATAGAGGGAATAAACAGAGGCGTCAGGTACCAGGAGAGCAGGTCAAGATAGAGGGAATAAACAGAGGCGTCAGGTCAGGTACCAGGGAGCATGTCAAGATAGAGGGAATAAACAAAGGCATCAGGTCAGGTACTAGGAGAGCATGTCAAGATAGAGGGAATAAACAAAGGTGTCAGGTCAGGTACCAGGAGAGCATGTCAAGACAGAGGGAATAAACAAAGGTGTCAGGTCAGGTACCAGGAGAGCATGTCAAGATAGAGAGAATAAACAAAGGCATCAGGTCCAGGTACCAGGGAGCATGTCAAGATAGAGAGAATAAACAAAGGCATCAGGTCAGGTACTAGGAGAGCATGTCAAGATAGAGGGAATAAACAAAGGTGTCAGGTCAGGTACCAGGAGAGCATGTCAAGATAGAGAGAATAAACAAAGGCATCAGGTCAGGTACTAGGAGAGCATGTCAAGATAGAGGGAACAAACAGAGGCGTCAGGTCAGGTACCAGGAGAGCATGTCAAGATAGAGGGAATAAACAAAGGTGTCAGGTCAGGTACCAGGAGAGCATGTCAAGACAGAGGGAATAAACAAAGGTGTCAGGTCAGGTACCAGGAGAGCATGTCAAGATAGAGGGAATAAACAAAGGCATCAGGTCAGGTACCAGGAGAGCATGTCAAGACAGAGGGAATAAACAAAGGTATCAGGTCAGGTACCAGGAGAGCATGTCAAGATAGAGGGAATAAACAAAGGCATCAGGTCAGGTACCAGGAGAGCATGTCAAGACAGAGGGAATAAACAAAGGTGTCAGGTCATGTACCAGGAGAGCATGTCAAGATAGAGGGAATAAACAAAGGCATCAGGTCAGGTACCAGGAGAGCACATCAAGACAGAGGGAATAAACAGAGGCGTCAGGTCAGGTACCAGGAGAGCATGTCAAGATAGAGGGAATAAACAGAGGCATCAGGTCAGGTACCAGGAGAGTATGTCAAGATAGAGGGAATAAACAGAGGCATCAGGTACCAGGAGAGCATGTCAAGACAGAGGGAATAAACAAAGGTGTCAGGTCAGGTACCAGGAGAGCACATCAAGACAGAGGGAATAAACAGAGGCATCAGGTCAGGTACCAGGAGAGCATGTCAAGACAGAGGGAATAAACAGAGGCGTCAGGTCAGGTACCAGGAGAGTATGTCAAGATAGAGGGAATAAACAGAGGCATCAGGTCAGGCACCAGGAGAGCACATTAAGACAGAGGGAATAAACAGAGGCATCAGGTCAGGTACAAGGAAGCACGTCAAGATAGAGGGAATAAATAGAGGCATCAGGTCAAGTACCAGGAGAGTATGTCAAGATAGAGAGAATAAACAGAGGCATCATGTCATGTACCAGGAGAGCCATCAAGTAAGAGGGAATAAACTGAGGCATCAGGTACCAGGAGAGCATGTCAAGATAGAGGGAACAACCAGAGTCATCAGGTAAGGAACCAGGGAGCACGTAAAGATAGAGGAAAAAAAGAGAGATGTCAGGTCAGGTACCAAGAGAGCATGTTAAGATAGAGGGAATAAATAGAGGAGTTAGGTCAGGTACCAGAAGAGCACGTCAAGATAGAGGGAATAAACAGAGGCATCAGGTTTGGTACCAGGAAAGCATGTTAAGACTGAGGTGATAAACTGAGGTATCAGGTACGAGGAGAGCACGTCAAGATAGAGAGAATTAACAGAGGTGTCAGGTCAGGTACCAGGAGACCATGTCAAGACAGAGGGAATAAACCTGCATAGTAATGTCACGGCCTGAGGTCAATTACTTGCAGATCAGAACAGAGGGACAAGACAAAAGAATGGTCAAACACAGGCAAGGTCAGGCAGCAATAGATCAATTCCCAGAGCACAGATTCAAGAGACCGACTTAGCACCTCAGAGCTGAAACTAAGACTGGCAGTGCTGTGAGAAAAACATCACAGCTAAAAACTGAGCAATTACAGGAAACAGGGAACACCTGCCAAAACCAGCACAGCCTAAAAAGTGATTGGGTGACTGAGCTGTCAATGAGAACACCCAGCACACCCCAGCTCCAGATAGTGCAGTCATCCTGTCAGTCGCCCGGCACAGCACACCCTGAACGCAGAGCGGAGGAATCGTGACACTGAGCCCCCGCACACAGTAATGCCCGCTCATCACTACCTGCAACTTTTGCACTAAAAAGTAGCAAGAGGAGGAAGAAAAAATGAAAGTGCACCAGGGCCCGGGTGTGATTACAGTCCCTGCTTTCACCCATCACCCTGCACCTTCTATATCTCCGTCTATATACTCAGGCGGTGACATCGCTGCCGCCTCTGGGCAGGGACGCGGGTTCTGGTTGGCAGCGATTTACACTAATTATAGCCACATTCCTCCAAGACTCGGAATTTGGGAATTTATCCGAATGTCCAAAATAAATGTTTTTCCTGCACACGAAGAAAGTATTTCTCCAAACTGAAGCCATAGACAACACTAGTAAAGACCCTGCGGGGGCACCGTCCGGGCACCGCTCATACCATGCGCTTATATGGGGCACAGTCCATGAGGATCACACATGAGCGGCTGCTGAGACCCCCAAGGGAAGGGAAGGGCAGCTCAGGATCAGTAATGTAATGTATGTAAACAGTGACTGCACCAGCAGAATAGTGAGTGCAGCTCTGGAGTATAATACAGGAGGTAACTCAGGATCAGTAATGTAATGTATGTAAACAGTGACTGCACCAGCAGAATAGTGAGTGCAGCTCTGGAGTATAATACAGGAGGTAACTCAGGATCAGTATTGTAATGTATGTACACAGTGCCTGCACCAGCAGAATAGTGAGTGCAGCTCTGGAGTATAATACAGGAGGTAACTCAGGATCAGTAATGTAATGTATGTACACAGTGACTGCACCAGCAGAATAGTGAGTGCAGCTCTGGAGTATAATACAGGAGGTAACTCAGGATCAGTAATGTAATGTATGTACACAGTGACTGCACCAGCAGAATAGTGAGTGCAGCTCTGGAGTATAATACAGGAGGTAACTCAGGATCAGTAATGTAATGTATGTAACACAGTGACTGCACCAGCAGAATAGTGAGTGCAGCTCTGAGTATAATACAGGAGGTAACTCAGATCAGTAATGTAATGTATGTACACAGTGACTGCACCAGCAGAATAGTGAGTGCAGCTCTGGGGTATAATACAGGAGGTAACTCAGGATCAGTAATGTAATGTATGTACACAGTGACTGCACCAGCAGAATAGTGAGTGCAGCTCTGGAGTATAATACAGGAGGTAACTCAGGATCAGTAATGTAATGTATGTAACACAGTGACTGCACCAGCAGAATAGTGAGTGCAGCTCTGGAGTATAATACAGGAGGTAACTCAGGATCAGTAATGTAATGTATGTACACATGACTGCACCAGCAGAATAGTGAGTGCAGCTCTGGAGTATAATACAGGAGTGTAACTCAGGATCAGTAATGTAATGTATGTACACAGTGACTGCACCAGCAGAATAGTGAGTGCAGCTCTGGAGTATAATACAGGAGGTAACTCAGGATCAGTAATGTAATGTATGTACACAGTGACTGCACCAGCAGAATAGTGAGTGCAGCTCTGGGTATAATACAGGAGGTAACTCAGGATCAGTAATGTAATGTATGTACACAGTGACTGCACCAGCAGAATAGTGAGTGCAGCTCTGGAGTATAATACAGGAGGTAACTCAGGATCAGTAATGTAATGTATGTACACAGTGACTGCACCAGCAGAATAGTGAGTGCAGCTCTGGAGTATAATACAGGAGGTAACTCAGGATCAGTAATGTAATGTATGTACACAGTGACTGCACCAGCAGAATAGTGAGTGCAGCTCTGGAGTATAATACAGGAGGTAACTCAGGATCAGTAATGTAATGTATGTACACAGTGACTGCACCAGCAGAATAGTGAGTGCAGCTCTGGAGTATAATACAGGAGGTAACTCAGGATCAGTAATGTAATGTATGTACACAGTGACTGCACCAGCAGAATAGTGAGTGCAGCTCTGGAGTATAATACAGGAGGTAACTCAGGATCAGTAATGTAATGTATGTACACAGTGACTGCACCAGCAGAATAGTGAGTGCAGCTCTGGAGTATAATACAGGAGGTAACTCAGATCAGTAATGTAATGTATGTACACAGTGACTGCACCAGCAGAATAGTGAGTGCAGCTCTGGGTATAATACAGGAGGTAACTCAGGATCAGTAATGTAATGTATGTACACAGTGACTGCACCAGCAGAATAGTGAGTGCAGCTCTGGAGTATAATACAGGAGGTAACTCAGGATCAGTAATGTAATGTATGTACACAGTGACTGCACCAGAATAGTGAGTGCAGCTCTGGGTATAATACAGGAGGTAACTCAGGATCAGTAATGTAATGTATGTACACAGTGACTGCACCAGCAGAATAGTGAGTGCAGCTCTGGAGTATAATACAGGAGGTAACTCAGGATCAGTAATGTAATGTATGTACACAGTGACTGCACCAGCAGAATAGTGAGTGCAGCTCTGGAGTATAATACAGGAGGTAACTCAGGATCAGTAATGTAATGTATGTACACAGTGACTGCACCAGCAGAATAGTGAGTGCAGCTCTGGAGTATAATACAGGAGGTAACTCAGGATCAGTAATGTAATGTATGTACACAGTGACTGCACCAGCAGAATAGTGAGTGCAGCTCTGGGTATAATACAGAGGTAACTCAGATCAGTAATGTAATGTATGTACACAGTGACTGCACCACAGAATAGTGAGTGCAGCTCTGGTATAATACAGGAGGTAACTCAGGATCATAATGTAATGTATGTACACAGTGACTGCACCAGCAGAATAGTGAGTGCAGCTCTGGAGTATAATACAGGAGGTAACTCAGGATCAGTAATGTAATGTATGTACACAGTGACTGCACCAGCAGAATAGTGAGTGCAGCTCTGGAGTATAATACAGGAGGTAACTCAGGATCAGTAATGTAATGTATGTACACAGTGACTGCACCAGCAGAATAGTGAGTGCAGCTCTGGAGTATAATACAGAGGTAACTCAGGATCAGTAATGTAATGTATGTACACAGTGACTGCACCAGCAGAATAGTGAGTGCAGCTCTGGAGTATAATACAGGAGGTAACTCAGGATCAGTAATGTAATGTATGTACACAGTGACTGCACCAGCAGAATAGTGAGTGCAGCTCTGGAGTATAATACAGGAGGTAACTCAGGATCAGTAATGTAATGTATGTACACAGTGACTGCACCAGCAGAATAGTGAGTGCAGCTCTGGGAGTATAATACAGGAGGTAACTCAGGATCAGTAATGTAATGTATGTACACAGTGACTGCACCAGCAGAATAGTGAGTGCAGCTCTGGAGTATAATACAGGAGGTAACTCAGGATCAGTAATGTAATGTATGTACACAGTGACTGCACCAGCAGAATAGTGAGTGCAGCTCTGGGGTATAATACAGGAGGTAACTCAGGATCAGTAATGTAATGTATGTACACAGTGACTCCACCAGCAGAATAGTGAGTGCAGCTCTGGAGTATAATACAGGAGGTAACTCAGGATCAGTAATGTAATGTATGTACACAGTGACTGCACCAGCAGAATAGTGAGTGCAGCTCTGGGGTATAATACAGGAGGTAACTCAGGATCAGTAATGTAATGTATGTACACAGTGACTGCACCAGCAGAATAGTGAGTGCAGCTCTGGAGTATAATACAGGAGGTAACTCAGGATCAGTAATGTAATGTATGTACACAGTGACTGCACCAGCAGAATAGTGAGTGCAGCTCTGGAGTATAATACAGGAGGTAACTCAGGATCAGTAATGTAATGTATGTACTCAGTGACTGCACCAGCAGAATAGTGAGTGCAGCTCTGGAGTGTAATACAGGAGGTAACTCAGGATCAGTAATGTAATGTATGTACACAGTGACTGCACCAGCAGAATAGTGAGTGCAGCTCTGGGGTATAATACAGGAGGTAACTCAGGATCAGTAATGTAATGTATGTACACAGTGACTGCACCAGCAGAATAGTGAGTGCAGCTCTGGGGTATAATACAGGAGGTAACTCAGGATCAGTAATGTAATGTATGTACACAGTGACTGCACCAGCAGAATAGTGAGTGCAGCTCTGGGGTATAATACAGGAGGTAACTCAGGATCAGTAATGTAATGTATGTACACAGTGACTCCACCAGCAGAATAGTGAGTGCAGCTCTGGAGTATAATACAGGAGGTAACTCAGGATCAGTAATGTAATGTATGTACACAGTGACTGCACCAGCAGAATAGTGAGTGCAGCTCTGGGGTATAATACAGGAGGTAACTCAGGATCAGTAATGTAATGTATGTACACAGTGACTGCACCAGCAGAATAGTGAGTGCAGCTCTGGAGTATAATACAGGAGGTAACTCAGGATCAGTAATGTAATGTATGTACACAGTGACTGCACCAGCAGAATAGTGAGTGCAGCTCTGGAGTATAATACAGGAGGTAACTCAGGATCAGTAATGTAATGTATGTACTCAGTGACTGCACCAGCAGAATAGTGAGTGCAGCTCTGGAGTGTAATACAGGATCAGTAATGTAATGTATGTACACAGTGACTGCACCAGCAGAATAGTGAGTGCAGCTCTGGAGCATAATACAGGAGGTAACTCAGGATCAGTAATGTAATGTATGTACACAGTGAATGCACCGGCAGAATAGTGAGTGCAGCTCTGGAGTATAATACAGGAGGTAACTCAGGATCAGTAATGTAATGTATGTACACAGTGACTGCACCAGCAGAATAGTGAGTGCAGCTCTGGAGTATAATACAGCTCTGTGTTAATTTAGTAGCAGACTTGTTGCTTTCAGGTTTTCCTTTCTGTTGCTCTTTAATGTGAATTATGAAGCAATGATGCATGAACTGTAGACTGTTGCTCGTGTATCATCCTGCGGTCGCCGGTGCTGGTGGAGATATAATAACTCTATATATTATCTGAATATTATGGAATCTTCCTTCCTCGTGTGAACTCTCAAACCTGAACGTTTTCCAGAGCAAATGTGTGAATTTCCATGTGTTATTTATTAACTCATTTACATGGACTTGAAATACGAGACAATTAAATGTACAGAGGAGAACATTACTCCAGTCTGTCCTTGTAGGGGAATCTACAGTCTACATCGCAGCGGAGGAACTACAAATGCCAGAATAACCTTCTGATTATTGCACCATGTATGTGAGCAGACGAGACAGCGCCGCTCCCTACATACAAGGCCTGCGTATTTGGGGGTGCAAATAATGGAGAGAATTAAAGGGTTAATCATAAAAGCATCATTGTATGGCAACTTGATAGAATCCTCTGTCATTGGTGTCTGTCTGCCCCTCAGTGGCCGAGAAGTGAACTGCACATAGAAGTCAATGGGCTTTGCTGCTGTTCTTGAAGGTGGAAGAATTTAAAGGGCAACTTCATCAAATTAAGCGAAATGATGTGAACCCAAGACATTAACGTAAACCTCTATAAAGTCTTTATAGTCTTCTAGAAACGTCAGATTATGTCTTCAGAGGATCGAATATTCTCTATGAGCTGAACACATCCTGGAGACTTTGTTACAATGTATCAGTGCAGGTAAAATGTATCCATCTGTTTAGCTCACAGCGGACCACAAGCCCCATAGACAATGCCTGGGACTTGCCGAATCAGCGCTGCGTTAGGCGGTCAATCCGGCAGATGTGGCGTCACCTGTTGGATCGGTCACACATCAGCGAAAAAGCTGTGTGCACAAAACGTTAGATTCCTCATAGACTCTTCTGGCTTCAGGATGGGCAGGTTTATCACAAAACTGCGGCAAATCTGCACCAAATCTGCACCAAAAACACATCACATCTGCAGCAAAAACACATCACATCTGCACCAAAAACACATCAAATCTGCACCAAAAACACATCATACCTGCACCAAATCTGCACCAAAAACAGATCAAATCTGCACCAAAAACACATAAAATCTGCACCAAATCTGCACCAAAAACACATCACATCTGCACCAAAAGTGCACCAAAAACACATCAAATCTGCACCAAAAACACATCAAATCTGCACCAAAAACACATCACATCTGCACCAAAACTGCAACAAAAACACATCAAATCTGCACCAAAAACACATCACATCTGCACCAAAAACACATCACATCTGCACCAAATCGGCACCAAAAACACATCAAATCTGCACCAAAAACACATAAAATCTGCACCAAAACTGCACCAAAAACACTTCAAATCTGCGCCAAAAACACATCACATCTGCACCAAAAACACATCAAATCTGCACCAAAAACACATCACATCTGCACCAAATCGGCACCAAAAACACATCAAAACTGCACCAAAAACACATCAAATCTGCACCAAAAACAGATCAAATATGCACCAAAAACACATCATATCTGCACCAAATCTGCACCAAAAACAGATCAAATCTGCACCAAAAACACATAAAATCTGCACCAAATCTGCACCAAAAACACATCACATCTGCACCAAAAGTGCACCAAAAACACATCAAATCTGCACCAAAAAACACATCAAATCTGCACCAAATCTGCACCAAAAACACATCACATCTGCACCAAAACTGCACCAAAAACACATCAATCTGTACCAAAAAACAGATCCAAAATCTGCACCAAAAACACATCAAATCTGCACCAAAAACACATCAAATCTGCACCAAAAAACACATCAAAATCTGCACCAAAAACACATAAAACTGCACCAAAAACACTTCAAATCTGCGCCAAAAACACATCACATCTGCACCAAAACTGCACCAAAAACACATCAAATCTGCACCAAAAACACATCACATCTGCACCGTGTGCACACAGTCTAATGAGTTGGAAACATCTGCATCAAAAACATGTTTTTTGCCGTCGCGTCTTTACTGCCAAGAAATGCAGAAATGGTGCAGAAATTTCTGCACCAAATCCTATACGTGTGCACAAAGCCTTAAGGAAGAGAAAGAGGAATTTACACATAATCGAATATTGCAGAATCTTCATGATTCAATGAGGCTTTGATCATTATCTTCTTTCTATCTGCTGGTGTTTTGGGGCTCCTCATATTGGTCCTGGGGGGTTGGTGCAGGCTCTCGGTGGGGATGAGCCCCGCCCCCCGGTATGGGTGATAACAATGTGCAGAGCGGGGATCGGCAGCGCTGTTACCGTGTAATTATTCAGCGACGTTTCGGTGATTGATACATAAAAGCTTATTTTTAGCCGCGTTCTGTTCTGTTCTGATCCGCCTCCTGTTATCACATCTGATGGAGAATCTCAACACGGTTTCTGCATTTCTCTTTGTTTTTCTTCTTCTAGGATGATGATGATGATGATGATGATGATGATGATGATGATAGATTATCATATTAACCAAATATCATACAAAGAATAAATAGATCTAATGATTACAAATAAATAGAAAATGTACAAAGGATTCATATTATAGCCAGAAATAGAGATTGTCGTTATAAATATGCACAACGGTCACCAATAAGTAAATGAATGGTATCTACTTATATAAATGTGAAGTCTCGTCCGGTGTCGCGATCTCTACAGATCACACGCCAGCGGCAGCCATATTGGCACACCCAAGTGTTGGATCGTGTTACTATGTTACAGTATTGGAGGAATTTTGTCCAAAGGTGATCAGCCCCCTCCTACAAGACCTGACCCCTCCTATCAGATTTCTCCTATAAGATCTTTCCTAACAGATCCTTCCTATAAGACCCCTCCTATAAGAACTGACCCCTCCTCCTATCAGACCCTTCCTATCAGACCCCTCCAATCAGACCGCTCCTATCAGATCCCTTCTATCAGAACCCTCCTATCAGACCCTTCCTATAAGACCCCTCCTATCAGTCCCCTCCTATCAGAACCCTCCTATCAGACTCTTCCTATCAGACCCCTCCTATCAGTCCCTCCTATCAGACCCTTCCTATAAGACCCTTCCTATCAGTCCCCTCCTATCAGACCCTTCCTATAAGACCCCTCTTATCAGACCCCTCCTATCAGACCCCTCCTATCAGACCCCTCCTATCAGACCCCTCCTATCAGACCCTTCCTATCAGACCCCTCCTATCAGACCCCTCCTATCAGACCCTCCTATCAGATCCTTCCTATCAGACCCTCCTATCAGACCCCTCCTATCAGACCCCTCCTATCAGACCCCTCCTATCAGACCCCTCCTATCAGATCCTTCCTATCAGACCCCTCCTATCAGACCCCTCCTATCAGATCCTTCCTATCAGACCCTCCTATCAGACCCCTCGTATCAGACCCCTCCTATCAGACCCCTCCTATCAGATCCTTCCTATCAGACTCCTCCTATCAGACCCCTCCTATCAGACCCTTCCTATCAGACTCCTCCTATCAGACCCCTCCTATCAGACTCCTCCTATCAGATCCTTCCTATCAGACTCCTCCTATCAGACCCTTCCTATCAGACCCCTCCTATCAGACCCCTTGTATCAGACCCCTCCTATCAGACCCCTCCTATCAGATCCTTCCTATCAGACTCCTCCTATCAGACCCCTCCTATCAGACCCTTCCTATCAGACTCCTCCTATCAGACCCTCCTATCAGACTCCTCCTATCAGATCCTTCCTATCAGACTCCTCCTATCAGACCCTTCCTATCAGACCCCTCCTATAGACCCTTCCTATCAGACCCCTCCTATCAGACTCCTCCTATCAGACCCCTCCTATCAGTCCCCTCCTATCAGACCCCTACAATCAGACCCCTCCTATCAGACCCTTCCTATCAGACCCCTCCTATCAGACCCCTCCTATCAGACCCTCCTATCAGACCCCTCCTATCAGACCCCTCCTATCAGACCCCTCCTATCAGACCCCTCCTATCAGACCCCTCCTATCAGACCCTTCCTATCAGACCCCTCCTATCAGACCACTCCTATCAGACCCCTCCTATCAGACCCCTCCTATCAGACCCCTCCTATCAGACCCTTCCTATCAGACCCCTCCTATCAGACCCCTCCTATCAGACCCCTCCTATCAGACCCTCCTATCAGACTCCTCCTATCAGACCCTTCCTATCAGACCCCTCCTATAAGACCCTTCCTATCAGTCCCTCCTATCAGACCCTCCTATCAGACCCCTCCTATCAGACCCCTCCTATCAGACCCCTCCTATCAGTCCCCTCTTATCATCTATGTCATCTGTTGCACTGATTTACAATCTCTCACTTTTCATCTGTCATTTTATCTCCATTTGCTTATGCTGGATCCTGGTGGCATTTCTTACAAGGCGCACCATAGCCGGACTGACCGCGGCTCCACTCACCCCAACCTACCGCTCCTCTGCAGTGACTATGCGGTCTGGTGTGTTCTGATGGAGTCGGTCCGGGGATCGCTGGAGATGACTGTGAAGTTCTGCAGCGTAAACCCGACCTGGGAGCAAGAATTCAGGGATAAACAGCACAATTTATTTTTCTTTACATTTCATCAAAATAAACAAAAGTAAGATATAGTAATGTCAATGTGATCAGGGTGTGACTGCGGGGATGACGGCGTACGGTGGCGGGCTGGGGGGCAAAGATGCATTTGCCCCCCAGGCCGGTCCCCAGGCGGCAGTTCAGGAGCGCTGGAGGACCGACACTGTATCTTTAATTGCGTTGGCGTATGGTCAGCGACTCTCTATAGGAAACATGGGAGACATAGTGATGGGATGGTTAGATTGGAGCCCCAATGGGGACAGTGATGACGATGTATGAAGAGCGCTATGGAATTAATGGCTCTATATAAATCAATAAATATTATTATTATATTATGGGAGATGTGTTTTGGGCAGCGCGGGGTTAAACGCGTCCTCGTCCCGCGCCGTTCTGACCTCTCGCCCTGTCTACTAATGGACACAATTCATGATCTTCGGATATAAGAGACCCGGAGCCTTTTACAGCCTGCGAGCGGCAGCATTATTGCTCCAATGTTGTGACAGGCACGATGGGCGGCCGGGGGCGGCCTCTGTGCCATCTCCTCTGTGACCCTGGCTTCATATACACACTGGATATAGAGGCTTTTATTGATCGGTCACCAACAGGGCCAGCTCTGCTACGTCATTAAAGGGCCAGCTACCAGAATATGGAATGAATACACTGCGGGGAAGGTTTTCTACAGTCTTTTTATTACTTTTTATTTTAGTTGATTTTATCTTTACTTCTGACTCGTACATCGGTGATTTTACCAGTGGCGTAACATGACGCTCCTGGGCCTCGATGCGAAAGCTCCGATGGGGCCCCCAATTATTGCAAATCTTTAATAGCATTAGTCTTTTTCTATAGGCCAAAGGGACCTTTGGGGCCCCGGAGGCTCCAGGGCCCGCTGCCATTGCAACCCCTGCACCTGTTGTAGTTACACCCCTGTGAATTGCCTCAACTGACCTGTTACACTGTCACAAACCCTCAGCACATTAGAGGATAGTGTCAATGCTTGCTTAAACTGAGCTGCTACATTGTAACGGACTCTCAGCTATGTGAGCAGGGCTAGGTTTGGACAGGTTTTGAGCTTGTAAATACAAATATTCCATTATGTGATGTATCATTGGTGCAATCTGTACCCAAAAGGTAAGAGGGCCCATTTCTACCTCCAAAGCTGGTGATAGTGTGTATTTTGATGAGCTCTTGGGCCAAAGGGCCCCATACATTGTTCATGCACAGGGGCCCTCTTCTGTGTGAGTCCCTAGGGCATGACGCTATTATATTCATGACCTGCTGGAGTGGCAGGAAATAAATGGAAAATCTTCAGTGTTAGTTCCACATATGACCACTAGAGGGCGGCCCAGGGACACAGAATCTGGCTGATCCTTTTGGGCTTTCTATCACCCAGGACAGAGCTCCCTCCTCTGCTCCAATGTTCCAGCCACATCCAGATATTTGTTACTTTGCTCACATTAAATCACTGCTGCCCGGATGATGGCGCAGCCGGCGCCCGCTGATGTGCTCTCCGTGCATGTTCAATTCATAAGCCGCATCTGAAATGACTGCAATATGGTCTAATACAGAGGATTCATGGGATCGAGTGTGTAATAAGGAGAGCGCGGTGTTTACTCTGCACAATGATACATTAGAGCAGCCCTGTAATAATGATGTATGAGGGATGACATGATACCGGTACGGTGAAGCAGAGCTGAGCGTGTTCTACGAATGATGGAGTGCGGTATACATAATATAGATCCGTCCTCAAGTGTCATTATCCTGTACCCCCAGTGTCATTATCCTGTACCCCCAGTGTCAGTGTCATTATCCTGTACCCCCAGTGTCATTATCCTGTACCCCCAGTGTCATTATCCTGTACCCCCAGTGTCATTATCCTGTACCTCCAGTGTCATTATCCTGTACCCCCAGTGTCATTATCCTGTACCCCAGTGTCATTATCCTGTACCCCCAGTGTCATTATCCTGTACCCCAGAGTCATTATCCTGTACCCCCAGTGTCATTATCCTGTACCCCCAGTGTCATTATCCTGTACCCCAGAGTCATTATCCTGTACCCCCAGTGTCATTATCCTGTACCCCCAGTGTCATTACCCTGTACCCCCAGTGTCATTATCCTGTACCCCAGTGTCATTATCCTGTACCCCCAGTGTCATTATCCTGTACCCCAGTGTCATTATCCTGTACCCCCAGTGTCATTATCCTGTACCCCGGTGTCATTATCCTGTACCCCCAGTGTCATTATCCTGTACCCCCAGTGTCATTATCCTGTACCCCAGTGTCATTACCTGTACCCCAGTGTCATTATCCTGTACCCCAGTGTCATTATCCTGTAACCCCCAGTGTCATTATCCTGTACCCCAGTGTCATTATCCTGTACCCCCAGTGTCATTATCCTGTACCCCCAGTGTCATTATCCTTACCCCAGTTCATTATCCTGTACCCCCAGTGTCATTATCCTGTACCCCCAGTGTCATTATCCTGTACCCCAGTGTCATTATCCTGTACCCCCTAGTGTCATTATCCTGTACCCCCAGTATCATTATCCTGTACCCCAGTGTCATTATCCTGTACCCCCTAGTGTCATTATCCTGTACCCCCAGTAGTCATTATCCTGTACCCCAGTGTCATTATCCTGTACTCCCAGTGGTCATTATCCTGTCAACCTACCCAGTGTCATTATCCTGTACCCCCAATGTCATTATCCTGTACCCCAGTGTCATTATCCTGTACCCCCAGTGTCATTACTTACCCTGTAGCTACCTGACCCAGTGTCATTATCCTGTACCCCAGTGTCATTATCCTGTACCCCAGTGTCATTATTCATCTGTACCCCCAGTGTCATTATCCTGTACCCCCAGTGTCATTATCCTGTACCCCAGTGTCATTATCCTGTACCCCCGTGTCATTATCCTGTACCCCAGTGTCATTATCCTGTACCCCCAGTGTCATTATCCTGTACCCCAGTGTCATTATCCTGTACCCCCAGTGTCATTATCCTGTACCCCAGTGTCATTAGTCCTGTACCCCAGTGTCATTATCCTGTACCCCCAGTGTCATTATCCTGTACCCCAGTGTCATTATCCTGTACCCTCTATCTGTACCCCAGTGTCATTATCCTGTACCCCAGTGTCATTATCCTGACTCACTCCCAGTGTCATTATCCTGTACCCCCAGTGTCATTATCCTGTACCCCCAGTGTCATTATCCTGTACCCCCCAGTGTCCATTATCCTGTACCCCCAGTGTCATTATCCTGTACCCCAGTGTCATTATCCTGTACCCCAGTGTCATTATCCTGTACCCCCAGTGTCATTATCCTGTACCCCAGTGTCATTATCCTGTACCCCAGTGTCATTATCCTTCCCGGTCTTATCCACCCAGTGTCATTATCCTGTACCTCCAGTGTCATTATTCCTGCACCCCAGTGTCATTATCCTGCACCCCCAGTGTCATTATCCTGTACCTCCAGTGTCATTATCCTGCACCCCAGTGTCATTATCCTTTACCCCCAGTGTCATTATCCTGTACCCCAGTGTCATTATCCTGCACCCCAGTGTCATTATCCTGTACCCCAGTGTCATTATCCTGTACTCCAGTGTCATTACCCTACCTGTACACCCCAGTGTCATTATCCTGTACCTCCAGTGTCATTATCCTGCACCCCAGTGTCATTATCCTGTACCCCCAGTGTCATTATCTGTCCTGTCAACCTACCCATTCATTATCTGACCAGTGTCATTATCCTGTACCCCCAGTGTCATTATCACTGTATTATCCTCCCCAGTGTCAATTATGCATCCTGTACCCGCCAGTGTCATTACTGACCATGTACCTGTACCCCAGTGTCATTATCCTGTACCCCCAGTGTCATTATCCTGACCCCAGTGTCATTATCCTGTACCCACCAGTGTCATTATCTGTACCCCAGTGTCATTATCACCTGTTCAACCACCCAGTGTCATTATCCTGCACCCCAGTGTCAGTGTCATTATCCTGTACCCCAGTGTCATTATCCTGTACCCCCAGTGTCATTATCCTGTACCCCCAGTGTCATTATCCTGTACCCCCAGTGTCATTATCCTGCACCCCAGTGTCAGTGTCATTATCCTGTACCCCAGTGTCATTATCCTGTACCCCCAGTGTCATTACCCTGTACCCCCAGTGTCATTATCCTGTACCCCAGTGTCATTATCCTGTACCCCCAGTGTCATTATCCTGTACCCCCAGTGTCATTATCCTGTACCTCCAGTGTCATTATCCTGTACCCCAGTGTCATTATCCTGTACCCCCAGTGTCATTATCCTGTACCCCCAGTGTCATTATCCTGTACCCCCAGTGTCATTATCCTGTACCTCCAGTGTCATTATCCTGTACCCCCAGTGTCTATTTTTGTTTCTTCTGTCCACAGAACATTATCCCAGAAGGATTGTGCTTTGTCTTTGGCAAAGATCAGTCGTTCCATTTTATGTCTTTTCTTCAGCAATGGTGTCTTCCCCAACCTTCACCCATAAACCTCTGCTTGATTTAGTGTGCAGCGTATGTTGTTGTTGATACCATGACCACAGACTGCTCCAGGTTGGCCTTCAGGTCTTGGATGTTTTCACCATTCGCACCAACCTTCGAATATATCTCTTGTTAATTTTCCTCTTTTCCCCATGTCCAGGGAGGTTTTTGATGGTTTCATGCTTAGCAAATCTCTTAATGACATTGTGCACTGTTACCAAGGTCTTTGGAGATTGTCTTAAATCCTCTGGAAGTCTTGTGTTTGTTAATAATAGCAGTTCTGATGTCTTCAGACAGCTCTTTTGTCTTCTTCATTGTGACAAAGGAACAGGGCCTAACATGAGGCAAAGGAACAGGGCCTAACATGTGGCAAAGGAACAGGACCTAACATGTGGCAAAGGAACAGGACCTAACATTGGCAAAGGAACAGGACCTAACATGTGGCAAAGGAACAGGACCTAACGTGGCAAAGGAACAGGGCCTAACAGGTGGCAAAGGAACAGGACCTAACAGGTGGCAAAGGAACAGGGCCTAACAGGTGGCAAAGGAACAGGACCTAACATGTGGCAAAGGAACAGGACCTAACGTGGCAAAGGAACAGGGCCTAACAGGTGGCAAAGGAACAGGGCCTAACAGGTGGCAAAGGAACAGGGCCTAACAGGTGGCAAAGGAACAGGACCTAACATGTGGCAAAGGAACAGGACCTAACATGTGGCAAAGGAACAGGACCTAACGTGGCAAAGGAACAGGGCCTAACAGGTGGCAAAGGAACAGGACCTAACAGGTGGCAAAGGAACAGGGCCTAACAGGTGGCAAAGGAACAGGGCCTAACAGGTGGCAAAGGAACAGGGCCTAACAGGTGGCAAAGGAACAGGGCCTAACAGGTGGCAATGGAACAGGGCCTAACATGTGACAAAGGAACAGGGCCTAACATGTGACAAAGGAACAGGGCCTAACATGTGGCAAAGGAACAGGTCCTAACATGTGACAAAGGAACAGGTCCTAACATGTGGCTTTTTAAAACACTGAAGTCATCATTCATTGGCTAATTCATGTCAAATAGGCACAGACAATGTATCACAGGTGATTCCCATTTGTGATTTAAACTGGTGAGTCACAATGTGTTTCTACTGTATAATAATGTAATGTAAAGGGGCCAATATCAGGTCACAGCAGCTTTAGCTTTTTCTATTTTTCCCCCTCATTGTTTCTTGTTTCATTATTGTTTATCATTTGCTCTTTTGTATCTAACACGATTCTCTATACAGAAGAGCTGCTTCACCTGATTCATTATTTTCACGAGACTCCACATTATGGACTTACATGGTGCCAATAACGATGAGCAGGACTGTATATATTAGGACAGGGCCCAGAATGTAGGACATATATACAGGAATGGGGGACATTACTACATAGCATAATGAAGGGGGGGAGGCATCACTTACAGTATATCGTTATAGGATATAGAAATCTACAAGGGCCCATACATCTGACCAACATGCGAGGCGCGATGCGACCGGACGGGGGGGGGGAGAGATAGGGGGAGAAATTTTTAAGATTAACACTCAGTAGCAGATGAGCGTCCTCCATAGAATCGGGATCCCTCGTATGTAAATGAAGAACACGAACAAATAGAATTTACAGAAGCAAATAATGTTCATGCGAAAAACGAAAGAATGAGGAACAACTGCAAACACCCGAACCAGGAGAGAGTCGCCAAGTACATGAGCCATAGATTACTGCAGACTACAGTCCTTATATGTGAGACTAAACCACAGACACCAGGAAAACACAGCAATAATGAACCGTCTACAGCTACACAGGAGACAAGGATCCCTTATTGTAACCAAAGACGATCTATAGTGCTGGAGAGGCAGTATTATAGTAGTTATATTCTTGTATATAGGAGCAGTATTATAGTAGTTATATTCTTGTATATAGGAGCAGTATTATAGTAGTTATATTCTTGTATATAGGAGCAGTATTATAGTAGTTATATTCTTGTATATAGGAGCAGTATTATAGTAGTTATATTCTTGTATATAGGAGCAGTATTATAGTAGTTATATTCTTGTACATAGGAGCGTATTATAGCAGTTATATTCTTGTACATAGGAGCGGTATTATAGTAGTTATATTCTTGTACATAGGGGCAGTATTATAGTAGTTATATTCTTGTACATAGGGGCAGTATTATAGTAGTTATATTCTTGTATATAGGAGCAGTATTATAGCAGTTATATTCTTGTACATAGGAGCGGTATTATAGTAGTTATATTCTTGTACATAGGGGCAGTATTATAGTAGTTATATTCTTGTATACAGGGCAGTATTATAGTAGTTATATTCTTGTATACAGGGGCAGTATTATAGTAGTTATATTCTTGTACATAGGAGCAGTATTATAGTAGTTATATTCTTGTATACAGGGGCAGTATTATAGTAGTTATATTCTTGTACATAGGAGCAGTATTATAGTAGTTATATTCTTGTATACAGGGGCAGTATTATAGTAGTTATATTCTTGTACATAGGAGCAGTATTATAGTAGTTATATTCTTGTGTATAGGGGCAGTATTATAGTAGTTATTTCTTGTATATAGGAGCAGTATTATAGTAGTTATATTCTTGTTATAGGAGCAGTATTATAGTAGTTATATTCTTGTATATAGGGCAGTATTATAGTAGTTTATATTCTTATGTACTATTAGAGCATATTGTATATGAGTTTATATATTCTTGTATATAGGAGCAGTATTATAGTAGTTATATTCTTGTACATAGGAGCAGTATTATAGTAGTTATATCTTATACTTTGTAATATAGTAAGGGCAGTATTATAGTAGTTATATTCTTGTAATAGGGCAGTATTATAGTAGTTATATTCTTGTACATAGGGGCAGTATTATAGTAGTTATATTCTTGATAAAAGGAGCAGTATTATAGTAGTTATATTCTTGTAATAGAGCAGTATTATAGTAGTTATATTCTTGTACATAGGAGCAGTATTATAGTAGTTATATTCTTGTATATAGGGCAGTATTATAGTAGTTATATTCTTGTAATAGGAGCAGTATTATAGTAGTTATATTCTTGTATATAGGGGCAGTATTATAGTAGTTTATATTCTTGTACATAGGAGCAGTATTATAGTAGTTATATTCTTGTATATAGGGGCAGTATTATAGTAGTTATATTCTTGTATATAGGAGCAGTATTATAGTAGTTATATTCTTGTATATAGAGCAGTATTATAGTAGTTATATTCTTGTACATAGGAGCAGTATTATAGTAGTTATATTCTTGTACATAGGAGCAGTATTATAGTAGTTATATTCTTGTACATAGGGCAGTATTATAGTAGTTATATTCTTGTATATAGGGGCAGTATTATAGTAGTTATATTCTTGTACATAGGAGCAGTATTATAGTAGTTATATTCTTGTATATAGGAGCAGTATTATAGTAGTTATATTCTTGTATATAGGGCAGTATTATAGTAGTTATATTCTTGTACATAGGGCAGTATTATAGTAGTTATATTCTTGTAATAGGAGCAGTATTATAGTAGTTATATCTTGTACATAGGAGCAGATATATAGTTATATCTGTATAGGGCATATTTAGTTATATTCTTGTATATAGGAGCAGTATTATAGTAGTTATATTCTTTAATAGGGGCAGTAAGATTATAGATAGTTATTATATTCTTGTACATAGAGGCAGTATTATAGTAGTTATATTCTTGTACATAGGAGCAGTATTATAGTAGTTATATTCTTGTATATAGGAGCAGTATTATAGTAGTTATATTCTTGTAAATATAAGTTAGCATAGGATATTATAGTAGTTATATTCTTGTACATAGGAGCAGTATTATAGTAGTTATATTCTTGTATATAGGGCAGTATATAGTAGTTATATTCTTTTATTAATAATATTCTTGTAATAGGGCAGTATTATAGTAGTTATATTCTTGTATATAGGGGCAGTATTATAGTAGTTATATTCTTGTAATAGGGCAGTATTATAGTAGTTATATTCTTGTATATAGGGCAGTATTATAGTAGTTATATTCTTGTACATAGGGCAGTATTATAGTAGTTATATTTTCTTATTATTTTGTATATAGGGCAGTATTATAGTAGTTATATTCTTGTATATAGGAGCAGTATTATAGTAGTTTTTTATTAGATATATATAGTATATAGATAGGGCAGTATTATAGTAGTTATATTCTTGTAATAGGGGCAGTATTATAGTAGTTATATTCTTGCATATAGGGGCAGTATTATAGTAGTTATATTCTTGTATATAGGAGCAGTATTATAGTAGTTATATTCTTGTATATAGGGGCAGTATTATAGTAGTTATATTCTTGTACATAGAGGCAGTATTATAGTAGTTATATTCTTGTACATAGGAGCAGTATTATAGTAGTTTATATTCTTGTATATAGGGGCAGTATTATAGTTGTTATATTCTTGTACATAGGAGCAGTATTATAGTAGTTATATTCTTGTATATAGGAGCAGTATTATAGTAGTTATAGTCTTGTGCATAGGAGCAGTATTATAGTAGTTATATTCTTGTGTATAGGGGCAGTATTATAGTAGTTTATATTCTTGTAATATAGGAGCAGTATTATAGTAGTTTATATTCTTGTATATAGGGGCAGTATTAATAGTAGTTATATTCTTGTACATAGGAGCAGTATTATAGTAGTTATATTCTTGTACATAGGAGCAGTATTATAGTAGTTATATTCTTGTATATAGGAGCAGTATTATAGTAGTTATATTCTTGTATATAGGGGCAGGATTATAATAGTAGTTATATTCTTGTACATAGGAGCAGTATTATAGTAGTTATATTCTTGTACATAGGAGCATATTATAGTAGTTATATTCTTGTACATAGGAGCAGTATTATAGTAGTTATATTCTTGTATATAGGGGCAGGATTATAATAGTTATATTCTTGTACATAGGAGCAGTATTATAGTAGTTATATTCTTGTATATAGGGCAGTATTATAGTAGTTATATTCTTGTATATAGGAGCAGTATTATAGTAGTTATATTCTTGTATATAGGAGCAGTATTATAGTAGTTATATTTATTGTACATAGGGCAGTATTATAGTAGTTATATTCTTGTATATAGGAGCAGTATTATAGTAGTTATATTCTTGTATATAGGAGCAGTATTATAGTAGTTATATTCTTGTATATAGGAGCAGTATTATAGTAGTTAAATTCTTGTATATAGGAGCAGTATTATAGTAGTTATATTCTTGTATATAGGAGCAGTATTATAGTAGTTATATTCTTGTACATAGGAGCAGTATTATAGTAGTTATATTCTTGTATATAGGAGCAGTATTATAGTAGTTATATTCTTGTATATAGGAGCAGTATTATAGTAGTTATATTCTTGTATATAGGAACAGTATTATAGTAGTTATATTCTTGTATATAGGAGCAGTATTATAGTAGTTATATTCTTGTACATAGGAGCAGTATTATAGTAGTTATATTCTTGTACATAGGAGCAGTATTATAGTTGTTATATTCTTGTGTGTTTTTCTGTTCTATTTTATCTCAGTATGAAATGTCTTTTTTCTCAGTCATTATTAGCACTAATAAGATAATTAGATTGGGTGAGAGGGGAGGATTATGGCCTCTTATAGCGGTATTATCCCGGCCCCTTCTTTTCTTGTAGGATTATATGTCCTTTGTTCCTCGCAGGGTTAACATCGGATCTGAACGCGTCGCAGTAAACTGCTGAGAATTGGTGTTTAAGTTTCCGTCTATCCAGATCGTTGTTATTCCTTCTCCTAATGGCTTTTATAGTCAGTCAATTTATTTTCAAATGAAAAGGCCAATAAAACGAATATTTTTTCCTTTTATCATATGAGCTCTGCTCTCGGGCCCCTCTCGGTGATTTATTAGCGGGGCCAATCAGGAAAAGAACTATCAACCTCTAAATCACATGCAGGTTCCAGCAGGCCGTGTATGAAATATATTATCAGGGGTATAAGTAACACTCAGCAGTAATTTGCGCGGCATAGGGGGAGATTTCGCTCTCCTGGATATACGGCCATTGCTGAGGTGTAAAGAATAACTATCAGGCATCTCCGAGGGAAATAGATGGAAATGAGACAAAGATTCACATTTGATTTTTAATGTCTTTTTCCATTTTTTTGTGCATTTTTAACCATTTTGCTATATAGAGAAGATCTGCCCTTCAGGCAGAAATTCACTGAATAATGTGGAATTTTGCAACATTTGGGACATTCCAATGTTTTAGAAAAGTAGAAAATGGAACAACTGCGATATGAATGATACAATGTATCCTCTTGAAGGTTCACGGTCGTCACAGGCGAGACGGGCGTGGCCGAGGGCAGCATCCGTGCCTCAAAAAACTAGAAACGGGGATCCCGGTTTGATTTGTGCTGTTAGTTTAGTGATACGCTATTGCTGCCGCTTGACCAGGACCCAACCAGGTAGAGAGAAGTAAGGAGACCTCAGACCTGGATCCAACAAGGTAGAGAGGAGTGAGGGAGACCTCAGACCAGGACCCAACCAGGTAGAGAGAAGTAAGGAGACCTCAGACCAGGACCCAACCAGGTAGAGAGGAGTGAGGGAGACCTCAGACCAGGACCCAATGAGGTAGAGAGGAGTGAGGGAGACCTCAGACCAGGACCCAACGAGATAGAGAGGAGTGAGGGAGACCTCAGACCTGGATCCAACAAGGTAGAGAGGAGTGAGGGAGACCTCAGACCAGGACCCAACCAGGTAGAGAGAAGTAAGGAGACCTCAGACCAGGACCCAACCAGGTAGAGAGGAGTGAGGGAGACCTCAGACCAGGACCCAATGAGGTAGAGAGGAGTGAGGGAGACCTCAGACCTGGATCCAACGAGGTAGAGAGAAGTAAGGAGACCTCAGACCAGGACCCAACCAGGTAGAGAGAAGTAAGGAGACCTCAGACCAGGACCCAACCAGGTAGAGAGAAGTAAGGAGACATCAGACCAGGACCCAACAATGTAGAGAAGAGTGAAGGAGACCTCAGACCTGGACCCAACAATGTAGAGAGGAATGAGGGAGACCTCAGACCTGGACCCAACAATGTAGAGAGGAATGAGGGAGACCTCAGACCAGGACCCAATGAGGTAGAGAAGAGTGAAGGAGACCTCAGACCTGGACTCAACATCAACAATGTAGAGAAGAGTGAAGGAGACCTCAGACCTGGACCCAACAATGTAGAGAAGAGTGAAGGAGACCTCAGACCTGGACCCAACAATGTAGAGAGGAATGAGGGAGACCTCAGACCTGGACCCAACAATGTAGAGAGGAATGAGGGAGACCTCAGACCTGGACCCAACAATGTAGAGAAGAATGAGGGAGACCTCAGACCAGGACCCAATGAGGTAGAGAAGAGTGAAGGAAACCTCAGACCTGGATCCAATGAGGTAGAGAGAAGTAAGGAGACCTCAGACCTGGACCCAATGAAGCAGAGAGGAGTGAGGGAGACCTCAGACCTGGACCCAATGAAGCAGAGAGGAGTAAGGGAGACCTCAGACCTGGATTCAATGAAGCAGAGAGGAGTGACGGAGACCTCAGACCTGGACCCAATGAAGTAGAGTGGAATGAGGGCGACCCCAGACCAGAACCCAACGAGGTAGAGAGGAGTGAAGTAGACCTCAGACCAGGACGCAACGAGGTAGAGAAGAGTGAAGGAGACCTCAAACCAGGACCCAACGAGGTAGAGAGGAGTGAGGGAGACCTCAGACCATGACCCAATAAAATGGAGTGGCGTGAGGGAGACCTCAGACCAAGACGCATAAGGTAGAGAGGAGTGAATGAGACCTCAGAACAGGACCCAAAGAGGCAGAGAGGAGTGAGGGAGACCTCAGACCAGGACTCAGCGAGTTAGAGAGGAGTGAATGAGACCTCAGACCAGGACCCAACGAGGTAGAAACGAGTGAAGGAGACCTCAGACCAGGACTAAACAAGGTAGAGAGGAGTGAGGGAGACCTCAGACCAGGACTCAACACAATTCATGAAGTGTAAAATTAGTAGTTGACTATGAGAGGGATCCAGCTGTTTTCTTCTTCAGTTTTGTAATGTAGGAGATGATTCCTTGATATTCTGGTGACTCTTGTAATCTGGTTTCCAATTGCCCTTAAATGGTCTCTGATTCAAAAAAGTCTTTCTGAGGCCCTCAAGGTGATTGTGTCAGTGTCATTGTATCCCCCATATATAATTGTGAATGGCACTGCTGCAGCACTGTGGTCTGATGTTTAAATCCCATTACGGATGTTTTCCTGGAATGGTGTAAGCGTTCCAGTGTTTTGTGTTGGTTTTCCTACATGCAATTTAGGGTATATCTTGGTGCAATATAAATCTTTTCCCCCAAGTGTCTTGTATTACATTCAGCAGAATACAGCACTATGGTCCCATAGAAGTATGCTGATTATGTAGGAACCTGGAATCTGATAGCGAGGGAGGATATAACGAAACCGAGACCAGGGTTTAGAATAAATTGTATTAACAAATAAACCAATAGTTTAGAAATAGAAACAAACACTAGACAAATCCTGATATAATAAGCAGAGTGCTTCCAGCACAATACGTGAATGTCCAGAATATTATTAATCAGCGCACGACCAGCACAATACATGAATGTCCAGAAATTATTACATGCAGTGAATGACTGGCACAATACGTGAATGTCCAGAAATTCTTACATGTGCGCACGACCAGCACAATACTTGAATGTCCAGAAATGATTTACATGCAGTGCATGACTGGCACAATAGTGAATGTCCAGAAATGATTACATGCAGTGCACGACCAGCACAATACGTGAATGTCCAGAAATTAATATATCAACGCATGACCAGCACAATACGTAAATGTCCAGAAATTATTACATGCAGTGCACGACCAGCACAATACATGAATGTCCAGAAATTATTACATGCAGTGCACGGCTGCCATATAATAATGTGCAAAAGTGCAACTTATTAAATGAATGTCCTAAAATTATATGCAAGAGTGCGACCAGCACTCTTATGTGAATGTCCAGAAATTATATGCAGGAAGTGTACAGTGAACATATGGCTACACTGTACTTCTTAGGGCTAAAAAGTCCCACTCAAGTCCAGCACCGCAGCACACACTGATCAAGTCCCGGATTAAATAGACTGATAGCAAAACAAAGTCAAAGTTCTTATGGATCAAGTAGTTCCAGAAGTATAAAGCTCCTCTCCTTGAAAGTCTGGAAAGGAGGTAACCACAGCCAGGATCAGGTAAATGCACTGAAGAGCGAAAGCAGATGGGAGGTGATGAAGCTGAGCACAGAGCAAACGAGCAACTAGCAAAATACTCATGCAAAGAATAAAGCCCAGACCAAGACTTATAAGCAGCAATGACAGGAGGTTCAAGAACAAGGAAAGGCACCAAACTCACAAGAAGATACCTGGAAACCTTACAGTATTTGGGGACATATCACCCCTGCAGATGGTTACATGACCTAAGGTTACTGACAGTTTGGATTTGAGCCACTGACGCCTCCTGGAGGGATGAGGTCTGATTTCACTCAATGGTCCAGGGAGATTTAGAGGCTCAGAACAGATCCCAGTGCAGATGAACAATACTGATGATGAAGCCCCTGAATATCCCCTCTTGTGCACAGTCAGCGGTGGTCTCCTCTCATTTTAGGGATCACAGCGGAAGACCCCAGGAACATGCAGCGAAGCCGCCAGAACTTACAGCAGAAGCCTCTCGGCGAGACCAATTTACAAAGCGTTCTTTACCATTTTGCTTCCAATTAATGGCACTGTCACTTCTCAGGTAGAGCTGTAATTACATGCAAATCTCAGAGAATAGCTCTGATTAGACGGCGGCGAGGTCCGCGCTGCGCCAGGCGCTCTGATGAAGCTTAAATCACAGGAACAGAAAGGTGGCTGTAATTAGCGTTAAGGCGGCGGTTTCCTTTGGATTTTACAGTCGAGGGGGGGGGGGGGAATCCGCTTCTACAGGAATCTTCTTTTCAGGTCAGAAAGAGATGAGAAACAGGCAATTAGTGAAGGGAAAACAGAGAACAAACGCGGAGCGCCGGGACGTCTGATGTCATTACATGTTGGCGACTCTGGAGCGTTACAGAAAGAAGTTGGGTGTTGGGTTAGCGGCAGTTACGGGGTTATTTTGTTTCACATTATAATGAGGGTCCTGATAGTGAGCCCCCCGATGTGATCTTATCCTTTTTATTGATCCTCGTGGGTGGGTAAATAGCTTGTGGTTGCTCCGTCCATGAGCCCAGGGAGCAAATGCAGCTCCTTCTCCTCTCCCACAACAGTTGGTGGATAAAGCGGACACAGGGGTTGATAGTCCATTGAACATAAAAGGGAGAGAAAATATTCTATTAAATATTATATTTTGCCTTTTAGGAGCAAAAAAAATAAACTTATCGTTGTTATCGAGGCTCACAGTCTACAAGGGATGGGTGAGGGTACAGTAGGTGAGGAGAGAGGACCCTGCCCACGAGGGCTCAGTCTACAAGGAATGGGTGAGAATACAGGAGTGGAGAGGACCCTGCCCACAAGGGCTCACAGTCTACAAGGGATGGGTGAGGATACAGTAAGGGAGGAGAGAGGACCCTGCCCACGAGGGCTCACAGTCTACAAGGGATGGGTGAGGTACAGTAGGTGAGGAAAGAGGACCCTGCTCACGAGGGCTCACAGTCTACAAGGGATGGGTGAGGATACAGTAGGAGAGGAGAGGACCCTGCCCACGAGGGCTCACAGTCTACAAGGGATGGGTGAGGATATAGTAGGTGAGGAGAGAGGACCCTGCCCATGAGGGCTCACAGTCTACAAGGGATGGGTGAGGATATAGTAGGTGAGGAGAGAGGACCCTGCCCATGAGGGCTCACAGTCTACAAGGGATGGGTGAGGATACAGTAGGTGAGGAGAGGACCCTGCCCACGAGGGCTCACAGTCTACAAGGGATGTGTGAGGATACAGTAGGTGAGGAGAGAGGACCCTGACCCTGAGGGATCACAGTCTACAAGGGATGGATGAGGATACAGTAGGTGAGGAGAGAGGACCCTGCCCATGAGGGCTCACTGTCTACAAGGGATGGGTGAGGATACAGTAGGTGAGGAGAGAGGACCCTGCCCACGAGGGCTCACAGTCTACAAGGGATGGGTGAGGATATAGTAGGAGAGGAGAGATGACCCTGCCCATGAGGGCTCACAGTCTACAAGGGATGGGTGAGGATACATTAGGTGAGGAGAGAGGGTCCTGCCCATGAGGGCTCACAGTCTACAACGGATGGGTGAGGATATAGTAGGTGAGGAGAGAGGACCCTGCCCACGAGGACTCACAGTCTACAAGGGATGGGTGAGGATACAGTAGGAGAGGAAAGAGGACCCTGCCCATGAGGGCTCACAGTCTACAAGGGATGGGTGAGGATATAGTAGGTGAGGGGAGAGGACCCTGCCCACGAGGGCTCACAGTCTACAAGGGATGTGTGAGGATACAGTAGGTGAGGAGAGAGGACCCTGCCCACGAGGCATGTGTGACCCCAATATGTCCCTTTGCATTATGGTCACTGACTGGTCTACGAGCCTGTGATGGAGCCAATTAGATTGTGCCAATATAACCCTACGGTAATAATAATATTGTTATTATATGAGCACCGAGTTCTAATATTATGACTATTGTAGATACATTGTATCAGTGATTGATTGAGGTTGTAACAATGTCCCTTGTTCCGGCTGCTCATCCCGCTGTCCCTCCTTGATAATAAACTCTATGTGTCGGTGATTCCAGCGACCTTATTACACACATCATAAATATCCGGAAGGACACGACGTTGTTTGTACATTTCAGACCCCTTCTCCCAGGCGTCGGGGTCCGCTCGAGCCCAGCGCCCCCTCACACTTACTTTGTTTTGATGCAGAGCGAGGGGCGAAATGTGTAAAAAATGTCATTTATTTCAGAAAATGATTTTGAAATGTTCCCGGACTCGGCTGCGCGGCGCACCAGATACATCATCCTGCTCGGCGCCTGACTGACTCCTGGCACATTGATGTATTCCTGTTTTCTTGCTGTTAATTAGAGTACGGCAGAGTCGTTTGCAGGGCTGAGTGGAGCAGTCACCTGAGGACGCGGCTGGCGGGCGTTATGGTGGGAGGTACGAGCCGCCGGTCAAAACGCGTTTGCTCCTGGTCATGTGCGTAAGGGTAATCACATTTTATAGGTTCTGCTACATAATGAAAAACATTTACAACTTTGTTCAAACATTTCTTTGCATTTTCAAATTCCCCTCTTGCTGTCAGTAAATGGTAACATTTTCCTTACATCTGGGTATAGTCCTTATACACAGGGTCGGACTGGCCGACTGGAGAGCAGGAGAATCAGGCTAAACTGACCTTAAGACTGGGGTTCCCAATCTCACCCTGTTCCCAGAGGTCTGGATCACCACCCTTGCCCTTCACTCCTGATCAGCTCTAGGCTAAGAGCCCCTACAACCACTCCAATGGAAGGGAACAGCAGCTGCTCCAGCAAACACGTCTGAACAGCATGGGTCCTAGATGAGAATGAACTCTATCTGCGAGACCTAGTGGAGGGAAGTAGAGCTATTTCAAGGCAGGGGGAGTGGAGATCTAAACACTAAGGCACAGCCCTCAACCTCCCCACAATATGACTCATCCCTCCACACTGCAGACTAATAAAAATCTCAATTTAATCATAGCAGCAGCAGCACTCATGGATTGCAAAGCAGTCAACACGTGACAGAGGGAACATCTGGCGCGCGGTGCAACTCATGGATGACAATGGGGATGGAAAGGAAGGAAGGCTCTAGCAGTAAGGAGATGGGACACCGCCTGACACTCACTTGTCTCTGTATGCTGAGCTCCCTAACATCCCTATACGGGTTCCACATGCCCAATCTCTTACTATCCCTCCACTCACCCTGAATGGTGCAAAGGCCAGTGAGCACAGTAGTCTCACCTCTGCAGTAATAAGACTCAGGGGAAGGAGGATAGACAGAGACATAGGGTAGGGTCACATTGGAAAGCTAAATTGCATTCACCGCATCCGGATCCGGATGCGGTGAACGCAATGCCGGGCACACACAGTTTTTGTCAAAACTGTGTGCAGAATACCGCACTGCGGTCACCGGATGGCTCAGGATGTGTAATCCTGAGCCATCCGGTAACTGCAGAGTGTGCGGTTCCCGATCTGCGAAGTTAATAAAGAGTTAACTAGCTGCCCTAAATGACTTGTTGAGGTCTGTAGGGGGGCTTAGACCCCCTACAGACCGTCCGGCGACTTCTATAGTGTTCTGCAACAATGTGTTACTGTGCACGGGCGAGGAGCCCGTGCATGTCATCCGAAGGTGCCCCTAACCCCCCGTATCACTATACTGTGGTGCATAGACCCCTCTATTCCAAATAAGCTGTATTGGTGTATAGTACATGCTAAATGTGGCCATTCGCAATGTAAGTATATAGGGTAGGGTCACATTGACAACCTAAATTGCATTCACCGCATCCGGATCCGGATGCGGTGAACGCAATGGCGGGCACACACATTTTTTTTCAAAAATGTGTGCTGAATCCCGCACTGCGGTCACCGGATGGCTCAGGATGTGTAATCCTGAGCCATCCGGTAACTGCAGAGTTTGCGGATCCCGGCTATTGCCGGGATCAGCAAACCTAGTAAAGAGTTAAATTGATTGCTAAATGACTGTTTGAGGTCTGTAGGGGGGCTTAGACCCCCCTACAGACCGGCCGCCCACTTCGGTGGCCTCCTACTACAATATCCCCGATGGCACGGGCTCATCCGAGCCCGTGCAAGTCCCCACACCCCCAGCCCCCCGAATTACTATACCGGGGTGCCTGCACCCCTCTGGTATAGTTATTCCTGTATGTGTGGTCAATGATATATTACAGTAATGTAGTTCATATCTACGTGTCTTCTCCTGCCGTGTTTAGCGAAATCCATGGGCGGGGCTGTTTGCGGCAGCCTCCGCCCCCTCATTTCTCATGGCCGCCCCTCTTTGCCTCATCCATTGATGTGAGGCCGGACGGTCATGAAAGGGGCGGGGCGCACGGTGTGACGCGTTTCGCCCCGCCCCTTTCATGACGCGTCCGGCCTCACATCAATGGATGAGGCAAAGAGGGGGCGGCCATGAGAAATGAGGGGGCGGAGGCTGCCGCAAACAGCCCCGCCCATGGATTTCGCTAAACACGGCAGGAGAAGACACGTAGATATGAACTACATTACTGTAATATATCATTGACCACACATACAGGAATAACTATACCAGAGGGGTGCAGGCACCCCGGTATAGTAATTCGGGGGGCTGGGGGTGTGGGGACTTGCACGGGCTCGGATGAGCCCGTGCCATCGGGAATATTGTAGTAGGAGGCCACCGAAGTGGGCGGCCGGTCTGTAGGGGGGTCTAAGCCCCCCTACAGACCTCAAACAGTCATTTAGCAATCAATTTAACTCTTTACTAGGTTTGCTGATCCCGGCAATAGCCGGGATCCGCAAACTCTGCAGTTACCGGATGGCTCAGGATTACACATCCTGAGCCATCCGGTAACCGCAGTGCGGCCCGGTAAACGCTGCGAAAACTGCTGCCTGCATGATTTTAAACGCAGGCAGCAGTGCCGGATCCGGCCACCGGATGGCTTGTGAAGCCATCCGGTGTTTTGCATAGGCTTCCATCAGGAGCCTTTCCTGGTCCGGTTTTGAGCTTTTTTAAAGCTCAAAACCGGATCAGGATTTTAAAACAAAAAACGCCAATGTGACCCTACCCATAGGGTAGGGTCACATTGAAAACCTAGATTGCATTCACCGCATCCGGATCCGGATGCGGTGAATGCAATGCCGGTCGCACACAGTTTTTTTGAAAACTGTGTGCAGAATACCGCACTGCGGTCACCGGATGGCTCAGGATGTGTAATCCTGAGCCATCCGGTAACTGCAGAGTGTGCGGATCCCGGCTATTGACGGGACCCGCAACCGTAATAAAGAGTGAAATTGCTGACCTAAATGACTGATAGAGGTCTGTAGGGGGGCTTAGACCCCCCTACAGACCGGGCTCCCACTTCCATAGTATTCTTCACCAATTTCGCACCGGGCACGGGCTCCTCGGAGCTGCGTGCATGTCAACCAAGGTGCCCCCCCCCCATCACTATACAGGGGTGCATAGACCCCTCTAATACAATTATGCTTACATTGATGTGTTTTACACAAAGAATAATCACAATTGCATTGTTAATTATATATTTACATGTGTCCGGAGCCAGAGTCCAGTGATTTCCAGGGGCGGGGCTGTGTGCAGCAGCCTCCGCCCGCTCCTTCTTGATGCCCGCCCCCTCTGGCCGTAATCCAGTGTTGTGAGGGCGGGCACGTCGTTAAAGGGGCGTGGCTAACTATGTGCCGCTGTTAGCCACGCCCCCTTAACGACGTGCCCGCCCTCACAACACTGGATTACGGCCAGAGGGGGCGGGCATCAAGAAGGAGCGGGCGGAGGCTGCTGCACACAGCCCCGCCCCTGGAAATCACTGGACTCTGGCTCCGGACACATGTAAATATATAATTAACAATGCAATTGTGATTATTCTTTGTGTAAAACACATCAATGTAAGCATAATTGTATTAGAGGGGTCTATGCACCCCTGTATAGTGATGGGGGGGGGCACCTTGGTTGACATGCACGCAGCTCCGAGGAGCCCGTGCCCGGTGCGAAATTGGTGAAGAATACTATGGAAGTGGGAGCCCGGTCTGTAGGGGGGTCTAAGCCCCCCCTACAGACCTCTATCAGTCATTTAGGTCAGCAATTTCACTCTTTATTACGGTTGCGGGTCCCGTCAATAGCCGGGATCCGCACACTCTGCAGTTACCGGATGGCTCAGGATTACACATCCTGAGCCATCCGGTGACCGCAGTGCGGCCCGGTAAACGCTGCGAAAACTGCTGCCTGCATGATTTTAAACGCAGGCAGCAGTGCCGGATCCGGCCACCGGATGGCTTGTGAAGCCATCCGGTGTTTTGCATCGGCTTCCATCAGGAGCGTTTCCTGGTCCGGTTTTGAGCTTTTTTAAAGCTCAAAACCGGATCAGGATTTAAAACAAAAAACGCCAATGTGACCCTAGCCATACTTACATTCTTTCGTAGGCAGAGATGAGGAATTCCATGGGCGGGGCTGTGTGCAGCAGCCTCCGCCCGCTCCTTCTTGATGCCCGCCCCCTCTGGTCGTAATCCAGTCTTGTGGGGGCGGGGACGTTGTTAAAGGGGCGTGGCTAACTAATGTGCCGCGGTTAGCCACGCCCCTTTAACGACGTGCCCGCCCTCAAAACACTGGATTACGGCCAGAGGGGGCGGGCATCAAGAAGGAGCGGGCGGAGGCTACTGCACACAGCCCCGCCCATGGAATTCCTCATCTCTGCCTACGAAAGAATGTAAGTATATACTTACATTGCGAATGGCCACATTTAGCATGTACTATACACCAATACAGCTTATTTGGAATAGAGGGGTCTATGCACCACAGTATAGTGATACGGGGGGTTAGGGGCACCTTCGGATGACATGCACGGGCTCCTCGCCCGTGCACAGTAACACATTGTTGCAGAACACTATAGAAGTCGCCGGACGGTCTGTAGGGGGTCTAAGCCCCCCTACAGACCTCAACAAGTCATTTAGGGCAGCTAGTTAACTCTTTATTAACTTCGCAGATCGGGAACCGCACACTCTGCAGTTACCGGATGGCTCAGGATTACACATCCTGAGCCATCCGGTGACCGCAGTGCGGTCCCGGCAAACGCTGCGAAAACTGCTGCCTGCATGATTTTTAACGCAGGCAGCAGTGCCGGATCCGGCCACCGGATGGCTTGTGAAGCCATCCGGTGTTTTGCATAGGCTCCTATGAGGAGCGTTTCCTGGTCCGGTTTTGAGCTCTTTTAAAGCTCAAAACCGGATCAGGATTTTGCAACAAAAACGGAAATGTGACCCTGGCCATTGACAAAAAGGATATACTCCATCTTCACAATTGCAGCAAAGAGGCAGTGCTGAAAGTGACACGACTCCAGCAACTTCCAGAGACTTGCTACTTGCACAGTGGACAAGATAGATATGGATTCTCTAGCCACTATCAGGTGATGGAGCATGTGACTTATTAAAGTGGAGGGGAGTGGTCACAAAAATCCTGCTCCTGAGATAGGACTAACAAAGAACTAGCAGCAAGGAAAAAGTCGTTAACCCCTGCTGCACCAAAAGAAAGAATAAGCAGAGTTTCACAAAGCAATGTGATCCAGAGGTCCCAGACTTATCAAAGGTCTACATAGGACAGTGGACACCCAAGTATTTGGCACAATACACTTGTATCACTATGTACAGACAAAGGAAGCATCTCGTTATCCATTTTACAAGCTACCCAGTATATTATTACATAGAAGCAGAGGTACATTTGTAGTTGTTCAGTGGCCCCCAGAGTCAGGGTGACTGGCGGGCTCCGGCCCCCCGGTCTGACATTGATTATACATCTCCCAGTTGAAGATTGATTACAAGGTAAAGTCCAAAAAAAATCCTTCCTCTGTGAGTGAAACACTCAGGACTCCAGACTGATATGTTTTACCTGCACTGATACATTGTAGCAAAGTTCCAAACTAGAGGAGAAATGATGCTGCTGCTGATAATGTGCTCAGCTCACAGAGGATGCAACTGTAACAAACCTCAGCTGTGAGAAGTACTAGGTCAGTTTTTCATGGAGGATATTTCCATTCAATGACGGCAGAGATATAAAATGGGCTGGAATTGAATCCAGTTATTATGACTTTGAGGACAATGATTGATGCGCTTTTCCTGGACTTGAATATTGATATTCGGATGAGAGGAAAGTGTCCGTCTATGATGATGACATCAAACTATGCAGGATATTAAAAACTGACCTTGAGAGTAGAATATCACAGAACGGTCTGGATAAGATGTCTGAATGGGCAAATAGTTGGCAAACGAAGTTTAATGTTAATAAATGTAGAATAAAGCACCGAGGACGGAGTAATCCTATTGCTACATATATATTACATGGAAATAAACCTGGGACTACAGAACAGGAGAAGGACTTGGTCTACAGAACAGGGGAAGGACTTGGACTACAGAACAGGAGAAGGACTTGGACTACAGAACAGGAGAAGGACTTGGACTACAGAACAGGAGAAGGACTTGGACTACAGAACAGGAGAAGGACTTGGACTACAGAACAGGAGAAGGACTTGGGCTACAGAACAGGAGAAGGACTTGGACTACAGAACAGGAGAAGGACTTGGACTACAGAACAGGGGAAGCACTTGGACTACAGAACAGGGGAAGGACTTGGACTACAGAACAGGGGAAGGACTTGGACTACAGAACAGGGGAAGGACTTGGACTACAGAACAGGAGAAGGACTTGGACTACAGAACAGGGGAAGGACTTGGACTAAGAACAGGAGAGGACTTGGACTACAGAACAGGGGAAGGACTTGGACTACAGAACAGGGAAGGACTTGGACTACAGAACAGGAGAAGGACTTGGGACTACAGAACAGGAAGGACTTGGACTACAGAACAGGAGAAGGACTTGGATACAGAACAGGGGAAGGACTTGGACTAAGAACAGGAGAAGGACTTGGACTACAGAACAGGAGAAGGACTTGGACTAAAGAACAGGGAAGGACTTGGACTACAGAACAGGGGAAGGACTTGGACTACAGAACAGGAGAAGGACTTGGACTACAGACAGGGAAGGACTTGGACTACAGAACAGGGGAAGGACTTGGATACAGAACAGGGGAAGGACTTGGACTACAGAACAGGAGAAGGACTTGGACTAAGAACAGGAGAAGGACTTGGACTACAGAACAGGGAAGGACTTGGACTACAGAACAGGGGAAGGACTTGGACTACAGAACAGGAAGGACTTGGACTACAGAACAGGGAAGGACTTGACTACAGAACAGGGAAGGACTTGGACTACAGAACAGGGAAGGACTTGGATTACAGAACAGGAGAAGGACTTGGACTACAGAACAGGAGAAGGACTTGGACTACAGAACAGGGAAGGACTTGGACTAAAGAACAGGGGAAGGACTTGGACTACAGAACAGGGGAAGGACTTGGACTACAGAACAGGGAAGGACTTGGACTACAGAACAGGGAAGGACTTGACTACAGAACAGGGGAAGGACTTGGACTACAGAACAGGGAAGGACTTGGATTACAGAACAGGGAAGGACTTGGACTACAGAACAGGAGAAGGACTTGGACTACAGAACAGGAGAAGGACTTGGGCTACAGAACAGGGGAAGGACTTGGACTACAGAACAGGGAAGGACTTGGACTACAGAACAGGGGAAGGACTTGGACTACAGAACAGGAGAAGGACTTGGACTCAGAACAGGAAGGACTTGGCTACAGAACAGGGAAGGACTTGGGCTACAGAACAGGAAGGACTTGACTACAAACAGTGGAAGGACTTGGACTACGAACAGGGAAGACTTGGATAAGAACAGGAGGAAACTTGGACTACAGAACAGAGAAGGCTTGGACTACAGAACAGGAGAAGGATTGGACTACAGAACAGGAGAAGGACTTGGACTACAGAACAGGAAGGACTTGGACTACAGAACAGGGAAGACTTGGCTACAGAACAGGGAAGGACTTGGCTACAGAACAGGGAAGGACTTGGATATCAGAACAGAAGGACTTGAGACTAAGACATGGGAGGACTTGGATAAGAACAGGGGAAGGACTTGGACTACAGAACAGGAGAAGGACTTGGATACAGAACAGGAGAAGGACTGGATACAGAACGGAGAAGGACTTGGACTACAGAACAGGGAAGGATTGATAAAGAGAAACGAGGAAGGACTTGACTACAGAACAGTGGAAGACTTGGGACTACAGAACAGGGAAGGACTTGGCTACAGAACAGGGGAAGGACTTGGACTACAGAACAGGAGAAGGACTTGGACTACAGAACAGGAGAAGGACTTGGACTACAGAACAGGGAAGGACTTGGACTACAGAACAGGAGGAAGGACTTGGACTACAGAACAGGAGAAGGACTTGGGCTACAGAACAGGAGAGGACTTGGACTACAGAACAGGGAAGGACTTGGACTACAGAACAGGGGAAGACTTGGACTACAGAACAGGGAAGGACTTGGACTACAGAACAGGGAAGGACTTGGACTACAGAACAGGGGAAAGGACTTGGACTACAGAACAGGAGAAGGACTTGGACTACAGAACAGGGAAGGACTTGGCTACAGAACAGGAGAAGGACTTGGACTACAGAACAGGGAAGGACTTGGACTACAGAACAGGGAAGGACTTGGACTACAGAACAGTGAGAAGGACTTGGACTACAGAACAGGGGAAGGACTTGGACTACAGAACAGGAGAAGGACTTGGACTACAGAACAGGGGAAGGACTTGGTACTACAGAACAGGAGAAGGACTTGGACTACAGAACAGGAGAAGGACTTGGACTACAGAACAGGAGAAGGACTTGGACTACAGAACAGGAGAAGGACTTGGCTACAGAACAGGAGAAGGACTTGGCTACAGAACAGGAGAAGGACTTGGACTACAGAACAGGAGAAGGACTTGGCTACAGAACAGGAGAAGGACTTGGACTACAGAACAGGAGAAGGACTTGGTCTACAGAACAGGAGAAGGACTTGGACTACAGAACAGGAGAAGGACTTGGACTACGGAACAGGGGAAGGACTTGGACTACGGAACAGGGGAAGGACTTGGACTACAGAACAGGAGAAGGACTTGGACTACAGAACAGGGAAGGACTTGGACTACAGAACAGGGAAGGACTTGGACTACAGAACAGGGAAGGACTTGGACTACAGAACAGGAGAAGGACTTGGACTACAGAACAGGAGAAGGACTTGGACTACAGAACAGGAGAAGGACTTGGACTACAGAACAGGAGAAGGACTTGGACTACAGAACAGGAGAAGGACTTGGACTAGACGGGAAGGACTTGGACTAAGAACAGGGAAGGACTTGGACTACAGAACAGGAGAAGGACTTGGACTACAGAACAGGAGAAGGACTTGGACTACAGAACAGGGGAAGGACTTGGACTACAGAACAGGAGAAGGACTTGGTCTACAGAACAGGGGAAGGACTTGGTCTACAGAACAGGGGAAGGACTTGGTCTACAGAAAGGGGAGAAGGGACTTGGTCTACAGAACAGGGAAGGACTTGGCTACAGAACAGGGGAAGGACTTGGACTACAGAACAGGGGAAGGACTTGGATCTACAGAACAGGAGAAGGACTTGGACTACAGAACAGGAGAAGGACTTGGACTACAGAACAGGGGAAGGACTTGGACTACAGAACAGGAGAAGGACTTGGACTACAGAACAGGGGAAGGACTTGGACTACAGAACAGGAGAAGGACTTGGACTACAGAACAGGGGAAGGACTTGGTCTACAGAACAGGGAGAGGACTTGGACTACAGAACAGGAGAAGGACATGGACTACAGACAGGAGAAGGACTTGACTACAGAACAGGGGAAGGACTTGGGTATTCTGGTTACAACTAAAGTGAGAAGCAGTACTCAATGTCAAGCAGCAGATGCATAAGCAAGCAAGATTTTAGGGTACATAAAAAGAGATAAAATCCTGAGATCCCAACGTATTGTTACCCCTCTATAAATCTCTTGTAAGGCCACATCTTCAATATAGAATTCAGTTTTCAGCTCCACATTTTAGGCCTCGTGCACACGTTGAGTATTTGGTGGGATTTTCACCTCAGTATTTGTAGCCAAATCCAGGAGTGGGTGATAAATACAGAAGTGGTGACGTGTTTCTATTATACTTTTCCTCTGATTGTACTGGATACTGAGGTTAAAAACTCACCAAATACTCAATGTGTGCACAAGGCCTTAAACAAGATATTCAGAAGTTAGAGAGTTAGAGTCAGTTCAAAGGCAGAAACTAGATTATTGCAAGAGATGGAGGCCTCCGATATGATGAGAGGTTGGATGAAACATCTCAGAGGAGATCTCAAAATACATGTGTGGTCAATACAAAGGACAGCCATGACTTATTCCTTCCAAAGACTGCAGGTGGAAGAAAGACAATTCAGCCAGGTAAATAGGAATGGGTTCTTTACAGTTAGAGCAGTCAGACTGTGGAGAGCCGACAACAAGAGGTAGGAATGGCCAACACTATAACAGAGGTGGTAATGGCGGACACTATAACAGAGGTGGTAATGGCGGACACTATAACAGAGGTGTTAATGGCCAACACTATAACAGAGGTGGTAATGGCCAACACTATAACACAGGTGGTAATGGTAGGACACTATAACAGAGGTAGTAATGGCCAACACTATAACAGAGGTGGTAATGGTGGACGCTATAACAGAGGTGTTAATGGCCAACACTATAACAGAGGTGGTAATGGCCAACACTATAACAGAGGTGGTAATGGTGGACACTATAACAGAGGTAGTAATGGCCAACACTATAACAGAGGTGGTAATGGCGGACACTATAACAGAGGTGGTAATGGCGGACACTATAACAGAGGTGGTAATGGTGGACACTATAACAGAGGTGTTAATGGCCAACACTATAACAGAGGTGGTAATGGTGGACACTATAACAGAGGTGTTAATGGCCAACACTATAACAGAGGTGGTAATGGCCAACACTATAACAGAGGTGGTAATGGTGGACACTATAACAGAGGTAGTAATGGCCAACACTATAACAGAGGTGGTAATGGCGGACACTATAACAGAGGTGGTAATGGCGGACACTATAACAGAGGTGGTAATGGTGGACACTATAACAGAGGTGTTAATGGCCAACACTATAACAGAGGTGGTAATGGCCAACACTATAACAGAGGTGGTAATGGTGGACACTATAACAGAGGTAGTAATGGCCAACACTATAACAGAGGTGGTAATGGTGGACGCTATAACAGAGGTGGTAATGGTGGACACTATAACAGAGGTGGTAATGGCGGACGCTATAACAGAGGTGGTAATGGTGGACACTATAACAGAGGTGGTAATGGCCAACACTATAACAGAGGTGGTAATGGCAGACACTATAACAGAGGTGGTAATGGCGGACACTATAACAGAGGTGGTAATGGCGGACACTATAACAGAGGTGGTAATGGTGGACACTATAACAGAGGTGTTAATGGCCAACACTATAACAGAGGTGGTAATGGCCAACACTATAACAGAGGTGGTAATGGTGGACACTATAACAGAGGTAGTAATGGCCAACACTATAACAGAGGTGGTAATGGCAGACGCTATAACAGAGGTGGTAATGGTGGACACTATAACAGAGGTGAGAATGGCGGACTCTATAACAGAGGTAGTAATGGTGGACTGTATAACAGGGGTGGTAATGGCCAACACTATAAAAGAGGTGGTAATGGCCAACACTATAACAGAGGTGGGAATGGCTGCCACTATAATAGAGGTATTAATGGTGGACACTATAACAGAGGTATTAATGGTGGACACTATAAAAGAGGTATTAATGGTGGACACTATAACAGAGGTAGTAATGGTGGACACTATAACAGAAGTAGTAATGGTGGACACTATAACAGAGGTGGTAATGGCGGACTCTATAACAGAGGTAGTAATGGCGGACTCTATAACAGAGGTAGTAATGTCAGTCACTATAACAAAGGTGGTAATGGCAGACGCTATAACAGAGGTGGTAATGGCAGACACTATAACAGAGGTGGTAATGGCAGACACTATACCAGAGGTGGTAATGGTGGATACTATAACAGAGGTGGTAATGGCGGACACTATAACAGAGGTGGTAATGGTGGACACTATAACAGAGGTGGTAATGGCGGACGCTATAACAGAGGGTGGTAATGGTGGACGCTATAACAGAGGTGGTAATGGTGGACACTATAACAGAGGTAGTAATGGCAAACACTATAACAGAGGTGGTAATGGCAGACACTATAACAGAGGTGGTAATGGTGGACATCATAACACAGGTGGTAATGCGGACACTATAACAGAGGTGGTAATGGTGGACATTATAATAGAGGTGGTAATGGTGGACATTATAACAGAGGTGGTAATGGCGGACACTATAACAGAGGTAGTAATGGTGGACACTACAACAGAGGTAGTAATGGCCAACACTATAACAGAGGTGGTAATGGCGGACACTATAACAGAGGTGGTAATGGCAGACGCTATAACAGAGGTGGGAATGGCGGACTCTATAACAGTGGTAGCAATGGTGGACACTATAACAGAGGTAGTAATGGTGGACACTATAACAGAGGTGGTAATGGCAGAAACTATAACAGAGGTGGTAATGGCGGACTCTATAACAGAGGTAGTAATAGTGGACACTATAACAGAGGTGGTAATGGCTGACACTATAACAGAGGTGGTAATGGCGGACACTATAACAGAGGTGGTAATGGCAGACTATAACAGAGGTGGTAATGGTGGACACTATAACAGAGGTAGTAATGGCCAACACTATAACAGAGGTGGTAATGGCGGACGCTATAACAGAGGTGGTAATGGTGGACACTATAACAGAGGTGGTAATGGCGGACGCTATAACAGAGGTGGTAATGGCGGACGCTATAACAGAGGTGGTAATGGTGGACACTATAACAGAGGTGGTAATGGCCAACACTATAACAGAGGTGGTAATGGCAGACACTATAACAGAGGTGGTAAAGGCAGACGCTATAACAGAGGTGGTAATGGTGGACACTATAACAGAGGTGAGAATGGCGGACTCTATAACAGAGGTAGTAATGGTGGACTCTATAACAGAGGTGGTAATGGCCAACACTATAACAGAGGTGGTAATGGCCAACACTATAACAGAGGTGGGAATGGCAGCCACTATAACAGAGGTATTAATGGTGGACACTATAACAGAGGTATTAATGGTGGACACTATAAAAGAGGTGGTAATGGCAGACACTATAACAGAGGTGGTAATGGCAGACGCTATAACAGAGGTGGTAATGGTGGACGCTATAACAGAGGTGGTAATGGTGGATACTATAACAGAGGTAGTAATGGCCAACACTATAACAGAGGTGGTAATGGCGGACTCTATAACAGAGGTAGTAATGGCGGACTCTATAACAGAGGTAGTAATGGCGGACTCTATAACAGAGGTGGTAATGGCAGACACTATAGCAGAGGTGGTAATGGCAGATGCTATAACAGAGGTGGTAATGGTGGACGCTATAACAGAGGTGGTAATGGTGGACACTATAACAGAGGTGGTAATGGCCAACACTATAACAGAGGTGGTAATGGCAGACTCTATAACAGAGGTGGTAATGGCGGACACTATAACAGAGGTGGTAATGGTGGACATTATAACAGAGGTGGTAATGGCGGACACTATAACAGAGGTGGTAATGGTGGACATTATAATAGAGGTGGTAATGGTGGACATTATAACAGAGGTGGTAATGGCGAACACTATAACAGAGGTAGTAATGGCGGACACTATAACAGAGGTGGTAATGGTAGACACTATAACAGAGGTGGTAATGGTGGACATTATAACAGAGGTGGTAATGGTGGACACTATAACAGAGGTGGTAATGGTGGACACTATAACAGAGGTGGTAATGGCCAACACTATAACAGAGGTGGTAATGGCGGACACTATAACAGAGGTGGTAATGGTGGACATTATAATAGAGGTGGTAATGGTGGACATTATAACAGAGGTGGTAATGGCGAACACTATAACAGAGGTGGTAATGGCGTACACTATAACAGAGGTGGTAATGGTGGACACTATAACAGAGGTGGTAATGGCGTACACTATAACAGAGGTGGTAGTAATGGTGGACACTATAATAGAGGTGTAATGGGTACACTATAACAGAGGTGGTAATGGTGGACACTATAACAGGGGTAATGGCAGAACTATAACAGAGGTGGTAATGGCAGACACTATAACAGAGGTGGTAATGGCGGACACTATAACAGAGGTGGTAATGGCGGACACTATAACAGAGGTGGTAATGGCAGACACTATAACAGAGGTGGTAATGGCAGACACTATAACAGAGGTGGTAATGGCAGACACTATAACAGAGGTGGTAATGGCAGACACTATAACAGAGGTGGTAATGGCGGACACTATAACAGAGGTGGTAATGGTGGATACTATAACAGAGGTGGTAATGGCAGGACACTATAACAGAGGTGGTAATGGTGGATACTATAACAGAGGTGGTAATGGCGGACACTATAACAGAGGTGGTAATGGTGGACATTATAACAGAGGTGGTAATGATGGACGCTATAACAGAGGTGGTAATGGCCAACACTATAATAGAGGTGGTAATGGCAGACACTATAACAGAGGTGGTAATGGCATAGGTGGACCCCATCACTGTCATGTCATCGTCTTGTGGTCAGATGATATTGATCGCTCTCCTTATCTTCCCTCGTCACTATATGGCTCAGTGACCTCCGTTGTGCAGTGAGGGGGTTCGGACCGGCTGAGCTCGGGGGCCACTACACAAATAACCTTTCTCTGTGATTTAAGGACTGAAGAGCTGAAAATATTAATATTATTTTTCCGGTGTTTTATGAATCATTTCCAGGATTATTTATGGACCTCGGGGAGTTTGTGCAGCGCGAAGACATAATGGTGCAACTGTAACTCCATCACCGGTGCAGAAATTATGGATTATTCACTTCAAGGAAAAAATACAAATGACTCCCGAATGAGGAGCGACACGTCACATTATTATTTAATATCAGAACAAAATGGGCAAAATCTGCCTGTAACGTTAATACTGTCAGGGGAGCCTCTATATAATCCTATCCTGTGTGATACTGTCTGCTGAGCTGTGTATCTAATCCTATCCTGTGTGATACTGTCTGCTGAGCTGTGTATCTAATCCTATCCTGTGTGATACTGTCTGCTGAGCTGTGTATCTAATCCTATCCTGTGTGATACTGTCTGCAGAGCTGTGTATCTAATCCTATCCTGTGTGATACTGTCTGCTGAGCTGTGTATCTAATCCTATCCTGTGTGATACTGTCTGCTGAGCTGTGTATCTAATCCTCTCCGTGTGATACTGTCTCTGGCTGGTACTAATCCTCTGTGTGATACTGTCTGCTGAGCTGTGTATCTAATCCTATCCTGTGTGATACTGTCTGCTGAGCTGTGTATCTAATCCTATCCTGTGTGATACTGTCTCTGAGCTGTGTATCTAATCCTATCCTGTGTGATACTGTCTCTGAGCTGTGTATCTAATCCTATCTCTGTGTGATACTGTCTGCTGAGCTGTGTATCTAATCCTCTCCTGTGTGATACTGTCTGCTGAGCTGTGTATCTAATCCTCCCTGTGTGATACTGTCTGCTGAGCTGTGTATCTAATCCTATCCTGTGTGATACTGTCTGCTGAGCTGTGTATCTAATCCTATCCTGTGTGATACTGTCTGCTGAGCTGTGTATCTAATCCTATCCTGTGTGATACTGTCTGCTGAGCTGTGTATCTAATCCTATCCTGTGTGATACTGTCTCTGAGCTGTGTATCTAATCCTATCCTGTGTGATACTGTCTCTGAGCTGTGTATCTAATCCTATCCTGTGTGATACTGTCTCTGAGCTGTGTATCTAATCCTATCCTGTGTGATACTGTCTGCTGAGCTGTGTATCTAATCCTATCCTGTGTGATACTGTCTGCTGAGCTGTGTATCTAATCCTATCCTGTGTGATACTGTCTGCTGAGCTGTGTATCTAATCCTATCCTGTGTGATACTGTCTCTGAGCGTGTATCTAATCCTATCCTGTGTGATACTGTCTCTGAGCTGTGTATCTAATCCTATCCTGTGTGATACTGTCTGCTGAGCCGTGTATCTAATCCTCTCCTGTGTGATACTGTCTGCTGAGCTGTGTATCTAATCCTATCCTGTGTGATACTGTCTGCTGAGCTGTGTATCTAATCCTATCCTGTGTGATACTGTCTGCTGAGCTGTGTATCTAATCTATCCTGTGTGATACTGTCTGCTGAGCTGTGTATCTAATCTTATCCTGTGTGATACTGTCTGCTGAGCTGTGTATCTAATCCTATCCTGTGTGATACTGTCTGCTGAGCTGTGTATCTAATCCTCTCCTGTGTGATACTGTCTGCTGAGCTGTGTATCTAATCCTATCCTGTGTGATACTGTCTGCTGAGCTGTGTATCTAATCCCATCCTGTGTGATACAGTCTGCTGAGCTGTGTATCTAATCCTATCCTGTGTGATACTGTCTGCTGAGCTGTGTATCTAATCCTATCCTGTGTGATACAGTCTGCTGAGCTGTGTATCTAATCCTCTCCTGTGTGATACTGTCTGCTGAACTGTGTATCTAATCCTATCCTGTGTGATACTGTCTGCTGAGCTGTGTATCTAATCATATCCTGTGTGATACTGTCTGCTGAGCTGTGTATCTAATCCTCTCCTGTGTGATACTGTCTGCTGAGCTGTGTATCTAATCCTATCCTGTGTGATACTGTCTGCTGAGCTGTGTATCTAATCCTCTCCTGTGTGATACTGTCTGCTGAGCTGTGTATCTAATCCTATCCTGTGTGATACTGTCTGCTGAGCTGTGTATCTAATCCCATCCTGTGTGATACAGTCTGCTGAGCTGTGTATCTAATCCTGTCCTGTGTGATACAGTCTGCTGAGCTGTGTATCTAATCCTATCCTGTGTGATACTGTCTGCTGAGCTGTGTATCTAATCCTATCCTGTGTGATACAGTCTGCTGAGCTGTGTATCTAATCCTATCCTGTGTGATACTGTCTGCTGAGCTGTGTATCTAATCATCTCCTGTGTGATACTGACTGCTGAGCTGTGTATCTAATCCTATCCTGTGTGATACAGTCTGCTGAGCTGTGTATCTAATCCTATCCTGTGTGATACTGTCTGCTGAGCTGTGTATCTAATCCTATCCTGTGTGATACAGTCTGCAGAGCTGTGTATCTAATCCTATCCTGTGTGATACTGTCTGCTGAGCTGTGTATCTAATCTTATCCTGTGTGATACTGTCTGCTGAGCTGTGTATCTAATCCTATCCTGTGTGATACTGTCTGCTGAGCTGTGTATCTAATCCTCTCCTGTGTGATACTGTCTGCTGAGCTGTGTATCTAATCCTATCCTGTGTGATACTGTCTGCTGAGCTGTGTATCTAATCCCATCCTGTGTGATACAGTCTGCTGAGCTGTGTATCTAATCCTATCCTGTGTGATACTGTCTGCTGAGCTGTGTATCTAATCCTATCCTGTGTGATATAGTCTGCTGAGCTGTGTATCTAATCCTCTCCTGTGTGATACTGTCTGCTGAGCTGTGTATCTAATCCTATCCTGTGTGATACTGTCTGCTGAGCTGTGTATCTAATCCTCTCCTGTGTGATACTGTCTGCTGAACTGTGTATCTAATCCTATCCTGTGTGATACTGTCTGCTGAGCTGTGTATCTAATCCTCTCCTGTGTGATACTGTCTGCTGAGCTGTGTATCTAATCCTATCCTGTGTGATACTGTCTGCTGAGCTGTGTATCTAATCCCATCCTGTGTGATACAGTCTGATGAGCTGTGTATCTAATCCTGTCCTGTGTGATACTGTCTGCTGAGCTGTGTATCTAATCCTATCCTGTGTGATACTGTCTGCTGAGCTGTGTATCTAATCTTATTCCTTTTGCAGCAGTGGTAAATCGAGCTAGCAATCCACTGTTTTTATGGTAGTTTTCAGCAGCTGCTCCCCCTAGTGTTTAAAAGAGGAATATAGCAAAACTTTGAAAATAATTTTTGGGGTTTTATATCATCAAAGAAACCAAATCCAACCCAACTTCCAGGCTGCAGAGGGTTAATAATCTGCCTCCATTATTGGTGGCATCTGACTTGATGTAGATCAGAGCTGCCACCACCCATCTGTCTCCGTTATGTATGACTGATGATGTAGGAGCCGCTGATGGATTGATAGATTAGTCAAATATTACAGATCAATGTAATTGGCGCGGGCGACATTTAGAGGAAACATGAGAGACGTAACGTAAAGGGCAGCGATCATTTATAATAGAGAGAATGGACGGAGTAAGTGTCGGCCCCCGTGGGCACCTCGTGGAGTAAGACACCTTTATACAAGGAGTCTATAGCCACTTTATCTAAGTCCCATCAGCTACCCATCTTTAGGGTAAGCTTTGGTGCAGGGGCGCAGTGATTGACATCATAATACCCATCACACATACACTGTGGCCTTATTGTGTAACCACAGGAATTGATACCGTAATATGGGCAAGATATACAATATGGATGAACTGTGTCTGCCCCAGGCTGTGGGGAAGCCGTATGGATGGGTCAGTTATATGGGCACTGATATGACCGGGTTTATTGCATGGGTAATATATTTGGCTTGACAAAGAGCCGCCAGAGGAACAAGCAGGATTCAGAAAAGGCAGAGAAACAAGATATGTCATTGCTAACATGAGATTGATAATGGAAAAGGCCAAAGAATACAACAAGGAACTCATTTTTTGCTTCATCGACTACAGCAAACCCTTCAACTGGGTTCATCACCAGAAACTTTGGAGTACCATGAAGGATATGGGTGTGCCAAACCATCTGATCAACCTCATCAGGAACCTTTACATCGGCCATGAAGCAACAGTCTGAACGGCACACTGGTAACATGGTAAGCATGGTTCATAGAGCGAGGCATCAGAGAAGGCGGCATCCGGTCACCATTTCTCCTCAATTTATACACAGAAACTACTGTCAGGACAGCTGGACTTGCCGAAAAGAAGGAATCAAAATTGGTGGAAGCTTCATCAACAATCTAAGATGCGCAGATGATACAACACTGATGGCAACAAGCGTAGATGGAATGAAGGACTTAATACAAAGTATCAAGATAGAAAGCTCCAACATGGGACTCAACACAAAGAAGATATTGACTTCTGCCAGGTACGATCGGGACCCGTGAGATGTAAAGGACTTCACCCTACTCGGATCAATGATCACTCAAGATGCAGCTACAACACCAGAAGTCAATAGGAGAAAAGCTATGGGCAAATCCACAATGAAGTCGCTGGACGAGGTCTTCACATCAAGGAACATTTCACTGGTGATGAAGACACGGCTCCTACATAGTCTGCTCTATTCTGTATATGGAAGTGACACCTGGAGGATAAGGAAACAAGACAGAAGATTCAACGTCTTCATAATGTGGAGCTGGAGAAGGAGGTTATCAATACCCTGGATGACAAGAAGAATCAACCAGACATGTCACTGGAAGAGAAGATCACCAAGATATGACTGTCTACACATCATACGAAGAGCAGTCACTGGAGAAGGACGTCAATGTCTCCATGATTTCGCTGCAGCCAGTAAGTTGCCAGTGAAATTCCTAGAAAAGTTGTCGCGTGTAAAGGTACCTTGAGAGGTGATTATGGGCACTGTATGGAATTATTATAAGCGCTATATGGGGTTATTATTGGCAGTGTGTGGTTACTAATGTCACTGTATTGGGTTATTATGAGCACTGTATTCAGCTATTATGAGCACTGTATAGGGTTATTATGGGTATTAATGTGTTGGGTTATTATGAGCACTGTATATGATTTTTATGAGCACTGTATTCAGCTATTATGAGCACTGTATAGGGTTATTATTGGAACTGTATGGGATTATTATGAGCACTGTATATGATTTTTATGAGCACTGGTATGTGGCTATTATGAGCACTGTATATGGTTATTATGGGCACTGTATGGGGTTATTATGAGCACTGTATGGGGTTATTATGAGCACTGTATATGATTTTTATGAGCACTGTATATGGCTATTATGAGCACTGTATGTGGCTATTATGAGCACTGTATATGGCTATTATGAGCACTGTATATGGTTATTATGGGCACTGTATTCGGTTATTATGAGCACTGTATATGATTTTTATGAGCACGTATGTGGCTATTATGAGCACTGTATTCGGTTATTATGGGCACTTTATATGGTTATTATGGGCACTGTGTGTGGCTATTATGAGCACTGTATGTGGCTATTATGGGCACTTTATATGGTTATTATGGGCACTTTATATGGTTATTATGGGCACTGTGTGTGGCTATTATGGGCACTGTGTGTGGCTATTATGAGCACTGTATTGGATTATTATGGGCATTGTATATGGCTATTATGAGCACTGTATTGGATTATTATGAGCACTGTATGGGGTTATTATGAGCACTGTATGGGGTTATTATGAGCACTGTATTGGATTATTATGAGCACTGTATGGGGTTATTATGAGCACTGTATTGGGTTATTGGGCCCATCCTAGGCTCATCCGTCGCCTGTCTTGCGTTCACAGCCCTCCCTCCATTTGCTGTGATATTGAAATCCTTCGGTCCTGGCCCATCCTTACTCGGGCCTGTAGGGGGCGACACCTGTCATTGACGCGTTCCGGGCATTATTGATTTGGAATTCATTTTACTTGGAGTGAATTGATTCTGACGACTGATTCAGACTTAATGAAGTTTGTGAGATTCCCTTGTGTCTACGTGGGATAATTTGTTCCAGATCAGTTGGGTTTTGTTGGACCAGTCCAGTGTTGTTGGATAGATCATGTGGTTGGATGCGATTGTAACATTATTTCAGTACATTTGGTTACATTGAGTTTTCTAACATCAGATTGAGTTGTATAGATTTGTTGGGAAGATTTGGTTACAGAAACTCTGATGAGTGGAAATGGATGGAAACTGAAAGGTTTATTTGATCTGACAGCTCTGATTGGCTGCATTCGGTTGGACATATTTGGTTGATCTTGACTGTGACAGATTTATTTTTTCTTATTTAATTTTGAATTACTAAAAAAGATCTTGTCACGCGTGCAGCGGATGAGGAGTATAGAGCAGGAGGGGATAACGGGCAAAGGTGATTGGGAGACCAGTCTGGCTCTGGACTTGGGGTCCCTAACTAGCCCCCTTCCCGAACGTACCTCTGAAGGTTCGGAGGTTCGGGCCACTACCCTATCCCTCAAATCCTCAATCTGCCCTCAGCTAAGAGCCCCTACCTCCACCCACAGAGCAGGAAAAGGACACCTCTCCAAATGAAGGGGATAGTAGCACGTCTGCACAGCACGGGTCCTAGATAAGAAATGAACTCAATCTGCGACATCTGGTGGAAGGAAGCAGAACTACTTAAGGCTGAGCAGGAAGCTTAGACACACCCCTCCACCTCCACATGAGCTATGACTCACTCCCCACCTGCAGAGCCTCCCACCACCCATTCAGCAACTGCAGCTTCAATATCAACCAAAGGAAATTAAACTTCTGGCTTAAACAGCAGCAGAACTCAAGGACTGCAAAGGCAGTCAATACAAGACAGATCTATCACCAGGTCAGAAGTGTCCAATTATTATTATTGGCCAGGTAGAACGTCGTCAATATAGCGGCCATTTCCTTTGTGGAGGAGAAAATTTCATATATTTGGTAGACTGAGAAGCTTCTTCTTCTGACCAGTGTCTCATCTCCCATATGATCTCCTCTCCGGAAAATGGAAATTAAATTGGTGCAAAAGTTCCAAACTCAAGTCCTGAATATATCATAAATGATAACAACCGTCTCTTGTAAGACGACAATTCCCGGCAAACCCTGATAAGTCTCAGTATGCGACTGAGTTAGATATTGGTGATAGACTCAGTTGTGTAGATTTGGTAGTATAGACTGGTTTTTATTTATAAATTTGGGTCCAAGCTTAGTTGGCCCAATTTGGTTGGATGACACTTATCTGACAGATGTGATTTCCAGCCTCTATTGGACACATTTGGGGATCTTTGCTTTTCTCGGTTACAGATTTGAAGTTTTTGACACTTGTTGGGAAATGACGTGTCACGATTCCCTCACTCTGTGCAATCGGTGACTATATGTCAGTTTCATGAGAAACAGCTCAGTCATCCAATCTGATTCTGGAAGGTGCGGGGCTTCTTCAGTTGTTTCCATTTTCTGGTGATTGCCCAGCTACTTAGCTGAGCAGTTTCTCCCATATCTTTACTAGTTGTAGCATTCTGTTCATTGGTGCTTGTGGGTCTGTATTCCTGTGCTCTGTTTGACTGATATTGCTGCCTGACCTTGGACCTCATTTGTTTAACCTCTTTGCTCTTATCCACTGCCCTCGGGGTATTCCGTCTAAGACCCATGACCTGAATATGCCTCTGCTTATTCCCTTAATCCTTGACACGCTCTCCAGGTGCTTGATCGTGGAACACTTGACTACCCGCTTAATCCTGCAGTCGTTACCCCATTTTCTCTGTTTCACAAGTTTGGCAATTGTAGTTGAGTTACTTGGAGTTATATAAATCTGCATAGGAGCTGTAACCCATGAAATGGTAGCAATGGGAATCCAGAAAAGTAATACTCTTCAGGAATATAGGGCAGTGTTACAGGTGCTGCTGCCCTGTACAATCCCTAACTCTGCACAATCCCGGACTGTGTACAGACCTCAACTCTGCACAATCCCTGACTATGTACAATCCCTGAATCTAAACAAATCTCGACTCTGCACAATCCTTGACTCTGCACAATCCCCGCCTCTGCATAATTCCGGCTCTGCACAATCCCCGACTCTGCACAATCCCCGGCTCTGCACAATCCCAGGCAGTGCACAATCTCCGGCTCTGCACCATCTTCGACTCTGCACAATCCCCGACTCTGCACAATCCCAGGCAGTGCACAATCCCAGGCAGTGCACAATCCCAGGCAGTGCACAATCTCCGGCTCTGCACCATCTTCGGCTCTGCACAATCCCTGACTATTCACAATTCCTAGCTATGCACAAACCCAGGCAGTGCTCAGTCCCCGGCTGTGCACAATCTCCGGGTCTGTACAATCCTCTACTGTGCACAATCTCCGCCTCTGCACAATCCCCGGCTCTGTACAAATCCCTGGCTCTGCATAATCTCTTGCTCTGTACAATCCCCGGCTGTGTGCAATCCTGGTTGTGCACAATCCCCGGCTCTGCACAATCCCTGACTCTGGACAATCCCCGGCTGTGCCTAATCCCCATTTTTGCACAATCTCCATCTGTGCACAATTCCTGAATTTGCACAAACCCCAGCTCTGCACAATCCCTGGCACTGCACAATCCCTGGCTCTGCACAATCCCCGGCTCTGCACAATCCCTGGCTCTGCACAATCCCCGGCTCTGCACAATCCTCAGTTCTGCACAATCCCCGACTCTGCACAATCCCCGGCTCTGCACAAATTCCATCTCTGCACAATCCCTGATTCTGCACAATCTCTTTACAATCCCTGGCTCTGCACAATCCCTGGCTCTGCACAATCCCCGGCTCTGCACAATCCCCGGCTCTGCACAATCCCCGGCTCTGCACAATCCCCAGCTCTGCACAATCCCCAGCTCTGCACAATCCCCGACTCTGCACAATCCCGGCTCTGCACAATCCCCGGCTCTGCACAATCCCCGGCTCTGCACAATTCCCGGATCTGCACAATTCCCGGATCTGCACAATCCCGGCTCTGCACAATCTCCGGCTCTGCACAATCCTCGGATCTGCACAATCCCTGGCTCTGCACAATCCCCGGCTCTGCACAATCCCGGCTCTGCACAATCCCCGACTCTGCACAATCTCCGGCTCTGCACTATCCTCGGATCTGCACAATCCCCGGCTCTGCACAATCCCGGCTCTGCACAATCCCCGGCTCTGCACAATCCCCGACTCTGCACAATCCCCGACTCTGCACAATCCCCGACTCTGCACAATCCCCGACTCTGCACAATCTCCGGCTCTGCACTATCCTCGGATCTGCACAATCCCCGGCTCTGCACAATCCCCGGCTCTGCACAATCCCCGACTCTGCACAATCTCCGGCTCTGCACTATCCTCGGATCTGCACAATCCCCGGCTCTGCACAATCCCCGGCTCTGCACAATCCCCGGCTCTGCACTATCCTCGGATCTGCACAATCCCCGGCTCTGCACAATCCCGGCTCTGCACAATCCCCGGCTCTGCACAATCCCCGGCTCTGCACAATCCCCATTTTTGCACAATCTCCATCTGTGCACAATTCCTGAATTTGCACAAACCCCAGCTCTGCACAATCCCCGGCTCTGCACAATCCCTGGCTCTGCACAATCCCCGGCTCTGCACAATCCCCGGCTCTGCACAATCCCCGGCTCTGCACAATCCGTGGTTCTGCACAATCCCCGGCTCTGCACAAATTCCATCTCTGCACAATCCCTGATTCTGCACAATCTCTGTACAATCCCTGGCTCTGCACAATCCCCGGCTCTGCACAATCCCCGGCTCTGCACAATCCCCGGCTCTGCACAATCCCTGGCTCTGCACAATCCCCGGCTCTGCACAATCCCCGCCTCTGCACAATCCCCGGCTCTGCACAATCCCCGGCTCTGCACAATCCCGGCTCTGCGCAATCCCTGGCTCTGCACAATCCCCGACTCTGTACAATCCCCGGCTCTGCACAATCCCCGGCTCTGCACAATCCCCAGCTCTGCACAATCCCCGGCTCTGCACAATCCCCGGCTCTGCACAATCCCCGGCTCTGCACAATCCCCGGCTCTGCACAATCCCCAGCTCTGCACAATCCCCAGCTCTGCACAATCCCCGGCTCTGCACAATCTCTGTACAATCCCCGGCTCTGCACAATCCCCAGTTCTGCACAATCCCCAGTTCTGCACAATCCCCGGCTCTGCACAATCCCCGGCTCTGCACAATCCCCAGCTCTGCACAATCCCCGGCTCTGCACAATCTCTGTACAATCCCCGGCTCTGCACAATCCCCAGCTCTGCACAATCCCCGGCTCTGCACAATCTCTGTACAATCCCCGGCTCTGCACAATCCCCGGCTCTGCACAATCCCCGGCTCTGCACAATCTCCGGCTCTGCACAATCCCCGGCTCTGCACAATCTCCGGCTCTGCACAATCCCCGGCTCTGCACAATCCCTGGCTCTGCACAATCTCCGGCTCTGCACAATCCCCGGCTCTGCACAATCTCTGTACAATCCCCGGCTCTGCACAATCCGCAGTTCTGCACAATCCCCGGCTCTGCGTTTCTGGCACGCTTGCTCACACAAGTGCTCTACACCTTTAATCTGAGTGACATTTTTAGAGCTCCCCTAACGATTTCTGCTTCATTATCTCCAGCTATCAGCGCTCGATATTCCTGGAGACTTCCTGGAAACATTGAATCTTAAAAATTCTCATGCAAACATCAATAAAGTGTAATCAAAGCAGCGCTCAGCGATGGCGGCCAGATACCCGGAGCGAGCGGCTTAGTACTGAGAGTCCTCATCTAGAACTTGAGAGACGGAAACTCAGTACGGGGGGAGAGAGACGGACATGGGCACGACATGAGCTGTCTCTCCCCCACGAGAGCGACAGGATGGCGGAGAGATTGTCACCGACTTATCAATGGCGGCTTCTGACTCCTGACCCAAATGATGACGATCGTCCCCTGTACGATGGTGTCCGGATCATGGAGTTGGCCACTTTACTGCCCTTCGCCCTCCATCCATAGACACCGGTCAACATAATATGGCATTTCGGTGCCCCCTGAAGCTTTCCATCCAGGGAACATGTCCTGGTTGTCACCACCAAAGATATTGTAGATACCACCAGTTGCTAGAATCTATGGACAATCTTGTTGTAGCCATGACGAAGGTCGGGTTGATGATTGGATGGGTTGTTGGAGTCTCCCATGATGGATCTAGACAGTCCCGATGTGCCTCCTGAATAACCCAATGACCTACCACCCATCATGTATGCTGAAGTGACCCCACGACTCCCCACACCTCTTAATGCCAGTTATATTGCACCCAACAACTGTTTCCCATAGCTGTATGGGCTGGTTGTCTCAGAGGTGTCTGCTGATACTGAGTAAAGGTCCAATGTTCTGCCCTTCTCCCTCATTCCAAAGACACTGGTCAAGATAAAGTGACATTTTGGTGCCCCCCTGATACCTTTCACCTGTTGCACTTGTCCTGGTTGCCCACAGCCCAAAATATTGCACCAATGCCAATGTGGCGCCCCGCAACGAAGCATCGCCTGGGACGTGAGAACTCGGCAACGGTGAGTCACCAACAGTTGCTGGTATCCACTGACAATCCTTAACCCATGATGAATGATGGGTTGATGATTGGATGGGTTGTAGGAATGCCCGCTGTATCTTCAATCCGGGACACATGTTGCCCACCACCCAAGATATGTCACAGATACCAACAGTTGATGGAATCCATTGGCAATGTTGTAGCCATGAGGAGTCGATGATTGGATGGGTTATTGGAATCTCCCAATATGGATCTAGACAGTCCCGATGTGCCCCTGAATCACCCGATGACCTACCATCCACCATTTATACTGGTGACCCCATGACTCCCTACATCCGGCAATGCCAGCCATATTGCACCCAATAACAGTGCCGGCCACCTCATAGCTTTATGGGTTGGTGGTCTCAGAAGTGTCTGCTGATACTGAGTAAAGGTCCAATGTTCTGCCCTTCGCCCTCAATCCAAAGACACCGGTCAAGATAAGTTGGAGTTTCAGTGCGCCTGGTGCATTCCTTCCGGGACACATGTCCTGGTTGCCCACCGCTCAAGATATTGCACAGATACTAACATTTGCTGGAATCCATTGGCAATGTTGTAGCCATGAGGAGTCGATGATTGGATGGGTTATTGGAATCTCCCAAGATGGATCTAGACAGTCCCGATATGCCCCCTGAATCACCCAATGACCTACCACCCACCTTTTATGCTGACGTGACCCCATGACTCCCTACATCCGTCAATGCATATGTCCTGGTTGCCAACCGCCCAAGATATTGCACAGATACCAACAGTTGCTGGAATCCATTGACAATCTTGTAGCCATGATGAATGTTGGGTTGATGATTGGATGGGTTGTTGGTTTCTTCCAAGATCCCATGATGGATCCCGATTTCTCTGAGCCCTAGCCCATCTCCAGTGAGCCTCCTGAGTCTTTTACACCAATGACCCACCACTTATACTAAAGTGACCCCAAAACTTCCCACATCCCTCAATGCTAGCCATAGTGCACTCTATAGCAGTGCCAGCAACCTCACAGCTTTCAGGGGGTTGGTGGTCTCAGAGGTGATGCTGGAGAGTGCTGCAGCTATCGGGGTCCTAGGTGTATAGTGTAGGTGCAGTGCAGGCTCTCTAAAGAGCTGGGTGGTGCCCCCTACTGGCACCATCCAAAGTACTTCAGCTTTTGAAGTATTTTGGCTGCGGTTACTTTTGGCTGTGCCCTCGGCCGACCATCAGGCCATCAGGTGGTCTTGCAGCTGGCGCCGCTCTTCATTTTAATGAAACAACGAAGCAACAACCAGAGCTACAAATGCTCAAATATCCCAAAAGAGAAAAAATCCCTCTAAGTGACGAATGGTCTCTGTGACGCATCGCGCGGCACCGGAGGGGTTAACGCCGCAGGTTGCAGGAATCCCATGTTCTAATTGCACACTCTCTAATTGGGTTAGTGGCGGTATGACAGGGGATGGCAGGCTTACTGCGGGGGAGGTGGTGATGACTCATGTGTCCCCGTTCAGGGGGTCCCCGCTGTGTCGCTGGAGTTGGCGGAGGGGTGTAATATTTTCCTTTGCTGAATTTCACGACTCGGGCTCCTCGTGGCTTGTGATGACAAGCTATGACACAGGTGGTCCACCGTAGGCAGGGTGGGCACAGCTATGACACAGGTGGTCCACCACAGGCAGGGTGGGCACAGCTATGACACAGGTGGTCCGCCACAGGCAGGGTGGGCACAGCTATGACACAGGTGGTCCGCCACAGGCAGGGTGGGCACAGCTATGACACAGGTGGTACCGCCACAGGCAGGGTGGGCACAGCTATGATGACACAGGTGATCCGCCACAGGCAGGGTGGGCACAGCTATGACACAGGTGGTCCGCCACAGGCAGGGTGGGCACAGCTATGACACAGGTGGACCGCCACAGGCAGGGTGGGCACAGCTATGACACAGGTGGTCCACACAGGCAGGGTGGGCACAGCTATGACACAGGTGCTCCCCACAGGCAGGGTGGGCACAGCTATGACACAGGTGGTCCACCACAGGCAGGGTGGGCACAGCTATGACACAGGTGGTCCGCCACAGGCAGGGTGGGCACAGCTATGACACAGGTGGTCCGCCACAGGCAGGGTGGGCACAGCTATGACACAGGTGGACCTCCACAGGCAGGGTGGGCACAGCTTACATGACACAGGTGTACGCCACAGGCAGGGTGGGCACAGCTATGACACAGGTGTGTCCACCAGGGGTGGGCACAGCTTTGACACAGGTGGACGCCACAGGCAGGTGGGCACAGCTTGCACAGGTGGTGCCACAGGCAGGGTGGCAAGCTATGACATGACACAGGTGATCCGCCACAGCAGTGGGCACAGCTTGACAAGTGGTCACCACAGAGTGGGCACGCTATGACACAGGTGGTCCACCACAGGCATGGTGGCATCAGCTATGACACGTGGTCACCACAGCAGGTGGCACAGCATACACAGGTGGTCACCAAGGCGGGTGGCACAGCTATGACACAGGTGTCACGTAGGCAGAGGTGGGCACAGCTATGCACAGGTGGTCCACCACAGGCAGGTGGGCACAGCTATGACAAGGTGGTCCGCCACAGGAGGGTGGGCCAGCTATGACACGGTGGTCGCCACAGGCAGGGTGGGCAAGCTATACCACAGGTGCCGCCACAGCTGGGTGGCACAGCTATGACACAGGTGGTCCCCACAGGCAGGGTGGGCACAGCTATGACACAGGTGGTCCACCACAGGCAGGGTGGGCACAGCTATGACACAGGTGTCCACACAGGCAGGGTGGGCACAGCTATGACACAGGTGGTCCACAGGCAGGGTGGGCACAGCTATGACACAGGTGGTCCACCACAGGCAGGTGGGCACAGCTATGACACAGGTGGTCCGCCACAGGCAGGGTGGGCACAGCTATGACACAGGTGGTCCGCCACAGGCAGGGTGGGCACAGCTATGACACAGGTGGACCGCCACAGGCAGGGTGGGCACAGCTATGACATGACACAGGTGATCCGCCACAGGCAGGGTGGGCACAGCTATGACACAGGTGGTCCGCCACAGGCAGGGTGGGCACAGCTATGACACAGGTGGTCGCCACAGGCAGGGTGGGCACAGCTATGACACAGGTGGTCCACCACAGGCAGGGTGGGCACAGCTATGACACAGGTGGTCCCCACAGGCAGGGTGGGCACAGCTATGACACAGGTGGTCCACCGTAGGCAGGGTGGGCACAGCTATGACACAGGTGGTCCACCACAGGCAGGGTGGGCACAGCTATGACACAGGTGGTCCGCCACAGGCAGGGTGGGCACAGCTATGACACAGGTGGTCCGCCACAGGCAGGTGTGGGCACAGCTATGACACAGGTGGACCGCCACAGGCAGGGTGGGCACAGCTATGACACAGGTGGTCCACCACAGGCAGGGTGGGCACAGCTATGACACAGGTGGTCCACCACAGGCAGGGTGGGCACAGCTATGACACAGGTGCTCCACCACAGGCAGGGTGGGCACAGCTATGACACAGGTGGTCCACCGTAGGCAGGGTGGGCACAGCTATGACACAGGTGGTCCACCACAGGCAGGGTGGGCACAGCTATGACACAGGTGGTCCGCCACAGGCAGGGTGGGCACAGCTATGACACAGGTGGTCCGCCACAGGCAGGGTGGGCACAGCTATGACACAGGTGGACCGCCACAGGCAGGGTGGGCACAGCTATGACATGACACAGGTGATCCGCCACAGGCAGGTTGGGCACAGCTATGACACAGGTGGTCCGCCACAGGCAGGGTGGGCACAGCTATGACACAGGTGGACCGCCACAGGCAGGGTGGGCACAGCTATGACACAGGTGGTCCACCACAGGCAGGGTGGGCACAGCTATGACACAGGTGCTCCCCCACAGGCAGGGTGGGCACAGCTATGACACAGGTGGTCCACCACAGGCAGGGTGGGCACAGCTATGACACAGGTGGTCCGCCACAGGCAGGGTGGGCACAGCTATGACACAGGTGGTCCGCCACAGGCAGGGTGGGCACAGCTATGACACAGGTGGACCGCCACAGGCAGGGTGGGCACAGCTATGACATGACACAGGTGATCCGCCACAGGCAGGGTGGGCACAGCTATGACACAGGTGGTCCGCCACAGGCAGGGTGGGCACAGCTATGACACAGGTGGACCGCCACAGGCAGGGTGGGCACAGCTATGACACAGGTGGTCCACCACAGGCAGGGTGGGCACAGCTATGACACAGGTGCTCCCCCACAGGCAGGGTGGGCACAGCTATGACACAGGTGGTCCGCCACAGGCAGGGTGGACACAGCTATGACACAGGTGGTCCACCACAGGCAGGGTGGGCACAGCTATGACACAGGTGGTCCGCCACAGGCAGGGTGGGCACAGCTATGACATGACACAGGTGATCCGCCACAGGCAGGGTGGGCACAGCTATGACACAGGTTGTCCGCCACAGGCAGGGTGGGCACAGCTATGACACAGGTGGTCCGCCACAGGCAGGGTGGGCACAGCTATGACATGACATAGGTGATCCGCCACAGGCAGGGTGGGCACAGCTATGACACAGGTGGTCCGCCACAGGCAGGGTGGGCACAGCTATGACACAGGTGGTCCGCCACAGGCAGGGTGGGCACAGCTATGACACAGGTGGACCGCCAAAGGCAGGGTGGGCACAGCTATGACACAGGTGGTCCACCACAGGCAGGGTGGGCACAGCAATGACACAGGTGGTCCACCACAGGCAGGGTGGGCATAGCTATGACACAGGTTGTCCGCCACAGGCAGGGTGGGCACAGCTATGACACAGGTTGTCCGCCACAGGCAGGGTGGGCACAGCTATGACACAGGTGGTCCGCCACAGGCAGGGTGGGCACAGCTATGACACAGGTGGTCCGCCACAGGCAGGGTGGGCACAGCAATGACACAGGTGGTCCACCACAGGCAGGGTGGGCACAGCTATGACACAGGTGGTCCACCACAGGCAGGGTGGGCACAGCTATCACGCAGGTGGTCCACCACAGGCAGGGTGGGCACAGCTATGACACAGGTGGTCCACCACAGGCAGGGTGGGCACAGCTATCACGCAGGTGGTCCACCACAGGCAGGGTGGGCACAGCTATGACACAGGTGGTCCGCCACAGGCAGGGTGGGCACAGCTATGACACAGGTGGTCCGCCACAGGCAGGGTGGGCACAGCTATGACACAGGTGGTCCAACACAGGCAGGGTGGGCACAGCTATGACACAGGTGGTCCAACACAGGCAGGGTGGGCACAGCAATGACACAGGTGGTCCACCACAGGCAGGGTGGGCATAGCTATCACACAGGTGGTCCACCACAGGCAGGGTGGGCATAGCTATCACACAGGTGGTCCACCACAGCCTCCCGCCCATCTACATTGAGGCGAGGGGCAGCATTTCTGCAAAAATCCTGTATTTTAACACATGAAAAATGGAATTAATGAGACGTGCGCTCCACCTCAATCTTTATCTTCCCGTTACATCGTGCGGCCATGGAGGGCGGCGCTCGCTGAATGGCGTCCTGGCATCATGAGGATTTATAGTCTTATAATTACAGGTTCAATTCAATAGGATACATCAACTGCACAATGCGCAAATCACCGGCGCTCCTGGATTGCATAAATACATATTTTATGGTCGTGACTTTTGTAAATGGAGGAAATGTTCTATTTTTACTCTGAAACACGTTATACTACATTAAAGGGAAATTCCTATGGTATTAAAATACCTGATAGATGTGACTCCCAATGCTAGGAACACCTCTTTATTTCTGGCACCACAATTCCTGCTCCCTCTAGGGGTTGCTGCAGACAGAATCTTATCATATAGCTCTGTATACAGGGAGCTCCCCCTAGTGGTGAATGCAGACAGGATCTTATCATGTATCTCTGTATACAGGGAGCTCCCCCTAGTGGTGAATGCAGACAGGATCTTATCATGTATCTCTGTATACAGGGAGCTCCCCCTAGTGGTGAATGCAGACAGGATCTTATCATGTATCTCTGTATACAGGGAGCTCCCCCTAGTGGTGAATGCAGACAGGATCTTATCATGTATCTCTGTATACAGGGAGCTCCCCCTAGTGGTGACTGCAGACAGGGTCTTATCATGTATCTCTGTGTACAGGGTGCTCCCCCTAGTGGTGGCTGCAGACAGGATCTTATCATGTATCTCTGTATACAGGAGCTCCCCCTAGTGGTGACTGCAGACAGAACCTTATCATGTGTCTCTGTATACAGGGAGCTCCCCCTAGTGGTGTCTGCAGACATGATCTTATCATGTATCTCTGTATACAGGGAGCTCCCCCTAGTGGTGAATGCAGACAGGATCTTATCATGTATCTCTGTATACAGGGAGCTCCCCCTAGTGGTGACTGCAGACAGGGTCTTATCATGTATCTCTGTGTACAGGGTGCTCCCCCTAGTGGTGGCTGCAGACAGGATCTTATCATGTATCTCTGTATACAGGGAGCTCCCCCTAGTGGTGACTGCAGACAGAACCTTATCATGTGTCTCTGTATACAGGGAGCTCCCCCTAGTGGTGAATGCAGACAGGATCTTATCATGTATCTCTGTATACAGGGAGCTCCCCCTAGTGGTGACTGCAGACAGGGTCTTATCATGTATCTCTGTGTACAGGGTGCTCCCCCTAGTGGTGGCTGCAGACAGGATCTTATCATGTATCTCTGTATACAGGGAGCTCCCCCTAGTGGTGACTGCAGACAGAACCTTATCATGTGTCTCTGTATACAGGGAGCTCCCCTAGTGGTGTCTGCAGACATGATCTTATCATGTATCTCTGTATACAGGGAGCTCCCCCTAGTGGTGAATGCAGACAGGATCTTATGTATCTCTGTATACAGGGAGCTCCCCCTAGTGGTGAATGCAGACAGGATCTTATCATGTATCTCTGTATACAGGGAGCTCCCCCTAGTGGTGACTGCAGACAGGATCTTATCATGTATCTCTGTATACAGGAAGCTCCCCCTAGTGGTGACTGCAGACAGAATCTTATCATGTATCTCTGTATACAGGGAGCTCCCCCTAGTGGTGACTGTAGACAGTATATTATCATGTATCTCTGTATACAGGGAGCTCCCCCTAGTGGTGACTGCAGACAGAATCTTATCAAGTATCTCTGTATACAGGGAGCTCCCCCTAGTGGTGACTGCAGACAGAATCTTATCATGTATCTCTGTATACAGGGAGCTCCCCCTAGTGGTGGCTGCAGACAGAATCTTATCATATAGCTCTGTATACAGGGAGCTCCCCCTAGTGGTGAATGCATACAGGATCTTATCATGTATCTCTGTATACAGGGAGCTCCCCCTAGTGGTGACTGCAGACAGAATCTTATCATGTATCTCTGTATACAGGGAGCTCCCCCTAGTGGTGGCTGCAGACAGGATCTTATCATGTATCTCTGTATACAGGGAGCTCCCCCTAGTGGTGTCTGCAGACAGGATCTTATCATGTATCTCTATATACAGGGAGCTCCCCCTAGTTGTGACTGCAGACAGGATCTTATCATGTATGTCTGTATACAGGGAGCTCCCCCTAGTGGTGACTGCAGACAGGATCTTATCAAGTATCTCTGTATACAGGGAGCTCCCCCTAGTGGTGGCTGCAGACAGAATCTTATCATGTATCTCTGTATACAGGGAGCTCCCCCTAGTGGTGGCTGCAGATAGAATCTTATCATGTATCTCTGTATACAGGGAGCTCCCTCTAGTGGTGACTGCAGACAGAATCTTATCATGTATCTCTGTATACAGGGAGCTGCTCCTAGTGGTGGCTGCAGACAGGATCTTATCATGTATCTCTGTATACAGGGAGCTCCCCCTAGTGGTGACTGTAGACAGGATCTTATCATGTATCTCTGTATACAGGGAGCTCCCCCTGGTGGATTCTTCTAGTTGTAATAATGTACTTACAATTTGCTCGGCTCTTTATAATGATATTAATTAGTGCAGGCTTTTGGACCTAATGATATTCACTTTAGAGAAGTTACCATTTACCTAATGAGCTGCAATGTGACAACTTTAGATGAAGATGGGGAAAGGGCCATAAGCGCAGTCAGGCTTGAGCTCCCAGAATAGGGCGTCTGTCTCGTCATTGCTGATGATGATGGAGTAAATCATAACTGTAGCAGCTGTTCTAATAGATTTACCTTGCAGTCTGACAGACGGTGACATATGATCTGCTTTATCTTCCTCTGCATACATTACATGTAGTCACCGCTGCCTCCCGCCATATCTCGGGCTTTCCTCTACACGATATGAATTAATGTGACAGAATCTTTGGTATTTCAATAAATGACATATGAAGATGACATCACAGATGAATGGTCCCCTCTGGAGGGTCACCTGATGAGCACGGTAATGGCTCTATGAAGTGATCCTGCCCCAGATCCGTCTTCATTACAGAAGAAGCTTCATATTATTGATGACAAATTACAAAAAGGGTCTGAGCGGCGCGGATATGTGACTCTGCCCACAGTCAGCGATGATGGGACCCAATAAGGGTAGAATATTGTAAAATATTGCATGAACATAATATAAACACTGCACCCGAGCATCTGCAGCCGTACATCACCAAGCACAATGCAATGGATGGAGTGCTCTATCTGTGTCTGATGGAGGAGTCTGGGTCTGGTGATGGAGAACGTTAACCCCTGACTGCATTGTGCCCGCTGTATAGATGGTGGAGGAGGATAATGCTCCGGGCTGTTACCACCATAGAGCCCGGACATCAGCCCCATCCGACACCACAGAGCCCAGACCTCAGCCCCATCCAACACTACAGAGCCCGGACCTCAGCCCCATCCAAAACCACAGAGCCTGGACCCCAGTCCCATCCAACACCACAGAGCCCGGACCTCAGCCTCATCCAACACCACAGAGCCCGGACCTCAGCCCCATCCAACACTACAGAGCCTGGACCCCAGTCCCATCCAACACCACAGAGCCCGGACATCAGCCCCATCCGACACCACAGAGCCCAGACCTCAGCCCCATCCAACACTACAGAGCCCGGACCTCAGCCCCATCCAAAACCACAGAGCCTGGACCCCAGTCCCATCCAACACCACAGAGCCCGGACCTCAGCCCCATCCAACACCACAGAGCCCGGACCTCAGTCCCATCCAACACCACTGAGCCGGGACCTCAGCCCCGTCCAACACCACAGAGCCCGGACCTCAGCCCATCCAGCACCACAGAGCCCGGACCTCAGCCCCATCCAACACCACAGAGCCTGGACCTCAGCCCCATCCAACACCACAGAGCCCAGACCACAGCCTCATCCAACACCACAGAGCCCGGACCTCAGTCCCATCCAACACCACAGAGCCCAGACCTCAGCCTCATCCAACACCACAGAGCCCGGACCTCAGTCCATCCAACACCACAGAGCCCGGACCTCAGTCCCATCCAACACCACAGAGCCCGGACCTCAGCCCCATCCAACACCACAGAGCCCGGACCTCAGCCCCATCCAACACCACAGAGCTCGGACTCAGCCCCATCCAATACCACAGAGCCCAGACCTCAGCCCCATCCAACACCACAGAGCCTGGACCTCAGCCCCATCCAACACCACAGAGCCTGGACCTCAGCCCCATCCAACACCACAGAGCCCGGACCCCAGCCCCATCCAACACCACAGAGCCTGGACCTCAGCCCCATCCAACACCACAGAGCCCGGACCCCAGCCCCATCCAACACCACAAAGCCCGTACCTCAGCCCCATCCAACACCACAAAGCACGGACCTCAGCCCCATCCAACACCACAGAGCCGGACCTCAGCCCCGTCCAACACCATCCAACACCACAGAGCCTGGACCTCAGCCCCATCCAACACCTCAGAGCCTGGACCTCAGCCCCATCCAACTCCACAGAGCCCGAACCTCAGCCCCATCCAACACCATCCAACACACAGAGCCCGGACCTCAGTCCCATCCAACACCACAGAGCCCAGACCTCAGCCCCATCCAACACCACAGAGCCCAGACCACAGCCTCATCCAACACCACAGAGCCCGGACCTCAGTCCCATCCAACACCACAGAGCCCAGACCTCAGCCTCATCCAACACCACAGAGCCTGGACCTCAGTCCCATCCAACACCACAGAGCCCGGACCTCAGTCCCATCCAACACCACAGAGCCCGGACCTCAGCCCATCCAACACCACAGAGCCCGGACCTCAGCCCCATCCAACACCACAGAGCTCGGACCTCAGCCCCATCCAATACCACGGAGCCCGGACCTCAGCCCCATCCAACACCACAGAGCCTGGACCTCAGCCCCATCCAACACCACAGAGCCCGGACCCCAGCCCCATCCAACACCACAAAGCCCGTACCTCAGCCCCATCCAACACCACAAAGCCCGGACCTCAGCCCCATCCAACACCATCCAGCACCACAGAGCCTGGACCTCAGCCCCATCCAACACCTCAGAGCCTGGACCTCAGCCCCATCCAACTCCACAGAGCCCGAACCTCAGCCCCATCCAACACCATCCAACACCACAGAGCCCGGACCTCAGTCCATCCAACACCACAGAGCCCAGACCTCAGCCTCATCCAACACCACAGAGCCTGGACCTCAGCCCCATCCAACACCATCCAACACCACAGAGCCTGGACCTCAGCCCAATCCAACACCACACAGCCCGGACCTCAGCTCCATCCAACACCACAGAGCCTGGACCTCAGTCCCATCCAACACCACAGAGCCTGGACCTCAGCCCCATCCAACACCACAGAGCCTGGACCTCAGTCCCATCCAACTCCACAGAGCCTGGACCTCAGCCCCATCCAACACCACAGAGCCTGGACCTCAGCCCCATTCAACACCACAGAGCCCAGACCTCAGCCCTATCCAACACCACAGAGCCCGGACCTCAGCCTCATCCAACACCACAGAGCCCGGACCTCAGCCCCATCCAACACCACAGAGCCCGGACCTCAGCCCATCCAACACCACAGAGCCTGGACCTCAGCCCATCCAACACTACAGAGCCTGGACCTCAGCCCATCCAACACCACAGAGCCAAGACCTCAGCCCCATCCAACACCACAGAGCCCGGACCTCAGCCTCATCCAACACCACAGAGCCCGGACCTCAGCCCCATCCAACACCACAGAGTCCTGACCTCAGCCCCATCCAACACCACAGAGCCCGGACCTCAGCCCCATCCAACACCACAGAGCCTGGACCTCAGCCTCATCCAACACCACAGAACCCGGACCTCAGCCCCATCCAACACCACAGAGCTCGGACCTCAGCCCCATCCAACACCACAGAGCCTGGACCTCAGCCCCATCCAACACCACAGAGCCCGGACCTCAGCCCCATCCAACACCACAGAGCCCGGACCTCAGCCTCATCCAACACCACAGAGCCCGGACCTCAGCCTCATCCAACACCACAGAGCCCGGACCTCAGCCCCGTCCAGCACCACAGAGCCCGGACTGCAGCCCCATCCAACACCACAGAGCCCGGACCCCAGCCCCATCCAACACCACAGAGCCCGGACCCCAGCTCCATCCAATAGCACAGAACTCTGACCCCAGTCCCATCCAACATCACAGAGCCCGGACCTCATGAGTTTAGATTAGAAAGTCAAAAAGCCCCTGGAGGAGGAAGTGGAGGGGCACATACTTTTCTTCATTTATTTTACTTATATGGCGCCATCATATTTCGCAGTGATTTACATATATCAGTAATAGTGCCCCCATTGGGGCTCACAATCTAAACACCATCAGCATGTCTTTGGAGTCCAGGAGGAAGCCGGAGAAAAACTCAAGCAAACAAAACATGAGGAGAACATTAAAACCTTGCAGATGTTGTCCTTGAGGGGTTTCGGTCCAGGACTTCACCCCAGCGCCACAAGACTGCAGTGCCAACCACTGCGCCACCGTACAGTGAGAATCACTTCGCCACCCTGCTGCCAACATATATGTTATGTCTACGTACAGCATGCTCTCTCTCTGGACATAATCATTGTCCCCTTTAAATTGTAAAGCAGTGCGGAATATGTTGGCGCTATATAAATAAACTATTATTATTTTAGACGTTTAATGAAATAATTATGCTCCAGAATACTTCCAATCAATGTGTGATATTTGAGCACTAGTAGAAGTTGTCAGAGTTTCGCTGTCAGTGCGGCTTCTTCAGGTACCACTTTTTGGCTCCTCTAATTATGGATGTGGGAGATATGATATTCTGGACTTCAAGGTTTATAATGGATATGGAGAAATCTGCAACAAATATGGAGAGGTTCTGTCTTTACTTGCATAATCAGCAACAGTATAGTGCACCCCTACTCCGCTCAGGTGCACCAGACAAGCCGCCCTTATTGCGAAACGACGGTCGCACCTTGTGCCTCATTGCACCAAATTCAATCATCGCTCTTTTATCCGCCTGAATCGCATTTTCCCGTTTCTGCTACACAGAATCAATTCATCTTTCCTAATATTTAGATTGCCCTCCGTCCGCCAATATCAGCTCTCCTATTTCATAGCTGCTTTCTATATATCAGTCAATTTGTTTTTCTCATTACTGCGGCTCGCTATCTGTTCATCGATATATTGAACGAGGTTTAGTCACTAACTCAACAATAAGAGAGCAGGGAAAATAATAGCAAGTGATGAGCGGAGCACATGTGTGAGGAGTGTGGAGACGCAGCTTTTCTCAATGCCCGACGTGGGTTAAATTTCTTAATTTGGCCAGACATATTGGTCTTTTGTTGGTTATTTCATGTTTGCTAAATCATTGTTTATTGCCAGTCTATGCAGAACCTTTATTGTCTTGAATTTGTGTATTGCTAAATTAATTCTCACCCCTCTGACAACATGAAATTATGTATGCTGCTTGAAATCCAGACAATAAGAGCACAGTCTTATTCCACCAATCCGGGAAGACTACAATAACTTGAGATGAGTCTCCAGGCTATATAAGAGGACTTGTTTCATTCACCAGGAGATGATATGCTAGATGGATTCAATCTTGGGGCTTCGGTCCATGTTGAAAGGCCATAACCTCAGCCTAGGAGTTCCGGTTCCGGCTGCCAGGATAACATTGTGTTTCATACTCTGCATGACCTTAATCTAGGAGCTGCGGGTCCGATTGGAGGAGCAATAAAACTGGATTACTTTCTGCAGTAGCCCACCCTAGGATTCGGCTGAAATATCAGAGACTATGTAAGGAAGATACCCAGGTTGGGACAATTCGGTCACCTGACTGCAGACTTTGCTGTGCTCGGTTAGCTTCCTAAGCTTGACGCTATTCCTTTCTCGGTGGTGTCCATCAAAAGCAGAGTGCTGTAAGTGGCCCTGGAAGACCCGAAGGCACGAATAATCTAATCCCTGGTGAGCCAGCGGAAGGGTGAGACTCTGTCGCCTGTTACATTGTGTGTTATTGTTGGTTATGTGTTCTATGCCTTTGACTTGGTGGGGATCCAATAATGCCTTACCATTGTATGTTTCACGCTGCAGCAGCTGCACCAGATTCAACAGACTGAATACAGGAACATTGACACTGGGTCAGATCTGATCCAGAAATGGGTCCATTAGGATGCCCAGAAGGATGCGGAGGATGATGAGGACTCCGTCAAGACTAAACTGTGTGCCACATCATGGATCCTGTGACAATCTGGAATCAACCGGGTCCCAAGCACCTCGAATCAAGGATATGTTGGCTGCATTAGGGCCCAAAGCCTCAAAGTGCAGAGGCGGCTAGTGTTCTGGGATTAGTTTTGGGAATTCCAGCTTGCAGCAGCCACTCCAGAAGGATTATCCACCACCCAGCAGAATCCACACCAGGACGAAGGTCTACAATCAGGGCCTGTGACGTGCTGTTATACATGTGGGAGCCCTGGACATATGGATAGAGATTGTCTCCAAAGCCGGGGCCCCGTGTCTGGAGCCCATCTGTCAAGGTTGATGATATAGAGACCCAGGGACTACGAGACACTGATTGTGCCATCACCCAGCTATTGTTTCCCCAGAAGACCATCTACTAGGCTCCCAATCATCCATCTTCCTGGCTGTGGGTCAGCACACAGACATCCCTCTACCATGTGGGCAGATGGACAGGGGACCGACCAGGGAGAGGTCGAGGTTGAGCTAATGGACAACGTACCCACACCTTTTATTTTGAGGACTGATCAGGAAGAGGTCAATGTAGGGTTTGGGAATGGCCTGTTATTTCGGGAGCTAACCAGGAGGAGGTTGAAGTGGGGCTCATGCATGGTCTCCCAACATCACTTACTTTGCAAACTGACCTAGGACAAGGACTATCCAGACAATTGTTCACAGCCGTCATCCACATCCAAGAAGCCAAGCAGCCCCCTGATGTGGATCCTCTTCTGCCACCCCTTGTGAGGATAACCCACATTCCCAGCCTCCATCAGCCTCCTCTGAGCCAACAACAGTGAGTAACCCTAACCAGACTGTGGCCAATGACAGGGAGAGATTAACAGTAAGACGTTTATGGAAATCCAACTCATGGATCCTGCCTTACTGCCTGTCCACAGTATGTCTGCCCAACCTGGGGGCAGAGATCAGGGAGATATATAAAAAGGGCAGAGATCACGGACCATCCCAACAAGAGGATAGGGATGATAGGAAACCTATCACGTTCAGTAGCCCCATCAACAGTGACCCTCGCCAGGATCCAGCACTTTTCCCAGGCAAATTAAGATGGGAGAAATGTGATGTCTCAGCTTCTGGTGGCCACTTGTGTGGAGGGTGAACTGTTCTTAATTAGGCCAGATGTATTGTTCCTTTGTTCTGTAAATCAAGAGAAGCTAGCCCCATCAACAGTGACCCCGCCAGGATCCAGCACTTTTCCCAGGCTAATTAAGAAGGGGAAGAATGTGATGTCTCAGCTTCTGGCCTCTTGTGTGGAGGGTAAACTGTTCTTAATTAAGTCAGATGTATTGTTCCTTTGTTCTGTAAATCAAGAGAAGCTAGCCCCATCAACAGTGACCCTCGCCAGGATCCAGCACTTTTCCCAGGCTAATTACGAAGAGGAGGAATGTGATGTCTCAGCTTCTGGCCACTTGTGTGGAGGGTGAACTGTTCTTAATTAGGCCAGAAGTATTGTTCCTTTGTTCTGTAAATCAAGAGAAGCTAGCCATTATTTCATGTCAGACTGACCTAGCCCTATTGTCTGTTAATTTGTGGATTGCCTGTTAAGTTTGGATTGCTTCAGCCCCTTTGACCACAGAGGAAAATTATGCAGTCGGATTGAACTAGCGACCAATGAGGGAACAGCAATCCTGTAAGACACAATACCCTGAAATGAATACTAAGGGGTCTAAAAAGAGCCTTGCTCCTGTCACCATCATCATACAGGACTTCAGCCTAGGATCCATGGTTTCCACTGGAGAATCAACAAACTGATTCACTGCCCCCAGTGGGTGCCTGCCAAAGGTGGGGTGCTGCTGGCCCTGGAATCCCTGAAGTCACAAAGATTCCAATCCCTGGTGAGCCAATGGAAGGGTGAGACTGCCGATGTTTCAGATCTATATACTCTTTATATAGACCGCCCCTCTTTCTCCGATCCGTCTGGGGTCCCGAATGGTCCTGGTTTGCCCTGATGTCATCTGTCGTAGCGGTTTGTCCTCCATGGGTGTTTTGCTGAGCTGGGGTGTATTCCTAATATCTCATCTCCCGGCCTCCATTGATCGGGGCGGCAGGAGGGCGCCGCTGTCCATTTGTTTACTGTGGAGAAGGTGAGGTCGAGTGCTGGGAATAATTAATCGCATTTTTCTGGCCACTTTATTGCAGGGAAGTGAAATGTGGCCACACTTAGAATAATTATGGAATTATAATTTAATTGGATCCTAATGAGATTTAATTGAAATGTTTATGGTTTGTTAGAGACTAGAACACAATTCACAGGAGAGGAAGCGGCGTGTCATTGAAAGCTGGCGACCGCCGCGAGTGCAGGCGAAGAAGGTAAAGGAGACAATTATCTGGATTATGTACGTCAGGAGAGACTTACCCTGAAATTAACAAATACACATTCAGCTGTTACTGAGTTATATCTGTTCCTGGGAAGACTGGAGCCAGACGGCGGACCGGGGCTATCTCCAAGAACACTGCGAGGATCTGCTTCATGTAAAAATGGTTAGGTGGGGCACAGAGAGGGATAATATTACTAAGGTAGGGTAATATCACTGTGTGAGGGCATTGAGGACCACTACAGGCAGCACTGTATAAATCTGTATGTAGTGAGCTCCCTCTAGTGGTGACTGTATAAATCTGTATGTAGAGAGCTCCCCCTAGTGGTGGCTGTATAAATCTGTATGCAGTGTGATCACTCTAGTGGTGGCTGTATAAATCTGTATGTAGAGAGTTCCCTCTAGTGGTGACTGTATAAATCTGTGTGTAGTGAGCTCCCTCTAGAGGTGACTGTATAAATCTGTGTGTAGTGAGCTCCCTCTAGTGGTGGCTGTATAAATCTGTATGTAGTGAGCTCCCTCTAGTGGTGACTTTATAAATCTGTATGTAGTGAGCTCACTCTAGTGGTGGCTGTATAAATCTGTATGTAGTGAGCTCCCCCTAGTGGTGGCTGTATAAATCTGTATGTAGTGAGCTCTCTCTAGTGGTAGATGTATAAATCTGTATGCAGTGTGATCCCACTAGTGGTGACTGCATAAATCTGTATGTAGTGAGCTCCCTCTAGTGGTGGCTGTATAAATCTGTATGTAGTGAGCTCCCTCTAGTGGTGTCTGTATAACTCTGTATGTAGTGAGCTCCCCTAGTGATGGCTGTATAAATCTGTATGTAGTGAGCTCCCTCTAGTGGTGACTGTATAAATCTGTGTGTAGTGAGCTCCCTCTAGTAGTGGCTGTATAAATCTGTATATAGTGGGGTACCTCGATTGGTGGCTGTATACATCTATATGTAGTGAGTCCCCCTAGTGGTGCCTGTATAAATCTGTATGTAGTGAGATCCCTCTAGTGGTGACTGCATAAATCTTTATGTAATGAGCTCCCTTTAGTGGTGACTGTATAAATCTGTATGTAGTGAACTCCCCTAGTAGTGACTGTGTAAATATGTATATAGTAAGCTCCCTTTAGTGGTGACTGTATAATTCTGTATATAGTGAGCTCCCTTTAGTGGTGACTGTATAAATCTGTATGTAGTGATCTCCCTCTTGTGATGGCTGCATATGTCTGTATGAAGTAAACTCCCCCTAGTAGTGGCTGTGTAAATATGTATTAGTGAGCTCCCTCTAGTCGTGACTGTATGAATGTGTATGTAGTGAGCTCCCGACTAGTGGTGAGTATATAAATCTGTATATATTGAGCTCCCCCTAGTGGTGGCTGTATGAATGTGTATGTAGCGAGCTCCCTCTAGTGGTGGCTGTATATATCTGTATGTAGTGAGCTCCCCCTAGTGGTGGCTATATAAATATGTATGTAGTGAGCTCCCTCTAGTGGTGGCTGTATGAATCTGTATGTAGTGAGCTCCCTCTAGTGGTGGCTGTATGAATCTGTATGTAGTGAGCTCCCCCTAGTGGTGGCTGTATGAATGTGTATGTAGCTGAGCTCCCTCTAGTGGTGGCTGTATATATCTGCATGTAGTGAGCTCCCCCTAGTGGTGGCTGTATAAATCTGTATGTAATGAGCTCCCTCTAGTGGTGGCTGTATAAATCTGTATGTAGTGAGCTCCCTCTAGTGGTGACTGTATAAATCTGTATGTAAGGAGATCCCTCTAGTGGTGTCTGTATAAATCTGTACGTAGTGAGCTCCCTCTAGTGGTGGCTTTATAAATCTGTAAGAAGTGAGTTCCCTCTAGTGGTGGCTGTATAAATCTGTATGTAGTGAGTTCCCTCTAGTGGTGGCTGTATAAATCTGTATGTAGTGAGCTCCCTCTAGTGGTGGCTGTATAAATCTGTATGTAGTGAGTTCCCTCTAGTGGTGGCTGAATAAATCTGTATGTAGTGAGCTCCCTCTAGTGGTGGCTGTATAAATCTGTATGTAGTGAGCTCCCTCTAGTGGTGCTGTACAAATCTTCATATAGTAGGCTCCCCCTAGTGGTGAGTGTATGAAATCCTATTATTTAGACTGTGAAATGACCTCACACATTCCCTATGTCACCGGATGTTAGTTCAGTGTATGCATGACTTAAAAGGATTTTCTGATAGTTTAACATTAATATAACCTGTGAGTCATTATAATCTAAGTATCAGCCAATCCAGAGTCTGAGAAAGGTGAGCGATCCCACATGGGAGTTGTACTAGTGACTTTATTGTAGAGGGTTCATCATCATTATAGACCATACAAACAATATAATCCCCATATACCTGGTCATTAGGAGCGGCCCCGCACTGACATGTGCCTCTGTCGTCTCCTATGACTGCACATTGAGGCTCTCAGCCCTTCATCCTGGCTTTTAATTAGCTCTTGCTCAGACCCCTGATCGATGGCACGACGGCGAGGTCTGTCTCTCCTGCTTGTTTTCTCTATCTTGAACTTGCCAAGACAGATTAGGCTGTTGTCAAGGTCGCTCAATATGGTGTGTGCAAACCCCTAGATAAGCCGCGCTCTTTATAGAAGGGCCAGAGAGTGTCCGTCTAGTGCCTCTGAGCCCTTCTCCAAAGCCAGTGACACCCCCCGAATGTCCAATTTTGACATCCGGGCGATGACATACGGATGGGTGTTCGGAGATCCAGATACTGCACCGTGTAGTAGAGTCAATATTGTATCTTGGGACGACGCTATCTGCTCCTTGCAGCGGACAGCAGTCTCTATTAAGCGAGTAAACAGAGATGTTCCAGGAGATCCATCGATCGTTGCGCATGTTCTGCTCATATCTGCATCATGGATTCCATTTTTCAAGGTAATCAAAACACGACATTGAATAAAAGGCTGATAGGCAAAGGTAGCGCCAATTATAGGGATGTAGGGCGCAGCTAACCGTCTCTCTGATTTGTGCCTGTGCCCATTAGTATCAGCGTCCTTTGCACGGCCTTTTATTCACTTGTACTGACCTGGCACCTTGGAAGCAGGTCTGAGATGCATAAGGGGAGTGCAAGTCCACTTTATGTTCATGTTTGGGGTCGCATGACACAATAAAAATGAAAAATTATAGAGTCTACCCTATCTGAGAATGCCTTGACGTTGGCAGGGTGGCTCAAAAGATTATTTAATCTTTTGCCAAATGTCTCAGTTTTTTACAGAATGGAAGTAATATGTGCATATACACAACTTATTTTTCAGTATTCTTTCCGGCTGTGCTGGCTCCTTTTGTTTTTCACAGGGACCGCTTTGTATCTCTTGACAGTCAACATCTCCAAATTTATTAATTTTTCTCAGATTTGAGACTAATATAAGCAATAAAAAAATCCTAAACCGATTTGCGAACTTGTCTCCTATCGCCGCGGTCCAGGACGTGACGCGATGACGGGACGTCGCTGAGCCGAGGAGCTTAATGTAACCAGGCAGAAAGCTTGAAACATTTATCAGCTAGAGACAAATGGTGACGGCGACGATTGCCGCGAATCTCTAAAAGAAGTCAAAGAACTCGCCGTACTCGAGATGTTTAATTAAACGACAAGACTAATTAATCAGAGTGATGGCGACATCTCACTAATTGTAACAAAATAGAGAAACTAACAAGAGAGGATAACGAGAAGAAAGGATTCCCCTCCTCGTCCAACCGGGAGAAGAGAAAATCCAAATCCTTTCCCCGTGTCATGTGTGTAGTAGTTGAGGGAAAGGAAGCAGGATGGTATGACGGGCAAGGAAACCTAGGTGGCTAATCTGGCCCTGAACTGGGGTCCCTGGCTAGCCCTGTACCCAGAGGTACTTTAGATGGTGAGGAGGTCTGGGCCACCACCCTTGCCCTCTACTCTTCAACCAGCCCTGTGCTGCTCCCTCTCACCTCCCACCACGGACAGGGGTAAACAGCAACTTCCAAGTAGGGTTGTAGAGTCTGTAAGCCAAACCTCCGACTCCTCAATTTCCCATCTTTGGCTCCATCATACATGGTTTATGTTTAAGTGATGAATTTACTGTAGTAAATTGGTATCATCAGTCTTTTAATCATTATTATTATGATACAAGAATGAAGATATTTAGATAGAACATAAAATATACAGTTGAAACCAGACACACCTGTGGATGTATTTTTATGCACACCTGAATCACACTGCTGCTTTGTGTAGCATCATGGGAAAATCTAAGGGTCGGCTCACAATTTGGAGGCACTGCGTGTTGGACCTGCGGGAAGCGCTGGTGACAGCAGGGAGGCCACAGCCGCCCTCTGCTCATGATCTGTGTTGGGTGCAGGGTGGCTTCTCTCATTCACCCGCAGGAGATCGCTCCTGACTCCACAGCATGAAATGAACATGATGCAGAGCTGCGGGAGGGCAATCACCTGCATCGCAGCTGAAGTAATGCTGCGGAAGAGAGAAGCATAGTGAGCATGGGATTTCTCTGTACAATGCAGTAATCACTGAGGATTGAACCTCTGGGACCACCACTATTTTATTTTGCACATCAGTTTCACTGCCACCCGGCTGTGTCCTGCCCTGCAGCCTGTCTCAGTCACTTACAAGAATGGCATAAATGCCTGTCACATTATACAGCACTACACCGCAGCTGAACCTGTTACAGTGTCCGTCTATTCAGTCATCTACTGCATAAAAACCCTATCCAATCTGTCTATTTGTTCCAAAAACAGCGCCACCTATAGGACATTGTGTAAATTACAGTTAAGTTGAAATGTGAAGAAGTCAATAAGTTTGGTTGATCAGTAATAGAATAGCATCACCTATAGAACATGTGTAATGGGGGGGGGGGGCCCGCACACCGACTGGGACACTGGCTGGAGCCCAACATCATTATCACCTGTTCCTGGGTCCTCTCCGTCATACCCTTGGACTGGACCCATTCTGCTGCTGCCGCGACTCCTCGGTGTACAGGGGGGAATAGACATCGCACAAGAGTGAATGAGACAGCACAAAGAAAGAGAGAGCACAGGGGGAAGAGAGAATGCATAGGGGGAGAGACAGCACAAGGGAGACAGTATTCGAGGGAAGAGAGAGTGCACAGGGGAAGAGACAGCACAAGGGGAGAGAGCACTTGGGGGGAGAGAGAGTGCACAGGGGAAGAGACAGCACAAGGGGAGAGAGCACTTGGGGGAAGAGAGTGCACAGGGGAAGAGAGAGTGCACAGGCGGAGAGACAGCACAAGGGAGAGAGCACGCAGGGAAGAGAGAGTGCACAGGGGGAGAGATAGCACAAAGAAAGAGCACAGGGGAAAGAGAGAGTTCACAGGGGGAGATACAGCACAAGGGATGAGAGCAATCGGGGGAAGAAAGAGTGCACAGGGGAAGAGACAGCACAAGGGAAGAGAGCACTCGGGGAGAGGGAGTGCACTGGGGAAGAGACAGCACAAGCGAAGAGAGCATTCAGGGAAGAGAGTGCGCAGGGATAGAGAGCACAATTGAGCAGAGAGCGCACATAGGGGAGAGACAGCACAAGGGAAGAGATAGCACACAGGGGGAAGAAACAGCACAAGGGGAGAGACAGCATAAGGGGAAAGAGAGCGCACAGGGGAAGGAAACAGTACAAGGGGAGAGAGAGCAGAATGGGAGAGAGAGAGAGCAGACAGGGGGATGAGAGAACACACAGAGGGAAGAGAGCACAAGGGGAGAAAGCGCACAGGGGAAGAGACAGCATAAGGGGAGAGAGCACAATGGAAAAGGAGAGAGCACACGAGGATGACGATCAGCAGCGCCTGCCAAGCCACGGCCCCCTGTACAGCAGCGGCTCCCCCCGCCCTCCTCGGTGGTGCTATGATTATGTGTAGTGTATACATAAATGAGAATGTGCTTCACAGCATTAATGTGGCAGATCTGATCATCGCTCCTCTATTGTGTTCCCTCTTCTTGTATCTCCACCATGGAATGATCATTGTCTCCTTATATTTCCAGCATTGCCTCTGCCCTCCGCCATCTCCACCCTGGAGAATTACAAAGTAAAGTTTTCCTTCTGGATGAACCTGACGCCGCCGCTCTCCCGTGTCTGCCAGTATTTATGAGTCAAATATTTCTTTCAATGGGATTTTAATATCTGTCATTAATCATGGATTTTTTCAGTTCTCTATCGCTTTTTTAATCAGTCACTGATACAAGGTAACGCAAGAAACGTGCGGGGAGTGTAAACGAGGCCCCCAATTCTATGTATCACCTGACCGCCGTCCATCCCCGGGGCCCCCCCCACACACTATATTGGGGGCCTCCATAACATTTTTGCTACTTGAGCGCAAGTCACTGAATTCTGCCAAGCGACTGTAAATGGCTTCTAATTAATTCATCTGTCCTTGTTAGAGAAGCTTATGACTTCTGCAGATTGCATCTTAATTTACTTACCCTCATCAGAAAAATGCATTATTCAGCACCAGAAAGAAGGAAAATCCACCAGCAGCTCTGATGAGAATATACCGTATACTGCTAATAGAGAAATCACTAAAAAGTCCATACATAAGAATGTGCTCCATGCTGCCCCTACAGAGAGTAACCTATAATGGCATGAAACTGCCCATACCCTCTATGGTTAAAAACAATATCTTATTATTATACTGCTCCTATACAGATATAACTACTAATATGCCTAATCAAGATAAATATAAATACTGCTCTATTACAAGATATAACTACTATAACTGCCCCTATATACAAGAATATAACTACTATAATACTGCTCCTATGTACAAGAATATAACAACAATAATACTGCCCCTATATACAAGAATATAACTACTATAATACTGCTCCTATATACAAGAATATAACTACTATAATACTGCTCCTATATACAAGAATATAACTACTATAATACTGCCCCTATATACAAGAATATAACTACTATAATACTGCCCCTATATACAAGAATATAACTACTATAATACTGCTCCTATGTACAAGAATATAACTGCTATAATACTGCTCCTATATACAAGAATATAACTACTATAATACTGCTCCTATATACAAGAATATAACTACTATAATACTGCTCCTATATACAAGAATATAAACTACTATAATACTGCCCCTATATACAAGAATATAACTACTATAATACTGCCCCTATATACAAGAATATAACTACTATAATACTGCTCCTATATACAAGAATATAACTACTATAATACTGTCCCTATGTACAAGAATATAACTACTATAATACTGCTCCTATGTACAAGAATATAACTACTATAATACTGCTCCTATATACAAGAATATAACTACTATAATACTGCTCCTTATATACAAGAATATAACTACTATAATACTGTCCCTATGTACAAGAATATAACTACTATAATACTGCTCCTATATACAAGAATATAACTACTATAATACTGCCCTATACACAAGAATATAACTACTATAATACTGCCCCTATATACAAGAATATAACTACTATAATACTGCCCCTATATACAAGAATATAACTACTATAATACTGCCTCTATATACAAGAATATAACTACTATAATACTGCCCCTATATACAAGAATATAACTACTATAATACTGCCCCCTATATACAAGAATATAACTACTATAATACTGCCCCTATATACAGGAATATAACTACTATAATACTGCTTCTATGTACAAGAATATAACTACTATAATACTGCTCCTATATACAAGAATATAACTACTATAATACTGCCCCTATATACAAGAATATAACTACTATAATACTGCTCCTATGTACAAGAATATAACTACTATAATACTGCTCCTATATACAAGAATATAACTACTATAATACTGCTCCTATATACAAGAATATAACTACTATAATACTGCTCCTATGTACATGGATATAACTACAATAATACTGCCCCTATGTACAAGAATATAACTACTATAATACTGCCCCTATATACAAGAATATAACTACTATAATACTGCTTCTATATACAAGAATATAACTACTATAATACTGCTCCTATGTACAGGAATATAACAAGAATACAATTACTATAATACTGCCCCTATGTGCAAGAATATAACTACTATAATACTGCTCCTATGTACAGGAATATAACTACTATAATACTGTTCCTATATACAAGAATATAACTACTATAATACTGTCCCTATATACAAGAATATAACTACTATAATACTGCCCCTATGTACAAGAATAGAACTACTATAATACTGCCCCTATGTGCAAGAATATAACTACTATAATACTGCTCCTATATACAAGAATATAACTACTATAATACTGCCCCTATATACAAGAATATAACTACTATAATACTGCAGCTATGTACATTAGTGTTTTTTCTATAGGCCAAAGGGACTTTTAGGCTCCAGGGCCCGGGTATGACGGTAACCCCTGCACCTGTTGTAGTTACACCCCTGTGAGACCACATGGCGGCTTTAGTATTAGATTCCAGCACCTGGTCCTGGTGTGGATTCTATGATGAATTATCCGCTGTATTTCTCTTATCGTCCTGTAGGGGGAGCTTTAGTACCTGCAATGAAACTCAATGGAGCCCAAACAAACAGTAGTGACTGTGCAGTGGCCCCTTGTTCCCTGTGGATTTCTTTTCACTTTTCTCATTTCCAGAGTGTTTGTCAGTGACATCTATCTACGTAATGTCATGAATTACACTTGTATGTAGAGGTCCCGGTGTTATGTGACCGGGGAGGTTATTGAATCTGCCTCCATTCTTTAAAGCCACAGTTTTATATATTTTTTGTATACTTTTTTTTGCACCATTTTGGCCTGTGGCCCCCAGATGTTGGGGTCTGTCTGCAGAGAAAGCCTTTGTATCCCCAATAGTTTCCCTGCTGGTGAAGTATAGGCCGCCCCCGTTGTGTTCCGCGGACCCCTGAGGATGTAATGATGTATCCAGCGCTGGGTCACATCCTCTGAATGGACTCTGCACTGATACATTGTAACAAATAGGACAGGATCAGCGAGGAGCATCTGATACCATTACAGCAGCCTCGCCTCTGGGATGTGCCGGGGTCTGCGACCTTTCACCAGTATTAATATATTAAATTGATCACATCAGGTCAATATAACTGGTGAAATGACCTCTTCATTCAGGGGGATCAATCCATCAGACAGAGTAGATTGAAAGCTCCTGGGCCTACCCAATTCTTCAGGGACTGATGCTCTATGGATGATGGGAGTGTGATGCTGTATGGATGATGGGAGTGAGGCTGTATGGATGATGGGAGTGTGATGCTGTATGGATGAGGGGGGTGTGGGCTGTATGGATGATGGGGGTGTGATGCTGTATGGATGAGGGGTGTGTGGGGCTGTATGGATGATGGGGTGTGATGCTGTATGGATGAGGGGTGTGTGGGGCTGTATGGATGATGGGAGTGGGGCTGTATGGATGATGGGTGTGATGCTGTATGGATGAGGGGGGTGTGGGGCTGTATGGATGATGGGTGTGTGATACTGTATGGATGATGGGGGTGTGGGGCTGTATGGATGATGGGAGTGTGATGCTGTATGGATGATGGGAGTGATGCTGTATGGATGAGGGGGGTGTGGGGCTGTATGGATGATGGGTGTGTGATACTGTATGGATGATGGGGGTGTGGGGCTGTATGGATGATGGGAGTGATGCTGTATGGATGATGGGAGTGATGCTGTATGGATGAGGGGGGTGTGGGGCTGTATGGATGATGGGTGTGTGATACTGTATGGATGATGGGAGTGTGATGCTGTATGGATGATGGGTGTGTGATACTGTATGGATGATGGGTGTGTGATACTGTATGGATGATGGGAGTGTGATGCTGTATGGATGATGGGAGTGATGCTGTATGGATGATGGGTGTGTGATACTGTATGGATGATGGGGGTGTGGGGCTGTATGGATGATGGGAGTGTGATGCTGTATGGATGATGGGTGTGTGATACTGTATGGATGATGGGGGTGTGGGGCTGTATGGATGATGGGAGTGATGCTGTATGGATGATGGGGGTGTGATGCTGTATGGATGAGGGGGGTGTGGGGCTGTATGGATGATGGGAGTGTGATGCTGTATGGATGATGGGTGTGTGATACTGTATGGATGAGGGGGGTGTGGGGCTGTATGGATGATGGGAGTGTGATGCTGTATGGATGATGGGTGTGTGATACTGTATGGATGATGGGAGTGATGCTGTATGGATGATTGGAGTGGGGCTGTCTGGGTGATGGGGTGTGATGCTTTATGGATGATGGGTGTGTGATTTAGTATGGATGATGGGTGTGATGCTGTATGGATGATGAGGATGTGATGCTCTATGGATGATGGGGGGGTGAAGCAGTATTAATGATAGGGTGGAATGTCGTATGGATGATGAGTATGTGATGCAGTATGGATGATGGAGATGTGATACTTGATGGAATGCAGTATGGATGTGATGGGGGTGTGATACCATATTGATGATGAGGTGTGAAGTATGGATGATGAGGAAGTGATGCTCTATGGAAGATGGGGTATGATGCAGTATGGATGATGCTTAATAGATGATGAGGTGTGATGCTGTATGGATGATGGGAGTGTGATTGTCACTGGTGGTGGTAACGGACAAAAGGGTTAGGTAGCAGGATGGCAGTGATGGGCAAAAGCAGATCAGGGGTATTAGTCTGACCCTTAGACTGGGGGGCCGTAGCTACCTGTTCTCAGAAGTACCTCTAAGGGTACCTTTACACACGGCTACATTTGTAGCTTGTCACCAGGTAACTTACTGGTTGCAGTGAAATCATGGATACATGATTCCATTTGTACACAGCAACAAGATAGAACCATGTCTCCATGATTTCACTGCAACCAGTAATTTACCTGGTGACAAGCTACAAATGTAGCCGTGTGTAAAGGTACCCTAAATGTGAGGATGTCTGAGCTGCCACCATTGCCCTGCTCCTGAACATCCCTAGGCTACACCCCTTCACTTGCACCCAGGAACCGGGATAAACACAGCAACTCCCAGAAAGATGTCAATCCCCATGAAGCTACACAGCAAGAAGGTTTCAGCAGAACAACACTCGGCATCAACACAGCTCATGGTCTTGGCAGAGAATGAACTCTATTAGCAACACCAGCTGATGGCTCATGGGTCTATTTAAAGGCTGAGGGAGTAGCAAACCACATCACCTCATACAGTCAGCAACTGGTACTGCAGAACCACAGAAATTAACCCTTAATAGACTGAAGGAAAAGAAAATGAACTCTATTAAACTACTGAAGAGCAATTCACAGAGACTGCAGAGTAGTCTACATGTGGCAGTGATGCTATGGATCATCAGGCGTGATGCTGTATGGCTAATGGGGTGTGATGTATGGATGATGGGTGTGTGATACTTGATAGGATGGGATACAGTATGGATGATGGGGAGTGATACTTGATAGAATGGGATACAGTATGGATGATGGGGGTGTAATATTTAATAGATGATGGGGACGTGATGCTATATATGTATCTAATCCTTTCATTTGTAACACTCACTATTAAGTGATGTATCTAATTACGCTGTAGGGTGCTCAGCTGTGCTGCATACAATCCTCTCTGCTGAGCTGTGTATCTAAGCTCACTGTCTCAAGCATCCTACTGTCCATGATGATTTCTTACGTGACCTGTGAAGATTGCAGCAATGTAAGGGTAAATGATACCAATTTCCGGGGTCGCCCCACATGCTGAGGGCAGCAGGATCTGTAATGTGCGGAGTAAAGACGAGTGTTCATATAACAATGGCGGAGCCGCTCTCCCGGTGATGACGGATCCCAGTCAGATCAATATCCCATCAGTCGCCTTTGTTTGGACACCGTCACAATGTGTCCAGGGCCCTGCAGTTCATGACAATACGCACCCATCGACCTGCGCTCCTCCACACTGCGGCTCTGCGGACGCCGCGCTGCGTTTTATTGGTAAAATGCCGTGTCCAATCCTATACTGCAGAGAGGACACGAGCACCGGACACCGCAGATCTGAGGACAACATGGGCCCCTGTGATCCCCACACTATGGAAAGTGTGTAATACTTCACCTCTCCTGTGGGGGCACTGTAGGGAAATGATTGCTGTCAGGTTCCTCCACAGATCACAGCTGATCACTGGGGTTCTAAATAATAGGATTTCCTGTGATCCACTTGTTAAAGGGATCGTCCAAAGAAAACAATCCCTTTAAAACTTTTTTGTACTGTCCCTGCCCTCCTACATGATGAAGCAGAGAGCGCTGGAGCTCACATCAAACCCCGGTGACCGGCCCAGGACGTCCTCCTACATCAGGGGTTAATGCCTACTGTTGTGTATTCGCAGAATACCAGTTTAATTCATTTGTATGCATTATTAGATTTTTATTCAGGCAATAAGGGGTTAAAAGATCTTAAAAATGAGGGGAAATTGAATAATAAAGAAGATAAAGAAGTTGGAAACACACAGCCCCATCATTGCCATGTGGAGGCGGGCATTGACCACCTGTTGTCCTAGAAGGGGCGGGCTTTAAGAACCTGTTGTCCTAGAAGGGGCGGGGCTTTTAGAACTGTTGGCTTAGAAGGGGTGGGGCTTTTAGAACCTGTTGTCCTAGAAGGGGCGGGGCTTTTAGAACTGTTGTCCTAGAAGGGGTGGGTCTTTTAGAACCTGTTGGCCTAGAAGGGGTGGGCTTTTAGAACCTGTTGTCCTAGAAGGGGTGGGGCTTTTAGAACCTGTTGGCCTAGAAGGGGCGGGGCTTTTAGAACCTGTTGGCCTAGAAGGGGCGGGGCTTTTAGAACCTGTTGTCCTAGAAGGGGCGGGGCTTTTAGAACCTGTTGTCCTAGAAGGGGCGGGGCTTTTAGAACCTGTTGGCCTAGAAGTGGCGGGGCTTTTAGAACCTGTTGTCTTAGAAGGGGCGGGGCTTTTAGAACCTGTTGTCTTAGAAGGGGAGGGGCTTTTAGAACCTGTTGTCCTAGAAGGGGTGGGCTTTTAGAACCTGTTGTCCTAGAAGGGGTGGGTCTTTTAGAACCTGTTGGCCTAGAAGGGGTGGGGCTTTTAGAACCTGTTGTCCTAGAAGGGGTGGGGCTTTTAGAACTTGTTGGCCTAGAAGGGGTGGGGCTTTTAGAACCTGTTGGCTAGAAGGGGCGGGGCTTTTAGAACCTGTTGTCCTAGAAGGGGCGGGCTTTTAGAACCTGTTGGCCTAGAAGGGGCGGGGCTTTTAGAACCTGTTGTCTTAGAAGGGGCGGGGCTTTTAGAACTGTTGGCCTAGAATGGGCGGGGCTTTTAGAACCTGTTGGCCTAGAAGGGGCGAGGCTTTTAGAACTGTTGTCCTAGAAGGGGTGGGGCTTTTAGAACCTGTTGTCTTAGAAGGGGTGGGGCTTTTAGAACTTGTTGTCTTAGAAGGGGCAGGGCTTTTAGAACCTTGCAGTGTTTATCGGAATGTTACAGTTGTTTCCATTCTCTGTTGTTCTTCTCATCAGCCACAATATCTATATTAATGTTCTCCAATCTCTGGCTCATCCTGGGAGTTGTAGTATTTCAGGTTACACACTGGTCTATATACTACACCCTGCAGTTATCACTCTACTTTCCAGATATTTTATCTTTATGATATTATTTTATATTGTTATTAGTGCGCTCCTGCGGTTTATCAGGCACTAAAGAGAGCACGCAGCGAGACGAGCACTTATCCCCCGAAGCGCTGATGATCCGGGAGCGGTACGCAGCCTGTTACCATAGCAACAGCAAAGGAACCCTCCCGGATCCAGGCCTGAGATGAAGCCTCAATTGCAGACCATTGCAGGCTTCCTCATTTGCCAAGACTAATTCATTCTTAACCCTTTACTCTGGGGCGGACGTCTGCGTCTGCATAGAGCCCTATGGTTCCCCTAAAGAGAAGGTGGTGGAGCAAATATTAAAGTCTGGAAACCGTAGGCAACACAAGGAGAATAATAATGCCGCAGTAAATAGAATCTGATGCGAGTCTCCTGCGCTGAGGCTGAGATGAGAGATAATGAGGCCCCAGGTTGGGCGCAGAGATGGGTAGTGTCAGGCAGGCTCCCTGCAATTATTTCCACTGTAGTTTGCCGCTGCCTATAGTTTCCATTCGCCGCCTATTATAAGAATGAGGTGCTGATCAGACTCCTCCTGGAGATGAGATACAATGTATCCACAAAAGCAACCAGCCGGGGACAAGTCGCACACAACTCACTGTAGACTGATGGTATCTGGCACTTTACATGACTCGCTCGTCATCTGCCATATAACATCGGACCCCCGGATCTGACGCCGTTTGCTTTTCCCAACGCAAATTATTACGATCATTCATCTGTCTGTTTATTCCGCAGAGAGGAGGAAGAGCGCTCAGTGCAATGTGACAGATAAGTAGATGTAGCAGAGCCGAGTGTGCCATTGCAGACTTATGAACTGTTCTATTAAATTTCCCTATAATTCATCTGATTTTGGAGCCGTTACCTCCCCTGAGGAGTTATAGTTCCTAAAACCCAAATTTGGAAAAATTTGGCCAATAGTCAAGTGTTTATGGGGGCATCTGACTGATTGTCAGGACAAATGTCGATAAGGCATGCCCAATTTTGGACTGCCAATCGCATTATTCTCCCGGAGATAAACCATCGGCCGATGTGACAGTTGGGATGACACAGCCTTTTTCAAGGCATGTCATGGATTAATGTTCTTAATTTGGCCAGAAGTGGTGTTCTTTTGTTTGTTAGCTCATGTTTGTTAAGTCATTGTTTCTTGACAGTCTGCTTGGAACCCCATTGTCCTAGTTTGTGGATTGCCAACGAAATGTAATTTACCTCAGCCCTATTCTGTCTACATTATTTAGATCAAAATTATGCAGTTGGATTAACATGCCAACCAATAAGAGAACAGCCTTACCCTCCAATCTTGTAAGAATACAATGTACTGTGATGTGGAGGCTTGAGCTATAAAAAGGACCTGCTTCAGTCACCAGTTGTATATATGTTACTTGGGTTCAGTCTAGGAGCTTCACTTCCGACTAGAGGAGCACCAGGATCATATTTTGCAGGAATTCAGCCTAGGATTCTAGGATTCGGCTGGAAGATCTGGCACCCAGGTTGGGAAAATTCTATCACCTGGCTACAGGCTTTGGTTTTCTTTCTAGGTTGGTGCCAGCTGAAAGCGGGGTGGTGGTGAACTGGAATAATTGACCTTGAAAGCACGAATACTCTAATCCCTGGTGAACCAGCGGAAGGGTGAGACTCTGTTGCCTGTTACATTGTGTGTTTAGCGTTGGTACATGTTATATGCCTTTGACTATTGGGGATCCAATAAAGCCTTAATATTGTGGTTCCCTCACCCTGTGTTGTCTGAGTAGTGTTCTGCCCACAATTAAGGAGTTTGGGCGTTCAGCTGGGATGAGTCCTGGTCCGTACGATCTTTCTAGAAAGATGTCACAACTTCTGTCTTTTTCATCCTCTCCTGGTTTCAGCTTTCAAATACTGTGATAAAAAACTGAACGAATACTGAATGTGACAAAATTGACCCTTTTAATGTATAACCTATGAGGATTTCTTATTTATCCAGACAATATTGTATTTTGGTTTGCAAACTTGTAATATGCCACTCATGGGTTAAGTTCTTAAAATCCAGCCAGACAGTATTTTGTTTACCCATTGTTCCTACCAGTCTTGTAGATGTTTGATGATGTTGACGTATGTAATGCAATTATCTCTCCTCTAGAAGGTCAGAGGAAATAAATCCTGTTAGAATGCCATTGTATCACTATGTGGATTGTTGACTCTATGTAAATGGCCTCAGCCACCATTGTTTAATGTCATGGATTGCAGACTAAATGTATCCTGCTAGGTGCTATGTCAATCAGTATGTGGCTCTCCCTTGACAGGACTGCAATACTACTAGAAATGTTTTAGGCTTGAGATCCAGCCAATGAGAAGACAGTTTTATTCCACCAATTGTGAAGTCCCCTATATCCTGCAGTGAGAGCTGAGGGTATATAAGGATACCTGTTGATTAACCAGGGTGATTTTGATTCTGCCTAGTGACCTCAGTCTAGGGATTTCGGTCCCAGCTAGAGGTGCACTGGACTTGATACAGGCAGCTAATCTAGGATCTACGGACCCGATTAGCCAGCCATAACCCCAGGCCTAGGCATTATGGTGCCGACTGAGGGGATCAGAAGCTGGATGATAATATTAAAAGGACTTCAGCATCGAGTGTTCGGATTCGGCTGGAATAACAAAAACTGCATAAGGATGCAACCCAGGTTGGGACGATCCAGTCACCTGGCTATAGCTTTGCTGTGCTATATTCTAAACCCTGTGAGCCAGCGAAAGGGTGAGACTCTGTTTCCTGTTACATTTTATGGTTTGCTGGTTATGTGTTATATGCTGTTAACTGTTTTGGGGAACCAATAAAGCCTTAAAATTGTGGTTCCCTTACCCTGTGTTGTCTGAGTAGTGTTCCGCCCATGGGTAAGGAGCTCGGGCGTTCAGTTTGGGGATGAGCCCTGCTCCACGTTGCCTTGGGTTGAACTAGAAGATGAACTTAAAGTCTACCATCAACCTTAAATACTATAATATGTTGTATATGTACAGAGTAATGTGGATCACGCTTATTGGGCGCTACCCTGATCCACATTACTCTGTACATATACAACATATTATTCCACAGCAAGATCTTAGTGTCAGAACGAAACGTTATACACAAAGTGTCTCATACCATCCTTATTGAAAAAATGACCAAGTGTGGAATGGACAAGGCAACTGTTAGGTGGATCCATAACTGGCTCAATGATTGAACCCAAAGAGTGATCATGAATTCCTGCACATCCAGATGGGAGAATGTCTCCAGTGGGGACCTCAGGGCTCTGACCTCGCTCCTGTGTTGTTCAACATCTTTATCAATGATTTAGATGAAGGAATTGAGGGTGAACTGATTACATTTGCTGATGACACAAAGCTCGGAGGGATAATAGCTAATACTAGAGAAGAGAGAGAGGAGTCACAAAGATCTAAACAGACTGGAACAATGGACAGCAACTAACAGGATGGTTTATATCAGGGAGAAATGCAAAGTCCAACATCTGGGCAAGAAGAATGAGAAAAGCATCTACAGAATGGGAGGAATAGGACAAAGTAACAGCGAGTGTGAAATAGAGGAGTGTATAATAATAGATCACAGACCGCACAGGAGTCACCAGTGTGATGCTGCAGGAAGAAAGGCAAACACAGTTCTAGGATGTAATAACAGAAGTAAACAGTGTAGATCACGTGAAGTCATTATCCCCCTCTACTCTGTGGTCAGACCTCATCTGTATACTGTGTCCAGTCATTATCCCCCTCTACTCCTCTGTGGTCAGACCTCATCTGTATACTGTGTCCAGTTCTAGGCTCCACAACAATCTGGAGCAAGTTCAGAGAAGAGCAACCACAACGGTGACCGGTCTGCAAACCATGTCCTATGAGGAAAGGTTACAGGATTTGGGAATGTTTAGCTTGCAAAAAAGAAGACCGAGAGGAGACTTAATAGCTGTCTACAAATATCTCAAGGGCTGTCACACAGTTGAGGGCGCAGCTTTATTCTAGGGCTGTCACACTGTTGAAGGATCAGTTTTATTCTAGAGCTGTCACACTGTAGACAGAGCAGCTTTATTCCAGGACTGTCACACTGTAGAGAGATCAACTTTATTCTAGGGCTGATACACTGTAGAGGGATCAGCTTTATTCTAGGGCTGTCACACTGTAGAGGGATCAGCTTTATTCTAGGGCTGTTACACTGTAGAAGGATCAGCTTTATTCTATGGCTGATACACTGTAGAGGGATCAGCTTTATTCTAGGGCTGTTACACTGTAGAAGGATCAGCTTTATTCTAGGGCTGTCACACTGTAGAGGGATCAGCTTTATGCAAGGGCTGTCACACTGTAGAGGGATCAGCTTTATTCTAGAGCTGTCACACTGTAGAAGGATCAGCTTTATTCTAGGGCTGTCACACTGTAGAGGGAGCGGCTTTTATTCTAGGGCTGTCATACTGTAGAGGGATCAGCTTTATTCTAGAGCTGTCACACTGTAGAGGGATCAGCTTTATTCTAGGGCTGTCACACTGTAGAGGGATCAGCTTTATTCTAGGGCTGTCACACTGTAGAGGGATCAGCTTTATTCTCATTTGTATCAGGAAAGACTAGAAGCAATGGGATGAAACTGAATGAGAGGAGACACAGATTAGATATTAGAAAAAACTTTTTGACAGTGAAGGTGATCAATGAGTGGCCACGAGAGGAGGTGAGTTCTTCTTCAATGGAAGTCTTCACAAAGAGGTTGGACAGACATCTGTCTGGGAGGATTTAGTGAATCCAGCTTTAGCAAGGAGGTCCCTTCACACGATGATCCAGGAGGTCCCTTCACACGATGATCCAAGAGGTCCCTTCACACGATGACCCAAGATGACCCTTCACAGGATGACCCAAAAGGACCCTTCACACGATGACCCAAGAGGTCCCTTTACATAATGACCCAAGAAGACTTTTCACACGATGACCCAGGAGGTCCCTTCAGACGATGGTCCGGGAGGTCCCTTCATATGATGACAGGAGGTCCCTTTACACGATGATCCGGGAGGTCCCTTTACAGAATGAGCCGGGAGGTCCCTCCAAATCATGATCCAGTCGGTCCCTTCACACGATGAGCCAGGAGGTCCCTTCACATGATGATCCAGGAGGTCCCTTTACAGAGTGACCCAGGAGGTCCCTCCAAACCATGACCCAGGAGGTCCCTTCACAGGATGACCCAGGAGGTCCCTTCACATGATGATCCAGGAGGTCCCTTTACACGATGAGCCAGGAGGTCCCTTCACATGATGATCCAGGAGGTCCCTTTACAGAGTGACCCAGGAGGTCCCTCCAAACCATGACCCAGGAGGTCCCTTCACAGGATGACCCAGGAGGTCCCTTCACATGATGATCCAGGAGGTCCCTTTACAGAGTGACCCAGGAGGTCCCTTCACATGATGACCCAGGAGGTCCCTCCAAACCATGACCCAGGAGGTCCCTTCACAGGATGACCCAGGAGGTCCCTCCAAATCATGATCCAGTCGGTCCCTTCACACGATGAGCCAGGAGGTCCCTTCACATGATGATCCAGGAGGTCCCTTTACAGAGTGACCCAGGAGGTCCCTCCAAACCATGACCCAGGAGGTCCCTTCACAGGATGACCCAGGAGGTCCCTTCACATGATGATCCAGGAGGTCCCTTTACAGAGTGACCCAGGAGGTCCCTTCACAGGATGACCCAGGAGGTCCCTTCACATGATGACCCAGGAGGTCCCTTCACAGGATGACCCAGGAGGTTCCTTCACACTTCACCATTCTATGATTCTATAATAAAGCACACATTTACTTTCTGCCTCTGAGTGCCGGACTCTCTCATTTAGGGCACGTCTGCGGAGTGAAACCCAGCATGACGGAGGGGCCTCGGCGAGTGGCTCCATTATGGCCACATTTTTATACAATCACGAGATTCAGGATATTTGCATTCATTCCTGCCCGATAATAATAAATGATAGGATGAATCTGTGAATGATTGTGCCATATCTGCTGGATAGGTATGGGATATTTGTGAGATATGTGACGGACATTTGTGGGGTTTTCGTAGCATAGCTCTGTGCAGATACACAGGATCCTCCACATTGGGCTCTTCATGTCTTGCATTGTGCTGAGCTGAATCTAGGCCATTGCTTCAGGACCCGTCTGTCTGGGCTTAGCGAGTGTGACAGGGCAGTGGGCGCTGCGGCACACACGGGTGATGGGGGTGCAGGGCACCTGTGGGTCCTGTCATCTCGTACAGTGGGGCACATCTATGTACATATGTCTAGTGACATGAACACATGCTGGACACAGATCCACGCCGCTGAGGTCAATTGTCTGCTCCTTTGGAGCTGTGAGCCGTGTCGTAATATCTCCTGCACTGAGCGTGGGAGAAATACATCCATGAAGGGGTCACGTGGGCTTTACATGCTTTACTGTTATCATCACCTCCTGCACAGGTATATGTTAATACATAATTTGATACAATGTATCATTGCAGGTAACATGTACCGATCTATTAATTGGCCTTCAGATCAATCTTAAACCAAGGCAACTTGATGGATGACTGCTCTATAGGAAGATCGATCTTGTGTAGCCTAGATAGGTCCATTGGTGTCTTCTCCAAGTCTAGATGGGTCCAAAAAGATCTTCTCCAAGCCTAGATGGGTCCAACAGTATCTTCTCTAATCCTAGATAGGTCCACCAGGGTCTTCTCTAATCCTAGATAGATCCACCAGGGTCTTCTCTAATCCTAGATAGATCCACCAGGGTCTTCTCCAAGCCTAGATAGATCCACCAGGGTCTTCTCCAAGCCAAGATAGGTCGAACATGGTCTTCTCCAAGCCTAGATAAGTCCAATAGTGTCTTCTCTAATCCTAGATAGATCTACCAGGGTCTTCTCTAATCCTAGATAGATACACCAGGGTTTTCTCCAAACCTAGATAGGTCCAACATGGTCTTTTCCAAGCCTAGATAAGTCCAATAGTGTCTTCTCTAATCCTAGATAGATCCACCAGGGTCTTCTCTAATCCTAGATAGATCCACCAGGGTCTTCTCTAATTCTAGATAGATCCACCAGAGTCTTCTCCAAGCCTAGATAGGTCCAACAGTGTCTTCTCTAATCCTAGATATATCCACAAGGCTTTACTACAAGCATAGACAGATCCACCAGGTTCTTCTCCGCCATTATTTTGATTATATCAACCCTTAAGTTTGCTGATCTTCCTCTTCGCCTTGTTTCTTCCATTCTTCCCACCATGATGTCCTTCTCCAGTGATTGCTCTTTGTATGATGTGTAGACAGTCATATCTTGGTGATCTTCTCTTCCAGTGAGATGTCTGGTTGATTCTTCTTGCCATCCAGGGTATTGATAACCTCCTTCTCCAGCTCCACATTATGAAGGTGTTGATTCTTCTTGTCTTGTTCCTTTATCGTCCAGGTGTCACTTCCATATACAGAACAGACCAGACTATGTAGGAGCCGTGTCTTCATCACCAGTGAAATGTTCTTGATGTGAAGATCTCGTCCAGTGACATCATTGTTGATTTGCCATAGCTTTCTCCTAGAGCCAATCTAGAGTCTAGAAAACGGTCTACACTAGATACAACTGTTACAAACTCAGATGTGAGAAGTCATAGTTTTAAATCTGTCCATTCCATGAACACAACCAGATCACAAACGTTTTATTACAAAGTTGCAGAACTTCATTATACAGTAATTAGGGTTTGGTAACGTGAAGCTCAGGAGCCCGATGTGAAAGCTCCAACGGGCCCCCAATTATTGCAAATCTTTAATGCATTAGCTTTTCTATAGGCAAAGGGACTTTTGGGGCCCCCTAGACTCCAGGCCGGGTTTTTAATTGCAGACTTCCCCTTTAAGGTGATCTCAGGCGGGCACCTGGGGTTTTATATTCTGCGCGGTGACTCCCGCCTTCGCGCCCGCAGCTCGTGAACCTTGAATTTTCTCTCGTTTCGCTTTTATTTTTTTTTATTTATTTTTTCCTTTTTTTGATGTTTTGAAACCTTCGTCATAAAATATCGCAATTAACCCCTGCGGTGCCAAGGCTCTCGGAACTAAAAAAAAAGCCCAATTCCCAGCAGAACGCGACAGCCGGCGTGTCACAAGGAATTGTAGAGCCGCCTGCGTGCTGCCCTGAGCTATGTGGCCCTGTGACATTAAGGTCACCCGCCATATGATGCTGCCATAAATTGGAAGCGCAGAGCCGGGTGCCATCCATTCCGCGTGGCAGCGGTGATAAAGTGAACCCCAAGTAGGGATAAATAATAACTTCATTAAAGAGTTTATCTGCCGCTGCTTTCCTGCGGGCACCGGCGCCATTTAGTGGAAGACATCGGGCATGTTCCACAGCCACGATGGTAATAAATCATCCGCAGTTTTGGAAGTTTATTTTCTTACTTACACTTAGTTGCTGGTGATGGAAAAGAATAATACAACTTATATATTAATAAAACTTTTTAATATCATTTGCATTTCTCTTCTTCCCATAGAAGCACTTGGAGTTACATATCTAAGACTTCTCACAGCTGAGGGTTTGTTTCAATTGTACCCAGACTAGAAATGACTATACAGGAGCATCTCAATGAATGAGAAGATCATCAAAAAGTGACTTTATTTCAGTAATTCAATACATAAAGTGACCACATCTATTATATAGAGTCATTATACACAGAGGGATCTATGTCATGTGTTTATTTCTGTTAATGTTGATGATTATGGAAACCCAAAGGTCATTATCTCAGAACATTAAAGTAGGGAGGATGAAGGGTCTGAGAGATAAAATATGACCTAAATAGGCATCAGAGGATTCACCTTGTGTGGTTGTGAGAGTCACAACCACTATAAAAGCACTATGGGGCCGGATTGCACCAGATGGCAAAGCACCGGATCCGGCAGCTTTCGGAACAAGCATCATTTTTTTGTCCGGGGCCAAAACTACTCAAAATCGAATGCTCCCGGATCCGGCACGATCCGGCGCTCCCTAACATGGGGGTCTATGGCGCCGGATTGCACCGGATCCGACATAAAATCATATCCGGGAGCCAGACGCTGGGTGCTGGAGTTTAGCAGCGAGTGCTGCTAAACTTCAGCACCTGGAGCTGTCCCTTCCAGAGATTTCAGGATCTTGAAATTTCAGCAGCTGCTATCGGCTGGATCTGGCTGCAAACCGGACCAGAGGGCATATTTGCCCTCCGGTTCTGTTTGAAAATCGGGTCTGGGGCTGTCCGGTTAACACCAGACAGTCCCGGACCTGATCCAGCCATGGTGTGAAGGGGGCCCTTAGAGTTTCCACTTTGCCTTTGACTGAGCTTCTGTGTGGACATCGGTGTTTGTGCTGCAGTCTCGGGAAGTTTATCCTTTGCTGGAGTGGCTGCTGAACTCAGTCTTTGGTAGGAGGTGAGAGGGAATAGCATAGGGTTGGTTCAGAAGTTTAAAGGAAAGGATGATGGCCCGGACCTCCTCACCATCTGGTGTACCTCTTGGTATAGGGGTAATCAGCGACCCTAAGTCCAGGGCCAGACTAGCTAACCAGGAAACCTCCCCTTATTACTGGCTGCTCATTCACTCATCCACTAACACCTTCGTGATAACAGTGTGACAGCCCTAGAATAAAGCTGAGCCCTCTACAGTGTTACTGCGCTAGAATAAAGCTGATCCCTCTACAGTGTGACAGCCCTAGAATAAAACTGATCCTTTTACAGTGTGACAGCCCTAGAATAAAGCTGATCCCTCTACAGTGTGACAGCCCTAGAAAAAAGCTGATCCCTCTACAGTGTTACATCCCTAGAATAAAGCTGATCCCTCTACAGTGTGACAGCCCTAGAATGAAGCTGATCCATCTACAGGGTGACAGCCCTAGAATGAAGCTGATCCCTCTACAGTGTGACAGCCCGAGAATAAAGCTGATCCCTCTACAGTGTGACAGCCCTAGAATAAAGCTGATCCCTCTACAGTGTGACAGCCCTAGAATGAAGCTGATCCCTCTACAGTTTGACAGCCCAAGAATAAAGCTGATCTCCCTACAGTGTGACAGCCCTAGAATAAAGCTGATCCCTCTACAGTGTGACAGCCCTAGAATAAAGCTGATCCCTCTACAGTGTGACAGCCCTAGAATGAAGCTGATCCCTCTACAGTGTGACAGCCCTAGAATAAAGCTGATCCCTCTACAGTGTGACAGCCCTTGAGATAAACAGTGTTGGGTTCATTACATCTATGGACCCCACTGCACCTTATAGCTCCAAAAAAAGGGGCTTGGCAGGAAATTAGTTACTTAAAAATTCTGTAATAGTGAATAGCGTTCTGGAGGAAGATGGTGAAGCGGAGGCGCGGACCCAAATCCCCGGAGATCCAGCAAGTTCTCCACGGTTAACAACTTCATGTCCCAGGGAAGGAAATAAAGCAAATTATTTATCGTTTACAGAGCGACGATTATAGTGATTCAGTGAATTATGCAGAACCTGCCGAGATGAGAATCAGAACGATTATTATTTATAACGCTCCAATATTTTCTGCTGCGCCGCACAACTGAAGTGTAATCAGCCTATAATGCACATCATAATTGAGTGTAATAATAGAGCGCGCCGACGGTCAACACAAAGGGAGCCGAGTCTACTGTGTATCCGGATAATGAGGGTTGTAGTCATTAAGAACAAGAACTGTGCTAACATTATGGGTGATAAACTCTATAGAGAAACCATTAATCGTAATGTGAAGTGGAGCTACACCCAGGAAATTATGTACACCCCCCCCCCCCCCCCTCCAACTCCACAGAGCCCTGAATCCTGCAAAAACAAGAGGAACATCACATCCATCCTGATGACGGCTCGGCTCCATCACCATCACTCAGCGGAGAATAGTGCCGCAGGCCGAACGCCTGGAAGAAAACCGTCACTGTCACCTTAAAGGAGAGCGAAGCTTATCAGAGAATACAGCCAAACCCAGGCAGCTTTATCTCCAAAGAGAAGTTATATTCTTGTGCATAGGAGCAGTATTATAGTAGTTATATTCCTGTACATAGAGGAGCAGTATTATAGTAGTTATATTCTTGTATATAGGGGCAGTATTATAGTAGTTATATTCTTGTATATATGGGCAGTATTATAGTAGTTATATTCTTGTATATAGGAGCAGTATTATAGTAGTTATATTCTTGTATATAGGGGCAGTATTATAGTAGTTATATTCTTGTATATAGGGGCAGTATTATAGTAGTTATATTCTTGTATATAGGGGCAGTATTATAGTAGTTATATTCTTGTATATAAGGAGCAGTATTATAGTAGTTATATTCTTGTACATAGGGGCAGTATTATAGTAGTTATATTCTTGTTTATAGGAGTAGTATTATAGTAGTTATATTCTTGTACATAGGAGCAGTATTATAGTAGTTATATTCTTGTATATAGGAGCAGTATTATAGTAGTTATATTCTTGTATATAGGAGCAGTATTATAGTAGTTATATTCTTGTATATAGGAGCAGTATTATAGTAGTTATATTCTTGTATATAGGAGCAGTATTATAGTAGTTATATTCTTGTATATAGGGCAGTATTATAGTAGTTATATTTCTTGTATATAGGAGCAGTATTATAGTAGTTATATTCTTGTATATAGGGCAGTATTATAGTAGTTATATTCTTGTATATAGGAGCAGTATTATAGTAGTTATATTCTTGTATATAGGGGCAGTATTATAGTAGTTATATTCTTGTATATAGGAGCAGTATTATAGTAGTTATATTCTTGTATATAGGAGCAGTATTATAGTAGTTATTTCTTGTATATAGGGCAGTATTATAGTAGTTATATTCTTGTATATAGGGCAGTATTATAGTAGTTATATTCTTGTATATAGGGCAGTATTATAGTAGTTATATTCTTGTATATAGGAGCAGTATTATAGTAGTTATATTCTTGTATATAGGGGCAGTATTATAGTAGTTATATTCTTGTATATAGGGCAGTATTATAGTAGTTATATTCTTGTAATAGGAGCAGTATTATAGTAGTTATATTCTTGTATATAGGAGCAGTATTATAGTAGTTATATTCTTGTACATAGGAGCAGTATTATAGTAGTTATATTCTGTATATAGGGCAGTATTATAGTAGTTATATTCTTGTAATATAGGAGCAGTATTATAGTAGTTATATTCTTGTATATAGGAGCAGTATTATAGTAGTTATATTCTTGTATATAGGAGCAGTATTATAGTAGTTATATTCTTGTATATAGGAGCAGTATTATTATAGTTATATTCTTGTATATAGAGCAGTATTATAGTAGTTATATTCTTGTATATAGGAGCAGTATTATAGTAGTTATATTCTTGTATATAGGGCAGTATTATAGTAGTTATATTCTTGTAATAGGAGCAGTATTATAGTAGTTATATTCTTGTAATAGGAGCAGTATTATAGTAGTTATATTCTTGTAATAAGGAGCAGTATTATAGTAGTTATATTCTTGTACATAGGGCAGTATTATAGTAGTTATTATTCTTGTAATAGGCATTATATATAGGGCAGTATTATAGTAGTTATATTCTTGTATATAGGGTATTAAAGTTTATTTTGTATAAGGCAGTATTATAGATTTATTCTTGTATATAGGGAGATTTAGTAGTTATATCTTATAGGCATATATATAGTTATATTCTTGTACATAGAGCATATATAGTTTATATTTGTAATAGGGCAGTATTATAGTTAATTTTGTATATAGGAGCAGTATTATATATTATATTCGTATTAGGGGAGTATTTTGTTAATCTGATATAGACGTATTATTTTATATCTGTATATATGGATATTTTATATATATCATTGTTATAGAGTATATTCTGTATATAGGCATATATAGTAGTTATATTTTTTATAGAGCAGTATTATAGTTTATTTTTTATAGGAGCAGTATTATAGTAGTTATATCTTGTTATAGGCAGTATTATAGTAGTTATATTCTTGTATATAGGGCATTAAGTATTTATCTGTATTGCTAGTATATGAGTTATTTGTATATATGTGCTATTAAGTATTATATTGATTATATTGATAGGAGCAGTATTATAGTAGTTATATTCTTGTATATAGGACATAGTAGTTATATGTTATACTAGTCATTGTACATATATACTTAGTGGTCTTGTGTATCATACATGATGATTGTTTACATGGAGTATTATATAGTTATCATTGAATGGCCAGTTATATAGATTGATTCTCTTTATTAGAGGTACATCCTAAATTCAACAGATTTCAGGAACATTTGAGTTTCTTTAGCTGGAAGACAATAGCTGAATTTTTCCTGGAGGTATATGTAGTTATGTATAAGGGCAGTATTAATAGTATATAATTTTTAATAAACAAAGCCGTAATGTAGTATTTTTGTAATGGGCAGTGATACGTAGTGTATAGTGCTGTATATAACAGTATTATAGTAGTTATATTCTTAGATATGTTGAGTATTATGTATTATTTTCTTGATATAGAACATGATTATAGTAGTATATTCATGTACATAGGGCAGTATTATGTATTTATTCTGTATATACAGCAGTGTAATATATGATAGGTATATTCTTGTAATAGGAGCAGTATTATAGTGATATATTGTATTAATTAGAGCATATTGTATGATATGTATTCTTGTATATAGGTAAGTATTATAGTATATATATTTATGTATGATAGGCAGAATTCAAGTATAATTCTGTACTAAGGTCATCATTAGTATTAATTCTTGTATAAAGGGAGGCAGTAGTTATAGTAGTTAATTCTTGTAAAGGAGCAGTATTTAGTAGTTATAATTCTGTAGATCGGGGCGTATTATAGTAGTTATATGTTTGTATATAGGAGCAGTATTATATAGTTATATTCTTGTATATAGGGGCAGTATTATAGTAGTTATATTCTTGTATATAGGAGCAGTATTATAATAGTTATATTCTTGTATATATGGGCAGTATTATAGTAGTTATATTCTTGTATATAGGAGCAGTATTATAGTAGTTATATTCTTGTATATAGGAGCAGTATTATAGTAGTTATATTCTTGTACATAGGAGCAGTATTATAGTAGTTATATTCTTGTATATAGGAGCAGTATTATAGTAGTTATATTCTTGTACATAGGAGCAGTATTATAGTAGTTATATTCTTGTACATAGGGGCAGTATTATAGTAGTTTATTCTTGTATATAGGGGCAGTATTATAGTAGTTATATTCTTGTACATAGGAGCAGTATTATAGTAGTTATATTCTTGTAATAGGGGCAGTATTATAGTAGTTATATTCTTGTACATAGGAGCAGTATTATAGTGGTTCCATTCCTGTGCATTGCTGCAGTAATATATTAGTTGTATTCTTGTGTACTCATTACATGACTGATTGGATTACGTTGTGAAGTCTTATGGGTTATTAGGATATCATTGACAGTGCGCCCGGTTCATGCTCAGATTGAGTTCTCCCAGCTTTTATTTGAGAGGTGACAATCCCCTAAATCACACAGATTTCTATGGAAACATTTGACAGTTTCTTTAGCTCGGAGCAGAACAAGGCGCAGGACAGTGATGGATCCCTCGGTGTGTGCGGCGTCGTGCCATGATAGAATGCTCGGCTGTGGCAGAACATATCAGGAAATTCTAATAAACCAAACCCCCGAGATTTCCTGGGATCAGTGTTGATGCTGCGAGGGGCTCCGCTGCCCCGGGGCCACATGTAATCTAATGTAGATCATGACTTCTGCTTGCAGATATGTTGAGTTATTGTCTTGACCATCTACGAAGAGCGAAACATGAAGGAGTGTGATGGAGCCACGTCACTGCCAGGGTAAATCGATGTGAACTCATCTCTATCGGGACCCCCCGGGTTACAGCAGAGGTGTGAAGGAGACGTATGACTCACACAGGCCACCGTCCTCAGGACCTGCAGGTTGGGAGGTGAAATCCGAAATATTGTGTATTATTAACCTCTGCGCTGCTTGAACATCACTGCTATCTCCTGATATTCATAACTACAACTAAACAGTGCACAAATAATACTGTTATGCATCGTGCACAGAATACAGACAGACCGTGCACAGATAATACACAGCGCCTACACTACATTACCGTTATAATACCAGCATTAAAGGGAGGCTATCAGCAGGTTTTTGCTATGTAATCTGAAGACCGCATGTTGTAGCGGTTATCACACAGATTTCAGCCATGAATCTCTTATCAAGGTCCCTGCTGGTTTTTACCTGCAATTTTTGTTTTCGCTTCTGGAGATTATCATTCCAGAAGACCCCTCTACAGTTGCATCTCTCCTGAAGACCCCTCTACAGTTACATCTCTCCAGATGACCCCTCTACAGTTGCATCTCTTCTGAAGACCCCTCTACAGTTGCATCTCTCCAGAAGACCCCTCTACAGTTACATCTCTACAGAAGACCCCTCTACAGTTGTATCTCTCCAGAAGACCCCTCTACAGTTGCATCTCTCCAGATGACCCCTCTACAGTTGCATCTCTCCTGAAGACCCCTCTACAGTTACATCTCTCCAGAAGACCCCTCTACAGTTACATCTCTACAGAAGACTCCTCTACAGTTACATCTCTCCACAAGACTCCTCTACAGTTGTATCTCTCCAGAAGACCCCTCTACAGTTGCATCTCTCCTGAAGACCCCTCTACAGTTGTATCTCTCCAGAAGACCCCTCTACAGTTACATCTCTCCAGAAGACCCCTCTACAGTTACATCTCTCCAGAAGACCCCTCTACAGTTGCATCTGTCTAAAAGACCACTCTACAGTTGCATCTCTCCTGAAGACCCCTTTACAATGATATCTCTCCAAAAAAAACCCTCTACAGATACATCTCTCTAGAAGACCGTTCTACAGTTCCATCTCTCCAGAAGACCCTCTACAGCTGCATCTCTCCAGAAGACCCTCTACAGCTCCATCTCTCCAGAAGACCCCTCTACAGTTGCATCTCTCCAGAAGACCCCTCTACAGCTCCATCTCTCCAGAAGACCCCTCTACAGATCCATCTCTCCAGAAGACCCCTCTACAGTTACATCTCTCCTGAAGACTCCTCTACAGTTACATCTCTCCAGAAGACCCTCTACAGTTGCATCTCTCCAGAAGACCCCTCTACAGCTCCATCTCTCCAGAAGACCCCTCTACAGATCCATCTCTCCAGAAGACCCCTCTACAGTTACATCTCTCCAGAAGACCCCTCTACAGTTACATCTCCCCACAAGACTCCTCTACAGTTGCATCTCTCCTGATGACTGCTCTACAGTTGCATCCCTCCAAAGGACTCCTCTATAGTTGCATCTCTCTAGAAGACCCCTCTACAGTTGTATCTCTCCAGAAGACCCCTCTACAGTTACATCTCCCCAGAAGGCTCCTCTACAGCTGCATCTCTCCTGAAGACCCCTCTACAGTTGCATCTCTCCTGAAGACCCCTCTACAGTTGCATCTCCCCAGAAGACCCCTCTACAGTTGCATCTCTCCAGAAGACCCCTCTACAGTTGCATCTCTACAGAAGACCCCTCTACAGTTGCATCTCTCCAGAAGACCCCTCTACAGCTGCATCCCTCCAGAAGACCCCTTTACAGCTGCATCTCTCCAGAAGACCCCTCTACAGCTGCATCTCTCCAGAAGACCCCTTTACAGTTGCATCTCTCCAGAAGACCGTTCTACAATTGCATCTCTCCAGAAGACCCCTCTACAGTTGCATCTCTCCAGAAGACCCCTCTACAGCTGCATCTCTCCTGAAGACCCCTCTACAGTTGCTAGATGTATCCAATTTTCTTATATGCCACCTCTGGGATTATGTAACTACCTTAATGATATGGACTCTGTCAGTTTTATGTCTCCCTCACCCTCTTCGGTGCCAATCTGCCTTTCATCGGGTGCATTCTTATGATCCCAGCTATGCAGAGTGCACCGCGCCGTCCGCAGCCATTAACTGTTAATATTATTCCATAATATTTGCATAACGAGAAAATCTTCTTGCAGCCGTTTTTACTGAAGTTGTAAAATCCGCAGTCAGCAGGTCACAGAGTTGTCAGAACTCATCCTTCCCTCTCTGCGCCAACCCAAATTAAAGGGCCCTGAAATCAAACGTTTACAGAAGAGAAGATGCAGATTGTTAACTTCTTCTTGAGTAAATGTGTTATGGAAAGGAATATATGAAAATATCCAAGGATTTGCCAATGTGCTCATATCCTGTATTGTACGGCATATGTAGCATACATGTATCCCTTTACGTACTTGCCTTTAAGAAGAATAAGTAGTGTTTTTCATATCAACTATTGCTTACTGCGAGTTATAGACTGTATGTAGACAAACGGTGAAGGCCACACGGTCTGGGAGTGTAGCCAATGTCTAACATGTTTTGGTAACAAGGGAAGATGTTCCATAACAGCAGATAATGAAGGAGTTTGATGGGTCAATAATGTCAATAACACCGAATGGTGGAAAAAATACAAGGATACATATGTTTTTAGAATAGATTTGCATAATCCAATCAGCTCTCAGCTATTAGTGATCAATGAGTAGTTGTGTTTAATATTTTGTAACCGATTAATGAATGATCTTATTCTGGGGATACAACCCCCAGAATTGTCTGTATAACTTTGTGTTGTCTACTAAAGTATCCACAACAAATGGAATGTTATGCATGCAACCTATATCTACTGCTCCCTGTTATCAGCCCTTTCATACCAGGGAATAAGCTGACTGTATGTGCATCAGTTTCTTCAAAATCCTATACAAATATATCAACTGTGAGTCCCTGCTGCCATGGAAATCAGCTTTAAACATACCAATGCTTGTGTTTTATACAATGCGGCCAATATACAATAGGCAGTGCTGCAGTGTAAAGCATGGACGAAAGACAGCGCAGCAGGGAAAATGCAGTAAAACATGGAGGCCATTCATTTTTGTGGGGTTGGGTCCCAAAGTGGACAATGTATGTATAAATTTGCATGAAATTGGATGTTTTGTAAACATTCCAAAGCAATCAGGGACAATGTATCGAGGTGCCCCAAAAATAGGGAGTTGTAGTGTAAAGCATGGGGGAACGACAGACAGGGTGGCAGAGATAGGAGTTTGTGATCAGGTGACTTCAAATGGCAATAAGCAGTATTGAAGAAGAGGTTAATAATACATATATCTAAATGAAGCAGAGCTGTAGTGTAAAGCACAGGGGACGTCCTGAGCATCAGATGAGACAGTGATACCAATAGAAATAGCTCTCTGCACTAGATGGAGCAGAATCTCTGCAGCTGCTTCAGCCTATGAGGATTGACTTGTAAGGATGTAACTTTATATAAGGTGCACATATTATCTAAAACTATCAGCAGGAAAACTTACTAGAGACTATACTTACAGCTGCCAGAGGGAGAAGGAGACTGACAGGGGAAGGTACTTAGACCTTCATAGAGAGTAAAGAAGACCTACTGGAGAATATACTCAGAGCTGCCAGAGGGGGAATGAGATTGACAAGGGAAATTACTGAAACTCTCATAGAGCGAAAAGGAGACTTACTGGGGACTATACTTACTGCTGCCAGAAGAGGAAGGAGACTGACAGGAGAAGTTACTGAGGCTATCATAGAAAGGAGACTTACTGGGGACTATACTTACAGCTGCCAGAGGGGGAAGGAGACTGACAGGGGATATTACTGAAACTCTCATAGAGAGTAAAGGAGACTTACTGGGGACTTTACTTACTGCTGACAGAAAAGGAAGGAGACTGACAGGAGAAGTTACTGAGGCTATCATAGAAAGGAGACTTACTGGGGACTATACTTACAACTGTCAGAGGGGGTAGATGACTGACTGGAAGTTACGGAGACCATTAGAGAGTATAAAGGAGACTTACTAGAGACTAAACTTACAGCTGCCAGAGGGGAAGGAGAATTACTGAGACCATCATAGAGAGTAAAGGGGATTATTCTTACAGCTGCCAGAGGGGAAGGAGACTGACAGTGGAAGATATTCCCTTCAGGTCTTATGACAAATCTGCACTGAAAAATTAATACAAAAACATGATAAAAACGCAACGTGAGCACAGGGCCAATCAGTGCAGTCATTTCAGAGGGCTGACAGCGGATGCAGAGATACTACAGGTGCTGAACTCTCTATGTAATTACCCTCGGCCTCATCTCCGCGTCACCTTTTTCCACTTGTTAACCTGTTCCCTGCTGGATTCCCTTGTGCACACCTATGATTGAGCGCGATCTCTCCATATAGACTCTAATTCCTGCTCATCTTGCTGAAGTGCTGCGGTGATTATATGCCCGGCTCATGCCATTATCTCCGTGTGGCACAGATTGTGGTGAATTACAGAGCGGGATTATTAATGCTGTGATAGGGCCGGGTGTATCGCTCGCTGATATTAAATGCAGGGTTCCACTTCAGCGCAGACATTGGGTAAGATATGAGCCCTGCTGGAATCTGCCGGAAACATCATCATTCCTTAAAGGGGAAGTAAATAAATAAGCTACATAGAGTTACTAAGAATCAGTGTCACATTCAGCCTAGAGAGAGGGCTGGTGCTGTATATGGAGGAAAACAGCCATGTTTTTCCAAGACCTTTAACCCATTAACAGTGGTGTAACTTGAAGCTCATGGGCCCTGATGCAAAAGATCCAACGGGGCCCCCAATTAGTGGAAATCTTTAATAGCATTATTCTTTTCCTATAGGCCAAAGAGACTTTCGGGGTCCCATAAGCTCCAGGGCCTGGTGCATGGCGCAACATGATGATTTGAACCAGATGAAAAGGGAGTGGAAGATGCTGATAATAGGAAACGAGGGATGGGACACCTCCTGACATTAATCTCTCTGGCCCCCTGAGCTCCCCTAACATCCCTAAGCAGGTCCTTCCCCCTATCACCATCTAGTGCGTAGACCCTAGCTGTAACCTCCATTCACTAGGGCTAGTGCAAAGGCGGGTGACGGTGAGTACACTAGACGTCACCACTGTAATGTAACACAGGGGAACATAGACAATAAAGGATCGAACTCCGACTCCAAACACCAAGACTTCAGCTTGCAAAAACGTCCTCACTCCACGATGGTCAGCATAGCAAGATTCTATTACCGGCAACAGGAGATGGAATATGTGACTATTTAAAGGGAAGGAGAGTGGTCACAAACTGGCAGCACCTGAAATAGAACTCACTAAGAACTACCAGCAAGGAAAAAGTCATTAACCTGTGTTGCACAAAACACTGTGAGGCTCAGATCCCAGAGCTGTCACCAGTCTCCCAAGCAATGGTGTAACTTAAAGGTCACGGGCCCTGATGCGAATGCTCCAATACGGCCTCCAATTATTGCAAATCTTTAACAGAATTGGTGTTTTTCTTTAGGCCAAAAGGACTTTTGGGACCTCCAAGGTTCCAGGGCACCGATGCAATTGCAACCCTTACACCTGTTGTAGTTAGGTCCCTGTTCCCAAGACTCATGACATAATCACAGTTAATCTCAGCAGTGATAAGCTACTGCTCCTAAAACAAACATTGCAAACAAACAAGGGAGAGGTCACTGAAATCTCTCTGTGACCCTACAGCATGCTGTCTTCAGATTACATAGCAAAAACCCACTGACAGGTTCCCTTTAAGTAGTCTTTATGTTGGTCATACTCACCCCCCCACCGAAGCAATGTGAGGGTCTCCACTAAGATTACGGGTCATAGGCAGTAGCCCCTGCATCTATCACAATGATTCAGTGTAGGAGCACATTGGACTCTGCTACATCTCTTAATGGAATAGACTATAATATAATGAATAAAGATGAATCAATGAGCGCTCGGCCCGGCTCCTCCCTTGGATTCCTGTGGCCACAAGACTAAACGTGTGATGCAAAGAGCTTTTATTAGAAGCATTTATGAGATCATTATTCACTGGCAAGCGAGAGCGCGAGCCGTTATCACACTCCATTTATTGCTACTGTCCCTACGTGTATTGCAAGCCCCATAATCACCACAATAATCATATAATGCCTGGACGGGGTAGGAATAACTCTGGGCTTACAGAACGCTGTGTGTCTCTATTGTGCTTTTTACATTGTTGCAGTTTTATGTTTTGCATTAATATGATACATCGCTCCAAAGACAACATTTCTAGATAATGAGCGAGCTGATGAAGAGCTGATGAATAGCGACCCCTGAGATGGTTTATCTTCCTTCTATCAAGAAAGTAAAATGTTTCCATCAAAAGACGAGCAATTACCAAGTATTAATGTCAAGCCCCTCCAAGTGTCATGGGGGACGCTAATGATGTGTCTCCCCCTTTAAGAGTATCTATCTTATATAGACGGCACTCTATGGATTCCATATGTTGGAATATATAGAACATTTTCAAGTTTATCGCATCTATTCCATGTAGAAATTAAAGGGAACCAACCACCAGGAATTAACCACCTGTTAATCAGTGCAGCAAGTGATTGTGTGTACAGAATGACATCATTATTAGTCTTTTTATCCCTCCCCTGTGGGCTTGGCAGTCTGCTGTAAGCCGAACCTTCTCCCTCTCATCCGGGGAGAAGTAATCAGAGAGTTGATGACATCAAACTATGTAGGATACTAAAAACTGACCATGACAGTACAATAGTACAAAATAATGTGGATATGATGTCTGAATGGGCAGACACTTGGCAAATGAGATTTAATATTGCAAAATGTAGAGTAAAGCACCTAGGAAGGTGTAATCCTATTACTGTGTATGCATTAAATGGAATTAAACTGGGGACTACAGAACAGGAGAAGGACTTGGACTACAGAACAGGGGAAGGACTTGGACTACAGAACAGGGGAAGGACTTGGACTACAGAACAGGGAAGGACTTGGACTACAGAACAAGGGAAGGACTTGGACTACAGAACAGGGGAAGGACTTGGACTACAGAACAGGAGAAGGACTTGGGCTACAGAACAGGAGAAGGACTTGGACTACAGAACAGGAGAAGGACTTGGACTACAGAACAGGAGAACGACTTGGTCTACAGAACAGGAGAAGGACTTGGACTACAGAACAGGGAAGGACTTGGACTACAGAACAGGAGAAGGACTTGGACTACAGAACAGGGGAAGGACTTGGACTACAGAACAGGAGAAGGACCTGGACTACAGAACAGGAGAAGGACTTGGACTATAGTACAGGAGAAGGACTTGGTCTACAGAACAGGAGAAGGACTTGGTCTACAGAACAGGGGAAGGACTTGGACTACAGAACAGGAGAAGGACTTGGACTACAGAACAGGAGAAGGACTTGCCCTACAGAACAGGGGAAGGACTTGGACTAAAGAACAGGGGAAGGACTTGGGTATTCTGGTTACTAGTAAGATGAGCAGTAGTACTCAATATCCTCGAGCAGCTGCAAAAGCAAAGAAGATTTTAGGGTGTATAAAAGGAGAGATAAAATCCCATGATCCCAACCATTGTTACCCCTCTATAAATCACTTGTAAGGCCACACCTAGAATATGGGATCCAGTTTTGTGCTCCACATTTTAAAAAGGAGACACCAAAGGGTGAATATAAAATTGATTTATTACTCAACGCATTTCAGGCCTCTCTGAACCATATTGCTGTGTTTAACCCTTCATCCTCCTCCTCTATATGCACCACGCTGGGGCCTGCAGCAACCGTGATTTGCTTTTATAATGGTTGTGACTCTCACAACCACACAAGGTGAAGTCTCTGATACCAATTTAAGTCATATTTTTATCTCTCAGACCCTTCATCCTCGCTACTTTAATTTTCTGAGATAATGACATTTGGGTTTCCATAATCATCAACATTAACATAAATAAACCTATGACATAGATCCCTCTGTGTGTAATGGCTCTATATAATGTACTTTATGTATTGAATTACTGAAATCAAGTCACTTATTGATGATATTCTAATTCATTGAGTTGCTACAAATGGTAACAAAGTCCTGCCTATTGGTGTATAATAGAGGGAGCAGACCTCGGAATGTTGCGTCACATTGATACAAATCAGCAGCTTGTTACCATGGAGACGCATAGATCTGCACAGGGGCTGCATACACACAAAGGTAATAGGAATTTACATCAAGATCATTGGCGAAGTTGCTCCCTTTCTTGCAGAAGTGTCTAATAGACCCCCCCCAAAATTGCCTTTGACAAAAAGGTGCAAACTAGTAACCAGAAATGCCTCGTCCTCCATTGTCCCGGCTTCTTTGCACTTTTATAATCGAGTTACGGACGCTGCTTTATACCTGTTTTATTTATTCTGTTCATGTTCTTTTTTTTTTTTTTTCTTTTATTACATCTTTTTTTTTTTCTTAAAAGACCTGTAACCACGGGCGACCACAGATTAATAAATCTTGTTTACAAGAAGCGCCGTCTTTCTTCCTTCACCCGGTAACGTTCGGGTTCTTCTGCTGTTTGTTCTGAGCATATTATTATGTCTCTGCAGCGAGATGAAATGTCCGCACGCAGCCTAAGCCACGGACTCCTCTACTCTGAGCCATTCATAAATTATTTATTGGGAATTACCGAGAGAGAGGGAGAAAAAAAAAACTCCACTCCGATATAAAATAACTTCTCCACGCAGGCGTGATAAATCTCCTGGATGTAAAAGGTGTTTATCAGAAGCAAAAAAAAAAAAAATGCTCAAAAAGAGCCTGAAACAAAAATGGAATTCAGAAAACTGGAGACGTATTCGATACAAAGTTTGTTCGGGGAGCGTTGCCATGGAAACGTCCGCAGAAACTCTTTCGGGGTTGGAGAGATGTTCTTGTAGAAGTGCTGGCTAATACGCTCCTTGTTCATCCGTGGGTCCTGGGAGTAATTTGGTTACGGCTTGTAATAATATTGACTTTGCATCCCAATATTAAGGCTTCTGAGTAATCAGCGCTGGGATGTCATAATTAGGAAGGAGATGGCTGCTAATTGCGCAGTCTGCACTAATGAAAGCTGTGGCTGGGACGCCCGGTGGATCACTTACTGCCTGGTAATAATCTGAGAAGGGTTGTGGGGATGATGCATGGAGGAGGGGGATGCAGGGGGTCTTACACTTTCCATACAGTGGATGGATGGCCAGAATTGTATAATTTCCGTGTGGTTGATGGTTGGCCAGGGTTGTACACTTTACATGCAGTGGATAGTTGGCGAGGGTTGTACACTTTCTGTACAGTGGATAGTTGGCGAGGGTTGTACACTTTCTGTACAGTGGATAGTTGGCGAGGGTTATACACTTTCTGTACAGTGGATAGTTGGCGAGGGTTGTACACATTCTATGCGGTGGATGGTTGGTAAGGGTTGTGCACTTTGCATGCATGGATGGTTGGCCAGAGTTGAACACTTTCTGTGCGGTGGATGGAAAGTCAGGGTTGTAAAATGTCTGCGCGGTAGATGGATGGCCAGAGTTGTACACTTTCCGTGCGGTCAATTGTTAGCCAGGATTGTACACTTTCCATGTGGTGGACGGTTGGCCAGAGTTGTACACTTTCGGCGCGGTGGATTGTTAGCCAGAGTTGAACACTTTCCATGTGGTGGATGGTTGGCCAGAGTTGAACACTTTCCATGCGGTGGATGGTTGGCCAGAGTTGAACACTTTCCATGCGGTGGATAGTTGGCCACTGTTGAACACTTTCCATGCGGTGGATGATTGTCAGGGTTGTACACTTTCCGTGCGGTGGATGGAAAGTCAGGGTTGTAAAATGTCTGCGCGGTAGATGGATGGCCAGAGTTGTACACTTTCCGTGCGGTGGATGGTTGGCCAGAGTTGAACACTTTCCATGCGGTGGATGGTTGGCCAGCATTGTACACTTTTCATGCAGTGGATGGTTGGCCACTGTTGAACACTTTCCATGCGGTGGATGGTTGGCCAGCATTGTACACTTTTCATGCAGTGGATGGTTGTCAGGGTTGTACACTTTCCGTGCGGTGGATGGAAAGTCAGGGTTGTAAAATGTCTGTGCGGTAGATGGATGGCCAGAGTTGTACACTTTCCGTGCGGTGGATTGTTAGCCAGGATTGTACACTTTCCATGCGGTGGATGGTTGGCCAGAGTTGAACACTTTCTATGCGGTGGATGGTTGGCCAGAGTTGAACACTTTCCATGCGGTGGATGGTTGGCCAGAGTTGTACACTTTCCAAGCGGTGGATGGTTGGCCAGAGTTGTACACTTTCCATGCGGTGGATGGTTGGCCAGAGTTGAACATTTTCCATGCGGTGGATGGTTGACCAGCAGCATTGTACACTTTTCATGCAGTGGATGGTTGTCAGGGTTGTACACTTTCCGTGCAGTGGATGGATGACCAACCAATACCAGCTCCATAAAATATTCACATATACGAGACCCCAACTATACCCAGGCAATACTCCATACAATGCCAGATGTGATCGTGTGATATGGTGGGTTAGGTATCATTTTGTCTATGTTCATATTGATTTTTGGAGTATTGTCTTGGTGCTCTGTATCCTTCTGTGTATCTTCATCTTCTCTAGAGTCTTAAGTACCTTACAGGAAGTCTGATAATTGAATAAGCTCAGTTACCATCTGCAGCCTGGATGTGTCCATACTTCTTGATGAACCCCTGCTGACATTTCTGGACTGTTCATTCATGTGTCCATATGTCCATTCCTCCTGCTGACATTTCCTGACTGTCCATTCATGTGTCCATATGTCCATCCCTCCTGCTGACATTTCCTGACTGTCCATTCATGACCCCTCTGATCTCCTCCTGTAATGCCTTGATTGCTGAGGTGCCGTTCCCAGCTCTGAGGGACATGAAAACCATCCATCTGTCTGCACACCCTTGGATATTAGAAGGGGGATTGTGGGATGCTGATGCTAAGGCCAGCACCCCAGAGAGACTGTGGGATCAGCCTATATGAAGAATAAGTATCTGGAGCCGCACTACCATGTTGATCTCTAAGCGGAGGATTGTGACTTATCTCCCGGGGTATCTATCCCGTTACTGGACTGTTTTACCCTCTGTGTGGTGGATAGTTTTATGCACTGACTGTTCACTCATTTCTCGCTCTGTTGTGTGGAGTAGGACTCTGTGACCCCAGGTCCATAGATTACTCCAGCAATAGCCCCATATAGAACCTGAGCAATATCCCAAATACAAACCATTAATATCCAGCCAATAGCCCAAAAGTTGCATAAAGTACATAAAGGGGTATTCCAATCTCCAGGATCCTATCCCAATATGTAGTAGGTGTAGTAATAATAATCCGTCTAATTAGAAATGTACAGTAGTTTTCCTGATTAGCTGTCACTTACATCATATGCAGGACATTGCAGCTTAAAATACTTGTGAAACCTATTTACAGTAGTAAATGTTGGATAGACACTTCACCAAAAAATGTGACGCTCCCAAAAGAATCGCAGTGAAAAGACCCTAAACAATAAGGGCTGGTGAGTGGCAGCTCTGACTCACAGATCGGGGTGTCACCCCTGTTACAGGCGCGTTCCGTGCCATCAGGTCCCTTGCTGTTCCACTCTCTTCCGCCAAGTGCAGCGGTTGGCTTCATTGGTGACCGGAACGCAGTGCCGGGACAAGGCATTTTGGTGCCCTAGGCAGGTAAGGCAAACGGCGCCCCCCCGTGGCCACGCATTGGGCAATAAAGTCCACTTTTTTCTATTTTTTGTGCTGTTTTTCCTTTTTTTACACTCTCTCGATTATATATTACATACACACACACACACACTTGAGACTGCTTTGGGCTGAATACACAATAGCTGTATCAGTCACGGTTCTGATGATTCTTGGTGCCAGCACCAATCTGTCCACGGTGTTTCTGGAGAGCTGCAGCTTGCAGATTGCTTCAGGGTGCCCCCTTCCTGATCACTAGCGCTCCGGCATTCAGCCTGCTGAGCACTCAAAAAACCCAGTCCACACTTCCAGTTAGCGGTTCATCACTTCCGGTTAGCGTTATAGAAATGAAGTTGCAACATCGTAGGATCAACGGTGTTTATTCCCTCTTCGTGTGGTCTTACATGGTGCGGGTGGGAGGACGGGGGGGGTTCTCAAAGGCGATGGCCGTTTCACACCGCAAGTGGCGCTTCAACAGGCATATAGTCCACCATATGCCTGTTGACTATATGCCTGTTGAAGCGCCACCCCACAAAGAGTGAATAAACACCGCTGATTGTGTGTTGCAACTTCTTTTCTATAACGCTAAACACAATAGCTGTATATACAATAGAGAATACAGAATAGACACAGCTGCTACCTGTATACACAATAGAGATGGCTGCGGACCGTATACACAATGGAGAATGCTGCTGGCTATACATACAATAGAGAATACACAATAGAAACTGCTGCTGGCCGTACGCAATAGAGAATACACGATAGAGACTACTGCTGGCCGTACGCAATAGAGAAGGCTGCCAGCCATATAGACAACATCCCAACAGCTTCCCTCTATTCCGACAGCCTCCCTCCATCCTGATAGTCTCCTTCCTTCCTTCCTCCATCCCGACAGCCTCACTTCATCCTTCCTCCATCTCGACAGCCTCACTTCATCGCGATAGCCTCCCTCCATCCCAACAATGTCCCTCCATCCTGACGGCCTCCCTCCTTCTTTCCTCCATCCTGACAGCCTCCCTCCATACTTCATCCATCCCAACAGCGGTCCTCCATCCTGACAGCCTCCCTCTATCCCAATAGCCTATTCCATCCTGACAGCCTCTCTCCATCCTTCCTCCATACCAACAGCCTCCCTCCATCCTGACGGCCTCCCTCCTTCTTTCCTCCATCCTGACAGCCTCCTTCCATCCTTCCTCCATCCCGACAGCCTCCCTCCATACTTCCTCCATCCCAACAGCGGTCCTCCATCCTGACATCCTCCCTCTATCCCAATAGCCTATTCCATCCTGACAGCCTCTCTCCATCCTTCCTCCATACCAACAGCCTCCCTCCATCCTGACTGCATCCCTCCATCCTGACTCCATACCAACAGCCTCCCTCCATCCTGACTGCATCCCTCCATCCTGACAGCCTCCCTGTCTCCCCACAGCCTCCGTCTCCCCACAGTCTCCCTGTCTCCCCCTCAGCCTCCCTGTCTCCCCCACAGCCTCCCTGTCTCCCCCACAGCCTCCCTGTCTCCCCCACAGCCTCCCTGTGTCCCCCACAGCCTCCCTGTCTCCCCACAGCCCCCCTGTCTCCCCCACAGCCCCCCTGTCTCCCCCACAGCCCCTCTGTCTCCCCCACAGCCCCACTGTCTCCCCCACAGCCCCCCTGTCTGCCCCACAGCCTCCCTGTCTCCCCCACAGTCTCCCTGTCTCCCCCACAGCCTCCCTGTCTCCCCACAGCCACCCTGTCTCCCCCACAGCCTCCCTGTCTCCCCCACAGTCTCCCTGTCTCCCCCACAGCCTCCAGCATACCTTACCATTGGGGGGGGCTGTGTATGCGGAGCAGGGGTGCCGGAGCCCGGAGGGCACATCTGCAGGACGCTGCCTGCGAGGAGTAGCTGCGGGCCTGCGGCAGCTAGCGGTGGGCGCCGCCATGTTCTTTGTGGCCGGCGCCCACTAACAGTACAGCCGGTCGGTGGAAGCTGAGACTTCAACAAAATGGCTGCAGCTAATTGGAGACCGCGGCCATTGTGTAGAGGTCTCAACCTCTATTGACCGGCTGTACTGTTAGTGGGTGCCAGCCACAAAGAACATGGCGGCGCCCACCGCTCCCTGCGGCAGCTTCTCCCCGCAACTCCAGGGCCGGGCGGCGGTGACCGGACTCCGGTCAGGCGGGAATGCGCCCTGCCCAAGATGGCGCCCTAGGCGATCGCCTAGTTTCGCCTAGCTGTCGTCCCGGCCCTGCCGGAACACACTAATGTGATGGGATCGGGAGTGGAGTGACGCCAGCAGGACCCTCTGATCTGTGTGCCAGAGCCGGGCACTTGACAACCCTTATTATTTTGGGTCTTGTGAGGTCTTTTTGAGGGTATAAGAATAGGTTTCAGCTCACCCAACTTCTCTTTGCTCACCCACCTGGGGCTCAGACACTGGCCTCGTCTTGGTTTTGCCTCAAGGTTAATAGAAAAAGTCATGGGTAAGACTGAGTAAGCAGTCATGAGTAAGACTGCTTAAGCTGTAGAAATGAATTGACTGAGTCCTGTCAACCATGTCATTTTTTCACCATCTTTATTGAAAAATGAAACAAAAAGAAGAATCCATTTCTGTTGAGCCGGATTCCAATTTTTTCTATGAATCTTTTTGGGGTTGTCTGCTTTCCTTGGTGAAGGGTCTTTCTTTGTCCTGCTGCCGTCTATAGCCAATTGATGCTTTTTACATCTATAGATGCCTGGACACCATTCAAACTGACTTTTTTATGAACGGTAACTAGGGCTTATATTTCGAGAATCCTCAAAAATCCTGAAAAATTATGCCAGGGCTTATTTTCAGGGAAACAAGGTATTTAAAAGGATTGTCCACTACTCAGTCATCACTTCTCAATCACCATATTCCATTATGCGCTGCCGTATTCCACCAGACATCAAAGGGTGAATATAATATTGATTTATTAGTCAGCTCATTTCAGGCCTCCTTGGCCCCTTCCTCAGGACAAATCAATATCATATTGCCATGTGTCAAGGAGCCCTGACTAATTAATCAATATTATATTCACCCTTTGATGTCTGGTGGAATACGGCAGCGCGGTGTTTAACCCTTCATCCTCCCTCCTCTATATGCACCACGTTGTCGACTGCAGCAGCCCGTGATCTGCTTTTATAGTGGTTGTGACTGTCACAACCACACAAGGTGAAGCCTCTGATACCTATTTAGGTCATATTTTATCTCTCAGACCCTTCATCCTCCCTACTTTAATTTTCTAAGATAATGACCTTTGGGTTTCCATAATCATCAACATTAACAGAAATAAACACATGAAATAGATCCCTCTGTGGCTAAAACCTGGTGACAGGTTCCCTTTAATAAGTCGGCCTTGCCTCAGCCTCTTAATATCAGTCGTGTCTTTCATCCCTTCAGACTTGGTCATAAAATAGGTATGTACTGACCCTGTCTTCCCATCGGCATCCGCGGCTCCTTGTCATTGTCCCATCATTTGTCTTATTTCCTCTTCTCCTTCCAGGAATCTTTTAATCTTCTCCCCCTGACAGTGCGGACTTCATCTGATCCACCATTCACATTACTGGTGACAAGAACAGATCGAGGGGACGATCATTAGTGCTGAAGACCAGGACCGGCTGTCACCGAGGACGAGGACTCTACAGGTGCAGAGCACCACCGGCCCCAGCGGATGGCTCTGAGACCTGGGGATGTGAGTAGAAAGATGTCAGAAAAGAGAAGCTTCTGATATTTTGTGCTACATTTGGAGAAACCACTTGTTATAGTCGTTTAGATATTTAAGCCCCGTGCACACAGTGAGATTTTGATGCAGTTTTGGCGCAAACTGCGAACAAATCCTTACACCATTAAAGTCAATGAGAATCCTGATGTTTTGTGCACAAGTTGCTTATTTTGCCCTTGCAGATTTTGGTGCAGAAGCGACAGCCTGTCAATTCTTGGTGCATATTTCCACCCCAAAGGCATGAAAAAAGCATCAAAAACTCATCAAAAACTCATTGCGTTTTTGGGATGCTTTTCCACCAGGTGATGCAGATTTGGTGCAGAAATTTCTGTAACAAAATATACAACGTGCGTCATCATAGCCTTACATTGTTCTGAATTCATTGGTTTATTGCAAACAGCAGAATCTTTGGGAAATGTTGATAACAAATTTGCAAAGTGGGGGTTAAATAGTTTTTATTTAAACTTACTCCAGAGCTGCACTCACTATTCTGCTGGTGCAGTCACTGTGTACATACATTACATTACTGATCCTGAGTTACCTCCTGTATTATACTCCAGAGCTGCACTCACTATTCTGCTGGTGCAGTCACTGTGTACATACATTACATTACTGATACTGAGTTACCTCCTGTATTATACTCCAGAGCTGCACTCACTATTCTGCTGGTGCAGTCACTGTGTACATACATTACATTACTGATCCTGAGTTACCTCCTGTATTATACTCCAGAGCTGCACTCACTATTCTGCTGGTGCAGTCACTGTGTACATACATTACATTACTGATCCTGAGTTACCTCCTGTATTATACTCCAGAGCTGCACTCACTATTCTGCTGGTGCAGTCACTGTGTACATACATTACATTACTGATCCTGAGTTACCTCCTGTATTATACTCCAGAGCTGCACTCACTATTCTGCTGGTGCAGTCACTGTGTACATACATTACATTACTGATCCTGAGTTACCTCCTGTATTATACTCCAGAGCTGCACTCACTATTCTGCTGGTGCAGTCACTGTGTACATACATTACATTACTGATCCTGAGTTACCTCCTGTATTATACTCCAGAGCTGCACTCACTATTCTGCTGGTGCAGTCACTGTGTACATACATTACATTACTGATCCTGAGTTACCTCCTGTATTATACTCCAGAGCGCACTCACTATTCTGCTGGTGAAAGTCACTGTGTACATACATTACATTACTGATCCTGAGTTACCTCCTGTATTATACTCCAGAGCTGCACTCACTATTCTGCTGGTGCAGTCACTGTGTACATACATTACATTACTGATCCTGAGTTACCTCCTGTATTATACTCCAGAGCTGCACTCACTATTCTGCTGGTGCAGTCACTGTGTACATACATCACATTACTGATCCTGAGTTACCTCCTGTATTATACTCCAGAGCTGCACTCACTATTCTGCTGGTGCAGTCACTGTGCACATACATTACATTACTGATCCTGAGTTACCTCCTGTATTATACTCCAGAGCTGCACTCACTATTCTGCTGGTGCAGTCACTGTGTACATACATTACATTACTGATCCTGAGTTACCTCCTGTATTATACTCCAGAGCTGCAATCACTATTCTGCTGGTGCAGTCACTGTGTACATACATTACATTACTGATCCTGAGTTACCTCCTGTATTATACTCCAGAGCTGCCTCACTATTCTGCTGGTGCAATCACTGTGTACATACAGTGCTTTTTCTTCCGTTACAATGGGGTCAATGGAGAAAACAGATCAGTAATTGACGCTCATTATTTTTCTGAATGTGTTTTCTGCCCCCAAAAAAGTAAAAAACGCAGCATTTCTGAAGACTCCTTGACTTTTCTGGCCATCACAGTAATGGCCCCTTTACACGCAGCTACAGGTAAAGGTTTTCCACAGGTAACTTACTGGCTGCAGTGAAATCATGGAGACATAGTTCTATTTGTTGCTGTGTACAAATGGAACTATGTCTCCATGATTTCACTGCAGCCAGTAAGTTACCTGTGGAAAACCTCTTACCTGTAGCTGCGTGTAAAGTGGCCATAAGGGATCTGTTTTTCATGGAAAAATGGATCCCAAAAAAACGGTTCAATAACGCGCAGTGTGAACAGATCCTAAATCCTGACACTGCAGCTTTGTAACACTGTCCAATCACAGCTAACATTATCGCTTTGTGTTTTAGTCTCAATTTGTTTTCTGTTTTCTATTATTGAGGGAAAAACAATAGAAATAGAAAAATACAAGGTTGCAACAATGTAACGAGTAAATATCCGTTCTTGGCTGCCGGCCAGTAAGATCCTCTGCCAGTTCTATAGTTGTTCATATCAAGGTTAGAGCAGAATATAGGATGATCTTCATGTTTAATCACAGCAAGTTAATTTACAATTATAATTTAGCCTTCATCTTCTTCTGACTCTTCACAGATTCTTCTGTTCACAAAGCAGATTATTATACCGTATCCAAGAGACGACCGGACTCCTGCAAAGCCATGGTGATGATGATGACGACTGATGAGGATGATCATGGTGATGATGATGACGACAACCGATGATGACGATTGATGTTAATGATGATTCATCATGATGACAAACTGATGATGATGACAATGATTGATGACGACGATTGATGATGATGATTGATGGCAACGATTGATGATGACAACAATTATGATGATGAAAAACAAAGATGATCGATGATGATGACGATTAATAGACATGACGATTGATGTTAATGATGATGATGGTGATGATGATTGATGTTAATGATGACAATGATGATGATGATGACAACCGATGATGATGATGATGATAATGACAAAGAAGATGATCGATGATGATAACGATTAATGTTGAAGAAAAGACGACGATGACGATTGATGATGACAATTAGATGATGATGACGATGATTAAATGAGATGATGATGACGAGACGACGATTGATGATGACGACGACAATGATGATGATGAATGATTGATGATGAAGACAATAATTGATACGACGATTGATAATGATGATTGATGGCAACGATGATGATGAACAACAATTGATGATGATGATGATGACATTGATGATGAGATGATGACAATTGATGATGATGATGATGACAATTGATGATGATGGGTAATGAAACAAATGATGATGATGAAACGATGATGATGATAATGAATGACGATGATCGATGATGATGAAGTTAATGATGATGATGAGATCGACGACGATTGATGATGTAATGATGAGAATGATGATGATGATGACAAATACGATGATGATGATGATGATAGACAAATGAAATGATCATGATGACGACAATGATTGATGGTTGATGATGACGACGACGATGATTGATGATGACGACGATGATTGATGATGATGACGACGATGAATGATGATGATGACGACGATGATTGATGATGATGACGACGATGATGATTGATGATGACAATGATGATTGATGAGTGACACGATGATGATTGAATGATGACAATGATGATTGATGATGAACGACGATGACGAAATGATGATGACTGATGATATGAGATGACGACGATGATGATTGATGATGATTGATGATGACGACAATGATTGATTGATGATGATGATTGACGACGAAATGATGATGATGATGATGATGATGACGATGATGATGATCAATGATGACTGATGATGATGATGACGACAAATGATGATGTGATGATGAATGATGATGATGAGACAATGATGATTGATGATGACGACAATGATTGATGATGATGACGACAAAGATTGATGATGATGACGACGATGATTGATGATTGATGATGATGAGACGACGATGATTGATGATGATGATGACACGACAATGATGATTGTTATGAACGTAGATGATGATGATGACGACAAAGATGCTTCTTAGGTAAGGCTGAGTTAACACATCCAGGAATCATCCGTTACATCGGATCCAGCATAATCCATTGTGCAAACCACAACATTTTGTCCATTTTTTTAAATAATCATTTCTGCAGGATCCGTTTTTTTTTTAACATTGGAGTCTATGGAGAACGGATCTGATAACTGATCACTATTTATCTCAATTTCTGTCATTGTAAAGAATCCATTTTTTGCTTACAGGATCAGTTAGGGCCGCTTTACACACACCAACTTCTGTGACCAACTTCTGAACAGATCTCTGGTTGCAGTGAAATCATGGACACATTGTTCCATTTGTACACAGCAACAAAATAGAACAATGTGTCCATGATTTCACTGCAACCAGAGATCTGCTCAGAAGTTGGTCACAGAAGTTGGTGTGTGTAAAGTGGCCCATAGATCGGATCCTGCAGAGATTGATATGTACAAACACAACTTTTTGTCTGTTGATAAATAATGGAGTTTTGCAGATCCGTTTTTTTGTAATATTGGAGTCTATGGAGAACGGATCCGATAACTGATCGCTATTTACCTTGTTTTTCAATTATTTGTATTGTGTTACACTTGCCAGGGTGAGCGAGGAAGGAATGAACCCACTGGACCACGGGGGACCTGTGACTGCTGACCCCCAGGGAGAAGGGGTTTTCTGACAGAACTTCCATGCAGCGGAATGTGCAGACCCTCATATGATAATTAGCATATGGGGCGGGCCAGATTAAAAGTCATTCTCTGAGGTGCAGGGGTACGTCTGGGGATATATAGGGGTTACAGGAACCCCAATTTTATCATGTTAAAGGTAGTGGGCAGGGTTTACAACCACAAAACTGGTGACCGGTGACCTTTAAATACCTAGTGCCTCATAGCAAGCGCGCTGGCCCTTTAAGAGCAGGGTGACGCCCCGGTGGGCGCCTTAGCCGGACTCTTGGGGAACCTGAGCGGCGTGCCCAGGCCCCGGGAGCAGCAGAGCACATGGAGTCCGAGGGGAGAGGAGAATGCAGGCGGCGGTGAGTATACCGGTGACCCCCCAGGGACGTTGTCGTTACATTAAGGATCCATTTTTTTGCTTATTGGATCAGATTTAAATAGTGATCAGTTACCGGATCCGTTCTCCATAGACTCCAATGTTAAGAACATGGATCCAATTTTTTGGAACCACACTTGGCGAGCTGTAGGCGAGTATCTCGCATGTATCTCACATGACTCACCCGGCCTGGGTCCTGCCTCTATAGATGGGAGAGTGGAGCTGCTTGTGTTTCTGTACAGCTCCATGCTCCCGTCCAGAGAAGCAGGGGCCTGGCCGGGTGAGTCATGTGAGATGCATGCGAGATACTCGCCTACAGCTCGCCAAGTGTGTCATTGCCTTTAAAGCAGGATTACCGGACGTGTGAACTGCGCCTAAGAAACTTGTAGATTTTGTAGATTTACTCAGCTCCAGTCACTGTCACAACAAAATCCATCAACCAAACCGAGAGGAGCGAGCGCCCGCCGAGCGCAGGACGACGGCTAAACTTGTTATTTTGCACAAGGGAGTGAAATCTGCATTCTGACACATAAGCAAAACCTTGGGAAGAGGAAAGAAAATGTCAGCACATCCCGCCGAAGAAGAAGAGATCAAAGAGAGGAAAGAAGTCAGTGCAAATCACAGGGAACAGCTCCCATCTCCTGGGGTAAGAAGAAAGAAAAGCGAGGGTGATAGTCATCATCTATTGACAGGAACAGGCACTAATAAGAGCAAGAACCGTTTTCTTAAAGGGGAAGGCCGCGAAAATTAAATGCTAAAGAGATTGATTCCAATCCATAGCGCCTCATTGTGGCGGGAGGATGAAATAACAGCTCTGAATACAAGAAGAAGCCGGAGCCCCTCCGCCCTCTCTGGAAGCCCTTCAACCCCTTATCCCAGGGGCGATTTTACATGCTTCCCTCCTCTTCTTCCAATAGTCCCAGTTACACATGTGAGACGTGAATTTTGCGGGACGAGTTTTACTTTTGAATGACATCATTTATTTTACCATATAAAGACTGGAAAATGGAAAACAAAATCAAATTATGGTGAAATTACACGATTGATCAGTACTATATGGTAACACTGAGGTGTCGGTATGATGTCTGGGGTCATACTATATGGTAACACTGAGGTGTCGGTATGATGTCTCGGGTCAGTACTATATGGTAACACTGAGTGTCAGTATGATGTCTGGGGTCAGTACTATATGGTAACACTGAGGTGTCGGTATGATGTCTGGGGTCAGTACTATATGGTAACACTGAGGTGTCGGTATGATGTCTGGGGTCAGTACTATATGGTAACACTGAGGTGTCGGTATGATGTCTGGGGTCAGTACTATATGGTAACACTGAGGTGTCGGTATGATGTCTGGGGTCAGTACTATATGGTAACACTGAGTGTCGGTATGATGTCTCGGGTCAGTACTATATGGTAACACTGAGGTGTCGGTATGATGTCTGGGGTCAGTACTATATGGTAACACTGACTGTCGGTATGATGTCTGGGTCAGTACTATATGGTAACACTGATGTGTCGGTATGATGTCTGGGTCAGTACTATATGGTAACACTGAGGTGTCGGTATGATGTCTGGAGTCAGTACTATATGGTAACACTGAGGTGTCGGTATGATGTCTGGGTCAGTACTATATGGTAACACTGAGGTGTCGGTATGATGTCTGGGTCAGTACTATATGGTAACACTGACGTGTCGGTATGATGTCTGGGTCAGTACTATAGGGTAACACTGAGGTGTCGGTATGATGTCTGGGGTCAGTACTATATGGTAACACTGAGTGTCGGTATGATGTCTGGGTCAGTACTATATGTAACACTGAGGTGTCGGTATGATGTCTGGGGTCAGTACTATATGGTAACACTGAGTGTGTCGGTATGATGTCTGGGGTCAGTACTATATGGTAACACTGAGTGTCGGTATGATGTCTGGGGTCAGTACTATATGGTATCACTGAGGTGTCGGTATGATGTCTGGGTCAGTACTATATGGTAACACTGATGTGTCGGTATGATGTCTGGGGTCAGTACTATATGGTAACACTGAGGTGTCGGTATGATGTCTGGGGTCAGTACTATATGGTAACACTGAGGTGTCGGTATGATGTCTGGGGTCAGTATATATGGTAACACTGAGGTGTCAGTATGATGTCTGGGTCAGTACTATATGGTAACACTGTGATGGTGGGTGTGGTATGAGTGTCTATGTGGGTCAGTACTATATGGTAACACTGAGTGTCGGTATGATGTCTGGGGTCAGACTATATGGTAACACTGAGGTGTGGTATGATGTCTGGGGTCAACTATATGGTAACACTGAGGTGTCGGTATGATGTCTGGGGTCATACTATATGGTAACACTGAGGTGTCGGTTGATGTCTGGGAGTCAGTACTATATGGTAACACTGAGGTGTCGGTATGATGTCTCGGGTCAGTACTATATGGTAACACTGAGGTGTCGGTATGATGTCTGGGGTCAGTACTATATGGTAACACTGACGTGTCGGTATGATGTCTGGGGTCAGTACTATATGGTAACACTGAGGTGTCGGTATGATGTCTGGGGTCAATACTATATGGTAACACTGAGGTGTCGGTATGATGTCTGGGTCAGTACTATATGGTAACACTGAGGTGTCGGTATGATGTCTGGGTCAGTACTATATGGTAACACTGAGGTGTCGGTATGATGTCTCGGGTCGTACTATATGGTAACACTGAGGTGTCGGTATGATGCCTCGGGTCAGGTACTATATGGTAACACTAGGTGTCGATATGATGTCTGGGTCAGTACTATATGGTAACACTGAGGTGTCGGTATGATGTCTGGAGTCAGTACTATATGGTAACACTGAGTGTCGGTATGATGTCTGGGGTCAGTACTATATGGTAACACTGAGGTGTCGGTATGATGTCTGGGGTCAGTACTATATGGTAACACTGAGGTGTCGGTATGATGTCTGGGGTCAGTACTATATGGTAACACTGACGTGTCGGTATGATGTCTGGGGTCAGTACTATATGGAACACTGAGGTGTCGGTATGATGTCTGGGGTCAGTACTATATGGTGACACTGAGGTGTCGGTATGATGTCTGGGGTCAGTACTATATGGTGACACTGAGGTGTCGGTATGATGTCTGGGGTCAGTACTATATGGTACACTGAGGTGTCGGTATGATGTCTCGGGTCAGTACTATATGGTATCACTGAGGTGTCGGTATGATGTCTCGGGTCAGTACTATATGGTAACACTGAGTGTGTCGGTATGATGTCTGGGTCAGTACTATATGGTAACACTGAGGTGTCGGTATGATGTCTGGGGTCAGTACTATATGGTAACACTGAGGTGTCGGTATGATGTCTGGAATCAGTACTATATGGTAACACTGAGGTTGTCGTATGATGTCTGGGATCAGTACTATATGGTAACACTGAGGTGTCGGTATGATGTCTGGGGTCAGTACTATATGGTAACACTGAGGTGTCGGTATGATGTCTGGGGTCAGTACTATATGGTAACACTGAGGTGTCGGTATGATGTCTGGTCAGTACTATATGGTAACACTGAGGTGTCGGTAGATGTCTGGGTCAGTACTATATGGTAACACTGAGGTGTCAGTATGATGTCTGGGGTCAGTACTATATGGTAACACTGAGGTGTCTATATGATGTCTGGTGTCAATACTATATGGTAACACTGAGGTGTAGGTATGATGTCTGGGGTCAGTACTATATGGTAACAATGACGTGTTGGAATAACTGCGCTCTCTACGCCGCTGTTGACAGTTCAGTGTGTACAGATCTTTCAGAATAGCCGTAGGTCGCAGATTGCATAAAAGAGGCAGAGAAGTCTCCGCTCTGCTGAAAGAGTCGATGGGACATCAGACAATGATATAGTTGGTTTTCACACAATCCTGCAGCCCCTCACCAGGTCCCCATATATCACCTATATACATAGTCCCAATAAATGTAAATCACCTTTACACACAGAGGGCACAAGTCCTGAGGTGTCACCAACATGAAATGACACAGGACAAACATCTGCACCAAAGAACGCATTGTGCACATTTTTGTTTTGTCTCCAAAAAGCTGCACCACTATTCTCCAGTGTGAACACAACCTTAGAAAGATCTCGGATTTCAGTCTCCAGTAGATGATATCAGTTATAGATGTGTATGAGCAAAGGTGCAGTGTAAAGCATAAAGGAGACCGGTACATGCATTCATATATGTGGACCACTGATCATGTGTTATAAATGAGAAAAGCTGCAGTATAAAGCATGGAGGAGCCATACGCGCATGGTACAGCGCTAATGATTGAAAGAGAAGTGCGTATTTCAGAGGCCGTGCATGGTCATAACAATAAAAGACGGGTGTTGACTACATAAAAGAAGAGCTGCAGTATAAAGCATGGAATGAACGAGAGCTGCAGTATAAAGCATGGAAGATGACATTAATAAAGAGAAGAGCTGGTTGCATGAGGTGTAATAAGAGAAGAGCTGCAGTATAAAGCATGAAGATGGACATTACATAATAGAGAAGAGCTGCAGTATAAGCACGAAGATGGACATCATATAGAGAAGACTGCAGTATAAAGCATGGAAGATGGACATTACATAATAGAGAAGACTGCAGTATAAAGCATGGAAGATGGAACATTACATAAACAGAGAAGAGGCTGCAGTATAAAGCATGGAAGACGGACATTACATAATAGAGAAGAGCTGCAGTGTAAAGCATGGAAGATGGACATTACATAATAGAGAAGAGCTGCAGTTAAAGCATGGAAGAATTTTGAGCTCATGTAACATAATAAATTTAAGAGAAGAGCTGCAGTGTAAAGCATGGAAGATGGACATTACATAAGCATGTAAGCGAGATGGCTTAAATATGAAGCTCAGAAAAGCATGTGGAATTACATATGAGGTGCAGAAACTAACCAATGGAGCTGCGTGCATGAGCCAGGGGCGAAAACACGGATCATCAGCTGGAGGATGCAGGGTTTTCAGACAACTCAAGGACTGTCACCGGGGCCATATACAGCAGACAGAACTTTTATCAGGGCCTCATGTACAGAATTTATTCACTATGAAGTCATTCACAACACAAATAAGATTCCCCCGCACCGCAGTCACCGTCACCGCCAGCTCCGCTGCTTAGAGTATAATTGACATTAATTTGGAAAATAATGAAATCATTGATTTCTCCTGGTAGAAAGCAACGGTCTCACATGGCGCCTCCATCTTCAGCACTGCAGACCTTCCCATACAGTTGTGGCCAAAAGTATTGACACCCCTGCCATTCTGTCAGATAATCCTCAGTTTCTCCCTGAAATGATTGCAATCACAAATTCTTTGCTATTATTATCTTCATTTAATTTGTCTTCAATGAAAAAACACAAAAGAGAATGAAGCAAAAAGCAAAACATTGATCATTTCACACAAAACTCCAAAAATGGGCCGGACAAAAGTATTGGCACCCTCAGCCTAATACTTGGTTGCACAACCTTTAGCCCAAAATAACTGCGATCAACCCTTCCAGGTAACCATCAATGAGTTTCTTAAAAATGCTCTGCTGGAATTTTACACCATTCTTCTTTGGAAACTGCTCCAGGTCCCTGATATGTGAAGGCGCCTTCTCCAAACTGCCATTGTTAGATCTCTCCACAGGTGTCTATGGGATTCAGGTCTGGACTCATTGCTGCCACCTAAGAAGTCTCCAGTGCTTTCTCTCAAACCATTTTCTAGGCTTTTTGAAGTGTGTTTTGGGTCATTGTCCTGCTGGAAGACCCATGACCTCTGAGGGAGACCCAGCTTTCTCACACTGGGCCCTACATTATGCTGCACAATGTGTTGGTAGTCTTCAGACTTCATAATGCCATGCACACGGTCAAGCAGTCCAGTGCCAGAGGCAGTAAAGCAACCCCAAAACATCAGGGAGCCTCCGCCATGTCTGACTGTAGGGACGTGTTCTTTTTCTTTGAATGCCTCTTTTTTTTCTCCTGTAAACTCTGTGTTGATGCCTTGATATCTCTTTTGTCCACAAAGAGAAACATTCTTCCAAAACGTTGTAGGCTTTCTCAGGTAAGTTTTGGCAAACTCCAGCCTGGCTTTTTTATGTCTCGGGGTAAGAAGTGGGGTCTTCCTGGGTCTCCTACCATACAGTCCCTTTCATTCAGACGCTGACGGATAGTACGGGTTGACACTGTTGTACCTCGGACTGCAGGGCAGCTTGAACTTGTTTGGATGTTAGTCGAGGTTCTTTATCCACCATCCGCACAATCTTGTGTTGAAATCTCTTGTCAATTTTTCTTTTCCGTCCACATCTAGGGAGGTTAGCTGCAGTGCCATGGGCTTTACACTTCTTGATGACACTGCGCACGGTAGACACAGGAACATTCAGGTCTTTGGAGATGGACTTGTAGCCTTGAGATTGCTCATGCTTCCTCACAATTTGGTTCTCAAATCCTCAGACAGTTCTTTGGTCTTCTTTCTTTTCTCCATGCTCAATGTGGTACACACAAGGACACAGGACAGAGGTTGAGTCAACTTTAATCCATGTCAACTGGCTGCAAGTGTGATTTAGTTATTGCCAACACCTGTTAGGTGCCACAGGTAAGTTACAGGTGCTGTTAATTACACAAATTAGAGAAGCATCACATGATTTTTCTAACAGTGCCAATACTTTTGTCCTCCCCCTTTTTTATGTTTGGTGGAATTAGATCCAATTTTTTGCAGATTTAATTGCAGCTCAGATTTGGTCGCATTGTATTCCTGTAATATTGATAAGCCATTATTTCCAGTCGTTGTTTTATTCCGATGATCCTCCTCTATCGTCAGGATCGGGGGTCTCCCCTCACCCTCAGGTAATTGATGTGGGACATTAGCACAGACCGGGCATTGAGTGGGTGATGATCTACAGCTCTGCAGCCGCGGCGTCTTTTAACGCTGCCCTTCTCTCCTTCTCCTCTGTCCGTTCTCCTCATGTCAATTAAGCGTCTGATGGAAATCTTCCCGGTTAATCCATTACTTAAGTCGTTTGAGAACTATGAAGGCAAATTGTGCACCTTCCGCTCTGTGGGGATTGCGGATCGCTGTCAGCCTGAAATGGAACCAGTAAAACCGGCGAAGGCGGAATCATTAAACATTTAGTGTTCACAATCCATTGGCAAAATGATAGATGGGGACGTGTCATGAGAGCCGGGGAAAAGCACGGCCACCGTTCATTCATTGTTGTCAGCCTCAAGATGTAAAGAAATCCCCAGGACTCCATGTCATCGCGGCGAGGGCGGCCCGGATATAATGGGGTGAGGCGGTAATAAGACCTACGAGCGCTCCAGCTTTGATTCCAATTGTCTTGTGGTCCGGGTGACATATTGCATTTGCCGCCCGGTGCATGATTGGAAGCGATCGACGTTGAGTGTTCTTGACGTACGGGGGTTTCCCCGAGGAAGGTGACATTTCTCAAGGCTGGAAGAAGGAAGTCAAGTCTTGATGGAGATCGTCTTGGGGGCGCAATGACGGCACATTTTGGAATCTCCCCCTTTATATGAAAGTCATCTGAGGCTTGAGGAAGTGCAAAAAGAAAGACAGAGATGGAGTCATCCCTATGGATCGGCGGGGGCTCGTCTGATGGGTAATGAAGGACGAGGGGCTCAAAAGGCTAATAAAGGTGATCGCCCATAGACTATTGGTGACCTCCAGGATGGAGAAGAGTAGGGGGAATGAAAAAAGATAAATCAGATGCAATCATTGGCGTTGTTACTTTCCTGGACACGTCTATTGGTCTCGGTCTGATATCGCAGGTCTTCCAAGATGTCTCTTATTCAGAATTAGAGTCAACACCACAAGGGGCTCATAAGTGGGAAGATTTGCCCCAACTATTGTCTGTTTTTCAATAATTTGACCTACACTATGATGGCTACGTCCCAAGAAGATTAACATGACCCTAGTCCAGTGGTCACATCAGTTGTCCGAGCCAACATCTCCCTGTCGGCATCACTGGCGCCTCTTCGGGTTATAATCTATGATCGTAGTCCAAAGGTCACACTAATAGTCCACGGTCAACAAGCCACAGCTTTGCCATCCACCTCCTCCTTGCCGGAATCACCGGAACCTCTTCAGATTATAATCCATGACCCTAGTCCCGAGGTCACACGAGTAGTCCATGGTCACCAAGATAAAGCCTTGCCATCCACCTCCTCCCTATTGGCATCACCAGCACCTCTTCAGATTATAATCCATGACCCTAGTCCAGAGGTCACATCAGTAGTCCGAGCCAACCACCTGCACCCTGCCAGTATCACCAGCGCCTCTTCAGGTTATAATCCATGACCCAGGTCCAGAGGTCACACCAGTAATCCACAGCCACCAAGCCAGAGCCCTGACAACCACCTCATCACCGGCGCCTCTTCAGATTATAATCCATGACCCTAGTCCAGAGGTCACACCAGTAATCCACAGCCACCAAGCCAGAGCCCTGACAACCACCTCATCACCAGCGCCTCTTCAGGTTATAATCCATGACCCAGGTCCAGAGGTCACACCAGTAATCCACAGCCACCAAGCCAGAGCCCTGACAACCACCTCATCACCGGCGCCTCTTCAGATTATAATCCATGACCCAGGTCCAGAGGTCACACCAGTAATCCACAGCCACCAAGCCAGAGCCCTGACAACCACCTCATCACCGGCGCCTCTTCAGATTATAATCCATGACCCTAGTCCAGAGGTCACACCAGTAGTCCATGGTCATCAAGCCAGAGCCTTGCCATCCACCTCCTCCCTATTGGAATAACCGGAACCTTTTCAGATTATAATCCATGACCCTAGTCCACAAATCACACCAGAAGTCCATGGTCTCCAAGCCATAGTTCTGCCATCCACCTCCTCCCTGTTGGCATCACTGGCGCCTCTTTGGGTTATAATCCATGACCCTAGTCCAGAGGTCAAACCAGTAGTCTGAACCAACCACCTCCTCCCTACTGGCATCACCGGCGCCTCTTCAGATTATAATCCATGATACTAGTCCAGAGCTCACATCAGTAGTCCAAGGCCATCAAGCCAGAGCCTTGCCAACCACTTCATCCCTGCCGGCAACACCGGCGCCTCTTCAGAAGTCCATGGTCGCCAAGCCATAGTTCTGCCATCCACCTCCTCCCTGTTGGCATCACTGGCGCCTCTTTGGGTTATAATCCATGACCCTAGTCCAGAGGTCAAATCAGTAGTCCGAGCCAACCACCTGCACCCTGCCAGCATCACCAGTGCCGCTTCAGGTTATAATCCGTGACCCAGGTCCAGAGGTGACACCAGTAATCCACAGCCACCAAGCCAGAGCCCTGACAACCACCTCATCACCGGCACCTCGTCAGATTATAATCCATGACCCTAGTCCAGAGGTCACACCAGTAGTCCATGGTCACCAAGATAGAGCCTTGCCATCTACCTCCTACCTATTGGAATCACCGGCACCTTTTCGGATTATAATCCATGACCCTAGTCCACAAATCACACCAGAAGTCCATGGACGCCAAGCCAGAGTTTTGCCATCCACCTCCTCCCTGTTGGCATCACTGGAGCCTCTTTGGGTTATAATCCATGACGCTAGTCCAGAGGTCAAATCAGTAGTCTGAACCAACCACTTCCTCCCGGCTGGCATCACCGGCGCCTCTTCAGATTATAATCCATGATCCTAGTCCAGAGCTCACATCAGTAGTCCAAGGCCATCAAGCCAGAGCCTTGCCAACCACTTCATCCCTGCCGGCAACACCGGCGCCTCTTCAGAAGTCCATGGTCGCCAAGCCATAGTTCTGCCATCCACCTCCTCCCTGTTGGCATCACTGGCGCCTCTTTGGGTTATAATCCATGACCCTAGTCCAGAGGTCAAATCAGTAGTCCGAGCCAACCACCTGCATCCTGCCAGCATCACCAGCGCCGCTTCAGGTTTTAATCCGTGACCCTGATCCAGAGGTCACACCAGTAATCCACAGCCACCAAGCCAGAGCCCTGACTACCACCTCATCACCAGCGCCTCTTCGGATCCACAGGTTGTCAGGGCTCTGGCTTGGTGGCTGTGGATTACTGGTGTGACCTCTGGACCAGGGTCTGGAGTGCACAGGGGGAAGGACAGTGCACAGAGCAGGGATGAGTGCACATGGGGATGGAGAGAGCGCAAAGGAAGGGGTGAGCGCACAGGGGGGTAGACAGAGAACGCACAAGGGGGAGACAGGTCATAGGAGAGAGCACAGAGGGGAGAAGACAGCACAAAGAAAGAGCAAGCGGGGGAGAGACAGCCATTGCAATAAGTGCCACAGAGCCTGTACCCATCGTGACATTACCAGCACTCCCCATGCAATAGCATCAGGGCTCCATCTAGTATCATATAAACAGCTATGACAGTATACAGTACAGAGGATGATACACTGAATTGGAGGATTACAGGGAACACATGCATTTCTAACAGACATAACTATATGTAGAAAACGATCGCTCTATACCCTAGCAACAGACTTTACAGTATGAAACACACAAACAGGAGTTAAACTCTCACCAGATATACTTCTGCCAGGATGATGGGGTTCCAAAAGTACACAGGAGCAAGATAACACATGTTCCCTGCATGGAATCCTGTTTTAACCTGACTTAGAAAGGTTGCTGCTCCCCCAGAATGCCAAGGGGCCGGCCCACAATGCACTGGGTTCTTAAAGTAGAAGATGCTAAAATGTGCAGCTAATACTGCCAGATGGTGCTAATCACATGAAACAACACAAGATAACATGTCACATTTCAGAGGTTATAACAAGCAGCAAACTTAGTATTGCTTTCTCCTACTGAGTCTAAATGCGCAGAACACAGGGATTATCATAGCCTGTATAAAAGCCAAGGCAGGGAATGCCACAGACATTTTTTGGGTGATTAGGAATAGTGAGAGAATGTCATACCTCACATAGGGCTAGAGAGAGAAAGCCATAAACCACTGAATAAACATAATGTGTGTGACAGCACAGCAGTGAAAAATGGCTACCATCCATCTGTGTGACAATACTAAGGCTGCGTCTGCATTAAACAGCTTGAATAGGGTTGGATCAGTATTAGGGGATGTCACGTACCCAATTCCCAACACGTGACTTGGGGTTGTGCCTGCAAGGGTTAATCTATCTCCTCTCACCCAATCCAGCACTCGGTCCCAGTACTAGGCTGAAAAGTGAGCACAAATGTACCACCCCAGCTTCACAACTCGCTGCCACCACTCACAGAACATACAGGGCGATGAGTCCCGGAACTAATATTGTCAGACAATCAACAGGATCACACATTTCCTAGGGCTATGAATTCTTTTAGAACATACAAGGTTCAAACTTCTTACATTTTTATTCTTTAACTAGATGGAGGCCCGATGTTTTCGCATCGGGAGGGAAGTGATGTTATGATTGGGGTGTGCTTTGTGGTGCTGAAAGAAGCGGCTGTGGGTGAGAAGGTGTTGATAGGGGTGAGTGAGTGCTGAGTGGGGGTGAGTGTGCTGAGTGAAGGTGAGTTGGTGCTGAGCAGGGGTGAGAGGGTGCTGAGACAGGGGTGAGTGGGTGCTGAGCGGGGGTGAGTGTGCTGATGAAGGTGAGCTGGTGCTGAGTGAAGGTGAGTTGGTGCTGAGCAGGGGTGAGTGGGTGCTTAGACAGGGGTGGGTGGGTGCTGAGCGGGGGTGAGTGTGCTGAGTGAAGGTGGAGTTGGTGCTGAGCGGGGGTGAGTGGTGCTGACAGGGGTGAGTGGGTGCTGAGCGGGGGTGAGTGTGCTGAGTGAAGGTGAGTTGGTGCTGAGTGAAGGTGAGTTGGTGCTGAGTGAAGGTGGGCATGGGCTTAAGAGTGTGTGTGGTGAGTGGGGTGAGTGAGTGCTGAACAATAGTGAGTGCGGCCTGAGAGGGGTGGGTGGATGCTGAGCTGGGGTGAGTGGGTGTTGAGTGGGGGTGAGTGGGTGACATCCATGTCAACTCCTGAGGACTCGTGTGTGGAGTCTGAACCGAATACTGACGGCCTAGTTGATGCTGGTATCAACAACTGCCCTCTTCTGCTCACAAATCCTGACCAACATCTGCAGTGTGGAATTCCAACGTGTGGGGACATCACACACCAGTCTGTGAGCCGGAAGCTGCAAACGCCGCTGAAACCCGGCAAGGGCAGCCAAAGGAGTAGGTGACTTTCTAAAATGACGGTTGCCCGCCTTCTGTCTGCAGACACCACCCTGCTTCTTTTGGCCTGTTGTGATGCTACGCCTAACTCCCCCTGTGCACTGCTGTCCTCACTCTGCATGTCCTCCTGCCAGGTTGGGTCAGTTACTGGATCATCCACCACGTCTTCCACTTCCGCACCCTGGTCCTCCTCCTGACTTTCTGGCAATTGTGTCTCATCATCGTCCACCTCTTGTGACACTTTCCCACCATCGCCTTCATGCCACCGTGGCCGCTCAAATATTTGGGCATCGCTACATGCAATCTTTGTCCCCCTTCAAGTGGAGCGGGCGAGAGGAACGAATCTATAAATGGAAAAGTGAACAGTTCATCAGACTGTCCAAGTGTGGGATCCCACTCGGCATGATGGGAGGAAGGAGGATCAGGGTGAGGAATGTGCAGTCCAGACTCACGGCTGGAGACACCCACTTTCTTCCTAATAATGGGAACATACATTATGTAATGAGGCCCTCCTCCACGTCTCTTCCATGGGACATCGGAGTGCCTCCCAATTTTTTTTTTACATCTTTAATGTAATAATACATTTGTGACTTTTTTAGGCTCTCTGCAGACCGCCGGGGGCGCCGCTGGAAAAATGCTGGAATTCCCATAGGTTAATATTGGGCTCGGTGCTCGGGTCGAGGACCAGAGCATCTTGTACCTACATAATTACAAGCTCCCAGGGCTGAGTATTAGGTAAGGAATAGACTCCAATAATAACCTGTTTGATTGACGCAATGTTACACCGCGACACTTAAATACTCTGCGCTGCTTCCATTATGTGGCACCTTGGTAAAGCGTCGTCTGAGCTGACGGAGCGACGTGTTCTCTATACGTTGCTATTTGGTGTAATGTTCTCCACGCCCCTTCCCCATTGTCGTCTTGTACAGCGCTCGGCGGAGAGCCGGCTCCCGGTGCCACCGCACTTCCCTCAGATCAGATAATGATACCTTGTGCCATAGAACGATAATTTGAGAATAAAGCGCTGACCCCCGGCTGAGACGCGGTGTGCAGAATCATAGACAGAACATAACACTGCAGATTACAAGCCATAACCCCCACCAAGGGAACAACATAGGCACCGAGCGCCGAGAGCCCCCCGAGAGGAGCCATCCGGAACCCCGAGAAATGGGGGAGATACAGGATAATGACACTGGGGTACAGGATAATGACACCGGGGGTACAGGATAATGTCACTGGGGGTACAGGATAATGACACTGTGGTACAGGATAATGACACTGGGGTACAGGATAATGACACTGGGGGTACAGGATAATGACACTGGGGTACAGGATAATGACACTGGAGGTACAGGATAATGACACTGGGGTACAGGATAATGACACTGGGGGTACAGGATAATGACACTGAGGGTACAGGATAATGACACTGGGGGTACAGGATAATGACACTGGGGGTACAGGATAATGACACTGGGTACAGGATAATGACACTAGGGGTACAGGATAATGACACTGTGGTACAGGATAATGACACTGGGGTACAGGATAATGACACTGGGGGTACAGGATAATAACACTGGGGTACAGGATAATGACACTGGGGGTACAGGATAATGACACTGGGGTACAGGGTAATGACACTGGGCTACAGGGTAATGACACTGGAGGTACAGGATAATGACACTGGAGGTACAGGATAATGACACTGGGGGTACAGGATAATGACACTGGGGGTACAGGATAATGACACTGGGGGTACAGGATAATGACATTGGGGGTACAGGGTAATGACACTGGGGGTACAGGATAATGACACTGGGGTACAGGATAATGACACTGGGGGTACAGGATAATGACACTGGGGTACAGGATAATGACACTGGTGGTAAAGGATAATGACACTGGGGTACAGGATAATGACACTGGTGGTAAAGGATAATGACACTGGGGTACAGGATAATGACACTAGGGGTACAGGATAATGACACTGGTGGTAAAGGATAATGACACTGGGGTACAGGATAATGACACTGGGGTACAGGATAATGACACTGTGGTACAGGATAATGACACTGGGGTACAGGATAATGACACTAGGGGTACAGGATAATGACACTGGGTACAGGATAATGACACTGGGGTACAGGATAATGACACTGGGGGTACAGGATAATGACACTGGGGTACAGGATAATGACACTGGGGGTACAGGATAATGACACTGGGGGTACAGGGTAATGACACTGGGCTACAGGGTAATGACACTGGAGGTACAGGATAATGACACTGGAGGTACAGGATAATGACACTGGGGGTACAGGATAATGACACTGGGGGTACAGGATAATGACACTGGGGGTACAGGATAATGACATTGGGGGTACAGGGTAATGACACTGGGGGTACAGGATAATGACACTGGGGGTACAGGATAATGACACTGGGCGTACAGGGTAATGACACTGGGGGTACAGGATAATAGCCCTGGGGGTACAGGATAATGACACTGGGGTACAGGATAATGACACTGGGGTACAGGATAATGACACTGGGGGTACAGGATAATGACACTGGGGTACAGGATAATGACACTGGGGGTACAGGATAATGACACTGGGGTACAGGATAATGACACTGACACTGGGGGTACAGGATAATGACACTGGGGGTACAGGATAATGACACTGGGGTACAGAATAATGACACTGGGGGTACAGGATAATGACACTGGGGTACAGGATAATGACACTGGGGGTACAGGATAATGACACTGGGGGGTACAGGATAATGACACTGGGGTACAGGATAATGACACCGGGGTACAGGATAATGACACTGGGGGTACAGGATAATGACACTGGGGTACAGAATAATGACACTGGGGGTACAGGATAATGACACTGGGGTACAGAATAATGACACTGGGGTACAGGATAATGACACTGGGGTACAGGATAATGACACTGGGGTACAGGATAATGACACTGGGGTACAGGATAATGACACTGGGGGTACAGGATAATGACACTGGGGTACAGGATGATGACACTGGGGTACAGGATAATGACACTGGGGTACAGGATAATGACACTGGGGGTACAGGATAATGACACTGGGGGTACAGGATAATGACACTGGAGGTACAGGATAATGACACTGGGGGCACAGGATAATGACACTGGAGGTACAGGATAATGACACTGGAGGTACAGGATAATGACACTGGGGGTACAGGATAATGACACTGGGGTACAGGATAATGACACTGGGGGTACAGGATAATGACACTGGGGTACAGGATAATGACACTGGGGTACAGGATAATGACACTGGGGGTATAGGATAATGACACTGGGGGTACAGGATAATGACACTGGGGCACAGGATAATGACACTGGGGGTACAGGATAATGACACTGGGGGTACAGGATAATGACACTGGGGGTACAGGATAATGACACTGGAGGTACAGGATAATGACACTGGGGTACATGATAATGACACTGAGGGTACAGGATAATGACACTGGGGGTACAGGATAATGACACTGGGGTACAGGATAATGACACTGGGGTGCAGGATAATGACACTGGGGGTGCAGGATAATGACACTGAGGTACAGGATAATGACACTGGGGGTACAGGATAATGACACTGGGGTACAGGATAATGACACTGGGGGTACAGGATAATGACACTGGGGGTACAGGATAATGACACTGGGGTACAGGATAATGACACTGAGGTACAGGATAATGACACTGGGGGTACAGGATAATGACACTGGGGGTACAGGATAATGACACTGGGGTACAGGATAATGACACTGGGGGTACAGGATAATGACACTGGGGGTACAGGATAATGACACTGGGGTACAGGATAATGACACTGGAGGTACAGGATAATGACACTGGGGGCACAGGATAATGACACTGGGGTACAGGATAATGACACTGGGGGTACAGGATAATGACACTGGGGGTACAGGATAATGACACTGGAGTACAGGATAATGACACTGGGGGTACAGGATAATGACACTGGGGACACAGGATAATGACACTGGGGGTACAGGATAATGACACTGGGGTACATGATAATGACACTGAGGGTACAGGATAATGACACTGGGGGTACAGGATAATGACACTGGGGTACAGGATAATGACACTGGGGGGTACAGGATAATGACACTGGGGTACAGGATAATGACACTGGGGGTACAGGATAATGACACTGGGGGTACAGGATAATGACACTGGGGTACAGGATAATGACACTGGGGTACAGCATAATGACACTGGGGTACAGGATAATGACACTGGAGGTACAGGATAATGACACTGGGGTACAGGATAATGACACTGGGGGTACAGGATAATGACACTGGGGGTACAGGATAATGACACTGGAGGTACAGGATAATGACACTGGAGGTACAGGATAATGACACTGGGGGTACAGGATAATGACACTGGGGGTACAGGATAATGACACTGGGGTACAGGATAATGACACTGGGGGTACAGGATAATGACACTGGGGGTACAGGATAATGACACTGGGGGTACAGGATAATGACACTGGGGGTACAGGATAATGACACTGGGGGTACAGGATAATGACACTGGGGTACAGGATAATGACACTGGGGTACAGGATAATGACACTGGGGTACAGGATAATGACACTGGGGGTACAGGATAATGACACTGGGTACAGGATAATGACACTGGGGGTACAGGGTAATTACACTGACACTGGGGGTACAGGATAATGACACTGGGGTACTGATTTCCCTTGTGACTGCTCTGTATATCGGGGTCAGTCCCCGTCTCCTCTGTGTCTGTCATTCTCAGTTGTCGCTCGGTGACTCACTGCCATTAATCTTTCACACACAGAAGTTCTTTGGTGAATCAGGACATAAACGTCTGACAATGTTCTTCCCGCTAAGTATCAGTGTATTGTTCTGACTTTACATCAGTGTTCGATAAGAAGATCACAGCGACGTTATTAATGTTCAGGACAATCTGATGATTTTTTTTATCTTTGTGCAAGAAAAAAATAGAGATGATTCCTGTAACTAAGGACTAAAAGGGCAAAACCATATGATGGGCATTCAGTATTAGTGACTGAACCTGTGCCAGGCTGCAGATTGTCACCTTCTTTGTTAATGAGGCTCCGATCTGTAGTTATAGAAGAGTCTGTACCTGGCATTAAAGTACACAGCAGCATTGAAATGAAGGGGAATGAATTGTAATACCAGGTATGTATGCCACTAATTCCGTACTGACCCTGAGTTACCTCCTGTATTATACTCCAGAGCTGCACTCACTATTCTGCTGGTGCAGTCACTGTGTACATACATTACATTGCTGATCCTGAGTTACCTCATGTATTATACTCCAGAGCTGCACTCACTATTCTGCTGGTGCAGTCACTGTGTACATACATTACATTACTGATCCTGAGTTACCTCCTGTATTATACTCCAGAGCTGCACTCACTATTCTGCTGGTGCAGTCACTGTGTACATACATTACATTACTGATCCTGAGTTACCTCCTGTATTATACTCCAGAGCTGCACTCACTATTCTGCTGGTGCAGTCACTGTGTACATACATTACATTACTGATCCTGAGTTACTCCCTGTATTATACTCCAGAGCTGCACTCACTATTCTGCTGGTGCAGTCACTGTGTACATACATTACATTACTGATCCCGAGTTACCTCCTGTATTATACTCCAGAGCTGCGCTCACTATTCTGCTGGTGCAGTCACTGTGTACATACATTACATTACTGATCCTGAGTTACCTACTGTATTATACTCCAGAGCTGCACTCACTATTCTGCTGGTGCAGTCACTGTGTACATACATTACATTACTGATCCTGAGTTACCTCCTGTATTATGCTCCAGAGCTGCACTCACTATTCTGCTGGTGCAGTCACTGTGTACATACATTACATTACTGATCCTGAGTTACCTCCTGTATTATCCTCCAGAGCTGCACTCACTATTCTGCTGGTGCAGTCACTGTGTACATACATTACATTACTGATCCTGAGTTACCTCCTGTATTATACTCCAGAGCTGCACTCACTATTCTGCTGGTGCAGTCACTGTGTACATACATTACTCCCTGTGTTATACCCCGGGCAGTGTCACCACCTCTTCGCCTCTTTGCCCGTGTCTCTGTATCTCTGGCTACTCCTGACACCTCTGTTGCTGTCTCTGTCCCCGATGCGCTGTGCGGCGTGTCTGCGCGGTGCAGGAACATGCAGTTTCCCGATGGGATAATGGCTGTGTCTAACTGGAGGTAATTACACGGTTAGCTCACAGTAATTCTCCTCTTATGACACTCAAATATAGAAGTGACAAGTGAAAAGAAAAAAAAATCGTCAGAGTCGGGAGAGAGTAGATTAAAGTTAAAGGATAAACAGGCAGAACGTGACGCCAGCGGAGAGCGAGGAAGGAATCCTATCAGGGATCAGGAGGCGCTTCCTCGTCCGCGGCGTCGCTTCCTCGTCACAGACAATTTCAAGCTGCGACATTCAGAGGAAATAAAAATGACCCCGGAATTGAGTCTTAATTTATATTTATGAAGCTTCAGTGAATTATTTACTGTGAATGTAACGAGCGGCAGGACCTGCGCCAATGTGATGCCGCCCGGTGATGGCCGCGTTCAGGAATAATCCGACATCAGCCCCAAAGACGACTGACGATACGGAAAATTAAACAACCCATTGGGTTGTTTCAAGCTCTAGGGGCTGGGGTACTCAGAGACGGGGCCGCTCAGTCCGGATCACGGTAGCTGTCAGCACTGACAATGAAAAAGGAAATCAAAATAGAAAAACAAAGAAGGTTCGTGACGCCAGCTGAAGGTTTCCAGCCACTAGACTGTCACAATGGTCTCTCTTACTTTGGAGACTTGTGACCGGTTTGGGATCTCTTGTCTCAGTATTGAGACTTCATTTTAAACATGTTTCTTGCCTTCGGCAGTTCAGGAGTTAATGTCAGTTCTGCTGCTAGCAGACTCCTTGGTTGGTGTGGCTACTCTGTGATCACTCCCATCCCCTGTATGGTTCCAACATGCTTTGCTGGTGATTGAACCCATTCCTGGCCAAGCTTCCTGAGGTGAAGGAAGTTTTCTGGAGAGCTGACAACTGCTAAGCCGTCTTTTGTCAAGGAGCGTGGCATTTGTGAAGTTGCCTTGTTGTTCTCGGTCTGTCTCCCCATTCCCTCTTGTTGTTGTTATTGTAGTGGTTGGGAGTAGTGCTCCTGCCAGCCATTTCCCTATTGAGGGGTATTATCAGGGACTAGGTATCCTGCTCGGCGGCCAGTTGAAAGACTGCGTTTCAACGCTAGGTCTTAATCATGGCTATCTTGTGGGTGTAGGAAATGATATATATATATACCCACCCACTTTATCATACACAGCTGTACACACACAGTATATAAAGAACATGAATAAAAAAGACATAACACAAATCATTACATCATTGTCATTAATATTGCAATACAATGTCTTGTCTTCTATTGAGAAAGTGGGGTATCCTTGTTCCCAATCAAAAAAATCCAATAAGATTGTTTTTGCACCAAACCCGTATTGGGACAGTAGGGAGATCAGGGCACAGCCGCAGGTGAGAGCAGGAGGTCACCTCTTCCCAGTTCCCTATGAGCAGGGTCCTCCACTTTATTTCCCTTCCTGGTGTTTCTCCATCTGTAGTTTTGTGTAGTGCGCCAGACATCGTTGATCGCACAGTGGACAGACACTCCTTCGTCCAGCATGGCACTAGGTAACTGGCACTGCAGGTAGAGTTCTCAAGGTTTAGGTGTTTTTGCAGGAAGAAGGAATACCCCCCTCCAGCATGAGGCAGGCTCTTGGGAAATGAGAGTTGATGGTAGGAGTTGTAGTGTAGAGGATTGGAGTAAGGTTTCAGAAGAAAACAAGGCACAGCACACAGTCTTTGAGTTCATTACCTTTCTTATAGTTTGTTCAGTAGAGCCAGGACACGTGCAGAAGCAGACATATGTCTTGGCCAGTCTGGAGAGAGCTGGAGTCTACTCTGCTGAGATAAGGTGTTATGGCCTTCCTGCCATGGTCACTAGCTGCTCTATGAGTCCTCTAGATCCTTCTGAGTCTGTGGATGGCTTCAAACTGGGCAGGTGACGCGGAACCCTGCGAGGGACTGCTGCATTCCTCTGGTCCTCTTTGCCGCTGTGCCCCGGACAGGCCCACAGGGGTTCTTTGGCCAGGTCCTGGAAATCTGGACACATAGGGCCCACCACTCAGGCCGGCTGCCAATGCGTCCTGTTGGCCGCACGGCCCGACACCGGATAGCACAACTCCTGTTGCCTACCTCTCACTATCCTAACTCCTCCCTCCAACCAGAAGTGGGGTCTGCCCTATGCGGGTCTCTTCCACCCTACAGTCTCTGATTGCAGTTTGGAAAGTGTTGGATGTGTGGGGATTTTCCAGCAGAATGATCTTCACCTCTCCCCTAGACGTGACATCACACAGAATGTTAAATGCAATACCACTAGTGGCAGCCAGACCGCAGGGGCGCCACACAATTGAATCTCAATCATTCCAAAATGGGCAAATAAGGTAAGTTTATATGTTCCAACATCTGAATACAAAATTGTGGAATATTTATGCCCCACTGCTTGTTCCAACTATGAACAACCCCCAAATCTCCTTTTTGCTTCTTCGTAGACTGATTAACCGCATGCTAATTGATTTTTCAGTGTCATGGGTGACTCCCATCCTTGGGAGACCTTTGACGACTTTAGGACCTCAGGGTCGCATTGCCTTATTAAACTTTGTTTTTGTAAAGTTTATTCTTTCTTTGGATGCTGCAGGGGTTAAGGACTCTTTTCTTGCTGGTATTTCTTTGTTAGTCCTATCTCAGGTGCAGTTTTTTGTGAGCACTCCCCTCCACTTTACGTAGTCACATGTTCCATCATGCGGTTATAGATAGCATTTCTATGCTGACCACCGTGGGAGGAGCAAGTCTGTTGGAGTTCTGATGCTTGCAACTCCGATGCTTTGCTGAAATTTTGTAGTTGGGAGTATATCCTTTTTGTCTGTCCCTCTGTCTGTCCTCTTTCCTGTGTTTTATTACTGAAGTGGTGAGACTAGTGTGCTTTGTAGTATTCAGAGTGAGTGGGGGATAATGAGGGATTAAGCACGTGATGGCACCAGGGGGGAAAGACCCGTATAGGGTCTTTAGGGAGCACAGGTACAGACACAGGTGAGGGTCAGGAGGTGACCCATCTCCCCTCTACCTACCATTAGGACTTTCCTCTCTTTCCACCCCTGTTTCCATTGTGTTGCGATGCGCTCTAGAAGTTGCTTATCCCCGGTGTGATAGTATCACGGTGGAAACACGGAAATCCAATACCGATGGCTGTCATGTAGTTTAATCATTTGTAGAAGTCAGATTTTTCTCTACTTTTCAATCTTCTTTCCGCGTGCATCCCTCCATGTGAATTGCTACCTTTTTAGACCAAAAATCAATTCAACATGAAAGCTAAAGGAGAGAATTTCATGGGGTCTGAAACAATGGAATTTCTAGTCTGAAATACTGAACTAATGCAACAAAATGCAACAAAAGTGACCGAAGTCACTGTATCCTCAAGCAATGCGCTGGTATAGGAATCTGACCTCCAGGCTGAGCTTATAAATTGGGTCTCCCCACAAAGAAAGCTTGTTCACAGATCTGGGGCAGCTGAAATATTGCTGTGATCCTTATATTCATTCCTCCTTCCCCATAGGAAACAGAAGAATATTAGACTTGAAAATGCGGGACAGGGAGCATTTGGAAGGTAATGTATTCACTAATGATGAAGCCATGGTCCCGTCACAAACCAGGAATTAGAATATTAAGATGAAAAGCTGGTCTAGATATCTGAGCCTATAAATTGGGTCTCCTCACAAAGAAAGCTTTAGGGCAGTTGAAATACTGCTGTGATCGATATTTCATTCCTCCTTCCCCATAGGATGCAGAAAGAACAGACTGCAAAGTAGATATTTCTGTAAGTTTATCCCTTTTATTTTATGACTGCTTTGCATATTTATATAGACCATTATAATTTTTATCTTTTATATCTTTTTATTGTAAGCACTGTAACATTTTATATTAAAGCATAAAACTTTAATAACTTTGAACCTTGTATACTCTACAAGAATTCATAGTCCTAGGAAGTGTGTGATCTTGTGTATTGTCTGAAAATATTAATTCAGGGGACTCATTGTTTGGTAAGTGGTGGCAGTGACCCAATATACTGGACGTGGCTCTTTAGCCTGCAATGGCAGCAGATCTCAGCTGAATATGTGAGCTAATGTATATTAGGGGCTAAAAATTCTCCGTAATAGATGATGTCGGGGGAGATAAGGATCCAGCGTTTCTGATTTCGGACTCGTGTGTGTCTCACCCTGTCGAGTCCTCTGATGAATCTGGAATCTGAAGGTTACCGTGCCTTATTGCTGATCTAAATCTTGTATTTAAATGTACAGTATTTTCTTTTTGAGTCATGAGGTTAATGACTCTTTCCTGTCTGGTTGTTCATTGCAAAGCTTAATTTCAGTTGCAGTTTTTGATGACCATACCCCTCCCCTATAAAGTCACAGGTCCTATCAGCTGACGCTGGTGATAGAATCCATTTTCTATGCTGACCACTTCAGAAGGAGCCTGTCTCTTAAAGAAGCTGCGGAGTCGTGGTTAATGCAGCTCAGTAGTTTAGCTGCATTGGAGGAGTTTAGAATGCTTTTCTGTTTGTGTCCATTCCTCTTTCCCCTGTGTTATATTGTTTTCAGTTGTGAGTCTAGTGTGCTTGTCATCTTTCACACTAGCCAGGGTGAGTTCAGCGCGAGTGAGGGATTAGGCAAGTGACGGTGCTAAGGGGTGGGAGAAGGCCCGTATAGGAACATTAGGGAGTACGGGGCACAGGCTCAAGGGAGTGCCAGAAGGTGTCCCCTTCTGCCACTCCCCATCACCAGGGCCTTCCTTATATTGCACCCCTGTTGTTCCCTCTGTGTTGCGTCACAGGCTTGGTGTCCGTACCCTCTGGCGTGACCGTTAAGCTACTACCAAAGGAGTGTGATAGCAACTATCCCACAGTGAGCACCAAGAAAAGATGATAGCGGACATTCTCCCTGCGACCACTGCATTTTATAGAGCTTTGATACCTGCAATAAGAGAAAAGATGGTGCCGGGGAAGAAGAACATCCATGGGGAGTGAAGGAGACAATAAACCGAGTTGTTGCTCCTCTGCAGATGTCACAGAAACCTCTATCACAACAGTAACAAAATCGTCTATGGAACCTGATCAGTATTGTGTGTGTTATACATTAATACATTGTAGAAGTCATCACTGTCAGGGTTTGTGGAGAAGGAATGGGAAGCAGGATGGCAATAACGGGCAAGGTAAACTGGGTAGCTAGTTTGATCCTAAAGACTGGGGTCCCTAGTCTGACTCTGCACCCATGGGTACCTCTTATGGTGAGGAGGTCTGGGCCATCACCTTTGCCCTCTGCTCCTTAACCAGTCCTGTGCTAACTTCCCCTCACCTCCACCAAGCACGGACCAGGAACACAGCAACTTCCACAAAAGGAGAAGCACCAAGAAGCTTCAGCATGAATGCACAGATGTCATCTCAGTTCACACAGTCAAGGCAGAGTGAAACTCTATCAGCGACATCAACTGGTTAAAGAGCAGGCTATTTAGAGGCCAGAGGCTTGGTCACCTGACAAACCTACAACTCCCCACCTGTAAAGCCGCCTACACAGACAGCAAAACAGCAGCATCTAGACATTAACTCTTAATGTGCCAAAGGCATTTAACTCCTATTTAACCTTTACACATAGACTGCAGCAGTTAACATGTGACAATCGTGTCAGGTTCGAGAGCTCATCACCTCTACTCAGCAATGAAGTGGAGACCAAATCCTAAAATTTACAGACCCTAGTGAGGAATTATCTAAAATGACTTCCCAGAAGGAGTCTGAGAATTGCTTTTGCTCTTGCCTGCAAGATTGGCCACGTTCTAACTTGTAGCAAGAAATAAAAGTGTGGACGGAGATGGGAGATCTGGGGATCGACAGTTCTGCAGCTCATCTACATGACTGCTGCGGCTGTCTGAAGCCAAGCCCACCTACCAGGACTATGAGTATTTTGATTACCTCTTCCAAGATGGTGTCCTTTGCTTCATGTGCCCTTTGACTTCCTGCCTTTATAAACCCCACCCCAGCCTCTAGTCATTTCTAGAGTATTCTGCCTGGTTTCCTGCTCCTTGTGGCTTCTCAAGTTCTCTGCCTACACCTGCAAACCTGTGTGAATCTCCTGTTGCTGCTCATCAGATGTTCTGCCACCTACATCTGTTCCTTTGTTTTGGCTGCTCATGCTACTTCATCTGCTGTGGCTCTTTCCACACCTGCCTTCGCTGCCACGTCAGATGGTTGCTTTGTTAAGTGCTCTGTCGCTTCCTACATTCAAATAGATGTAGAACATGAGACTGTTCTGGAGTTAGTAATTTGCTCTGCATCTGGTTCTGGACTTTCTAAGACTTCCTTCCCAGGCCTCTCTGGATGATTTATTGTGTTATATAGACTTGCTTAAAACATCTCCTTGTTTGGACTTGCCATAGACTTTTTTGTTACAGCATCTCCAAGTGTAAACTGCGCTTTATAAGGTTTTTCAACAGACTTTTTGTTAAGGCTACATGCAATATCTACCCCTGTGTGTTTATGGACTTTGAGTCTTCCTCTGCACTTATTATATAGAATGTTTCACCTGTAAACTGGGTGCTGATATGTCTTTGCTCCACGCAACAAGATTCCTGAGTTATCCATTATAATTATTACACCAGCCATTGGATCTCCGTCCTGGTCATGTTGAAGCCTCGTTCTTCACATGTTACGACCTTGGATCTTCTTCTTTTCATTGGAAGGTTCCTCCATCACCACCACCATCGTCCGCAGCACGGACTCTGATCTCACCTTCCCCCCACCCCTCCCGGCACGCTGCGCAGGACACAGGCACAGTAATGAACTCTCTCCCTGACCTTTACTTTTGCTAGCTGGGGGCACCCAGGACGGATGTCATGTAATTGACTCCTTCTGATAACTCGTTCTCTGTGTCACCGATCTCATTCTCATCCGCAGAATATCTCACTCTCTCCAATTTTTCTATGGGGTCTCCTGAGACACCGCGCAGTGAAGGCCAATACCTGCGGCAGATTAATTGGCGTTGCCTCTTCGGGAAGAACCTCCATTAATCTCCAGTCTCAAGAGTCCGAAAGGAAATGAGCAACATCACAATATCATTGTCTGCTTGGCCCAAATTAAAAGCATTGGAAACCATGATCAATCCCAATAAGCCAACTCTGGGCGTGTGTGAGGTCTGCCCGTACTACCGGGTGCCCTGGGGCGGGATTTGGTGGCACCATTAATGGCTACTATTACAGCGGCACTCCAGTGACTTGTGGAATTACAACTCCCAAGAAGCACAAGGTATGCTGATGTTATGGATATCAATATATGAAAATATCCAAATATTTTCCAATATGCTTGTATCCTGTATTGTACTGCATATCTAGCATATATGTATCCCCATAAGAGGAATAAGTAGTGTTTTCATATCAAGTATTGTACTGCAAGTCATAGACTGTGTTTAGAGAAATGGTAAAGGCCACATAGTCTGGGAATGAAGCCATTGTATAGCATGTTTTGGTAAGAAGGGAAGATGTTCCAAAATACCAGATAATGAAGGAGTGCGATGGGTCATTAGCATCAAATGATGAAAAAAGTACAGGGATACATATGTATTTGGAATAGTAGGAGTAGTAGGAGTGCAACAGGTAGCTAACCTCAGCCCTAATGGTACCTTTACACGCCGCCACAACAGGATGGATACCAACGGCAACTTCACGTGCACGAGCACAGCCGAACGGTTACCAACGGGAACCGCACCCTCTTTACACGCCGCCACAAGGTGCGCTACGCTACGCTACATCTACAGCTAGCTACATCGCCGGGTGTCGCAAGTAGCCATCTGTAGCTCAATTACACACCGCTATAACCAGCTACTATGGGCGGACCTGGTGCAGCAGGGACAGCACATAGGCGTGCCACAATTGAGAGTACGAGCCGTCCGTACGCTGATAGGACAAAGCAATAACATCCTGATTGGCCAGGCATCGCAGGAGGCTGAGTAATACAGCACGCTCGAGCGATTGTGTAGTGTGACTCGTCAGCTCCTTAAATATGCCTCCCTAGGCAGCGACTACCAATCGTCATGCAGCAGCTTCCACCAATGATCGCACATGGGGCGTGGTAACACGGAGCCAGGGTCACGCCTTAGCTACATTGCAGGCTGTCCCGAGTTCCCTTCCGTAACGTCTTTACACGCCGATACAGCTCGCTACAATCGGCGATGTTGCCATATGTTTATGGGCAGTGCACGGATACAGAGGTATCTGTAGCCGGCTGTGTCGTCCCGTCTTCACACGCCGCTACTACGGGCGATATTGGCGCTACAAGCTACATTTGTAGCCTGTAGCGGGTTGTATCCATCCTGTTGTGGCGGCGTGTAAAGGTACCATAAAGGTTGTCACTCATGCTGCTCTGCCATACAATGTGAAGGCTGCAGAGGCATGCTGGGAGTTGTAGTCCAACAGAAGCTTGAGTGGTCCAGGTTGCTGATTTTCTGTCCCACAGGTTGTTAATCAGCTTTTTGTAGACAACAATAAGCATTGACGTCTGCTCTGCAGAGGTGTAACTTGAAGCCCCAGGGCCAGATGTGAAAGCTCCAACTGGGCCCCCAATTATTGCAAAACTTTAATAGTATTAGTCTTTCTCTATAGGCCAAAGGGACTTTTGAGGCCCCCTAGACTCCAGGGCCCGGGTGCGACTGCAACCCCTGCACCTGTTGTAGTTATGCCCTGCTGCTCTGCTATACAGTAATAAGGCTGCCAGGATATCCTTGGAGTTGTAGTTGGGGCCTTAGCATCAACCATCGCAATCCAGCGTCTGTGATATCTGGCAATGAGTCTTTTGCTCTGGAGGGATTTTGGCCCTCATCTTTGCAGAATTGTTGTAATTTGGCCACATTAGAGGTTTCGGAGCATGAACCGCCTTTATAAGGTCACAGCATCTCCATTGGATTAAGGTCAGGACTGTGACTCGGACACTCCAAAGTCTTCATTTTGTCTTTCTTCAGCCATTCACAGGTGACTTGCTGTTTTGGATCATTCTTCTGTATAATCCAAGTGCTCTTCATCTTGAGGTCATGGACAGACGGCCGGACATTGTCCTTCAGGATTTTTTTGGTGACAGCAGAGTTCATGGTTCCAGTTTCCACAGCGTCTTCCAGGTCCTGAAGCAGCAAAACATTCCCAGACATCACATGACCTCCACCATACTTTACTGTTGGTATGATGTTCCCTTTCTGAAATGCTGTTACTTCTACACCAGATGTAATGGGACATTCACCTTCCAAAAAGGTCAACTTTTGTCTCATCAGTCCACAGAATATTCTCCCAAAAGTCTTGGGTATCATCAAGGTGTTTTCTGGTAAATCTGAGCTGAGCCGTTCTGTTCTTCATGCTCAGCAGTGGTTTTCACCTTGGATCTCTGCCGTGCGGACATTTTTGTCCAGTCTCTTCCTTATGGTGAAGTTTGGAACCTTATCTCTAGATCTTGTTGTGGGGTCTTTTGTGACCTCTTGGATGAGTCGTCGTTGCCCTCTTGGGGTAATTTTGGTCGGAAGGTTCACCACTATTCCATGTTTTCGCCATTTGTGGATAATGGCCTTCACTGTGGTTCACTGGAGTCCCAAACCTTTAGAAATGGCTTTATAACCTTTTCCAGACTGATAGATCTCAATTACCTTGTTTGTCATTTGTTCCTGAACTTCTTTGTATTGCGGTATTATGTCTACTGGTTTAGGATTTTTTGGTCTCCTTCGCTTTGTCAGGCAGGTCCTATTTAAGTGATTTCTTGATTGAGAATAGGCGTGGAAGTAATCAGGCCTGGGTGAGGCAGGGAAAATGTACTCAGTCTCCCAACGATGTGATAAACCACATTTAATTCATGTTTTAAGGGAGGGAATCACTTTTTCACACAGGGCCCTTTAGGTTTGGATTTCTTTTCCCCTTAATAATAAAGATCTTCATTTATAAACTCCATATTGTGATTACTTTTGTTATCTTTGTCAATATTTACATTTGTTTGTTGATCTGAAACATTTAGGTGACAAACATGCAAAAGAATAAGTAATCAGGAAGGCGGCAAACAATGTATCACACCAGAGCACTGCAACCTTACACTGTGTCAGTCTTTACTGTAGATCTGATATTCTATTCATGAAACAGGGGGCTCAGGATGAACAGAGCTTTGGATTTCGACCTGACAGCAGTGGTTTACTGCATTCATCTCTGCATCTGTAGCCGCACAGGGAATGGCTCTGTGACTGGAGGCTTTCTGCCAGGATATGGATGGGACATTTCATTTTACAGATCCCTGGTTAAGTATCGGCAGTCTACTGACGCTTTATGTGTCTGTCTCCCCCGCTGATACTACAGGCTGCAGAGAACAGACACAAGTGGGGATATAATATTTAATCAGGCTTCATAAACCTTGTCTCAGCACATTGCGGTATAAAATGCCGCCATTAACTTCTGTTCTCTCCAGAATTAGAAAAACAATTCTGCATAAACCAGTAGAGCATAGTCTGCAGTCAGGACCCCCATAGAGGACAGCGCCTCTCACTCTGGAGGGGTCTGCAGTCAGGACCCCCATAGAGGACAGCGCCTCTCACTCTAGAGGAGTCTGCAGTCAGGACCCCATAGAGAACAGCGCCTCTCACTCTGGAGGGGTCTGCGGTCAGGACCCCCATAGAGGACAGCGCCTCTCACTCTGGAGGGGTCTGCAGTCAGGACCCCCATAGAGGACAGCGCCTCTCACTCTGGAGGGGTCTGCAGTCAGGACCTCCATAGAGGACAGCGCCTCTCACTCTGGAGGGGTCTGCGCTCAGGACCCCATAGAGGACAGCGCCTCTCACTCTGGAGGGGTCTGCAGTCAGGACCCCCATAGAGGACAGCACCTCTCACTCTGGAGGGGTCTGCGCTCAGAACCCCCATAGAGGACAGCGCCTCTCACTCTGGAGGGGTCTGCGCTCAGGACGCCATAGAGAACAGCGCCTCTCACTCTGGAGGGTCTGCAGTCAGGACCCATAGAGGACAGCGCCTCTCACTCTGGAGGGGTCTGCAGTCAGGACCCCCATAGAGGACAGCGCCTCTCACTCTGGAGGGGTCTGCAGTCAGGACCCCTATAGAGGACAGCGCCTCTCACTCTGGAGGGGTCTGCAGTCAGGACCCCCATAGAGGACAGCGCCTCTCACTCTGGAGGGGTCTGCAGTCAGGACACCCATAGAGGACAGCGCCTCTCACTCTGGAGGGGTCTGCGGTTCGGGCCCCATAGAGGAGAGTGCCTCTCACTCTGGAGGGGTCTGCGGTTTGGACACCCATAGAGGACAGCGCCTCTCACTCTGGAGGGGTCTGAAGTCCGGACACCCATAGAGGACAGCGTATCTCACTCTGGAGGGGTCTGCGGTCCGGACACCCATAGAGGACAGGCCTCTCGCTCTGGAGATGTCTGCGGTTCGGGCCCCCATAGAGGAGAGTGCCTCTCACTCTGGAGGGGTCTGCGGTCCGGACACCCATAGAAGACAGTGCCTCTCTTATTTTAGAGGGGTCTGCAGTACGGACCGCCATAGAGGACAGCGCCTCTCACTCTGGAGGGGTCTGCGCTCAGGACCCCATAGAGAACAGCGCCTCTCACTCTGGAGGGGTCTGCAGTCAGGACCCCATAGAGGACAGCGCCTCTCACTCTGGAGGGGTCTGCAGTCAGGACCCCCATAGAGGACAGCGCCTCTCACTCTGGAGGGGTCTGCAGTCAGGACCCCCATAGAGGACAGCGCCTCTCACTCTGGAGGGGTCTGCAGTCAGGACACCCATAGAGGACAGCGCCTCTCACTCTGGAGGGGTCTGCGGTCAGGACCCCCATAGAGGACAGCGCCTCTCACTCTGGAGGGGTCTGCGGTCAGGACCCCCATAGAGGACAGCGCCTCTCACTCTGGAGGGGTCTGCGCTCAGGACCCCATAGAGAACAGCGCCTCTCACTCTGGAGGGGTCTGCAGTCAGGACCCCATAGAGGACAGCGCCTCTCACTCTGGAGGGGTCTGCAGTCAGGACCCCCATAGAGGACAGCGCCTCTCACTCTGGAGGGGTCTGCGCTCAGGACCCCATAGAGAACAGCGCCTCTCACTCTAGAGGGGTCTGCAGTCCGGACCCCCATAGAGGACAGTGCCTCTCACTCTGGAGGGGTCTGCGGTCCGGACACCCATAGAAGACAGTGCCTCTCACTCTGGAGGGGTCTGCAGTCAGGACACCCATAGAGGACAGCGCCTCTCACTCTGGAGGGGTCTGCGGTCAGGACCCCCATAGAGGACAGCGCCTCTCACTCTGGAGGGGTCTGCGGTCAGGACCCCCATAGAGGACAGCGCCTCTCACTCTGGAGGGTCTGCGGTCAGGACCCCCATAGAGGACAGCGCCTCTCACTCTGGAGGGGTCTGCGCTCAGGACCCCATAGAGAACAGCGCCTCTCACTCTGGAGGGGTCTGCAGTCAGGACCCCATAGAGGACAGCGCCTCTCACTCTGGAGGGGTCTGCAGTCAGGACCCCCATAGAGGATAGCGCCTCACACTCTGGAGGGGTCTGCAGTCAGGACCCCCATAGAGGACAGCGCCTCTCACTCTGGAGGGGTCTGCAGTCAGGACCCCCATAGAGGACAGCGCCTCTCACTCTGGAGGGGTCTGCAGTCAGGACACCCATAGAGGACAGCGCCTCTCACTCTGGAGGGGTCTGCAGTCAGGACCCCCATAGAGGATAGCGCCTCTCACTCTGGAGGGGTCTGCGGTTAGGACCCCCATAGAGGACAGTGCCTCTCACTCTGGAGGGGTCTGCGGTTAGGACCCCCATAGAGGACAGCGCCTCTCACTCTGGAGGGGTCTGCAGTCAGGACCCCCATAGAGGACAGTGCCTCTCACTCTGGAGGGGTCTGCAGTCAGGACACCCATAGAGGACAGCGCCTCTCACTCTGGAGGGGTCTGCAGTCAGGACCCCCATAGAGGATAGCGCCTCTCACTCTGGAGGGGTCTGCGGTTAGGACCCCCATAGAGGACAGTGCCTCTCACTCTGGAGGGGTCTGCGGTTAGGACCCCCATAGAGGATAGCGCCTCTCACTCTGGAGTGGTCTGCAGTCAGGACCCCCATAGAGGATAGCGCCTCTCACTCTGGAGGGGTTTACCGCGGTGTCCTTACACCCATGGTCACAGCGCCTCTTTTACTCTGGAGGGGTCTACAGTCCGGACCCCATAGATCAAAGCGTCTCTCGCTGTGGAGGGGTCTGTGGTCCGAACCCCCATAGATCACAGCGCCTCTCACTCTGGAGGGCGTGGCCCAGCACGGGTGTGCAACACGTGGATTTTAATGGGATGAGTGTAATATTTCACTCCCCCAGTGGTGGCGCTACAAAGGAATCAAACACTTCATGGCAGATTCCCTCTGAGATTACAGCTGATCTCTTCGATCGATCACTTTAGATTATCAACAGGGCCTGGAAAAGCGAAAGGGAGATCAAGTAATCTGCAGAGCTGCAGTGTAAAGCATGGGGGAGAGAAAAGAGCAACACAGAGAAGCGGGCAATAGTCAGATTAAGAAGGGCAGCAGTGTAAAGCATGGGGAAGAATAAAAGGAACACTGAGAAGCGGGCAATAGTTGGATTAAGAAGGGCAGCAGTGTAAAGTATGGGGGAGAGAAAGAGTAGACTTCAATATGCAATACAGCCAAATTATAACTGGAGCAGAGCTGCAGAGTAAAGCATGGTGGAAGAACATAGATAAAGAAGGGTATTATGGAAATCAATATATGAAAATATGCAAAGATTTACCAATGTGTATCCTGTTTTGTACTGCATATCTAGCATATATGTATCCCAATAAGTACTTGCCTTTAAGAGAAATAAGTGGTGTTTTCATACAGCAAGTCATTTACTGCGTTCAGAGAAAAGAGTGAAGGCCACCTAGTCTGGAAGTGAAGCCAATGTCTAGCATGTTTTACTAAGAAGTGAAAATGTTCAGAAAATACCAGATAATGAAGGAATGCGATGAGTCAATAATGTCAATAACACCGATACATATAGATTTAGAATGTGGAACTTTGGGTGCAATGTTTTTTGCACGGCGGAGTTATCAGGGTGAGTGCGACCGACCAGCAGGGTGATATTCCCTCTGGAGGTCAATGAATGTGATTCATGGATTGATATTGATTGAACAATTGATGCTGGTATTTGGAAGCACAAGGGTTAATGCGCAAATTCTATAATAGTGTCCAAAGACAAAAAGTGTGCGCCCCCCTCCCGCCTCTGCGTCCGCACCCATAGACGTCCTCCTGGGGTGCGGGTGATTATCCGCTCTTATCGCGGCTCTAATGCACAGACCTGGGCTCCCGCTGAAGCTGCGGCTTTTTATGATAATTGCGATCGTTCCCAGACAATTTCCCCGTCTAATTGGCTTCTGTCTCCTTGGAGGAAATTAACGGCGTTGGGAGCGGTGAACTCTCCAGAAGAGATCGAGGGGCGGAAAGGAGGGAAGTTCTGCGCCAAGTCCTGTCCTACCACTACTCAGAACTGGAGGAGCCGGGGCTGCAATCACACCCGGGCCCTGGAGCCTAGGGGGGCCCCAAAAGACTATCGCTATTAAAGATTTGTAATAATTGGGGGCCCCGTTGGAGCTTTCACATCAGGGCCCGTGAGCTTCAAGTTACATCACTGTGGAAGACTACAACAACCAGCAACAACCACTGGAAACAGATTGATGTCCTGAGACACTGTACCTATGCCAGTGTGATACTGTATGATGGGATGTATCCAACCTTATCACATGTTGCAAAAGCTGCAAAACTGTATATCTAATCCAGGGGTCTCAAACCCGGCTGGTTGATGGGCCGCACATAGTAAAACATTGATATCGGTAGGGCTACATTGCTTGTAGGACTAAGTGACATTGTTACTAATACAATAATTTTTTGCTCAATGTAGTAATATCCAAATTCTGATCTTCTACTTTTAATAATGTCCCCATCCTGGTCCCCTTCTTGTAGTAATGTCCCATCCTGGTCCTCATCTTGTAGTAATGTCCCATCCTGGTCCTCTTCTTGTAGTAATGTCCCCATCCTGATCCCCTTCTTGTAGTAATGTCCCCATCCTGGTCCTCTTCTTGTAGTAATGTCCCCATCCTGATCCTCTTCTTGTAGTAATGTCCCCATCCTGATCCTCTTCTTGTAGTAATGTCCCTATCCTGATCCTCTTCTTGTAGTAATGTCTCCATCCTGACCCTCATCTTGCAGTGATGTCCCCATCCTGGTTCTCATCTTGTAGTAATGTCCCCATCCTGGTCCCCTTCTTGTAGTAATGTCCCCATCCTGAACCTCATCTTGTAGTAATGTCCCCATCCTGATCCCCTTCTTGTAGTAATGTCCCCATCCTGATCCTCATCTTGTAGTAATGTCCCCATCCTGATCCCCTTCTTGTAGTAATGTCCCCATCCTGGTCCTCATCTTGTAGTAATGTCCCCATCCTGATCTCCTTCTTGTAGTAATGTCCCTATCCTGATCCCCTTCTTGTAGTAATGTCCCATCCTGATCCCCTTCTTGTAGTGATGTCCCCATCCTGATCTCCTTCTTGTAGTAATGTCCCCATCCTGATCCCCTTCTTGTAGTGATGTCCCCATCCTGATCTCCTTCTTGTAGTAATGTCCCCATCCTGATCCTCATCTTGTAGTAATGTCCCCATCCTGGTCTCCTTCTTGTAGTAATGTCCCCATCCTGGTCCTCATCTTGCAGTAATGTCCCCATCCTGGACCCCTTTTGTAGTAATGTCTCCATCCTGGTCCTCATCTTGTAGTGATGTCCCCATCCTGGTCCCCTTCTTGTAATAATGTCCCATCCTGATCCCCTTCTTGTAGTAATGTCCCCATCCTGCTCCCCTTCTTGTAGTAATGTCCCCATCCTGATCCCCTTCTTGTAGTAATGTCCCATCCTGGTCCCTTCTTGTAGTGATGTCCCCATCCTGATCTCCTTCTTGTAGTAATGTCCCATCCTGGTCCTCATCTTGTAGTAATGTCCCCATCCTGGTCCTCTTCTTGTAGTAATGTCCCCATCCTGATCCTCTTCTTGTAGTAATGTCCCCATCCTGATCCTCTTCTTGTAGTAATGTCCCCATCCTGGTTCCCTTCTTGTAGTAATGTCCCCATCCTGGTTCCCTTCTTGTAGTAATGTCCCCATCCTGGTTCCCTTCTTGTAGTAATGTCCCCATCCTGGTCCTCATCTTGTAGTAATGTCCCCATCCTGATCCTCTTCTTGTAGTAATGTCCCATCCTGATCCCCTTCTTGTAGTAATGTCCCATCCTGATCCCCTTCTTGTAGTAATGCCCCCATCCTGATCCTCTTCTTGTAGTAATGTCCCCATCCTGATCCTCTTCTTGTAGTAATGTCCCCATCCTGGTTCCCTTCTTGTAGTAATGTCCCCATCCTGGTTCCCTTCTTGTAGTAATGTCCCCATCCTGGTTCCCTTCTTGTAGTAATGTCCCCATCCTGGTTCCCTTCTTGTAGTAATGTCCCCATCCTGGTTCCCTTCTTGTAGTAATGTCCCCATCCTGATCCCCTTCTTGTAGTAATGTCCCATCCTGGATCCCTTTTGTAGTGACAGTGAATATGAATGCTGTCTGCTGAGTTTTGCACCTAAGCTGTTTAGGTGCATGCTGCCTGTAATGTACCTAAGCCATGTAGGTGCAATACCGTCTGACAAGAATGTACCTAAGCCGTGTAACTGTGTGGCAAGCTGTGTATCTAAGCTGTGTAGGTCTGATATTAGCTGCCAAGCTGGGTATCTTAGCTGTCTAGCTGTGATACTGTCTGCCACACTTTGTACCTAAGCTGTGTAGTTGTGATACTGCATGCCGAGCTGTGTACCCAAGCTGTGTAGCTGTGATACTGCACTCCAAGCTATGTACCCAAGCTGTGTAGCTGTGATACTGCATGCCGAGCTGTGTACCCAATATGTGTAGCTGTGATACTGCATGCCGAGCTGTGTACCCAAGCTGTCTAGCTGTGATACTGTCTGCCACACTGTGTACCTAAGCTATGTAGCTGTGATACTGCATGCCGAGCTGTGTACCCAATATGTGTAGCTGTGATACTGCATGCCGAGCTGTGTACCCAAGCTGTGTAGCTGTGATACTGCATGCCGAGCTGTGTACCCAAGCTGTGTAGCTGTGATACTGCACTCCGAGCTGTGTACCCAAGCTGTGTAGCTGTGATACTGCATGCCGAGCTGTGTACCCAATATGTGTAGCTGTGATACTGCATGCCGAGCTGTGTGCCCAAGCTGTCTAGCTGTGATACTGCATGCCGAGCTGTGTACCCAAGCTGTGTAGCTGTGATACTGCATGCCGAGCTGTGTACCCAAGCTGTGTAGCTGTGATACTGCATGCCGAGCTGTGTGCCCAAGCTGTGTAGCTGTGATACTGCATGCCGAGCTGTGTGCCCAAGCTGTGTAGCTGTGATACTGCATGCCGAGCTGTGTGCCCAAGCTGTGTAGCTGTGATACTGCATGCCGAGCTGTGTACCCAAGCTGTGTAGCTGTGATACTGCATGCCGAGCTGTGTACCCAAGCTGTGTAGCTGTGATACTGCATGCCGAGCTGTGTACCCAAGCTGTGTAGCTGTGATACTGCATGCCGAGCTGTGTACCCAAGCTGTGTAGCTGTGATACTGCATGCCGAGCTGTGTACCCAAGCTGTGTAGCTGTGATACTGCATGCCGAGCTGTGTACCCAAGCTGTGTAGCTGTGATAGAGCATGCCGAGCTGTGTACCCAAGCTGTGTAGCTGTGATACTGCATGCCGAGCTGTGTACCCAAGCTGTGTAGCTGTGATACTGCACTCCGAGCTGTGTACCCAAGCTGTGTAGCTGTGATACTGCATGCCGAGCTGTGTACCCAATATGTGTAGCTGTGATACTGCATGCCGAGCTGTGTGCCCAAGCTGTCTAGCTGTGATACTGTCTGCCACACTGTGTACCTAAGCTATGTAGCTGTGATACTGCATGCCGAGCTGTGTACCCAAGCTGTGTAGCTGTGATACTGCATGCCGAGCTGTGTACCCAAGCTATGTAGCTGTGATACTGCATGCCGAGCTGTGTACCCAAGCTGTGCAGCTTTGATACTGCATGCCGAGCTGTGTACCCAAGCTGTGTAGCTGTGATACTGCATGCCGAGCTGTGTACCCAAGCTGTGTAGCTGTGATACTGCATGCCGAGCTGTGTACCCAAGCTGTGTAGCTGTGATACTGCATGTCGAGCTGTGTACCCAAGCTGTGTAGCTGTGATACTGCATGCCGAGCTGTGTACCCAAGCTGTGTAGCTGTGATACTGCATGACGAGCTGTGTACCCAAGCTGTGTAGCTGTGATACTGCATGCCGAGCTGTGTACCCAAGCTGTGTAGCTGTGATACTGTATGCCGAGCTGTGTACCCAAGCTGTGTAGCTGTGATACTGCATGCCGAGCTGTGTACCCAAGCTGTGTAGCTGTGATACCCTGCAGGTGTCCTCAGTCTCTTCCTCCTGAGCTGCATTCTATGATGTATCGCTGAGCCTTCTCTCTTCTTCCCATTCATTTCTTCTCTTATATTCTGCCGATGGGGATGGAGACACAATAACACGAGCCATTACTCTTCTCTGTCAATTAAGGGTTAATTGCGCTCTCGGAGCGGGCGGCCGGTCAATACTGCGGAGATTCTCGGGAGGTTGGAGGACTCATTTGCTGGTGCACACCTCCCCGGTGCGGGGCCGAGCCCTGTGCGGACCGGGGCCCCGGCTCTCCTGGGCATTGCACAACTGTTCTTTCCTTTGCACGCGCCTCTCTTTTTGCAGTTGCCATGGCGACTGTCTCCGGCGCCGGCTTCTGGGTACCGCTTACATCCAACATGAACAATACACCCACCATAATGATACAAAGTGAGAAGTGAAAGCCGTGCGTGGGATCCGTACACGGAAACAAACAGGGGATATTTATGTGGCTTCTCCCGGTGAGGCGGGGGGGAGACGAGGCCTTTGATAATTGGCGATATAACTCAGTTAAGAGTAGGAAACGATGGTGCGGTAATTAACCCCGTCCCTGCTGGGACTGCAATTGAAAAAAATGATTCTGAAATGCGCCGTACAGACGAATGTGTAAAATAGCAGCGCAGAGACTGTAAGATGATGAGGAGCGGCGGGGGCGGCGGGCGCGTGCACATCGGCTACTGAGAGCCTCCAATCTTATATGGGAAGAGTCGATGTCAGGGGGGCGGCGGGCGCGTGCACATCGGCTACTGAGAGCCTCCAATCTTATATGGGAAGAGTCGATGTCAGGGGGGCGGCGGGCGCGTGCACATCGGTTACTGAGAGCCTCCAATCTTATATGGGAAGAGTCGATGTCAGGGGGGCGGAGTGCACGACATCGGCTACTGAGAGCCTCCAATCTTATATGGGAAGAGTCGATGTCAGGGGGGAGGGGGCGAGTGCACATCAGCTACTGAGAGCCTCCAATCTTATATGGGAAGAGTCGATGTCAGGGGGGAGGGGGCGAGTGCACATCGGCTACTGAGAGCCTCCAATCTTATAAGGGAAGAGTCGATGTCAGGGGGGCGGGGGCGCGTGCACATCGGTTACTGAGAGCCTCCAATCTTATATGGGAAGAGTCGATGTCAGGGGGAGGGGGGGCGAGTGCACATCGGCTGCTGAGAGCCTCCAATCTTATATGGGAAAGTCGATGTGAGGGGGGGGGGGGGCGCGTGCACATCGGCTACTGAGAGCCTCCAATCTTATATGGGAAGAGTCGATGTCAGGGGGGAGGGGGGCGAGTGCACATCGGCTACTGAGAGCCTCCAATCTTATATGGGAAGAGTCGATGTCGGGGGGAGGGGGGGCGCGTGCACATCGGCTAGCTGAGAGCCTCCAATCTTATATGGGAAAGAGTCGATGTCAGGGGGAGGGGGGGGCGCGTGCACATCGGCTACTGAGAGCCTCCAATCTTATATGGGAAAAGTCGATGTGAGGGGGGAGGGGGGGGCGCGTGCACATCGGCTACTGAGAGCCTCCAATCTTATAAGGGAAAGTCAATGTCAGGGGGGGGGGGGGGCGCGTGCACATCGGCTACTGAGAGCCTCCAATCTTATATGGGAAGAGTCGATGTCAGGGGGGGGGGGGCGGTGCACATCGGCTACTGAGAGCCTCCAATCTTATATGGCAAGAGTCGATGTCAGGGGGGAGGGGGGCGCGTGCACATCGGCTACTGAGAGCCTCCAATCTTATATGGGAAGAGTCGATGTCAGGGGGGAGGGGGGGCGTGCACATCGGCTACTGAGAGCCTCCAATCTTATATGGGAAGAGTCGATGTCAGGGGGGAGGGGGGCGCGTGCACACGGCTACTGAGAGCCTCCAATCTTATATGAGAAGAGTCGATGTCAGGGGTGAGGGGGGCGAGTGCACATCGGCTACTGAGAGCCTCCAATCTTATATGGAAGAGTCGATGTCAGGGGGAGGGGGGCGCGTGCACATCGGCTGCTGAGAGCCTCCAATCTTATATGGGAAGAGTCGATGTCAGGGGGGAGGGGGGCGAGTGCACATCGGCTACTGAGAGCCTCCAATCTTATATGGGAAGAGTCGATGTCAGGGGGTGAGGGGGGCGTGCACATCGGCTACTGAGAGCCTCCAATCTTATATGGGAAGAGTCGATGTCAGGGGTGAGGGGGGCGCGTGCACATCGGCTACTGAGAGCCTCCAATCTTATATGGGAAGAGTCGATGTCAGGGGGGAGGGGGGGGCGCGTGCACATCGGCTACTGAGAGCCTCCAATCTTATATGAGAAGAGTCGATGTCAGGGGTGAGGGGGGCGAGTGCACATCGGCTACTGAGAGCCTCCAATCTTATATGGAAGAGTCGATGTCAGGGGTGAGGGGGGCGAGTGCACATCGGCTACTGAGAGCCTCCAATCTTATATGGGAAGAGTCGATGTCAGGGGGGGGGGGGCGCGTGCACATCGGCTACTGAGAGCCTCCAATCTTTATATGGGAAGAGTCGATGTCAGGGGGGGGGGGGCGCGTGCACATCGGCTACTGAGAGCCTCCAATCTTATATGGGAAGAGTCGATGTCAGGGGTGGGAGGGGGGCGCGTGCACATCGGCTACTGAGAGCCTCCAATCTTATATGGAAGAGTCGATGTCAGGGGTGAGGGGGGCGAGTGCACCATCGGCTACTGAGAGCCTCCAATCTTATATGGGAAGAGTCGATGTCAGGGGGAGGGGGGCGAGTGCACATCGGCTACTGAGAGCCTCCAATCTTATATGAGAAGAGTCGATGTCAGGGGGGAGGGGGCGCAGTGCACATCGGCTACTGAGAGCCTCCAATCTTATATGGAAGAGTCGATGTCAGGGGGGAGGGGGGCGCGTGCACATCGGCTACTGAGAGCCTCCAATCTTATATGGGAAGAGTCGATGTCAGGGGGGAGGGGGCGGTGCACATCGGCTACTGAGAGCCTCCAATCTTATATGGGAAGAGTCGATGTCAGGGGGGAGGGGGGGCGAGTGCACATCGGCTACTGAGAGCCTCCAATCTTATATGGGAAGAGTCGATGTCAGGGGGGAGGGGACGAGTGCACATCGGCTACTGAGAGCCTCCAATGTTATATGGGAAGAGTCGATGTCAGGGGGGAGGGGGACGGTGCACATCGGCTATCGAGAGCCTCCAATCTTATATGGGAAGAGTCGATGTCAGGGGGAGGGGGGCGAGTGCACATCGGCTATGAGAGCCTCCAATCTTATATGGGAAGAGTCGATGTCAGGGGGGAGGGGGGCGCGTGCACATCGGCTACTGAGAGCCTCCAATCTTATATGGGAAGAGTCGATGTCAGGGGGGAGGGGGGCGAGTGCACATCGGCTACTGAGAGCCTCCAATCTTATATGGAAAGAGTCGATGTCAGGGGGGAGGGGGGCGAGTGCACATCGGCTACTGAGAGCCTCCAATCTTATATGGAAAGAGTCGATGTCAGGGGGGAGGAGGGCGCGTGGCACATCGGCTACTGAGAGCCTCCAATCTTATATGGGAAGAGTCGATGTCAGGGGGGAGGGGGGCGAGTGCACATCGGCTACTGAGAGCCTCCAATCTTATATGGAAGAGTCGATGTCAGGGGGGGGGGGGCGAGTGCACATCGGCTACTGAGAGCCTCCAATCTTATATGGAAAGAGTCGATGTCAGGGGGGAGGGGGGCGAGTGCACATCGGCGCTACTGAGAGCCTCCAATCTTATATGGGAAGAGTCGATGTCAGGGGGGAGGGGGGCGAGTGCACATCGGCTACTGAGAGCCTCCAATCTTATATGGAAAGAGTCGATGTCAGGGGGGAGGGGGGCGAGTGCACATCGGCTACTGAGAGCCTCCAATCTTATATGGAAAGAGTCGATGTCAGGGGGGAGGGGGGCGAGTGCACATCGGCTACTGAGAGCCTCCAATCTTATATGGAAAGAGTCGATGTCAGGGGGAGGGGGATGAGTGACCGGGCGCGGGGAGGGCCGAGTGCACATCGGCTACTGAGAGCCTCCAATCTTATATGGGAAGAGTCGATGTCAGGGGGGAGGGGGGCGAGTGCACATCGGCTACTGAGAGCCTCCAATCTTATATGAGAAGAGTCGATGTCAGGGGGAGGGGGGCGAGTGCACATCGGCTACTGAGAGCCTCCAATCTTATATGGGAAGAGTCAGTGGTGGGGGGTGTACATTGACTTCTGAGAGTCTTGAATCTTATATGGATAGACACGATGGTGGCGGGGGTGCGCTTTGGCATCTAAGAGACTCCAATCTTATATGGGAAGACTCAATGGTGTGGGGGGTGCATACTGACTTCTGAGAGTCTCCAATCCTATATGGGAAAAGTCGATGTCAAGAGGGAGGGGGCCTGTGCACATCGCCTTCTGAGGTCTCCAATCTTATATGGGAAGACTCAATGGTGGGGGGTGTACATTGATTTCTGAGAGTCTCGAATCTTATATGGATAGACATGATGATGGGGGGTGCGTGCATATTTGCTTCCGAGAGTCTCCTGTCTTATATGGATAGAGACGATGGCGGGGTGCGTGCGCATTGGCTTCTTAGAGTCTCCAATCTTTCATTGGAGGAGTCGATGGCGGGGGTTGGTGCATGCACATTAGTTTCTGATAGTCTCCAATGTTACATGGATAGACGATGGTGGTGGGGGTGCACATTGGCGTCTAAGAGTCTCCAATCTTATATAGGAAGAGTTGATGGTGGGGGTCTGCGGAAGCGTGCACATTGGATTTTAAGAGTCTCCAATCTTATATGGGAAGAGTCCATGGTTGGGGCGTGTGCACATTGGCTTCTGAGAGTCTCCAATAAATATTATATGGGAAGTGTCGATGGCAGGGGTTGGCGGCATGTGCATATTGGCTTCTGAGAGTTTCCAATCTTAAATGGCAAGAGACAATGGTGTGTGGGGCACAGTGTGAACCTTGTTTTATCCGGTGTGATTGACACCTGCTCCGATAGAGCTTCTGATGATTACCAAAAAAAGGAAGCATCATCTGACAGCCTTTCAATGACAGCCGCTGCGCTGACAGGTAGGGGAGCAGCTGTCAAATGGCAGCTATGCTGGAAATCTAATCCATATGGGATTAGCCTGTACAACTCTGTTCGTCTCAGAGGTAAAAATAAACCCTGATGGACACAGAGCCTAAACCCGGTGGCCCCGATTATTGGCTATTCCCGCCATCGTGTTTGGCGCCATACAGGAGACTCGACGCATGAGATTTTTTTTGCATTACCACGGCTGGTCTGGCGCCACTGTTGTCCATCACGAGGCAGAGCTGGTGCTGTCATGCTGGACTAAGGGGGTGTCCGGCTACCAAGCGTGACTGCGGAGCATGGACCAATGGCGTTTGGCGCACTTCACACAAAGTGAGGAAACACCGGGGTAGGGGGAACAAATACAACAGGGGACCCTGCTTATAGGGAGCGGGAAACAAGTGACCTCCTGCACTCACATGCGGCCGTGCCCTGATCTCCCTACCGCCCCTATATTTGTTCTTTCAACCCGTTGCCAAACAGGATATCTAGTCCCTCGTTGGCCCATATGTTAGCCCTCAATAAGGAAATGGCCGGCAGGAGCACTAGTCCCAACCACGGCAGTAATAACAACAAGAGGGAAAGGGAGACAGACAGGAGGACGACAAAAAACAACTTCACACCTGCTGCCACGCTCATTGGCAGCAGACAGCTTGGCAGTAGTCAGCTCTCCAGAGAGCTGCCTTCACTCAGGAAGCTTGGCCAGGAATACGTTCAATCATCAGCAAAGGATGCTGGAACTATGTGACCATATAAAGGGAAGTGATCACAAGGTAGCCACACCTGGATAAAGAACTAGCTAGCTTGCTAGTAACAGAAACTGACATTAACTCCTAAACTGCCAAAGCAAAAAAACACGTTTAATATGAAGTCTCAATAAAGGAACGAGACAGAGGTCCCAAAACTGTCACAAGTCTCTAAAGTAAGAAAGACCATCGTGACAGGTACTGGGCTGTGGTTTACACTATAAATAAAGCAGATACTCATCCGGGGGCTCAACCTGACGATTTCTGAGGGATCAGCCAACCATTCCATGTATGGGATTCTCCTGATTCATGGATATGACAGGTATATTTTTTGTTCACCCTGGACTTAAGCCAATCACCAGAGGAGACTAGAGGGGTCCAAAGGGGAACTGGAGGTGACAAACTGCTCTGGTAGAGAAGTACTCCACTTTCCCCATACAGAACACAAGAATGCTCATTGGCTTCATGTGTTTAGTGGAGCAGGGAATGATCGCTTGTTAGGTGGACCGCTATCTAAAGTATGGACAGCTGTGTGGACCATAATCTGATGTATGGACAGCTGCGTGGAGCGCTATCTAATGTATGGACAGCTGTGTGGACCGTAATCTGATGTATGGACAGCTGCGTGGACCGCTATCTAATGTATGGACAGCTGCGTGGACTGCTATCTAATGTATGGACAGCTGCGTGGACCGCTATCTAATGTATGGACAGCTGCGTGGACCGCTATCTAATGTATGGACAGCTGCGTGGACCGCAATCTGATGTATGGACAGCTGTGTGGACCGCAATCTGATGTATGGACAGCTGCGTGGACCGCAATCTGATGTATGGACAGCTGCGTGGACCGCTATCTAATGTATGGACAGCTGCGTGGACCGCTATCTAATGTATGGACAGCTGCGTGGACCGCAATCTGATGTATGGACAGCTGCGTGGACTGCAATCTGATGTATGGACAGCTGTGTGGACCGCAATCTGATGTATGGACAGCTGCGTGGACTGCTATCTAATGTATGGAGAGCTGCGTGGACCGCAATCTGATGTATGGACAGCTGTGTGGACCGCAATCTGATGTATGGACAGCTGCGTGGACCGCTATCTAGTGTATGGACAGCTGCGTGGACCGCAATCTGATGTATGGACAGCTGCGTGGACCGCTATCTAATGTATGGACAGCTGTGTGGACCGCTATCTAATGTATGGACAGCTGCGTGGACCGCTATCTAATGTATGGACAGCTGCGTGGACCGCTATCTAATGTATGGACAGCTGCGTGGACCACAATCTGATGTATGGACAGCTGTGTGGACCGCAATCTGATGTATGGACAGCTGCGTGGACCGCAATCTGATGTATGGACAGCTGCCTGGACCGCAATCTGATGTATGGATAGCTGCCTGGACCGCAATCTGATGTATGGACAGCTGCGTGGACCGGAATCTGATGTAAGGACAGCTGCGCAGAGGAGGCGGACATTACTCACAGCGTGGACCGCTATCTAATGTATGGACAGCTGTGTGGACCGCTATCTAATGTATGGACAGCTGCGTGGACCGCTATCTAATGTATGGACAGCTGCGTGGACCGCTATCTAATGTATGGACAGCTGCGTGGACCGCAATCTGATGTATGGACAGCTGTGTGGACCGCAATCTGATGTATGGACAGCTGCGTGGACCGCAATCTGATGTATGGACAGCTGCGTGGACCGCTATCTAATGTATGGACAGCTGCGTGGACCGCTATCTAATGTATGGACAGCTGCGTGGACCGCAATCTGATGTATGGACAGCTGCGTGGACCGCAATCTGATGTATGGACAGCTGCGTGGACCGCTATCTAATGTATGGACAGCTGCGTGGACCGCTATCTAATGTATGGACAGCTGCGTGGACCGCAATCTGATGTATGGACAGCTGCGTGGACTGCAATCTGATGTATGGACAGCTGTGTGGACCGCAATCTGATGTATGGACAGCTGCGTGGACTGCTATCTAATGTATGGACAGCTGCGTGGACCGCAATCTGATGTATGGACAGCTGTGTGGACCGCAATCTGATGTATGGACAGCTGCGTGGACCGCTATCTAGTGTATGGACAGCTGCGTGGACCGCAATCTGATGTATGGACAGCTGCGTGGACCGCTATCTAATGTATGGACAGCTGTGTGGACCGCTATCTAATGTATGGACAGCTGCGTGGACCGCTATCTAATGTATGGACAGCTGCGTGGACCGCTATCTAATGTATGGACAGCTGCGTGGACCACAATCTGATGTATGGACAGCTGTGTGGACCGCAATCTGATGTATGGACAGCTGCGTGGACCGCAATCTGATGTATGGACAGCTGCCTGGACCGCAATCTGATGTATGGATAGCTGCCTGGACCGCAATCTGATGTATGGACAGCTGCGTGGACCGCAATCTGATGTATGGACAGCTGCGTGGACTGCAATCTGATGTATGGACAGCTGTGTGGACTGCTATCTAATGTATGGACAGCTGCGTGGACCGCAATCTGATGTATGGACAGCTGTGTGGACCGCAATCTGATGTATGGACAGCTGCGTGGACCGCAATCTAGTGTATGGACAGCTGCGTGGACCGCAATCTGATGTATGGACAGCTGCGTGGACCGCTATCTAATGTATGGACAGCTGCGTGGACCGCTATCTAATGTATGGACAGCTGCGTGGACCGCAATCTGATGTATGGACAGCTGCGTGGACTGCAATCTGATGTATGGACAGCTGCGTGGACCGCTATCTAATGTATGGACAGCTGCGTGGACCGCAATCTGATGTATGGACAGCTGTGTGGACCGCAATCTGATGTATGGACAGCTGCGTGGACCGCAATCTGATGTATGGACAGCTGCCTGGACCGCAATCTGATGTATGGACAGCTGCGTGGACTGCAATCTGATGTATGGACAGCTGCGTGGACCGCAATCTGATGTATGGACAGCTGCGCAGAGGAGGCGGACATTACTCACAAGGGACTAATACAAGAAATTCGTTTTCCTCCCAACATCAGGGAAGGACCTGTTATGTCTTCTCACCACCCGCGTATACTGGTTCTTCAGATTCGCTACTTTTGACAATCTCAGCTCTGCTACATATAACCATCCTGTTCCTATCCAGTGATGTTCCTTTTAGACCTGACGACACCTGACTCTGTGCCCCGCCATCGTCCTCGCGCTCATTCCTCTTCATCACTTTGGATTTTATTTTCTGTCCATCTCTCGGATGCCAGGGGCGCATTGGAGCGAGGAAGGAGGGGGCACCGGTCACTTCTCTGCTCCCATGTTACAGCTCAGCTGACGGCACAGATCAATGGTTTCCATTACAGTGTGGGTGTGTACGGGGGCCCGGGGGGATCAGCACCTTCCAAATGGCATCTTACAGAATTATCTGTCAGCAAAAGTGGCGGAAAAAGCTGACCTCAGATGAGAGATCACCTGCGGAGGCGATAAGAGGAATGGCGCGGATACTTGTGCTTGTAGATTCACATGTGAATAGTCCACCCCATGGGAGATGTTGGGGAGAAAATGGTAAAAATCATTAAGGGGTCTTACCAGTGGTGTAACTACAACAGGTGCAGGGGTTGCAATTGCACCCGGATCCTGGAGCCTAGGGGGCCCCTAAAGTCCTTTGGTCTATAGAACAAAAATATTGTTATTAAAGGTTTGAAATAATTGGGGGCCCCGTTGGAGCTTTTGTATCAGGGCCCATGAGCTTCAAGTTACACCACTGGGTCTTACCCTAATCATATGAGCAGTCCGAATAGACACCTCCAACCCTAGAACATATGTTTGGGACATATAGTGAAAATGATCGTCTTGTGACATGTCCGCCCTCGTTTCTTCTTCATCATCCTCGTAGATGGCGGCAGACTTTTATCAGGAATGTCTCTGTGCATTTGTCCATTCATCCTTCCTTCAATTATATGATGTTTTCCAGTGCCATATTCTAAAAAACAGCTGCACACTATGATGTTCTCCTCTACACACTTCACTGATGTATGATGGTTTGAAGGGAATTGCCTTTTGGCCTCCAAACATGGCGTGCATTATGGCATCCAGAGAGTTTAAAGCTCTTATCAGACCAGACTACACGCTCCAGAATTTCACAGGCTTCTCTAAATGTTAATGAGCAGACTTTAATGGTACCTTTACACGCCGCCACTGCAGGATGGATACCAACGGCTACTTCACGTGCACGAGCACGCCCAAACGGTTACCAACGGGTAACGCACCCTCTTTACACGCCGCCACAAGGTGCGCTACGCTACGCTACATTTACAGCTAAATACATCGCCGGGTGTCTCAAGTAGCCAGCTGTAGCTCATTTACACACCGCTACAACAAGCTAATATGGGCGGACCTGGTGCAGCAGGGACAGCACATAGGCGTGCTACAATTGTGGATTACGAGACGTCCGTACGCTGATAGGACAAAGCAATAATACCATGATTGGCCAGGCATCGCAGGAGGCTGATTAATACTTGACGCTCGAGCAATTGTGTAGTGTGACTCGTCAGCTCCTTAAATATGCCGCCCTGTGCGGCGACAACCAATCGCAACGCAGGAGCTTCCTCCAATGATCGCTGAAGGGGGCGCGGAAACCCGGACCCTGTGTCACGCCCCAGCTACATAGCATGGTGTAGAAACAACACTTCTGTTCCTTCTTTACACGCCGATACAGCTCGCTACAATCGGCGATGTTGCCATATGTTTATGGGCAGTGCACGGATACAGATGTATCTGTAGCCGGCTGTGTCGTCACGTCTTCAGACGCCGCTACTACGGGCGATATTGGCGCGACAAGCTACATTTGTAGCCTGTAGCGGGTTGTATCCATCCTGTTGTGGCGGCGTGTAAAGGTACCATAAGGGTATGTGCACATCTGTCGGTTCTGCATCTTTGCAGACCGACCGGGAACCGGTGGAGACTGGCAGAAACTGAGTTTTCTGCACTCGCCAGTGTCCCTGGTTTTGTTAGCGATTTGCTAACGTTTTGCGATCGGGTTACTGGCGGTCGTACAGCGTGTTCTTGGCGATTTCCCCGGCGTGTTCCTTAGCGATTTCCAGACTGGTCTTTGCTGCACTTGTTCAGCTGGACCCGCTGGAAAAACGCTGAAAAGAAGTCGCTTGCTCTATCTTTGAGAACCGGTCGGAAACCGGTGAATAAACTAAAATCGTCAAGAAGAAAAACGTTGTAATGTACACAGTGTTTCCTAAACTCCATTGACTAGCATGTTAATCCAACCGGTGGGTAGGATTAACATAAATTAACATAAAACTCAGCGGGAACTGCCGACGGAAAACGTGCAAAACCAGCCCACAAACCGACAGATGTGCACATACCCTTAACACTCTAGAACCTGCATGTGATGGTGGGTTTACACACTCCCAACGTCGGTCCGATATTGGATCCGACGGCGCGGGAGTGCACTTTTTGTGCCCGGATTTCCAAGAATCGCATCGGAGGTTTACACAGCGCGATATCGGGATACAACGTCCCTACGATGTCTACGCTCCCCCAACCCAGGAACGACCATTTAACATGGGAGTGAATGGGGGACGTTGTACTGCACATCGGAGTTGGGCTGTCACACAGCACAATCCGGCTCCAACCGGCATCCGATATCAGGCCGTTGGAGAGCAGGCTAATTAGATCCCCGATATCGGTTTGACATCGTTCGTGCATCGTATTGGACGTTCACACCGTACAACGCACGAACGATATCGGGTCCAACGCCCGAACCACGTGACTTTTGGTCGGAGTTGGACGCCGATATCGGCACGTGTAAACCCGCCATTAGTCAGCAATGAAGTCTTAGTGGTGAGCGTGCATACAGGAGAGTGCATACAGGCAATGGAGGGTGAGTATTCAATGAAAATGTAGCACACCTGCCCCTTTTGTGCGTGGAAGCAATCCAACGGTTAAATCCAAGAGTAAGGTAGAAAAATCTAGCACCACAGGCAGAAGCTCCAAAAACTTGGTTCCAACATGATTAAAAGCAGGGATTACAGGAAAAACAGGCGTCTTTCAGAGACAGTTTACGCGTTTCTGCCCCTTAATCCTAGCCTAGATGGAGAGGGAGTGCATTACTTATTGTTTGGAAACAATTGTACCTTCTGATTCCTTGGCTCTTGGACAACTTTTCTGATAATTCTTTTCACTCGTCTATGTGAAATCTAGCAGGGAGCACCTGGTCATGGCCGGTTTATGGTGAAATTACCGTATATACTCGTGTATAAGCCGAGTTTTTCAGCCCAAAAATTGGGCTGAAAAGTCCCCCCCCCGGCTTATACGCGAGTCATATACAGGCGCCCCCCCCCCCATCAGTATGCAGGCCCCCACCATCAGTATACAAGGGTTCCCCCCTTGCTGCCGCAAACCTGTAAAGGAATACATCATTATACTTATCCCTGTCGCTGTCCCGCCGCCATCGCGCTCCTCCGGCTTCATCCTTCGGTGGGCGCAGGCAATGACGTCATTGTCTGTGCGCCGGAGGAGGAAGCCGGAGGAGCGCGATGGCGGCGGGACAGCGACAGGGATAAGTATAATGATGTATTCCTTTACAGGTTTGCGGCAGCAAGGGGGAAGGCCCTGCATACCGATGGGGGGGGGGCCTGTATACTACCACTGGGGCTGCTGCTGTATACTACCACTGGGGCTGCTGTATATACCTCTGGGGCTGCTGTATACTACCACTGGGGCTGCTGTATATACCCCTGGGGCTGCTGTATACTACCACTGGGGCTGCTGTATACTACCAATGGGGCTGCTGCTGTATACTACCACTGGGGCTGCTGTATATACCTCTGGGGCTGCTGTATACTACCACTGGGGCTGCTGTATATACCCCTGGGGCTGCTGCTGTATACTACCACTGGGGCTGCTGTATATACCTCTGGGCTGCTGTATACTACCACTGGGGCTGCTGCTGTATATACCACTGGGGCTGCTGCTGTATATACCACTGGGGCTGCTGCTATATATACCTCTGGGGCTGCTGTATATACCTCTGGGGCTGCTGCTGTATATACCTCTGGGGCTGCTGTATATACCACTGAGGCTGCTGCTGTATATACCTCTGGGGCTGCTGTATATACCACTGGGGCTGCTGCTGTATATACCTCTGGGGCTGCTGTATATACCTCTGGGGCTGCTGCTGTATATACCTCTGGGGCTGCTGTATATACCACTGAGGCTGCTGCTGTATATACCTCTGGGGCTGCTGTATATACCACTGGGGCTGCTGCTGTATATACCTCTGGGGCTGCTGTATATACCTCTGGGGCTGCTGTATATACCTCTGGGGCTGCTGCTGTATATACCTCTGGGGCTGCTGTATATACCCCTGGGGCTGCTGTATACTACCACTGGGGCTGCTGCTGTATACTACCAATGGGGCTGCTGCTGTATACTACCACTGGGGCTGCTGTATACTACCAATGGGGCTGCTGTATACTACCACTGGGGCTGCTGTATACTACCAATGGGGCTGCTGTATATACCTCTGGGGCTGCTGTATACTACCACTGGGGCTGCTGTATATACCCCTGGGGCTGCTGTATACTACCACTGGGGCTGCTGCTGTATACTACCAATGGGGCTGCTGCTGTATACTACCACTGGGGCTGCTGTATATACCTCTGGGGCTGCTGTATACTACCACTGGGGCTGCTGTATATACCCCTGGGGCTGCTGTATACTACCACTGGGGCTGCTGCTGTATACTACCACTGGGGCTGCTGTATATACCTCTGGGGCTGCTGTATACTACCACTGGGGCTGCTGTATATACCCTGGGGCTGCTGTATACTACCACTGGGGCTGCTGTATATACCTCTGGGGCTGCTGCTGTATATACCACTGAGGCTGCTGCTGTATATACCTCTGGGGCTGCTGTATATACCACTGGGGCTGCTGCTGTATATACCTCTGGGGCTGCTGTATATACCTCTGGGGCTGCTGTATACACCACTGGGGCTACTGCTGTATATACCACTGGGAGGCTGCTGTATACCACACTGCTGGGGGCTGTATACCTTTGCTGAGGTCCACCCTCGGCTTATACACGAGTCAATAGGTTTTCCCAGGTTTTGGGGGCAAACGTAGGGGGGTCGGCTTATAATAATAATAATAATAGTAATGCTTTATTTATATAGCGCCAACATATTCCGCAGCGCTTTACAATGTAGGATACACGAGTATATACGTATGTTTCTTTCCACTGCCGGATTATAACCCCAACAGTCACTGCAGCCTTCAGTAGTTTACACCTTCTTCTGTAAACAATGCCATCAGCATGTTTCACAACAATAAAGGTGTGACAGTCTTCAGACAGTCGCTCTTTTATGATTCTCCTGTTAGTTTCTATATGTCCCCGTCACTATTCCCCTGTACACAGATAACTAATCTCCTGCTCATACAACAACGCTGTTTTGTTCCTTACTTTCTCTTTTTGACTCTGAGGACCGGGACTGAGACGAGTCACTTCCGGGTGTGAAAAAAAACTTCATCTCCCAGGAGGCTCCGCGGCCAAGAGCGGGAACAGAGGTGGGCGGAGCCACACGGCATGCCGGAAGAGGGTGAGGCGGCCATATTGGAGAAGGGCGGAAGTGGGGTGAAGTGGCACGTTGAAGTCGGTGCAGGGTGTGAGGAGACGCTGTGGAGCCGCAGTGTGAGTACACGGCTTACTGGGGGCGGAGGACTCACATTGAAACCATAGGAAAGTACAGTAACTACAACTCCCAGCATGCCCAGGTGCTGCTGGCTCCTGCGGTGGAGGGTTCGGGCCTGATAGCCGTCCTGGCTCTGTTATCTCTAGGTCTCTTGTCCTCGTGTGTGTTTGTAGCCGCAGTTTTCCTTGGTGTTTGCAGCATCTTCATCTTTTCCTAGTTCTCACAATGTGGCACTTTCTGTTTTTCAGCTGTTGCACTTTAATGTTCAATATTTAATAACTTATTCAATACATAAAGTGACTTTATTTCAGTAATTCAATACATAAAGTGACCCCATCTATTATATAGAGTCATTACACACAGAGGGAGCTATGTCATGTGTGTATTTCTGTTAATGTTGATGATTATGGAGACCCAAAGGTCATTATCTCAGAACATTAAAGTAGGGAGGATGAAGGGTCAGAGAGATAAAATATGACCTAAATAGGTATCAGAGGCTTCACCTTGTGTGGTTGTGAGAGTCACAACCACTATAAAAGCAGATCACGGCTGCTGCAGTCCCCAGCGTGGTGCATATAGAGGAGGGAGGATGGAGGGTTAAACACTGCGCTGCTGTATTCCACCAGACATCAAAGGGTGAATATAATATTGATTTATTAGTTAACATGGCGATATGATATTGATTTGCCCTGAAACGCGTTGACTGATAAATCAATATTATATTCACCCTTTGATGTCTGGTGGAATACAGCAGCGCAGTGTTTAACCCTTCCCTCCCTACTCTATATGCACCACACTGGGGACTGCAGCAGCCGTGATCTGCTTTTATAGTGGTTGTGGCTCTCACAACCACACAAGGTGAAGCCTCTGATACCTATTCAGGTCATATTTTATCTCTCAGACCCTTCATCCTCCCTACTTAAAATTTCTGAGATAATGACCTTTCGGTTTCCATAATCATCAACATTAACAGAAATAAACACATGACATAGATCCCTCTGTGTGTAATGACTCTATATAATATATGTGTGTCACTTTATGTATTGAATTACTGAGATAAAGTCACTTTTTGATAATATAATATTTATTCATTTATATAGCGTTATTAATTCCATAGCACTTTACATACATCAGTAATGCTGTCCCTATTGCAGCTCACAATCTAAATATCCTACAAGTATGTCTTTACAATGTGGGAGGAAACCCACGCAAACATGGGGAGAACATACATTGAATTAAATTGGACATGCATGGAATTGAATCCAGGACGTCAGTGCTGCAAAGGCTGCAGTGCTAGCCACTTGAGCCACCATGCCGCCCCATGATATTCTAATTCATTGACATGCAGCTGTATGTGTGTATATATATATATATATATATATATATATATATATATATATATATATATATATTTATCTGATTATATAATTGCGAGTTGGCTCATCCACTTCCATCTGGTTAGCCGCCTATGTCGCTTCCACCCGCCATATTTATACACTCAAGTCATGGGTGTTAAAATACAGAGTCCGGTAGTGCTCCATGCCACTTACCAGCACCAGCGACCCGATTACCAGTGCATCCACATACCACACACATCTTAACACCCACGCACCTGCACTGTCCACGAACACCCCCGTCACTCACACTGACCTGACAGGACCTGTAATGACTGATCACATGACTGTGACATCACCAAAGGTCCTATAAGCAGCGCAGAGCAGCCAGGCACTTGCCCTAACCACTCATCCCCACTCACACCCCTCAGCCACGGCACTCACCCTTGCTCAGCACACACTCACCCTCACTCTCAGGCCCCACTCACCCCAGCCCGCACTTACTTCTCGGCCTGCTCTCCAGCAGTTTGCTCGCCCCACTCACCCCTCAGCTCTCTGCCTACAGCCCATTCACTCCACAGCCCGCTGACTGAGGAGCTGCGCCAGTTCCTCATGCCGCCATCATCTTCCTCATGCCACCGCCACATGAGAGCCAGCACAGGGGGGAGCAGAGTGTGACCACAGTGGGGGAGTGGAATGAGAGCAACCATGGAGAGAGGCAGAGAATGATCACGGGGGGGCATAGAGGGACTAAAGGATGGTAGAGAGTAACCATGGGGGCATAAGGGGCGGGCAGAGAGTTATGGGGAAAAAGCAGCGGACGGGAGAGAGCCCAGGGGCAGAGACGTCCGTCTTCCCCAGTATGACGCCACCGCCCATCCCATGTGACAGCATCAGGCTCCCATCTAGTGTGTATGTATATGTGTGTGTATATATACGGTATATATATTTCTTTTATTATTTTTCCTTACCCTTTAGTTATAAGCAAGCAGGTAAATGATTTCTCTATGACCCTTTCTGCAGCCTCTCCTTTACTGACCCTCTAAGTTTCTCACCTTTTAATGAATCTCTTATTATTCCAGAAGCTTTTAGAAGATGGATTTATTTTCGCTCATTTCCCAACAAATGAACCTCTGGCATCCGCAGCCGATCCACGGCCTGAAGAAGAGTGTCTCGCCTGCCGATGTGGCGGCTCTGAGGAAGCAACTAAAGGCACTCAAGGCAATCGGAGTCATCAAGGACTCCAAGGAGGTGAAGCCCTCGCCTCTGGCGGCAAAAGAGACCATTAATAAGGAGTTTCGTTTCTGTCTAGACTACCAACACTTCAATGAGCGAAAGCTGCCGGACGTCTACAGCGACCGTAACATTGAAAGGGGCCTCAACTGCTTGATTGATTATGACTGCTTCACAGTATTAGCGCTGGATAGTCGGATTGGCCAAGTACCATTGTACCCAGGGGAGCGAGAAAAACCTTATTCTGTGCGCCCGCTTGGCTTCTACGAGAGTGAAAGGATGCAGCCGGGATACTGTGAATCTCTGGCCCAGTACCAGAGGATGATGGAGAGCATACTGCATGATATGAACTTGAAGGAGATATTGGTGTACATGGACTACATCATCGTCTTTGGGTTGGGCTTCGATCAACACATGATGCATTTTAATAAGGTTATGACACGTCTCGCTGCTGAGGGTTTCCAGGTCGTGCTTGAGAACAGCTTTTTTGGCAGTACTGCCGTGGAGTACGCAGGACACACCGTCCAAGAAGGCAGAATCGACATCGATGACGATAAGAAAGAGGTGTTATCCAAATGGCCCGTGCCAAGAACCGTGTCGGAGCTTCAGTGCTACGTTGATTTCTGTAGTTACTATCGACAGTTCGTCACAGGCTTCCAGGGCCGCGCAGAGCCATTATACCGGCTACTCCAGGACGCCGCTGATCACAAGGCCAAGAATCCTCAAGGCCCATGGTGGACTAAAGAGTCAATAGAGGAGCGATGGACCAAGGAGTGCGAGGAGGCGTTTCATCAACTGAAATACGGTCTCCTGAACGAAATAGTGTTTGTGACTCGCTCAAACATGACCAAAGACAAGCAAAAACCTGCAAAACCCGAGAAAAAATCTTAGGGTGATAAGGCTGAAGTGCATCCGCTATAGAGAAAGTGATGCAGAATGTCTGTGAAAGGTTCTGTCTGCTGAAATTGAGGAAAAACATTCATAAAAACTTTAGTAAATTTGTCCTAATACAGAACCAGGGACAGACTAAATACTGAATTTGTCACAAGTTAAGTGCAAAAACGTCATGTGGACTTTTAGGAGCCACTTGGACATTATTCTAGGGCAAATGTTCTGGTCGCATTGGCTCCTGGGAATGTCCAGCTCGATCCAGGGTCCCGAGGAAAGCTGCTCATCCGTGAGAACGTTCTTACACTTTAACGTTAGGAATCAACACAAAGAGTTGCAGAACATTAAAGCCACAACAGAACTTAGAGGAGCTGTCACCTCCTGGAAAACCTAAAAAAAAAGACCATATATAAACTGGTCTCAAATCTACATAATTAGGGTAAATCATACATTTCCTCACTAATTATAGTTGTAGACCCCCTCAATGAAACAATAAATAGAATAGTACTGGTCATCCAATGATATGAAAGATAGTACTGGTCACCCAATGATATGAAAGATAGTACTGGTACACCCAATGATATGAAAGATAGTACTGGTAACCAATGATATGAAAGATAGTATGGTACACCAATGATATGAAAGATAGTACTGGGGAACCAATGATATCAAGGATAGTACTGGGCAACCAATGATATCAAATATAGTACTGGTGCAACCAATGATATCAAAGATAGTAATGGTGCAACCAATGATATCAAAGATAGTACTGGTGCGACCAATGATATCAAAGATAGTACTGGTGCGACCAATGATTTCAAAGATAGTACTGGTGCGACCAATGATTTCAAAGATAGTACTGGTGCGACCAATGATTTCAAAGATAGTACTGGTGCGACCAATGATTTCAAAGATAGTACTGGTGCGACCAATGATATCAAAGATAGTACTGGTGCGACCAATGATATCAAAGATAGTACTGGTGCGACCAATGATATCAAAGATAGTACTGGTGCGACCAATGATATCAAAGATAGTACTGGTGCGACCAATGATATCAAAGATAGTACTGGTGCGACCAATGATTTCAAAGATAGTACTGGTGCGACCAATGATATAAAAAATAGTACTGGTGCGACCAATGATCTCACAGATGGTACTGATGCGACCAATGACATCAAAGATTTCATTGGGTTATAGGGATTATAGTAATGAAAAGCCCTGGCCACTTGAGACTGAAGTATGTTGGTCTCGCTATATGGCAACTTTCTGGGGGTGGGAGCCACCATGCAGTAGAGGAGCCTGGGAGAGTGCAGCATGTAAACTATACAAGGACGTTGCTTTAACTTGTGTTGAATGGGATTAGGGCCGCTTTACACACACCAGCTTCTGTGTCCAACTTCTGAACAGATCTCTGGTTGCAGTGAAATCATGGACACATTGTTCCATTTGTACACAGCCACAAAATGGAGAAATGTGTCCATGATTTCACTGCAAACAGAGATCTGTTCAGAAGTTGGACACAGAAGTTGGTGTGTGTAAAGCGGCCCTTATTTGTGTGGCAAAATCAGACCAATTCCTGTCTATTGAGATTAGGAGCAGCAGTACGGAGAACCCTATGCCTGTCAGGTTTGGTTGATGTGGTTTGTGTTCAGAATGTATTGAGACTGATATTAACCCTTTACAAACTGCTGTTTCCTCCTATTAGATTAACCCTTTACAAGCTGTGCTGTCCTATTAGTAAATTAACCCTTTATAAGCTACGGTTTCCTATTAGCAACTTAACCTTACAAGATGCTGTGCCTCCTATTAGCAGCTTAACCGTTTACAATCTGCTGTGTCCTCCTATTAGCAGATTAACCCTTCACAAGCTGTGTCATCATCCTATTAGGAGCTCAAACCTTTACAAGCAGCTGTGTCCTATTAGCAACTTAACCCTTTGCAAGCTGCTGTGTACTCTTATAAGCAGCATAGCCCTTTACAAGCTGCTGTGTCCTCCTATTAGGAGCTTAACCATTTACAAGCAGCTGTGTCCCATTGGCAGCTTAACCCTTTACAAGCTGCTGTGTACTCCTATTAGCAGATGAACCCTTCGCAAGCTGTACTGTCCTATTAGTAGAATAACTTTTTATATCAGGGGGCTCAAACTCGGTTGAGTATATGGGCGTACATTACAAAAACAAGTAATGATTTGGAGGCAAACTCTTTACGGATGAAGTGACATTTTTAGTGATACCATATTTTTTATACTACTTTTTGATAATCTGTTTTTTTAAACCTTTTTCGGTATGTTTTTTTTGTAAATGTCATTCATTGTATCATTTATGCTACAGCTTTATAGCTTGGGTCATTATGAATATGACGATAACAAATGTGAACTTTTTTTGTTTAGATTACACAGAAAATAGTATTTTTCAGTGGCAAAATATTTTTACATACTTAATTTTAATTTTTTTTATTATGTTACAATTTTCCCCTGCAACCTATACAGTTATATGATCTTGTAATAAGCACCATATAGTAATTCTGGCCAACATCTTATAGTGTCCCCATACTGGTCCCTATCTTGTAGTAATATCGCCATCCTGGTCCTCATTGTGTTGTAATGTCCACCATCCTGGTCCTCATCGTTTAGTACTGTCCACCATCCTACACCGGTTTCACATTGCGAATTTGTGGCTGTCCGTGGGATCCGAGTTTTTGCAGGATGCCCTGGACAGCCGCGGATCCCTGCAATCGGATGGCAAATAGCCATCCCATCCGATTCTATGCAGGATCCTGCGGTCCCCTGTCTCTCCCTGCTCCTGCCTCCTCCATCTTGTCCCCACGCTATTCTGTTCTTTTCCCCCGCTCCTCTATCCTGATCTAATCCCTATCTTTCCCTGTTCTCTTCCCTGTGTGTTTAAAAAAAGAAAAACTCCTCCGGAGGTTACATCACCTTGTCACCGGCTCCCAGGATGCGACAACCTGTAGTGATGTCACAGAGCCGGTCAGCTGACGTGTCATGTGATCGGCTCTCTGGCATCGCCACAGGTCCTTCTGCCCCAGTTTGTGTCGCGTCCTGGGAGTCGGTGACAAGGGGATGTATCCTCCGGGAGGAGTTTTTCTTTTTTTAAACACACAGGGAAGAGAACATGGGACAAGATAGGGATTAGATCAGGATAGAGGAGCGGGGGACAGAATAGAGGACATGGGGAGGAGATGGGGGAAGGACAATGCAGGGAGAGGCAGGGACCACGGAGCCGCATCAGATCTGAGGTGAACTCTGATCCGATGTCCATAGGCTCACATCTTGTGTGCACACGGATCAGCACTGATCTGATTCTGTCCAATTTGAGTCATGGACACTAAATCGCAGCAGGCTACGATTTTGTGACCTGTGATTAAATCGGACAGGATTGTATGGTGCCAAAATCAGATTCCAAGAGTGGCACATCCCATCCGATTCCCATAGGGGAACATGGGATCTAATTTCGGATCCGAATGTATCCGTTTTGAAACGGATACACTCGGATGACCGAAAATCGCAATGTGAAACCGGCCCTAGTCCTCACCATGTAGTAATATCCACCATCATCGTCTTTGCTGTGTAGTATTGTCCACCTGGTCCTGGCAGTGACGTCATACACTGCTGCGCCAGCATGCTGACATCAGCTGATCAGCTGCCATCCAGTGGTTGTCTGGAGGCTGCTACTGGTATTTCAGTGCAGAGACTAAAGGCCCTGTTACACAGGTTTTGTGACGTTGCAGCAGCGATTCCGCTGTGTGTGACATGCGACCAGCGATGAGATCGATGCGGAATGGCCAAGACCATTTTTCGGTCGCTGGTCTGCTGCTGTCACGCATGCATCAGCATGTGCAACGGGCAACGACCAGCGAACCCCAGTCTGCGCCCGAGACCCAGAACGATCATAATGACCGTCGGGAGTCTGTCTGTCTGACAGCTCACCAGCGATCACATAGCGATGTGCCAGCGATTCTGATCTTTGGTTGGGCCACTGGCACATCGGTATGTGTAACGGGGCCTTGAGACTCTGCACAACAATACATTTCAACTGAATGTGCATCCAAGGACGCATATTCAGTTAAAATGAAGCACTGACGTCGGCGGCGTTGGGTTGTGATCGTCAAGGGTTCTACGGTGCCTGTGAGCCGCATGAAGGAGCTTCAGAGGCCACATGCAGGCAACGTGTTTGAGACCATTGGTTTAGATGCTATGCTGTCCTTCAATTTAATTTAAAGCATCAATAATTCTATGCAGCTGTTCATGTGAAGAGGGTTTACATATAAAATACGTATATAAATTACAATGATTGTACAAGTCTGTCACTGTTAAGAGGACACTCCATTGCAGACTTACAAAGTCTTATTAAAAGACTACCCTTTACATGCTGCTGTGTTCTCCTATTAGATTTACCCTTTACATGCTGCACTGTCCTTTTTTCTAGCTTCAGAATACAAAGAACATCTTGTTACATAGGTGACAAGTACAAATATTCAATATCAAATAAAATTCAGATTTCTGGTTAAAGGGAAGACAATGTTTACCTGATTTTTGTTCTGGAGTGTAATACAGGATTCTGCACCAGCAGAATAGTGAGTGAGCTCTGGAGTATAATACAGGAGGTAAATCAGATCAGTAATGTAATGTATGTACACAGTGACTGCACCAGCAGAATAGTGAGTGCAGCTCTGGAGTATAATACAGGAGAGGTAACTCAGGATCAGTAATGTAATGTATGTACATAGTGACTGCACCAGCAGAATAGTGAGTGCAGCTCTGGAGTATAATACAGGAGGTAACTCAGGATCAGTAATGTAATGTATGTACACAGTGACTGCACCAGCAGAATAGTGAGTGCAGCTCTGGAGTATAATACAGGAGGTAACTCAGGATCAGTAATGTAATGTATGTACACAGTGACTGCACCAGCAGAATAGTGAGTGCAGCTCTGGAGTATAATACAGGAGGTAACTCAGGATCAGTAATGTATGTACACAGTGACTGTACCAGCAGAATAGTGAGTGCAGCTCTGGAGTATAATACAGGAGGTAGACTCAGGATCAGTAATGTAATGTATGTACACAGTGACTGCACCAGCAGAATAGTGAGTGCAGCTCTGGAGTATAATACAGGAGGTAACTCGGGATCAATAATGTAATGTATGTACACAGTGACTCACCAGCAGAATAGTGAGTGCAGCTCTGGAGTATAATACAGGAGGTAACTCATGATCAGTAATGAAATGTATGTACACAGTGACTGCACCAGCAGAATAGTGAGTTCAGCTCTGGAGTATAATACTATAACTCTTGATTAGTAAAACCTTTGACCTCTGGCCACAATGTTATGACCGTGTTCCTACTTCATTAGGGCTTTATTCTTTTTATTACTTTTATATATGTTATTTTCGATTCTATCTGTTTTTTATACAGTAATTATTATTTCATGACCCGGTCAGTGGATTGCTGCCATCTGTTTTTGCTTCGTTCTCAGGCCCTGGAGTTATAACATTTGTTATTCCTTTATAATATTCGTTTTTCTTTTTTACAATTGTTCAGCCTAATAAATGAACGATTTCTTAATAAGCCATCACAGGGTTCTCACAGTTCTTGCCAGAGCCGCATAGTTATTATTATCTTGTGTGATTTTTGTTGAGTTGCTTCATGTGAAAATCCTCCGTTGCTGTTCACTTCCCTCCCACATAGGGCCTGAGCCCAGGGGTGGCGCATTTTGCACCTGTCTCGTCAGGTGCGCCCATCATGGGGTCTCTGCAGCGAGCACAGCCCTTTAATTCTTCCACCTCCATATTGATGACTGCGCAGCTCCAGGCAGTTAAATAGGGCAGAAGCCGAGTGCGTCCGCGCAGTGATCTATAAATAATCGATGCCGCCTAATTCTCCCCGTTCTTCTGTTTCTGCGCATTGTAAATCCAGCGCTCTGCGGTAACGTAAGCCGACATGAGAAGACATAACATCAGTTCAGTTATCAGGCAGAATATACACACAGTATAGTGAGCGCAGGGGGGCAACGTCGCGTTAAAGGGGACGTCAAATTGATTTGCACAATCTCGTAGAGAACTGTAGTTCTTGAGAGCGTATCACACACGTTGGGATTAGATACACATTGCAGCTTGTGCTAGAGAGCTTCTAACTAAGTTTATCGTGATACTGAACTGCATCTAATCCAACCATGTAATGGTGTCTGCTGAGCGGTGTATCTGATCATATCACAAATGCTCACTAGGCAGTATCACACTCTACTAGGTTTACATACAGCACAATATTGAATACTGTAGCATTAGATACAGCAGGTCACCTGACAGTATCACACAATTGAGTTACATAGAGTTTAGCAGACAGCACCACACACGTCAGGATTAGATACGGCGACCCAGCAGACATTATCCCACATGTTGGGATTAGATACGGTCGTTAAGCAGAGAGTATCACACTCGTCAGAATTAGATACGGTGGCTCAGCATACAGTATCACACACGTCGAGATTTCGACGCTGCGCTTCAGCAGACAGTATCCCACATGTTGGGATTAGATACGGTCGTTAGGGAGAGAGTATCACACCTCGGGATTTGATTCCATAGGTCAGCAGACAGTATCCCACATGTTGGAATTAGATACGGCAGTTTAGCTGACTATATCACACACATCGGGATTAGATATGGCGTCTCAGCAAACTCACACATTCGGATTCGATACAGTAGCCCAGCAGATTGTGTCACGCGTCCAGATTAGATGTGGCTGCTCAGCAGACCGTATCAAACACGTTGGGATTAGATACAGAAGCTCAGCAGCCAGTATTGCACATGTTGGGATTAGATTCAGTGGCTATTACATGTCAGGATTAGATACGGTGGGGACACTAGAAGGTACCATACATGCCAGGATTGGATACAAAACTCAGCAGACAGTATTGCACATGTTGGGATTAGATACAGCGGCTCTGCAGACAATGTGACCTCACAGGATTGGATACGCTGGCTCAGCAGACAGTATCACACTTTAGGATTAGATATGACAGCGCAGCACACACATGTTGGGATTTGATACAGCAGCTCAGCAGACAATATTACTTGTCAGGATTGGATACGGAGGCTCAGTAGACAGTATTGCACATAATGACATAATGACTGCCTTCTAAAACTCCTAATCGGACCCTCCTCCTGCGCCATCTCTGACCTTCGGGGTAAATGTCGCCCCCTGCTGTTCTTGCAGCTTACACACCTTGGTGCAGAGTGATTGACAAGTCCGGGACCCCGGAGATCCCTATGAATCTGTGTACAGTGACACCGGAGGAATATGAGCTAAGCGTCAACCACTGTGATCACTGTAATGGCAGCTATTAGGGGTTGTCACCCAACATCGGGGCCAACAGTGACTCCGACTATAAGAATGGAGGCGATTACATGAGTGAATGCTTCCCTCTGTAGACGGATGTGACCTGCGCGCTCTCACTGTCACATTGATGGCACCGGGAAGGTTGATTCCCTCATTGCATCCTGATCACAGCGGTATCTGCTGCTGGTAGGAACAAGGGGCCGAGCTGGGACTGCGGAGTATTTGCCTCTTTTCATCACAATATTCAGAACTAAAGATGGAGAAATAAAATAACATAATTCTGCAGCAAAGTCCTGAGTATGATAATTAATCACTGATGACCTTGCTGTCTTGTTCCCATCAGGGTTGATACAAATGGGTTATAATCGTGGCCCACAGCAAATTGGTCATTATTTTTGTCCAAGACTGGAAATTTGATTAAATACAGGTTTGGGGTTTGATACAATTTGTTTCCAGTCTGTAAAATCCACTGGAAGCCGAACAATCCGGGCTCCAAAACGATGTAACAAAGTGACCGTCTGGGGTCCAGAACAGGAGACAGATCTCTGCTGATGTGTTTGTCTCAGGATTGTCTAGGATGGATACATTGTTGCAAACTCAGGTCTGGCAAGTTTTGGCCAGAATGGGTTTTCTACCAATAAGCTTAAAGGGAGCCTGTCGTCTAGTTTATGCCCACTATCGTCTAGTTTTAGCTATCACTATCTGTTCCTAAGCTTCCCTGTCTCCGCTAAAAGGGTTCTGTTATAGTTTATAAAAAGTATTTATAAACTTACACCTTTGTATGTAAATGAGACAGAGACTGATCTGATGGGCATTCTTTTGGGGTCCATGCCAGCTTTCCATCTGCGGTTATCACGCTTACCGGGCTGGCATTAACCCCTTTTATTACCAGTTTGCCACCAGCACCAGTGCAGCTGGAGGAGTCGGGTACATTGCCAGAAAATGGCGCTTCTAATGAATGCACCATTTTCTAGGGAGGCTGTGGGCTGCGATTCGCAGCAGTGAAGGGACAGAACGCTGAGGACTCCAGCTGCCCAGTTGTCCCTGGATGGCAACCAAAAATACGGCGAAGCCCCAAGTCTTTTTTTTTTTTTTTTTATTTATAAATGTTGTCAAATAATTTTAAAAAATACATGTTGTGGGTCTTCGCTGTATTGATTGCCAGCCATCTACAACTAGGCAGCTATGGGCTGCCAACCACCCTCAGCTGTCTAGTTGTACCTGGATGGCAACCAAAAATACATTGAAGCCCCACATTGTAATTTTTTAAATTATTTCAATAAAGCATATTGTCCCTGGAGGTGGAAGACCAGATAATTCTATAAAGGCCACATCACACATGGCAACATGCCGCCGATTACATAGGCGACGTAGAGGCGTGGCCTATTGGTGGCAACATCACCCCTACGTCGCCTATGTAAAGGGGCGATGTCGGCGCCGCCGGGAGGTCGCCTGGTTTCACAGCAGTGCTCTGAAACCAGGCACCGATCTGGGGCGATGTGCACACATCGCCTCATGTAACCAGCCGCCAGCGACCTGACAGGCGATGGGAGCCATAGGCTTCCAATGTTCTGCATCACCGCTGGGGTTTTGAGACTCCCCAGCGGCGATGCCGCCTGTTAGCTCGCCGGCCAGGCTGGAGGTGTCGCCCCATGTAAATGGGGGATGGCGACACTGGCAGGGTGCCAAAAACGTGCGCGCCCCCGCCAGTTGCCGCTGACATCTACAGCGCCGTCGCCTCGTGTGATGGTACCTTAAGTGTTTTTTTTCACCACTAATGTGACCCCCTTTTTTGGGTCCTAACTCTTCCTAAGTAACATTTTCCCAAAATACTTACTACTACCTGCTCTGCTCCTTTAAGCTTATCACTTAAGTGTCTGTGAATACCCTTATACAGTTGTGGCAAAAGTATTGACACCCCTGCAATTCTGTCAGATAATACTCAGTTTCTTCCTGAAAATGATTGCAATCACAAATTCTTTGGTATTATTATCTTCATTTAATTTTTCAATGAAAAACACAAAAGAATTGTCCAGCCAAATTGGATCTAATTCCACCAAACATAAAAAAGGGGGTGGACAAAAGTATTGGCACCTTAGAAAAATCATGTGATGCTTCTCTAATTTGTGTCATTAACAGCACCTGTAACTTACCTATGGCACCTAACAGATGTTAGGCAATAACTAAATCACACTTGCAGCCATTGACATGGATAAAGTTGACTCAACCTCTGTCCTGTGTCCTTGTGTGTACCACATTGAGCATGGAGAAAAGAAAGAAGACCAAAGAACTGTCTGAGGACTTGAGAAACCAAATTGTGAGGAAGCATGAGCAATCTCAAGGCTACAAGTCCATCTCCAAAACCTGAATGTTCCTGTGTCTACCGTGCGCAGTGTCATCATGAAGTTTAAAGCCCATGGCACTGTGGCTAACCTCCCTAGATGTGGACGGAAAAGAAAAATTGACAAGAGATTTCAACGCAAGATTGTGCGGATGGTGGATAAAGAACCTCGACTAACATCCAAACAAGTTCAAGCTGCCCTGCAGTCCGAGGGTGCAATCAGTGTCAACCCGTACTATCCGTCAGCGTTCTGAATGAAAAGGGACTGTATGGTAGGAGACCCGGAAGACCCCACTTCTTACCCCGAGACATAAAAAAGCCAGGCTGGAGTTTTGCCAAAACTTACCTGAGAAAGCCTACAACGTTTTGGAAGAATGTTCTCTGGTCAGATGAGACAGAAGTAGAGCTTTATGGAAAGGCATCAACGTAGAGTTTACAGGAGAAAAAAAGAGGCATTCAAAGAAAAGACACGGTCCCTACAGTCAAACATGGCGGAGGTTCCCTGATGTTTTGGGTTTGCTTTGCTGCCTAGGGCACTGGACTGCTGACTGTGTGCATGGCATTATGAAGTCTGAAGACTACCAACACATTGTGCAGCATAATGTAGGGCCCAGTGTGAGAAAGCTGGGTCTCCCTCAGAGGTCATGGGTCTTCCAGCAGGACAATGACCCAAAACACACTTCAGAAAGCACTAGAAAATGGTTTGAGAGAAAGCACTGGAGACTTCTAAGGTGGCAGCAATGAGTCCAGACCTGAATCCCATAGATCACCTGTGGAGAGATCTAACAATGGCAGTTGTGGAGAAGGCACCCTTCACATATCAGGGACCTGGAGCAGTTTGCCAAAGAAGCATGGTGTAAAATTCCAGCAGAGCATTGTAAGAAACTCATTGATGGTTACCGGAAGCGGTTGATCGCAGTTATTTTGGCTAAAGGTTGTGCAACCAAGTATTAGGCTGAGGGTGCCAATACTTTTGTCCGGCCCATTTTTGGAGTTTTGTGTGAAATAATCAATGTTTTGCTTTTTGCTTCATTCTCTTTTGTGTTTTTTCATTGAAGACAAATTAAATGAAGATAATAATACAAAGAATTTGTGATTGCAATCATTTTCAGGAAGAAACTGAGGATTATCTGACAGAATTGCAGGGGTGTCAATACTTTTGGCCACAACTGTAGGTATAGGTTTCATCTTTTTGGGCTGCAAACCGGATTCTGACAAACTGTTGGGGCTGGAGAGAGTGAAGTGTAATCTGAGCATGCGTGCTAAGACTGCTGCCACTACAAGTGACATGCCCTGCTCAGTAAGTCCGATTCTGGTCTATAGCTCAGAGAGATCAAAGCTACAACAATAACCTCGTAAAGGTTAGCTTAGAGGAGGTAGTAGAAGTATATTGGGAAATTCTTAGGAAGAGTTAGGACAAAAGAAAGAGGCTCACATTAGTAGTGGAAAACTCGCATGCAGCTCGCATGATTCACCCAGCCCGACACCTGCCTTTCATAATGGGAGTGTGGAGCTCCATAGAAACAGAAGCAGTTCCACGCTACTGTTCAGAGAGCTGGCAGCCAGGCCGGGTGACTCATGCAAGATGCATGTGAGGTACATAAGTGTGTCTCTGCCCTTAATGTTATGTGCGTACATTGAGTATTTGGTGTATTTAATGCAATTGGGGTGGAAATGCTCTGCAATAATTGATATGATGCAGATTTATGCAAGGGGAAAAAAATAGAAGCATGCACAACATTTCAAGGATTCTCATTGAATTTGCTGGCATAAGGAGTTGTATGCAGTTTTGTGATAAAAACACACGGTGTGCACAGAGCCTAATGGTGGGTTTACACACACCAATCATTGTATCCAATATCTGAACAGATCTCTGGTTGCAGTGAAATCATGGACAGATTGCTCCATGTTGTACACAGCCACAAAATGGAACTATGTGTCCATGATTTCACTGCAACCAGAGATCTGTTCAGATATTGGATACAATGATTGGTGTGTGTAAACCCACCATAAGTGTTTTTTGTTTACATGTCCGTGTACTGGCCCTTTAAGAACCGCTGAGTCTTTCATGGTCGTCTCTCCTCCATGTTCCTCTTCTGATTTCTATTATTTTCCCATTTTGTTCTTTTGACAATATAAAGGAATAAAGCTTCAGCGTCAGATGTGAGCGCTGACCTTGATATATTTGATAAAGTAATCATGTTGCCTCTTGAGAATTCTTTCCTTTAGTGTAAACAAATGTAATCGTCCTCGTCTCTTCGCTTCCCATGAATCCAGTCCTCAGTAATAAGGTTTTATTTACTTAAGTTGTGAAGATGATAATTCCATGTCGGTACAGCAGAGCGGAGGATGTTGTGCCGCCAGACATGGCCGCCGCGCACCTTGTCCTCGTCCTGCACATGTCACTTCATTATCTCTTGTCCTTGGCATCTCCATCATTGATCCTCACATTCAGCTCGTGCAATTATGTGTCATTTACTTCATTAAGTGGAAACAAAAACAATATTGAACCGGAGATCACATCAAAAGAGCAGAGATGAGTGTGTGACGTGGAGGAGAGATCATCGTATTGTGCTGTGGAACTAACAATATAGTGTACTGCAACAGCAGACCAGGGCCAAACACATCCTGGGGGCAGTGTTATAGTAGTTATATTCATTTACATAGGAGCAGTGTTATAGTAGTTATATTCTTGTACTTAGGAGAAGTATTATAGTAGTTATATTCTTGTATATAGGGGCAGTATTATAATAGTTATATTCTTGTATATAGGGCAGTATTATAGTAGTTATATTCTTGTATATAGGGGCAGTATTATAGTAGTTATATTCTTGTACATAGGGGCAGTATTATAGTAGTTATATTCTTGTATACAGGGGGCAATATTATAGTAGTTATATTCTTGTATATAGGAGCAGTATTATAGTAGTTATATACATGTATATAGGAGCAGTATATTATAGTAGTTATATTCTTGTATACAGGGGGCAGTATTATAGTAGTTATATTCTTGTATATAGGAGCAGTATTATAGTAGTTATATTCTTGTATATAGGAGCAGTATTATAGCAGTTACATTCTTGTACATAGGAGCAGTATTATAGTAGTTATATTCTTGTATATAGGGCAGTATTATAGTAGTTCTATTCTTGTACATAGGGGCAGTATTATAGTAGTTATATTCTTGTATATAGGGGCAGTATTATAGTAGTTATATTCTTGTATATAGGAGCAATATTATAGTAGTTATATTCTTGTATATAGGAGCAGTATTATAGTAGTTATATTCTTGTATATAGGGGCAGTATTATAGTAGTTATATTCTTGTATATAGGGGCAGTATTATAGTAGTTATATTCTTGTATATAGGGGCAGTATTATAGTAGTTATATTCCTGTATATAGGAGCAGTATTATAGTAGTTATATTCTTGTATATAGGAACAGTATTATAGTAGTTATATTCTTGTATATAGGAGCAGTATATTATAGTAGTTCTATTCTTGTATATAGGGGCAGTATTATAGTAGTTATATTCTTGTATATAGGAGCAGTATTATAGTAGTTATATTCTTGTACATAGGAGCAGTATTATAGTAGTTATATTCTTGTACATAGGGGCAGTATTATAGTAGTTATATTCTTGTACGTAGGAGCAGTATTATAGTAGTTATATTCTTGTACATAGGAGCAGTATTATAGTAGTTATATTCCTGTATGTAGGAGCAGTATTATAGCAGTTATATTCTTGTACATAGGGGCAGTATTATAGTAGTTATATTCTTGTATATAGGAGCAGTATTATAGTAGTTATATTCTTGTACATAGGAGCAGTATTATAGTAGTTATATTCTTGTATATAGGGCAGTATTATAGTAGTTATATTCTTGTATATAGGAGCAGTATTATAGTAGTTATATTCTTGTATATAGGGGCAGTATTATAGTAGTTATATTCTTGTACATAGGGGCAGTATTATAGTAGTTACATTCTTGTATATAGGAGCAGTATTATAGTAGTTATATTCTTGTATATAGGGGCAGTATTATAGTAGTTATATTCTTGTATATAGGAGCAGTATTATAGTAGTTATATTCTTGTATATAGGAGCAGTATTATAGTAGTTATATTCTTGTACATAGGGGCAGTATTATAGTAGTTATATTCTTGTATATAGAGGCAGTATTATAGTGGTTATATTCTTGTACAGATGTGCCTATTAACCTGGGCTGAGTAACTTCTGCAGACAGCTCCCCCCTGGGATGTAGAGACCTTGACTTCTGCACTTTAGCCTGAATTGTGATGCATTGCTGTTCAGAATATGAGCGGTGTTTAATCTCAATGTATGCAGTGTTACCATTTCTCGCATTATTCATGATATTGTTTTTTTCCCCCTTTGGGGTGTCACGCTTGGGTTGGAGTCATTGCTCATATGCAGTTCTGTGACTTGTGGTATTTGGTGTTGATCTTCCTGTGATTCGCCTTCGGCTCCAGGGTTGATTTTTTTAATCTCAGCCATGTATTGTGTAATGTGACATATTGTTGCTGCCAGTGTAAATATTTTGTAAATGATCCATTATTAATGTAAAGTGCTGAATTCACATCCTGAAACATAGAAATTATTGTATATCTGATTAGTTGTCAGACTCCACCATGATGATTGGTGTGGATGGTGCTGGGGGTAAGTGGTGTCTGATGTAGGCACAATATAACACTTAATATTTTGTAATAAGAAAGATGGTACTCATTCTGTGTATGCTTTGGTATGGTATGGTGCTATGGTATGGTAATATGGTGTCTTGGTACAGTAGTACAGTAATATGCTGCTGTGGTACGGAAATATGGTGCTATGTATGGTAATATCGTGTTATGGTATAGTAATATGGTACTATAATATGTTAACATGGTGCAGTGGTATGGTAATATGGTTCTATGATATGGCAGTATGGTGCTATGGGACGGTAGTGTGGTGCTGTAGTACGGGAATATGGTGTTATGGTACAGTAGTATGGTGCGATGATATGGTGCGGTGGTACGTTAGTGTGTTATGGAGAGGTAATATGGTGTTATGATACAGTAATATGGTGCAGTGGTATGGTAATATGGTGTTACGGTATGGTAGTAAGCAGCGATGATACGGTAATATGGTGCTGTGGTACAGTAATATGGTGCTATGTATGGTAATATCATGTTATGGTATGGTAATATGGTACTATGATACGGTAATGGTGCAGTGGTATGGTAATTTAGGGCTGTAGTACGGTAATATGGTGTTATGGTATGGCAATATAGTGCTGTGGTATGTTAATATGGAGATATGATATGGTAATATAATGCTATGATATGGTAAGACACTTTATTTGGGCAGTGTTTTGTCTTTGCTATGAGATATTATTTGCACTATTATTTGGACAGTGTAACATGGCAATATATGTGCACACTTATTGAGCACTATATGGCACTGGATTAGTGAATAGCTGTATTATATGTTCTGTGTATGATACTTGTGTTATCAGGCATTGTGTGGTTGTATTATATGTGCACTATATGGCTCTGGTGGTATTACGTACTGTTATTCAGGCAGTGTTTGCTGTCATTACACTGCGCTGTATGACGGTTATTATTGGGCACTTACTGGCACTTTGATATTGTTTCCTGTGTGACAGAACTATTTGTATGAGATTTCCTGGGGCAGATATTGGTATTATTGGACATTATATGGCAGAATAATATCAGGGCCATTGTTCAGTGTTTTGCTGTCCCTCCGTGATAATGCTCAGGATGATGTATTGTCCACATCACCAATAGGGTATAATGGTGTGCACACCGCGTAGGTGGTGAGTGGAGGTGCCAACTAACAGGATTTCTTCAATCCCAGTAAATACAAATATGGATACAAAGTTGCACACTCCTTTAGATGTTTGTGATGCAAGGTTTATTATGAACAGTTAATGGCCACAGATGTCTCGGCTTTAACCAAAGCCTTGATCACGACAATTGGCTATGAAACAAAACAAATAAAAGTGTATAAATATTTACAAACATATGGTGTCACCTGTGCTGTAGAGAGCACAGGAAAAAGGCAATTTACATATTTACATAGGTCAACGATACTGTTGAGGACAGCAAGAATGTATTACTGTCCCAGAGGATGTTATTAGTACATAGAAGGTAATAGGGGAGCTGAGCAGTTAGTTTAGGGAGTGCCAAAGAGTTGGTCAGTAGCGATTGGAGGAAGGTATAGATAGGTTAGAGAGGAATTAAATATAAATAGGTGTATATAGATATACTTAATTAGACATATTTAGTTAGAGAGATAGGGTCGTAGTATGATAAAGTTTCCGAGTTACCAGGTGTGGGTCATGGAATGTTCTAGGACATCTGTGGCCATTAACTGTTCATAATAAACCTTGCATCACAAACATCTAAAGGAGTGTGCAACTTTGTATCCATATTTGTCCACATCACCGCCAGTTATTATCGAATATATGGTCATACAGTGCCCGCTGCAGGTTGGCGGACCCTGTGTATGTGAATGGTTGGCACACTTATACTGTGGTTTAATGTTATAGTTTTGACATAATCTGCATACGTATCCTGATGCCGCAAAGTCAATGAGAATCCTGACGTTTTGTGCACGGCGCTGATTTTTGCAGTTTTGGTGCTGAAATAAATCTATAACGTCTTGGTGCGTTTTGCAGCATTTTGACTTCAATGCAGTCATGAAAAAACACTAGAAAAACACAGGTCTGTGCAGACAGCGCGTTACTTACTGCTGATCTAGGTACACGAAGTGCTGTCACCAGGAGGAATGTGCAGGAGTTTGCTCTCTTTCTTTCTTTCTTCCTTTCTCTCTTTCTTTCTTGCTATTTTTCTCTTTTTCTCTCTGTTTCTCTCTTTCACTCTCTTTTCACTTTTTTATTCTTTCACACTCTCTTTTTCACACACAATTTTTCACTTTCACTCTTTTTCAGTCTCTTTCACTCTCTCTTTCATTCCCTCTTTTTCACTCTCTTTTCAATTTCTTTTTCACACTCTCTTTCACTCTTTTCACTTTCTCACTTGTACTCTTTTTCACACTCTTTTTCACACTCTCTTTTTCACTTTTTCTTCACTTTTTCACTCTTTTTTACTTTCACTCACTCTCTTTCACACTCTCTTTTCACTCACTCTTTTTTTCACACTTTTTTTCACTCTTTTACTCACTCTCTTTTTCACTCTTTCACTCTTTTTTCACTCTTTCACTTGCTCTCTTTCACTCACTCTCTCACTTTCTTTTTCACTCTTTCAGTCTTTTTCACTTTCACTCACTTTTTTCACTTTGTCACTCTTTTTTTCTTTCTTTTTCACACTCACTCTTTTTCACTCTCTTCTTTTTTCTCTCTCTTTTTCTTTCTCCTTTTTTCTTTTCTTTCTCTCCTCTTTTTTTCTCTCTACACCGCCTCCATTCTATCTTTTTCTTTCTCTCTCTCTTTCACCCTCTTTCTTTCTTTCTTTCTTTCTTTCTTTTCTTTCTTTCTTTCTTTCTTTCTTTCTTTCTTTCCTTCTCTCTCTTTTCTTCTCTTTCTCTTACTCTCTCTCCCTCTTTATTCATGGAAAACAATACACCGAAACCGAAATATAACTGCTTATAAAAAAGTGTTTTCTGTGTATTTTTCCGCCAGGGGATGCAGAATTGGCGCAGAAATGTCCGCACCAAATACTAATGTGCACACATCGCCTTAGCCGGATTTGGGCTCCTCTTGCTCTTCTTCATTGGGGATGACTCCGGGATCAGATTAACGTTACATCCCTCTTCGCTCGCTGTGTAGACGATGCTGGAGCCTCTATAATGTGATCAGATCTCGGCAGCTCATCACGGTAAATAACCGCAGCCAATCTCCCACACGGTAAACAAATGACGTCCTAATAGAAAACAGATCTCGTTTTTCTTCTCCCGTGTCCAGGTTTTTTTTTTCTTTTAATTTACAGTTTTCTCATTAGCAGAAGATTATAAGTAATGATTGGAGGCATGGCGTCCAGATGAAGGCCGAGCGTCCACCGCCATTAATCAGGCAGAACCCCACCTGAGCGGGAGCTGGCAGGACGCCGTCATCCAGCTGTCACTTCAGGTGAGGTGACAGCCACACGGCTCAATGTGGCTTCTGAACAGCTTTATAATCATATTAATCATCATGACGGACAAGATATTGGCCTCGCTGAAGATAATTACACTCCGCCGGATTGCAATGCAATACACATCCCGGCTCCAGCACTATAAAGTGTCCGCACTTGTAATGAGACAGGTTATTGCCCCAATACCATTATGCCGTGGTAAAGGGATCATTCACTTTTGTAACCAATTTTTTTAATGCTACAATGTATCTAAAAGAGGAAATTAAAATATCTCTAGTTTTGTGCATATAGTTCCTAGTCCTAGGCAAACATATGTGTCTCCTTGGGTTCTAGACCAACGCAAAGTAGCTCTGTACCTGAGTCAGCGTACGTCAGTGTTTTACCACCATGCATGGACCAGTCTTGATATAAGCTGTGATACCTCTGTTATCTGGACACTGTTCTAATGTTATATGGGCACAATATAGTGCCAGTATATAAGTATATTACGGCAATATTATGTGGACTGTCAGCTGATGCTTTATGGATCTATATGGTAGTTAAACAACGTATGGCTATATACGAAAAGTGGACGTGAAGTGAGGAGGAGGACAAATGGCTGAAGGAGAATGGAAGTGCCTGATGTAGGGAGGGGATGCCTCGAGGAGTACAGAGAGAAGGACAGAGAGGTCTGGAGGAGGACACATCAGTCTAGAGGGAACCTAGAAGGATATGGAGAAGGACAGAAGGGTCTAGAGGGGACAGATATTTGGAGGAGGATATAGAGGGTTAGAGGAGGACAGATGTCTAAAGGAGAAAACAGAGGTCTGGGGGTTGCAGGAGAACCGTGATGTTGGTCTAGAGGAGAACAGGGATTTGGAAGAGGACAGAAAGGTCTGGAGGAGGACAGAAAGGTCTGGAGGAGAACAGAGATGCGTCAAGGTTGGATGAGGGTTGATACGCCGCTCTGGTGGAGGACAGAGAGGTCTAGAGGACAGAGAGGTTTGGCGTTTGGAGGACAGAGGTGTACAGAGGAACGGAGGGGTCTAGAGGAGGACAGAGAAGCCCAAAGGTCTGAGGAGGACAGATGGGTCTGGAGACTGCAGAAGGACAAAGGGATCTGAAAGAGGACAGAGGGGTCTGGAGGTTGGAGGAGAGATAATACTGGAGAAGGACAGAAGTGTCTGAAAGAGGACAGAGGGGTCTGGAGATTGGAGAAGGAGAGAGAATACTGGAGAAGGACAGAGAAATCTGAAAGAGGACAGAGGGTCTGGAGATTGGAGAAGGAGAGAGAATACTGGAGAACGACAGAAATCTGAAAGAGGACAGAGGGGTCTGGAGATTGGAGAAGGAGAGAGAATACTGGAGAAGAACAGTGGGATCTGAAGGAGGACAGAGGAGTCTGGAGATTGGAGGAGGAAAGAGAATACTGTAGAAGGACAGTGGGATCTGGAGAAGGACAGTGGATCTGAAGGAGGACAGTGGGATCTGAAGGAGGACAGTGGATCTGAAGGAGGACAGTGGGATCTGAAGGAGGACAGTGGGATCTGAAGGAGGACAGTGGGATCTGAAGGAGGACAGTGGGATCTGAAGGAGGACAGTGGGATCTGAAGGAGGACAGTGGGATCTGAAGGAGGGCAGTGGGATCTGAAGGAGGGCAGTGGATCTGAAGGAGGACAGTGGGATCTGAAGGAGGACAGAGGGTCTGGAGATTGGAGGACAGAGGGGTCTGGAGATTGGAGGACAGAGGGGTCTGGAGATTGGAGGACAGAGGGATCTGAAGGAGGACAGAGGGGTCTGGAGATTGGAGGACAGAGGGATCTGAAGGAGGACAGAGGGTCTGGAGATTAGAGAAGGACAGAGAGATCTGAAGGAGGACAGACAGGTCTGGAGATTGGAGAAGGACAGAGGGATCTGAAGGAGGACAGAGGGGTCTGGAGAATGGAGAAGGAAAGAGAATATGAAGGAAGACAGAGGGGTCAGGATATTGGAGAAGGACAGAGGCATCTGAAGGAAGACATAGGGTCTTGGGGGTTGCAGGAGGACAGATGTTCTGCCAGTTTCCTATTCTCCCTATGGAGAATCCCTGCCCCTGGCACACGTGTATGTGGAGGTCGGGAGAAATAACTGAGCAGAATGAGGGTTCAGTCTCTAGTGATTGTGTCCTGTGTCTCCATTGCTACAATGTGACTTTTCTCCCAGTTTTCTGTGTCTCATTACTATTGTTGTTGATGAGACTTTGCTGTGTGATATATACATTTCTATGGAAAGCTATTAGGGTACCGTCACACACAGCAATTCTGCTAGGCAATTTCACTGGCAATTTGCTGGTTGCAGTGAAATCATGGAGTCATTGTTACATTAGTACATGGCAACAAAATAGAACAATGTGTCCATGATTTCACTGCAAACAGCAAATTGCCGCGTGTGACGGTACCTTTAGAGGATGTAGTTGTGAGAAGTCAGTGTCTTCTTACTATGAGTATTGGCACACTCATCACTTGGCATTGTGGTAACATGGCCAGGGCGGTATCTGTGGACGAGGTCCTCATCTCCAATGCTCGGCCATGTTACATGACCCTGGTGGTCCTGGCTAGGTGTGTGTGTCTTTCTGGTGGTCTTTACCTGGATGATTCACCTCTGCAGACTGCTGGTTGCCTTTGACCAGAACTAAATGATTTACAGTGAATTAACAGAGACGAAGTCCAAAAACATGTTGTTTACTAAACTCGAACTTGATAACCGCAATATACAGCAGATAGCAGGCCCCATCATCACACGACCGCTCCGTCTCCTCTGTTCACTACACTTGTATCTCACTAATTCTGGGGCCTCTCGTCTCCCTTGTGAGGCCTCCTCTAAACAGGTTGTGTCAGCTCGACCCCTCATTATTATATACAAAGTTCATTGTAGGAGGATCAAAGACTCCGGGCGGTGATGAACCCCCAATCCACCATAGGGGAACTCCTGTCCCTTTATGGCGACCATCATTCACATATAGGGGACCTGTCACTAACGTCCTTACGATTCAAGTCTCTCGGTCTGTTCTTTTCCCGTTTCATCTGGATCTCCCGCCACCTCGTTCACTCAGCCTCCCTGGCCCGAGTGCCGATCTATCGGACGTTCTGGTCTATCGGTCTTCAATCTTTCACTGTTCCTCTCCAGTTCTTCGGTCCTCCGATCTTACAATCTGTATTCACTACACACACCTATCTCACAGGAGTCTTCTAGCTCTCAGACCTTAGGTCTAACACATGAACTCTGGGTTCTCACTGACTATCACCTCCAGAAAATAACTCCCTTGTCCTGCCTATTACACCCTTAACTCTAAGGACCAGGTACGTGTCAACCATTAAACTCATTCAAAACCGTAGATCACGTTGCAAAATGTCACATTGACTCCAAGAAGATGTGAGCAGCGCTTCCACTTCTTTACAGTGGAGACCGAAATGTGTTCTTAGATCAGCATGGAGGGCGCCCATACTTAATAAAGAGGTGGTGCAGACTCCATCATGGTCATAACCAGCAGTGACATGATGAAGAGTCATCATAGGATTGTGTGATCGAGAAGGTCATCAGATCCTATTGTGTGTAATACAGCCTGCTGAACCTCAGTATCTAAGCCAATCATGGAACCTCAGTATCTAAGCCAATCATGTGTGAAACTGTCATCTGGGCTTCAGTATCTAAGCTCATCAGGTGTTATACCGTCATCTGATCTTCAGTATCTAAACTTGTCATCTGAGCTTTAGTATCTAAGCTCATCATGTGTTATACTGTCATCTGGCTTCAGTATCTAAGCTCATCTTGTATGATCCTGTCATCTGGACTCTATTATCTAAGCTCATCAGGTGTTATACTGTCATCTGATCTTTAATATCTGAGTCCATCCTATGTGATACTGTCATCTGGCTTCAGTATCTAAGCTCATCAGGCGTTATACTGCCATCTGATCTTCAGTATCTAAGCTCATGTGTGATACTGTCCTCTGAACTTCAGTATCTAAGCTCATCTTGTATGATACTGTCATCTGGAGTTTAATTATCTAAGCTCTTCAGGTGTTATACCGTCATTTGATCTTTAGTATCTAAACTTGTCATCTGATATTCAGTATCTAAGCTCATCATGTGTGATACTGTCATCTGATCTTCAGTATCTAAGCTCATCCTATGTGATACTGTCATCTGAAATTCAGTATCTAAACATTTCATTTGAGCTTCAGTATCTAAGCTTATCATATGTGATACTGTCATCTGAAATTCAGTATCTAAACATTTCATTTGAGCTTCAGTATCTAAGCTCATCATATGTGTTACTGTCATCTGGACTTCTGTATCTAAGCTCCTCATGTTATACTGTCAACTTAATTTTTGTATCTAAGCCCATCATGTGCTGTACTATTTGTGAGCTGCTGTATCTAAGTATATTGCAGTCATCTCCTCGTCCTACAATATTGGAACCGATTAGATACAAATTCTTTCCGAAAGGTAAAATCAATGGCTGTGTTCCTGGGGGGGAGCGGGGGGCTGAATTAAACGGTGTTTAGAACGTGTTTCTCTCAAGGCAAAAATCAATAGGTTTCTGCGAGGAAGCAGAGGAGATGGAGCTGGGACAATTAAATCTCTCTTCCCCCGGGGAGCGCGGAATAAGGTTCTGCTCCATTTTGGCCGCTTGCAATGTTTGCAAAATCTCTTTATGAGAGTTGTATGAAGTCATTACAGCTGAACTACTGACTACAACATGAGCGATACCCGCATCCAGCTGTGGCCCGTAACACTCCCCTACCAGCCCACCCCACTGCTGAAATACAGGTATATACACACACACCCTATGGAGAAAAGTATGTGCCCCCTCCATGTCATCCTCCAGGAGATTAGGAAATTTTCTCATCTACATCCATAGCATTAATATGGAGTCGCCCCTCTGCAGATCTAACAGCTCTCGCTCTTCTGGGAAGGATTTCTAGAACACTTTGGAGGTGCCATCCTATATTTTTGCCCATTCATCCAAAAGAACATTTGTGAGGTCCGACCCGGATAACAGGGAGAGGCGGGGTTCACAATCTCCATTTTATGACATCGCTGACGTGGCTGGGGTCCGTGCTCTGTGATGTTGGATGGGGCTGGGGTCCAGGCTCTGTGGTGTTGGATGGGCTGAGGTCCGGGCTCTGTGGTGTTGGATGGGCTGAGGTCCAGGCTCTGTGGTGTTGGATGGGGCTGAGATCCGGCTCTGTGGTGTTGGATGGGGCTGAGGTCCGGGCTCTGTGGTGTTGGATGGGGTTGAGGTCTGGGCTCTGTGGTGTTGCATGGGGCTGAGGTCCGGGCTCTGTGGTGTTGGATGGGGCTGAGGTCCGGGCTCTGTAGTGTTGGATAGGGCTGAGGTCCGGGCTCTGTGGTGTTGGATGGGGTTGAGGTCTGGGCTCTGTGGTGTTGCATGGGGCTGAGGTCCGGGCTCTGTGGTGTTGGATGGGGCTGAGGTCCGGGCTCTTGTGGCTTGTTGGATGGGGCTGAGGTCCGGGCTCTGTGATGTTGATGCGGCTGAGGTCCGTGCTCTGTGATGTTGGATGGGGCTGGGTCCATGCTCTGTGGTGTTGGATGGGGCTGAGGTCCGGGCTCTGTGTGTTGGATAGGGCTGAGGTCCAGGTCTGTGGTGTTGGATAGGGCTGAGGTCCGGCTCTGTGGTGTTGGATGGGGCTGAGGTCCGGGCTCTGTGGTGTTGGATGGGCCGAGGTCCGGGCTCTGTGGTGTTGGATGAGGATGAGGTCCGGGCTCTGTGGTGTTGGATGGGGCTGAGGTCCGGGCTCTGTGGTGTTGGATGGGGCTGAGGTACGGGCTCTGTGGTGTTGGATGGGGCTGGGGTCCGGGCTCTGTGGTGTTGGATGGGGCTGAGGTCCGGGCTCTGGTGTTGGATGGGGCTGAGGTCCAGGCTCTGTGATGTTGGATGGGGCTGAGGTCCGGGCTCTGTGGTGTTGGATGGGGCTGAGGTCCGGGCTCTGAGGTGTTGGATGGGGCTGGTGTCGCGCTTGTGATGTTGGATGGGGCTGAGCTCCAGGCTCTTGCGGTCAGTCATCGTCTTCTCCCCTCCATGTCTGGTATCAACCTTGTGCACTGAGCACAGTCCATGGGGAACAGAGAAGGATCTTCTGCAAACTGTTCCACACAGCTGAAACTACAATTGTTTCACAATGTCTTGTGCTGAATATTAAATTTCCCATCAAATGCAAAAAGCATTATCCTCTTCCACCATCTGTACAGCACTGTGCAGGCAGAGGGGGATGTTCTCCATTCACCAAACCCAGACTCCTCCATCAGACACAGACTGATCAGTGTGATCCGTCACTGCACAGAACATGTCTCCTCTAGAGTCCAATGCTCGCCGCTTTACATCGCTCCATCCGACGCTTGGCCTTGTGTTTGGTGATGTACGGCTGCAGCTGCCTGGCTATGAAGTTCCCGGCAGGTGCATTGTTTGTGCTTGGTGATGTACGGCTGCAGCTGCTCACCATGAAGCTCCCGGTGGGTGCAGTGTTTGGTGCTGATGTTACCAGAGGAGATCTGGACTCTGCAGTTATGGGGTCAGCAGAGCGGTAGGGACTTTTCTGTCCTTTGCTCCTCAGCACTCGGCCCCTCGCTCTGAAACATTACAGGGTCTCCACTTCGTGGCTGAGTTGCTGTGGTTCCTTCTACTTTTCAATAGTATCTCTCACAGTTGATGGGGAATATTCAGGAGGAAGAAATGTCATGAACGGACTTGTTACCCCGGTGGTTCCTAATACAGGACCGTGCTGGTATTAGAGAGCTGTTTGCTACTGGCGTATCTATCACGTTAGTAAAGTCAGACGGCATGGTGGTGGGTGGAGGGTACACACCGCGGGGTAATGGGGCCGGATGTTATATATTGGGAGCTAATGGGGCCGGATGTTATATATCAGGAGGTACTGGGGCCAGATATTATATATCTGTGACGGGTGTGCCAGGAGGCACAGATGAGACTGTAGAGGCCACTCGTAGAAGGTCCCAGCGTTTGGCCAAACAGTCAAAATCCTAAGAAAATGTCTCTGTCGCTTTAAGAGGCAATCCCCTATTAGTTAAAGCTGGAGGTCACTAGGACCCAGCTGATTCCTTAACTTGAGCTGCCTATATATTCCCTAGACTCCCAGGATGCACTGCTGGTGATGGCTGTTCAGGTGTTCCTGGTTGCGTTCTAGCTCAAAGCAGTGTTTCCTGGAGTCTGTTGGTTTGCTGCTTGGATCTGCTCAAGCCAAGTGTATCTCTTCCCTCTTTGTTTGTTTCCTTTGTGTTTCTCTAGTTGCTATCCGGCTGACTAGTGATCTCCCACTCTGATCCTGTTTAGTGGTAGTCCGGGGACAGTCAGGGAATAGGTATCCTGGCGGCGACAGTTGTGGAAACTGTATAGGGACGTTAGGGGAGCTAGGTGCCAGTGCTAGTTAATCTAGGGTCACCATCTCCCCTTTTTGCCCTTAGCATCAGGGACTCCTTCCCCCCCTTCCTCGTCGTCCTTCTATATCAAAGTGAAAGGGAAGGTAATGAGGCCAGATGTTATTTATCGGGGGGAAAAAGGGCTGAATGTGATATCAAGAGGTAATGGGGCCAGATGTTCTATATTGGTGGATAGGGGATGAATGTGACCTATTGGGGGGCAAGGGGCTGAATATTATACATTGTGGATAATGAAATCAAAGAAAAAAATAAAATTTGCAAGAAATGTAATAGGTAGGTAGTTAGGTAGACGCCTATACAGATAAAATGTTTTGTCCACTGCTTGGACAACCATTCAATCACCATGCTTGCCCTTGTTAAAATAAGAGCACTTATACTCGCCTCCGGAGTCGGCGCTGTTCCAGTGGTGTCGGCACTCAGGTGACATGACATCACATGAGCTGGAACAGCGCTGACAACGGAGGTGAGTATAATTGTAATTTTAACAGGGGCAAGCATGGTGATTGAAAAGTAGTTGTCCGAGTAGTGGATTACATATTGAAGCAAAACCTCTCTTCCTTTCTTATGGGGGGTTCCTGCTCTTCACAAGCCTGAGAAAGCAAGGAGGTAAGTATTGGCCTTACGGTTCAACACATCCTTTCTGTTGGGAGAAGGTGTATATATATATGTATGTATGACCCTCTCTTATCTCCGGATTGGTGGAGAGCACCATCCGTGCAGATTAAACACTATTAAACGTCTTTCTAGCAGGACGGTTACTGGCATCTCCCATGTAACATATTAAACTCTCCACACCGAGTCACTTGTGGACTTGTAACAAATTGACATCTTATAGACAACCTGAAGAAACACATTGACAAGACGTGGATCGGTGCTGACAGCTAGCAGAGGCTTTCTGTAATTATGAATTAATGGATCCTTAGCAAATGCTATTAGGATTCTTTAGTATTCCCTATGAATTATAAATGAATCAAATCATTTCTGTATCCCCATGAGTCGATTAAGAAGCCATTCAAACTTTGCTGCTTCCATTATACTCTCTAATCTTCGGATTAAGGTAATAGCTGACGTGCTATGGGTTCTTATTGTACGTTCTCTGTAGCGCACCTTCTATGGGAAAGTATGAGGTGTTGCAATCAGCCGCTAAAACGGAGACAAGTGGGATAATTCTGACCCAGACCTATTCAGTGCAAATGAACCTGGATTATCAAGTGTCTGTCTCAGCCACGGTCAGAGGTAAATGATACAGTCACAGATGAAAAATGGAGAAGATAGGCTACAAATGATCATATTTATCTTGCACCCTACACACAGTCATGACCGGAAGTGTTGGACCTCATTAATATTGTTCCAGAGAATGAAGTATTTCTCCCGGAAAGGTATTGCAATTACACGTGTTTTGTTATACACATGTTTATTTCTTTTGTGTGTATTGGAACAACACAAAAAAAAACTAAGAAAAAAGGCAATTTGGACAAAATTTCACATAAAACTCCAAAAATGGGCCGGACAAAATTGTTGCCACCTTTCCAGAATTGAGGTTTCCAGCATGTGATGCTCATTCACACTCACCTGTGGCAAGTAGCAGGTGTGGGCAATATGAGAATCACACCTCAAACTAGATAAAAAGGGGAGAAGTTGCCTTAATCTTTGCATTGTGTGTTTGTGTGCCACACTAAGTATGGAAAACAGAAAGAGAAGAAGAGAACTGTCTGAAGACGCGGGAACCAAAGTTCTGGAAACATATCAACAATCTCAAGGTTTCAAGTCCATCTCCAGAGATCTTGATGTTCCTTTGTCCGCGGTGCATAACACAATCGAGAAGTTTACAACCTAGCACTGTAGGTAATATCCCTGGACGTGGACGGCCGAGAAATATTATTGAAATTTTGCAATGCAGGATAGTCCGGATGGTGGATAAGCCCCAATCAAGTTCCAAAGACATTGAAGCCGTCCTGCAGGCTCAGGGGCATCAGTGTCAGCACAAACTATCCGTCCACATATGAATGACATGAAACGCTATGGAGCAGACCCAGGAGGACCCCACTGCTGACAGAGACAGAAGAAAGCCAAAATGTATGTGATTAACCAAAACCCTCCTGGGAAAATGTCTTGTGGACAGATGAGATGAGATGGAGCTTTTTTTTGGTAAAGTGCATCATTCTGTTTACTGAAAAAGGAATAAGGACTACAAAGAAAAGAGCACAGGACCTACAGTCGCATATGGGGGAGGTCAGAGAAAAGAGCACAGGACCTACCGTCACATATGGGGGAGGTCAGAGAAAAAAGAGCATAGGGACTAACAGTCACCATATGGAGGAGGTCAGAGAAAAGAGCACAGGACCTTCAGTCACATATGGGGGAGGTCAGAGAAAAGAGCACAGGACCTTCAGTCACATATGGGGGAGGTCAGACAAAAGAGCACAGAACCTACAGTCACATATGGGGGAGGCAGAGAAAAGAGCACAGGACCTACAGTCACATATGGAGGAGGTCAGAGAAAAGAGCACAGGACCTACAGTCACATATAGAGGAGGTCAGAGAAAAGAGCACAGGACCTACAGTCACATATGGGGGTGGTCAGAGAAAAGAGCACAGGACCTACAATCACATATGGGGGAGGTCAGAGAAAAGAGCACAGGACCTACAGTCACATAGGGAGGTCAGACAAAAGAACACAGGACCTACATTCACATATGGGGGAGGGCAGAGAAAAGATCACAGGACCTACAGTCACATATGTGGGAGGTCAGAGGAAAGAGCACAGGACCTACAGTCACATGAGGGAGGTCAGAGGAAATGGCACAAGACCTACAGTCACGTGGGGGAGGTCAGAGAAAAGAGCACAAGACCTACAGTCACATATGGGGGAGGTCAGAGAAAAGAACAAAGGATCTACAGTCACATATGAAGGAGGATCAGAGATGTTTTGAGTTGTTTTTCTGCCTCTGGCACTGGGGGTCTTGACTGTGTACAAGATCATGAAATCTGAAGATACCAGAGGATTTGGGTGACAATGTAGAGCCCGGTGTCAGACAGCTGGGGATCCTAGGTCAGGGGTCTCCAGTGGTACAAGACCCTAAACATTAGAACTCTCAGAAATGGAGGAAACAAAGCGCTGGAGAGACCTGAAGTGTCAGCAATGACCGGATCTAAATCCCATTGATCCCCTGTGGAGAGATCTGAAAATTGGGAGAAGACGAGAGACCGGGAGCAGATTATAAAGAAGAGGAGAAACTCCAGGAGAAGAAGCTCGTGGAGGATATAGGAGGCGACTGACTGCAGGGATTTATTACAGAGGGGGAAACAAATATAAAGTGGAGGCGGACATCAATTGTGTCTGGCCCTTTTTTGGGTTTTCTGAGACATTATGTCCAGTTTGCCTTTTCTTTCTGTATTTGCTTGTTGTTGTTCCAATACACAAAGGAAACACAAGTGTAAAACGAAAACATGCATACATTTGTGGAAATCCTTCATTTTCTGTAACAATTTCCAGGTGCCATCACATTTGGCCGTGACTGTACCCAGCAGTGCGGTATGTTGCTGTTCCCCGCATCTTCCTCCTGTTTGTGATCTCGGTCTATAATCTCTTTTCTTGGTGAATTGTAATTTTCAGTAATGTTTCATATTCATTTCTTTTTTGTTTATGTCATTTTTCTGCAAGTGACAATTTAAGCTGGAAATTACCTTGCAGTATATAATTGCCTGCCTGCTCCTGCGGGGAGGGCGGGATGTGCGGATCTTTCTTTGAGCTCTCGGGTGGTTTCAGGGATTTCTGGAGCTGGTCCTGAGTGGAGCCGTCAGGTGAATAAGGAGCGGATGTGAGCTCTGTGAGAGGCAGGGACCAGGCACAAGGTGGCTCTGTAAGACACTGTGACAGGGCAGGGACCAGGCACAAGGTGGCTCCTGTATAGGTACGCCCTGTGACGGAGAGGGCAGGACCAGGCACAAGGTGGCTCTGTACAGACACTGTGACGAGGGCAGGGACCAGGCACAAGGTGGCTCGTATAGACCAGGTGACGAGGGCAGAGACCAGGCACAAGGTGGCTCTGTAAACACTGTGATGAGGGCAGGGACCAGGCACAAGGTGGCTCTGTACAGACACTGTGATGAGGGCAGAGGACCAGGCACAAGGTGGCTCTGTACAGACACTGTGAAGAGGGCAGGGACCAGGCACAAGGTGGCTCTGTACAGACACTGTGACGAGGGCAGGACCAGGCACAAGGTGGCTCTGTAAGACCCTGTGACGAGGGCAGGGACCAGGCACAAGGTGGCATCGTATAGACCTGTGACGAGGGCAGGGACCAGGCACAAGGTGGCTCTGTATGACACTGTGACGAGGGCAGGGACCAGGCACAAGGTGGCTCTGTGTAAGACCCTGTGACGAGGCAGGGACCAGGCACAAGGTGGCTCTGTACAGACATGTGACGAGGGCAGGGACCAGGCACAAGGTGGCTCTGAATAGATCCTGTGATGAGGGCAGGGACCAGGCACAAGGTGGCTCCATACTAGACCTGTGAGAGGGCAGGGACCAGGCACAAGGTGGCTCTTTAGACCCTGTGATGAGGGCAGGGACCAGGCACAAGGTGGCTCCTACAGACACTGTGACGAGGCAGGGACCAGGCACAAGGTGGCTCTGTGTATAGACCTGTGACGAGGGCAGGGACCAGGCACAAGTTGGCTCAGTAAGACCCTGTGACGAGGGCGGGGACCAGGCACAAGGTGGCTCTGTAAGACACTGTGACGAGGGCAGGGACCAGGCACAAGGTGGCTCTGATAGATCCTGTGACGAGGGCAGGGACCAGGCACAAGTGGCTCCTACAGACACTGTGACGAGGGCAGGGACCAGGCACAAGGTTGGCTCTGTATAGATCCTGTGACGAGGGCAGGACCAGGCACAAGGTGGCTCTGTATAGACCCTGTGACGAGGGCAGGGACCAGGCACAAGGTGGCTTCTGTATAGATCCCTGTGACGAGGGCAGGGACCAGGCACAAGGTGGCTCTGTATGACCCTGTGACGAGGGCAGGGACCAGGCAAAGGTGGCTCCATATAGACCCTGTGACGAGGGCAGGAACCAGGCACAAGGTGGCTCTGTACAGACACTGTGACGAGGGCAGGGACCAGGCAAAGGTGGCTCTTATAGACACTGTGACGAGGGCAGGGACCAGGCATAAGGTGGCTCTGTTAGACCCTGTGACGAGGCAGGACCAGGCACAAGGTGGCTCTGTACATACCCTGTAACGAGGGCAGGGACCAGGTACAAGGTGGCTCTGTATAGACCCTGTGACGAGAGCACGGACCAGGCACAAGGTGGCTCTGTACATACCCTGTAACGAGGGCAGGGACCAGGCACAAGGTGGCTCTGTATAGACCCTGTGATGAGGGCAGGGACCAGGCATAAGGTGGCTTTGTATAGACCCTGTGACGAGGGCAGGGACCAGGCATAAGTTGGCTCTGTATAGACCCTGTGACGAGGGCAGGGACCAGGCACAAGGTGGCTCTGTATAGACCATGTGACGAGGGCAGGGACCAGGCACAAGGTGGCTCTGTACAGACACTGTGACGAGGGCAGGGACCAGGCACAAGGTGGCTCCGTACAGACACTGTGATGAGGGCAGGGACCAGGCACAAGGTGGCTCCATACAGACACTGACGAGGGCAGGGACCAGGCACAAGGTGGCTCTGTATGGACCCTGTGATGAGGGCAGGGACCAGGCACAAGGTGGCTCTGTATAGACCCAGTGACGAGGGCAGGAACCAGGCACAAGGTGGCTCCATATAGACCCAGTGACGAGGGCAGGAACCAGGCACAAGGTGGCTCTGTACAGACACTGTGACGAGGGCAGGGACCAGGCATAAGGTGGCTCTGTATAGACCCTGTGACGAGGGCAGGGACCAGGCACAAGGTGGCTCCGTATAGACCCTGTGACGAGGGCAGGGACCAGGCACAAGGTGGCTCCGTATAGACCCTGTGACGAGGGCAGGGACCAGGCATAACGTGGCTCTGTATAGACACTGTGACGAGGGCAGGGACCAGGCATAAGGTGGCTCTGTATAGACCCTGTGACGAGAGCACGGACCAGGCACAAGGTGGCTCTGTACATACCCTGTAACGAGGGCAGGGACCAGGTACAAGGTGGCTCTGTATAGACCCTGTGACGAGAGCACGGACCAGGCACAAGGTGGCTCTGTACATACCCTGTAACGAGGGCAGGGACCAGGCACAAGGTGGCTCTGTATAGACCCTGTGACGAGGGCAGGGACCAGGCACAAGGTGGCTCTGTATAGACCCTGTGACGAGGGCAGGGACCAGGCATAAGGTGGCTCTGTATAGACCCTGTGACGAGGGCAGGGACCAGGCATAAGTTGGCTCTGTATAGACCCTGTGACGAGAGCATGGACCAGGCACAAGGTGGTTCTGTACATACCCTGTAACGAGGGCAGGGACCAGGCACAAGGTGGCTCTGTATAGACCCAGTGACGAGAGCAGGAATCAGGCACAAGGTGGCACTGTACAGACACTGTGACGAGGGCAGGGACCAGGCACAAGGTGGCTCCGTACAGACACTATGACGAGGGCAGGGACCAGGCACAAGGTGGCTCTGTACAGACACTGTGACGAGGGCAGGGACCAGGCACAAGGTGGCTCTGTACAGACACTGTGACGAGGGCAGGGACCAGGCACAAGGTGGCTCCATATAGACCCTGTGATGAGGGCAGGAACCAGGCACAAGGTGGCTCCGTATAGACCCTGTGACGAGGGCAGGGACCAGGCACAAGGTGGCTCTGTACAAACACTGTGATGAGTGAAAGGACCAGGCACAAGGTGGCTCTGTACATACCCTGTAACGAGGGCAGGGACCAGGCACAAGGTGGCTCTGTATAGACCCTGTGACGAGAGCAGAGAGCAGGAATCAGGACAAGGTGGCTCTGTACAGACACTGTGACGAGGGCAGGGACCAGGCACAAGGTGGCTCCGTACAGACACTGACGAGGGCAGGGACCAGGCACAAGGTGGCTCTGTACAGACACTGTGACAAGGGCAGGGACCAAGCACAAGGTGGCTCCATATGGACCCTGTGATGAGGTCAGGAACCAGGCACAAGGTGGCTCTGTATAGACCCTGTGATGAGAGCAGAGAGCAGGAATCAGGCACAAGGTGGCTCTGTACAGACACTGTGACGAGGGCAGGACCAGGCACAAGGTGGCTCCGTACAGACACTGACGAGGGCAGGGACCAGGCACAAGGTGGCTCTGTACAGACACTGTGACAAGGGCAGGGACCAAGCACAAGGTGGCTCCATATAGACCCTGTGATGAGGTCAGGAACCAGGCACAAGGTGGCTCCGTATAGACCCTGTGACGAGGGCAGGGACCAGGCACAAGGTGGCTCCATATAGACCCTGTGATGAGGGCAGGGACCAGGCACAAGGTGGCTCCGTATAGACCCTGTGACGAGGGCAGGGACCAGGTACAAGGTGGCTCTGTATAGACCCTGTGACGAGGGCAGGGACCAGGCACAAGGTGGCTCTGTGTAGACCCTGTGACGAGGGCAGGGACCAGGCACAAGGTGGCTCTGTGTAGACCCTGTGACGAGGGCAGGGACCAGGCACAAGGTGGCTCTGTATAGATCCTGTGACGAGGGCAGGGACCAGGCACAAGGTGGCTCTGTATAGACCCTGTGACGAGGGCAGGGACCAGGCACAAGGTGGCTCTGTATAGATCCTGTGACGAGGGCAGGGACCAGGCACAAGGTGGCTCTGTATAGACCCTGTGACGAGGGCAGGGACCAGGCACAAGGTGGCTCCGTACAGACACTATGACGAGGGCAGGGACCAGGCACAAGGTGGCTCTGTACAGACACTGTGACGAGGGCAGGAACCAGGCACAAGGTGGCTCCGTATAGACCCTGTGACGAGGGCAGGGACCAGGCACAAGGTGGCTCTGTACAAACACTGTGATGAGTGAAAGGACCAGGCACAAGGTGGCTCTGTACATACCCTGTAACGAGGGCAGGGACCAGGCACAAGGTGGCTCTGTACATACCCTGTAACGAGGGCAGGGACCAGGCACAAGGTGGCTCTGTATAGACCCTGTGACGAGAGCAGAGAGCAGGAATCAGGCACAAGGTGGCTCTGTACAGACACTGTGACGAGGGCAGGGACCAGGCACAAGGTGGCTCCGTACAGACACTGACGAGGGCAGGGACCAGGCACAAGGTGGCTCTGTACAGACACTGTGACAAGGGCAGGGACCAAGCACAAGGTGGCTCCATATAGACCCTGTGATGAGGTCAGGAACCAGGCACAAGGTGGCTCCGTATAGACCCTGTGACGAGGGCAGGGACCAGGCACAAGGTGGCTCCATATAGACCCTGTGATGAGGGCAGGGACCAGGCACAAGGTGGCTCCGTATAGACCCTGTGACGAGGGCAGGGACCAGGCACAAGGTGGCTCTGTACAGACCCTGTGACGAGGGCAGGGACCAGGCACAAGGTGGCTCTGTACAGACCCTGTGACGAGGGCAGGGACCAGGCACAAGGTGGCTCTGTGTAGACCCTGTGACGAGGGCAGGGACCAGGCACAAGGTGGCTCTGTGTAGACCCTGTGACGAGGGCAGGGACCAGGCACAAGGTGGCTCTGTATAGATCCTGTGACGAGGGCAGGGACCAGGCACAAGGTGGCTCTGTATAGACCCTGTGACGAGGGCAGGGACCAGGCACAAGGTGGCTCTGTATAGACCCTGTGACGAGGGCAGGGACCAGGCACAAGGTGGCTCTGTATAGACCCTGTGACGAGGGCAGGGACCAGGCACAAGGTGGCTCCGTACAGACACTATGACGAGGGCAGGGACCAGGCACAAGGTGGCTCTGTACAGACACTGTGACGAGGGCAGGGACCAGGCACAAGGTGGCTCTGTATAGATCCTGTGACGAGGGCAGGGACCAGGCACAAGGTGGCTCTGTATAGATACTGTGACGAGGGCAGGGACCAGGCACAAGGTGGCTCTGTATAGATACTGTGACGAGGGCAGGGATCAGGCACAAGGTGGCTCCGTATAGATCCTGTGACGAGGGCAGGGACCAGGTACAAGGTGGCTCTGTATAGACCCTGTGACGAGGGCAGGGACCAGGCACAAGGTGGCTCCGTATAGATCCTGTGACGAGGGCAGGGACCAGGTACAAGGTGGCTCTGTATAGATCCTGTGACGAGGGCAGGGACCAGGCACAAGGTGGCTCCGTTAGATCCTGTGACGAGGGCAGGGACCAGGCACAAGGTGGCTCTGTATAGATCGCTGTGACGAGGGCAAGGACCAGGCACAAGGTGGCTCCGTATAGATCCTGTGACGAGGGCAGGGACCAGGTACAAAGGTGGCTCTGTATAGACCCTGTGACGAGGGCAGGGACCAGGCACAAGGTGGCTCCGTATAGATCCTGTGACGAGGGCAGGGACCAGGCACAAGGTGGCTCCGTATAGATCCTGTGACGAGGGCAGGGACCAGGCACAAGGTGGCTCCGTATAGATCCTGTGACGAGGGCAGGGACCAGGCACAAGGTGGCTCCGTATAGATCCTGTGACGAGGGCAAGGACCAGGCACAAGGTGGCTCCGTATAGATCCTGTGACGAGGGCAGGGACCAGGCACAAGGTAGGCTCTGTATAGATCCTGTGACGAGGGCAGGGACCAGGCACAAGGTGGCTCCGTATAGATCCTGTGACGAGGGCAGGGACCAGGCACAAGGTGGCTCTGTATAGACCCTGTGACGAGGGCAGGGACCAGGCACAAGGTGGCTCTGTATAGACCCTGTGACGAGGGCAGGGACCAGGCACAAGGTGGCTCTGTATAGACCCTGTGACGAGGGCAGGGACCAGGCACAAGGTGGCTCCGTACAGACACTATGACGAGGGCAGGGACCAGGCACAAGGTGGCTCTGTACAGACACTGTGACGAGGGCAGGGACCAGGCACAAGGTGGCTCTGTATAGATCCTGTGACGAGGGCAGGGACCAGGCACAAGGTGGCTCTGTATAGATCCTGTGACGAGGGCAGGGACCAGGCACAAGGTGGCTCTGTATAGATACTGTGACGAGGGCAGGGACAGGCACAAGGTGGCTCCGTATAGATCCTGTGACGAGGGCAGGGACCAGGTACAAGGTGGCTCTGTATAGACCCTGTGACGAGGGCAGGGACCAGGCACAAGGTGGCTCCGTATAGATCCTGTGACGAGGGCAGGGACCAGGTACAAGGTGGCTCTGTATAGATCCTGTGACGAGGGCAGGGACCAGGCACAAGGTGGCTCCGTTTAGATCCTGTGACGAGGGCAGGGACCAGGCACAAGGTGGCTCTGTATAGATCGTGTGACGAGGGCAAGGACCAGGCACAAGGTGGCTCCGTATAGATCCTGTGACGAGGGCAGGGACCAGGTACAAGGTGGCTCTGTATAGACCCTGTGACGAGGGCAGGGACCAGGCACAAGGTGGCTCCGTATAGATCCTGTGACGAGGGCAGGGACCAGGCACAAGGTGGCTCCGTATAGATCCTGTGACGAGGGCAGGGACCAGGCACAAGGTGGCTCTGTACAGACACTGTGACGAGGGCAAGGACCAGGCACAAGGTGGCTCCGTATAGATCCTGTGACGAGGGCAGGGACCAGGCACAAGGTAGCTCTGTATAGATCCTGTGACGAGGGCAGGACCAGGCACAAGGTGGCTCCGTATAGACACTGACGAGGGCAGGGACCAGGCACAAGGTGGCTCTGTATAGATACTAGTGCTGGAATGATGCCAGCGAGCTGGAGCTCAGCGAGACGAGCACAGCTATAATTTACAGATTGCCGGTTTGGTGGTTAATTGGTAGTTTTACCACAGAAGATAAACAGCTGAAAACAAACAAACATTCTCCCAAGAACATCAGATGCAGAACATAAACCAGGGCTGAGATGATGAGCATAGACCATGGATGGCACCGGATAATCTATGTAGTCCTCTACCCTGTAGAGGTCATGGATTCTTCGAGTTCCTTAATTCTGACCAATAAGAAGATTAATGCAATAAATTATATAATAGAAGCAATGGGAAGAGACTGAATGTTTAGCTTGCAAAAAAAGAAGAGTGGGAGGAAACTTAAAGGGAACCTGACCCTACAAATCCCCCCCAGCCTATTAATACCTGTCCCTGCACCTTCATTATGCTAGTCTACCTATCCCTTTGTGTCAAAGTTGTGTACTTTGAATGTTTAACAAAAAGTGCTTTTTATACCTCCAGAACGGTGGCTTCTGCTCTCTTGAGAAGCCGCGCAGGACGTTCCCTGTGGCTTCTTTTCAGCCGATGGTGTGTATAGATCCATCTGAATGCTGCCAGCCACCATGGGTCTGGTTAAGCCGTGACGCAGGCGACCAGCACAAGTTGGCTCTGTATGACCGTGACGAGGGCAGGGACAGGCTAGGGCCTCGATGATCCTGTGCGAGGGTACTTCAGGCACATGTGCTTGTATGACCTGTAAGCAACGCCAGCAGGCAAGTGGCTTGTATAGGTCCGTTATACAGGAGGGTCCAGCACAAGTGCTCTGATAGATCCTGATGCGCATACGGTATTTGCCCGAAGGTCGTGTTACACCCATGGGCAGCGAAAGGTGGCTCCGTATGGGAATCTCCTTGCGGGGCTGGACCAGGACACAAGTGGCTCGATTTAGACCTGTAAAAAACCCATGTTCAAATGCTCTAATGGACCTTGACAGGGAGGGACTAGGCACAAGTGTGTAGGGACGGGACGTTATGGCGGGACGGCACAAGTTTGGCTCTGGTATAGCCCTTGTAACGATGGGCAGGAAACAGAAAGGGCTCTATCACCTGTGAGAGGCAGTACTCTAGGCCAAGTGGATCGTAGGACCTGTAATCTAGGGCTGACCAGTAGAGGGATTCGGCTTCATTATGACCTGTACGAGAAGGAACGGCATCAAGGTGCTGTAATTCGTGGAGGGCGGTACAGGCTAGTGGCACTTTATAGTGAATTGGTATATCCAGGGCTGACTCAGCGAGCAGAAGCATAATTTACAGATCCGGTTTGTGTTAATTGGGTGTCACCACAGAAGATAAAGCGTAATCAAAAGTCTTCCACATGTAGATAGATGCAGAACTTTAAACCAGGGCTGATAGTGGATAGACCAGGTTCACAGGATAATCTATGTAGTCCTTAAGGGATGGCTTGATTCTAGTCTTAATTTGACCAATAGAGTTAATTGAATATATTAGTACAATGAAGCAATGAAGTAACGGAATGTTTAGCTGCAAGAAAGAAATCTGCTTAGAATCTTAAAGGGAACCTGACCGTGACAATTACCTCAGCTATTAACCTGTCCTGGACTTCAATTTCTGTCTATTCCTATTGCGTAAAGTTGTGTACTTTGAATGGTTAAAAAAGGAGAGCCCAAAATGTGGTTTGATACTTTAGACAGGAGAGGAGTTCATTTTTTCCAGGCAATGGGTGGGTAATTCAGTGTGAATTCATCCTGCCATCTCGTGGCGATAGTGGTGATGACGTAATCGGTTATCGCTCTGATGAAGGTACACCTTTGATGTATCGGCCTCACGATGCCATGTGCGAGGATTCATACGGGTTGTGTGAGACTACGTAATATGGCAACCCATTGCACTCATATGCGCATCGTGTGTCCGTTATCCACTAAGGGATTACATTCTTCAACATATGATGTGGATTAATTGTACTTGCTCATGTAAGTCAAATTGAGGGGATTTCTGTTCCAATGACTATCTTTTAACACAAACTCTCGGATTCGCGCTTTGATCGGAGTGTTGATAGATTACCTGTTATACCTACTGATTGCCCTTTTTTCCCTCTGGTCCTCCTCTGTATACCGCCCATGTTTGGTTCTCGTGGCCGGCTCCACGCCGTCACCCATCAGCCGGCGCTCCCCAGCCTCCTGCAGCATGATTAATTATTGATGGCCTATTAAAGATACAGCTGTATATCCAGCAGCTCGTAACATTTGCATAATTGTGCTAATTCTGTGCAAGCGTCTTCTTAAACAAGCATCTTCTTTCTTCAACGTCTGCCGTGAAAGTGCCGTAATTATTGTGATCACGGAGCTTCTCTGGAACAGTCATCGACTCGATATGTATCTATATAATTTCTTCACATCTATGAATTAATATTACACATCTAGTGAGCAAAGCGTGGCAGCGTTAGGCGAACGAGGCCAGGGTGCAGGTAGGGGGGGGCATTCAAATGAGAATAAAAAGGCTTCAGGAGCTGTCCACTCCTCGGACAATCCTTTCTCAATCCATGTTTCCCCCATTTAAAATAATAGCACTTATACTCACCTCCGGTGCAGCAACATTCCAGTGTGATGTCAAATGATTCCTGCAGCCAATCAGAAAAAGAGCAGCAGCACTCACTTCTTTCGTTTGTAAGAGGTGAACAGCTGCAGTGACGTAGGGGTCATGTGACATCACACAGGAGAGGCAGTGCCGACACCACTGGAATCCGGCCAGCACCGGAGGTGTGTATAAGCGTTGTTATTTGAAATGGCCGAAGCCTACAGATTTAGAAGGGTTTGTTCGAGTAGTGGACAACCCCATTAAGGAAAACATCTCCTGTTTTATGTATAAAGCTCCTATGCAGACCTTTCTTTCTCTGTGGTTACAAATAACAAGCCATCTGCATGTAGTCTGATCTTGCAGTTACCTTGTACTAGTGCATCTCAATGAATTAGAATATCATCAAAAATGTGCGGAAGAGCACAGCTAAGGATTCCCAGTAACAGAGCAGAAAGAGGGCCTGAGCAACAGCCAGCAAAGCAGAAGCTCAACTAACTCAATAATTTAGGCACTCCCATCAGAGGAGGTGGCCTGATTGATATACCAGAGGAGGAGCAGCTATTGGTCAAGGGGAGTGTCAATGTGGACCGTGGCGGCCCCTAGAGTCACAGGGGAGGAGTGCACCTAGTGCGCCGCTGATTGGTCACATGAATACGACCATTGCAATGTGCTCATGTGTGAGCCTGGTGGTCAGCTGCAGGAAGGGAACCCGGCGACTGCTCCGAGACACCGCAGCCTGGACGCCGGATGCCCGGTCGGCAGAGGAGCAGAGGATGCCGACCCGGGAGAGGTGAGCTGGGGAGCGGTGCCAGGGGACCTATCAGTTATTCAATAAAGTGTCTTTACCACAACCAGTCCCATGGCTAATGGTCCATATTTAATTAAAATTTCACGAATATGTAAAAATTCTTAGAGTTGTGACAGATTGTGTTTACTTAGTTACTTGAAAACACACACATTCACACAGTGCATAAAAGAAAACGAAACATATTTACATTGTAACCCTTGTTACAGTTGTCCACTTTTCTGGCTAGCTATCCCTTTAACGGACTGAGCTTGACCTATGTTGCTACATGTGGACTTATGCAGCACAGTTGTTTCCGATTGGCTAATCTGGTCTGTAGTGCCTACTACTGGTGGGTGTGTGCACTACTTGCTGATCTGAGTGTGGATCTGAGTGATTCCGGTGTGGCAGCTGGCTGACTGTGGCTCACCATGGGACTGACAGGTTCTCCAATAGCAAGGGGCTGACTTTCTGGTTCCGGCCCCAGTGCTGGTTTTTCAGCCCTTCTTGACGTCTGTACCGGTGGTGGTACGGCCACTCGGGGAAATGTTAGCAGGAGGACTACAATGGCCCCGTTGATCTGGGTCCACGTCTTGAGGAAGTCTTCCAGCACAGTGTGTATTATCTCCCCTTTCTCTGGCTGGTGTTGAGGCACGGCCAGGGGCTTCTCTTGGTTCCTCAATTGCTTGGGGCACCATTTTAGATGGTCTCTGGAAAAGGATGCAGAGGTTTCTCCTCCAGCTCTGCTGATTATGCAGACTTTTGTGGGGTCAAAGTGGGAAGGCATCACGGTGTAAGGCTCTGCCTCCCACTGGTCGTCCAACTTGTGGACCTGATGCTTCCTCTTTAGGACCTGTTCACCCGGTATCGGGGTCTGCGGGTGCGTTCTGGTTGCATACCTTCTCTTGTCTTCCCCTAGCTTGAGTTAGGTTCCTTCCGATTCATTCCTGCACCTGGCAGTACTTCTGCTGGCGCTTTGCGTCAGTCTGTATCTGGTAGGTTGCTTTCTGGTTTCAGTACCCCCATTTCCAGGTCAATAAGCAGCTTGCCGGCTCTTGCTCTCAACAAGCGGGGCTTAAGTTGGTGGAGTTCACTGGAATGTGGCTGTACAGGTCCACTAGATCTGGCAGCTTCTCTGGCCACATCTTCCTCTCTTCTAGTGGGAGTGTTTTCAATAGATCCAACACCACTACGTTCATCTTCTCACACATGCCATTTGTCTGGGGATGGTACGGTGTTGACCTGATGTTCTTGCACCCCTACAGGCTGCAGAACTCCTGGAAGACCTCGGCCTCAAAGACTGGACCTTGGTCTGTCAGCACCCATTCAGGGTAGCCGTGGGGCCTGCAGAAATGTGTTTGGAAGGCTTCTGCTGCGGTCCTTGCTGTCATTCTTTCACGGGTACCACCATCAAGAACCAGGAGTAGTAGTCTACTATAGTGAGGGCGTATACGTAGCCGGATCGGCTTGGAGTCAACTTCACGTGCTCCAAGGCCACTAGGTCTAGGGGCTGTTTGATGATAATGGGTTGCAGCAGGGCTCGCTGGCTGTGACGGTCCTTCCTTCGGAGGCTTTAGGGGCCACTATTCCTGCACCAAGCCTCGATGGCTGCTCTCATACCGACCCAGTAGAACCTCTCACGCAGTAGTACTTCCAGATTCTACCATCCAAAGTGCCCGGCCCCGTCGTGGTAGGCTTCCAGGACCATCTGGGCGTCTCTCCACGGGACCACTATCTGCCACACTAGCTCATGGGTCCTACAGTTGATGTACTGCCTGCACAGTTTGCCCGCATAGATGAACAGTTTGCCCCGCTCCTTCCACAGTTGCTGCGCCTCCTCCGGGGCATCTGAATCCGGGTGCTCGTCCACCTCTTGCTACAGTTCCATGACCAAGCTAATGGCAGGGTCACTGTCTTGCGTCTCTGCCCAGCTGTAGTGGGGCAAAGGGTCAAAGGTGGCTTCCCTCACTCTAGGCCTCTTGTTTCTTACTCCATGGGAACACTGGGACACGTTTTTGCGGTGGAAAGCCAGTAGCTCTACTTCTTCCAGCTCTTCCGGGTTTCTTCCCACGTCTGGCAGATGGGGCATTCTGGACAGGGCGTTGGCATTCTTGTGCCCTGCTCGGTATTTGATGGTGAAGTTGTAGTGGCAGAGCTGGGCCATCCAGCGTTGCTCCAGCGCTCCTAACCTGGTGGTCTCCAGGTAGGTCAGGGGGTTGTTGTCCGTGTAGATGATGAACTTTGCTGCGGCCAGGTAGAGTTTGAAATGTTCTGTCACTGCACATACCACGGCTAGGAACTCTAGCTTGAAGGAGCTGTAGATGTCGGGGTTCTTCTCTTTAGGCCGGAGCTTCCTGCTGGCGTAGGCGATCACTCTCTCTTTGCCTTTCTGCTCTTGGGACAACACGGCTCCCACTCCCACATTGCTGGCATTGGTGTACAGTACAAATTGCTGGTTGTAGTCAGAGTAGGCCAGGATCTCTTCCCCAGTCAGCGCCCTCTTCAGCTGCTTGAATGAGTGTTCCTCTCTGGCCTTCCACTTCAGTAGGGGGCTCGGGCCATTTGTTTTCTTGGGCTGGCCTATAAGGAGATCTTGCGGGGGCGCGCCCATCTTGGTGAAGCCTTTGATAAACCTCCTGTAGTAGCCTACCAGTCCCAGGAACTGCCGTACATCCTTGAGGGTGTTGGGCCTTGTTCAATCTAGGATTGCGGTGACGTTGTCGGGGTCCGGGGCCACACCTTCTGCGCTTACCACATGACCTAGGTACTGCACCTTGGGTTTGAGGAGGTAGCATTTGGACGGCTTCACTTTCATGCCAAACCTGGACAGCACCTCAGAGACTTCTGCCAGATGTTTCAGGTGGTCCTCATATATCCTGGAGTAAACTATGATGTCTTCTATGTACAGCAGCACAGTTTCAAAGTTCCTATGTCCTAGGCAACACTCCATCAGCCTCTGGAACGTCCCTGGTGCACTGCAGAGCCCGAATGGCATACAGTTGAACTCACAGAGGCCCAGTGGGCTCGTGAAGGCGGTCTTCTCCCTGTCAGCCCCCGCCACGGGAACCTGCCATTACCCACTGGTGAGATCTAGGGTGGAGAAATAGTTAGTGGTTCTCAGTGCAGCTAATGACTCCTCTATCCTGGGTAATGGATAAGTATCTTTATGCGTAATGCGATTGGTCTGCCTATAGTCAACATACACATTCTCATTGTACCACCTTTCTTCTTTACCAGGACTAGTGGAGGTGCCCAGGGGCTACAACTATCTCTGATCACCCCAGTCTCCTTCATTTCTTGTAACATCTCTTTTGCACATTGGTAATGGGCTGGTGGTATAGGTCTGTACCTCTCTTTGATGGGTGGATGGTTCCCTTTGGGTATGTGGTGCTGCACCCTGTCACCTGCCCAAAGTCTAAAGGGTGTTTGCTAAAGACCTGCTCATACTCTTGGACCACCCGGTATACTCCATGGTTCTGTTGTAAGCGGGTGAAGCTGGTGCCTATGTGCAGCTTCTGACGCCTGTCCTCCAGCCTCCCCTCAGAGCCATTGTCCTCCGCCTGTCCTGACAGGTCCAAGGGCTCTGCAGCTGTGATGGCATTGTTGCTGACCATATACAGCTTGGCATGGGTAGCATACCGTGGCAGTTTGGCCTCCTCCTCTCAATTCAGAATACGTACAGGTACCATCCCTTTGCGGACGGTGGGCCTACTATCTGAATACACGGGCTTTAGCAGTGCCTGGTAATCCTGCCCTCTGAGGCCAATGGCCGACCTGCACCAGATCAACCTCCATACCCTGTGCACTTAGTTCTACCCACCCCACTTTAATAGTCACTTCTTTAAATCCTACTTGGGGCACAGGCTGCCCGTTGCTCGCAAATATCGTGAGACTGTCGTCCGGGCGGTAAACAATATCAGAGTCCACCCAATAACGCTTGTAAAGGATGTAGGGCATCGTCGTCACCTGGGAACCCGTGTCCAACAATGCGTTCATGGGTAGGACCGGCTATCCTTCCATGTACCTGTTGCGCCAGTGCGGTGGGCCTGACGGGTTTACTCCTGCGGGTTGGCCCTCGGCCCCAGGGGTTTCTCGTTTAAACTGCAGGACCTTGCTATGTGTCCCGACTCGTTGCAGCGGTGGCAGATAGGTTGTCCTGCAGCGTCGTAGTGGTCGGTGTGTCGTCCTCAGCTGGTGGCGTACCTTCTCTGGCGTCTCCACGGGATGTCATCTGGCTGGAGGCTAGGCGAATTTCATCTGGCGGTCTGGATCCTTGGATGGCTTGTCCTTCTTTGGCCAGGTCAGCCATCCCTTTGGTCAGCTGCTGCAACTGGAGTCGCACGGCCTCGGGGTGAGGGCCTCTAAAGCCTGTGCGCTGGTTTTCACAGAAGTCAGGGAAGAGGTTCAAGGCGTAGCAGCGTACACTATCCTTCACCCCTTGCTTGCACCTGAAGAACTGGACTTTTAGCTCTGTGGCTGTCCGTGTGTCGAAGGCCCTTTTAGTTTAGCAAAAAATTGTTTCACAGTCTGTTTGTCAGCGGCTTGCCAGGATCTTGCCTCACGGTCAGTTGTCCCATCAACATGGTCACCCGTTGTTCTTCCATCATGGAGTACACTCCGAACACACTTTTTATCCCTCTCGGACGTTGCTAGGAGTGTCAGCCTCCCCTGAGTACTGGGGAAGCCATGCCGCTCCCGGGAGGTACGCCATGGTGAATGGGAAGATGGCGCGGCTGCGGCCTGCTCCATCCGGGCTGCTCTTCGTCTGGGGTGGACATCGTTCTCCCCTTGGAGAACCCCAGCCCGGCCTCCGCTTTCGGCAATCGGGCAGCTTCTTTTTTCTCGGCAGGGAGTTCAACCCTTTGCAGCCGGGTTTCTGGTCTTGGTCTTAACCGAATTGCTCATTTGAGTTTGATTCCTTGTAATGTGTAGTAGCCTTTGCTATGATGTACCTGCCCCGGCACCATTTGGTCATCCTTTTTGAGGTTCTATCAAGCCAGTTTCTTATGTGAAGGCAATACACTTTGTTCACACTTTTCTCCTTTTTCTGTTTATTTAAAAAAAACGTTACTGGAGGATGAACCAGGGCACTTTCCATAAAAGATGTCAGGGTCCGGGGCCTGGAAGCAAGTTGGGGTCCTCCACACCTGGCGAGTTCTGAGGCCTCCCTGTTGCACTGCTCTTGGTGGGTCCTGGCTGCCTGTAGCTACGCTGCGACCCTCTCCCCTCTTGTGTGCTGTCTCTGGCCCCTATGACATGCGTCTCGAGCCCTTTCTGGGTGTCTCCTGGGCCTCATGGTGGACAAGTGACCTGGAGTCTAGAGCCCTCCGGTGTTGGCTGCTGGGCCTAGAGCCTGTCACAACCTCGGACTCCGGTGTCCGCTCCTGCGCTCTGTACTGGGGCGAGCCTGGCACTGGCTCCACTCTGACCTCCTGCTCCACTTCCTCAGACCCTCTCCTATGGGTCCCTTACGCTGGCTTGTCTCGGTATGAAGCTTACGCTGCTCCAGTCCTCGGGACCTCTTCACAGTCCTCCTAGGAACTGAACTGCCCAACCCCGCCCCCAGACCAGAATTTATAACAGGGAACCTCCCCTTGGACTGGAGTTTCAGAGCTCCCCCTTCTGGCCTGGCATTGGGAAGGTGTTGTGTGTGGGGTTCACCTGATGTGGGTACCTTCCCTTGATCCCAAGCACAGCATGGTCCCCCAGGAGAGACAATGCTATCATGAGTCACCAGAGGGGAGGTATGTGGGTATAACATGGGTTAATAAAAGCAAATGCAACATTATAATCATGGTTCGATGCCAGGAAGGTGCACTTTAGTGTATGATTGATCCATAAAAGAAAATTGTGCCACCCCTGCGACCCCAGGGCAAGTCCTTTTTCTTTTGTTATCCCTTGTATTTTATGTAATTTTATATACTGTATTGTTTTGTCCCCTTTTTAACATATTTTGTATATTTTTATAAACACCACCTACTTTTCAGATTTAATATATTTATATTTTTATAGCTTGGTTCCTCATGCTCTATAAACCGCATCTCCGAAGCCAGATGCTACCTGTAACAGGTGTGCAATCTATCTGCATATACGATTGGTGGTGGCAGCTAATAGTTTCTTGGATTATTGTGGAGCTGGGCAGTGATTGTACAGAGGCATATGTTTGTATATGTATATATATATATATATATATATATATATATATATATACACACGTGTATATATAATATCCCATACGTTGTAATCTGTCCCATATATACAATATGCTTATAGCTGGCCTAACAGTGCTGTTTGTGACAAGCTGGTGAACGTGGCGGGATATCTGTGTGACCCCCCCCCAGTCTGTCTCCTTAGCACAGGGGATAACAATAATGTCCTGAAGATGTGATGGTCATATAGCACCTGAGTAATGTTCTGCAATATCACATGGTATAAAACCAATTATTCCTGCCTAAATCTCTTGTCTCATGTTGGCGCATCTGGTATATAGCCATAATGTATCTGTTTACCTACTGCTCATATACCGTGTATTAAATACACGGAAGCTTCTGGATACATCCCCGGGGGCCGCACTCATATTAAGATCATCACCGCTGTGTCTATAATAACACAGGATCATGTACAATGATGTGTTACAATGTATCACATTCATGGATACATCTCCTGGGTAATTCGCTCAATGGTTCCATCCTGCAGGAACATATATAAAGATTTATTTGTACATATATGAGGAGCTCCGGAGACCTCAGAGGCAGAGTTACACCTCGTCTATATGCTGTGGGTCATCAGAAGACCAAAGAAATACATTAAAGGGACAAATAATGTATATAGAAAAAAGTGGAATTCGGCTCAACAGGAATGGATTTTCTTTTTCTTTTATTTTTCAATAAAGATGGTGCATACAAAAGAAAAACTTACATAGTTGACATGACCCAGTTGACGAGTTTCGACTGCATTAAGCAGTCTTACTCATGACATGTCATGAGTAAGACTGCCTAATGCAGTCAAAACACATCCACTTGGGTCATGTCGACCATGTAAGTTTTTCTTTTGTATGCACCATCTTTATTGAAAAATAAAAAAAAGAAAATCCATTCCTGTTGAGCCAGATTCCAATTTTTTTCTGTTAAATTTTCTGCGAGGCCGGTGTCTGAGCCCCAGGTGGATGAGCAAAGAGCAGTCAGGGGAGTTGAAACCTATTGTTATACAAATCATGTATCTTGCAGGTGGTTAGAATGGCCTATTGTGCTCTAGCCATTCGACCCAATCATCCGGATGCAGAGGGTCAGTCCTGAATTGGGGGAAATTCTCTGCTGTCCTGGGAGGGTAGAAACATGGGAGACCCCCTTCCCTGAATCCAGCAGACACGCTGCATTCAGTGGTGCTTTCAGTTTGTAAAGCATCGGGGGGTGACAGGTCCTCTTTAATGACATTTTTGGGATGTTTTTGTACAATATTCTATTATGACTGTCTAACATTTTATTTATGGCCAGGGAAGAAAGAAATGGTAAATAGATGTCGCTAGGAGTGTGGTTAGGGGTGTGGACTAAAATTTTTTGTCAAGTTACTTTTTTACCTCTCGGAAAGTTGGGAGTTGTGGTTTATTCTAAAGATAAATTTTACTGCATCTCCCCAGGGAAAGTCAAAACTATTCATTGAGTCCATTTAAATAAATGGGTGTCTTCTAATTTTGATAGGGGATATTAGTTGGTGCACTAGTCCTGAGAGTAAAACCAGGTTAGTTTTCAACCCTTAGCTCTCTAACCTTTGCTATCTAACCCTGGCTCTCCATCCCTTGGTTGTCTTACCCTTGGCTTTTCAACCTTTGGCTCTCCAACTTTTGGCTCTGCTACCCTTGGCTTTTCAACTCTTGACTCACCAACCTTTGGCTTTCCCACCCTTGGTTCTGCGACCCTTGCCTCTCCTACCCGTGGCTCTCCAACCTATGGCTCTCTAACCTATGACTCTCCAATGCTTGGTTCACCAACCCTTGTCTCCATAACGTTTGGCTCTGCTAGCTTTGGCTCTTCAACCCTTGACTCCCCAACCTTTGGCTCTGCCACCCTTGGCTCTCCAACCTATGGCTCTTCAACCTATAGCTCTCCAAACGTTGGTTCACCAACCCGTGGCTCACCAAACCGTGGCTCACCAACCCTTGACTTACCAACCTGTGGTTCATCAACGCTTGTCTATCCAAACCTTATCTCTTCAACCTTTGGCTCTCTACCCCTTGGCTCACCAACCATGGCTCTTCCTACCCATTGCTCACCAACAGTTGACTTACCAACCCTTGACACTCCTACCCTTAGCACACCTGCCGCTAGCGCTCCAACCTTGGCACTCCAACCTGTTGCTTTCCAGTTAGTGCAAGGCTGTCAAAACATGGACAGATTTGCATTAGCTAAAGAGCCTAAAATTGAGGCTCCACTGTTCTAGATAAAGAAAGTGACCATCTATTATGTCAGTAAATTAAATTTTCCCCTTTTGACTTTATACTCAACCTAATACTCAACAGTGCTGCAATATGTCCAAGTAATACCGCTATACAATTATTTGGGAGGTGGTGCAAAGTCGTCAGTGACGTCACCTTCTTTTTTCTGGTTCTTCCATTCATGGGATTAAAGGTAAAATTGGAAAAAGTTAATAAAAAAAAATATAAATCACAAAAATAAACAATGTACAAATCCTAAAGGAAAGAAGTGGTTAATCTTCAGCTTGTATATAAAATGGACATTATCTTCCTGCGCCGCGCACTTACTGATTCCGCTTTGATAAACTCTCGGGCGAATGCGGTTAACTCGTTTCATTTGTTTAACGATCTCAGAAGTAATAAGAGCGTTTATTCTTCAGAGGATCAGTAAATGAAGAGGCAGATGTACACACAGCGCCGGAGACTGGAGGAAAGAAAGTGCTTAATGCCAGATATATGGGAAGCAAACGTTACCCCCCCCCCCCCCGCATCCGGGGACACATCAGGCATGTATATATCACATGATCATCAGAGAAGGAGCACGATACAGTATTAAGGGGAATGCGAAGAATGATCTTCTGTATGAGACCTACAAATCCCAGCACACATATCCACAAAATGCATAAAAATGAGAAAAACATGTTAATTCATATTCCAACTACAAAAGAAAGCTTAATACTACTACCCGTGTTTCCCTGAAAATAAGACAACCGTCTTATATTAATTTTTGGTCCCAAAGATGCGCCATGTCTTATTTTCAGGGGGTGTCTTATTTTTCCATCCCACTGCAGCCTCCCATCATCCAACTGCAGCCTCCCATCATCCCATTGCAGCCTCCCATCATCCCACTGCAGCCTCCCATCATCCCACTGCAGCCTCCCATCACCCCATTGCAGCCTTCCATCATCCCCATTGCAGCCTTCCATCATCCCCATTACCCCATTACTGCCTCCCATCATCCCCAGTACCCCATTGCAGCCTCCCATCATCCCAGTACCCCATTGCAGCCTCCCATCATCCCCAGTACCCCATTGCAGCCTCCCATCATCCCCATTACCCCATTGCAGCCTCCCATCATCCCCAGTACCCCATTGCAGCCTCCCATCGTCTCCATTACCCCACTGCTGCCTCCCATTGTCCCCATTATCAAAAAAGACACACATACACACAAACCCATAGCCATACACAAGCTGCTTCTTACTGGTCCTTTATCACTCCTCTGTGGTATTCTCCTGCTCTGGTGGTAAGCGAATCACAGTCCAGGATCCATGCGCCAATCACAACGCAGGAACGGTGAGCCAATCACAGCCCAGGTACCGCGAGCCAATCAGAGGCCATGCACTGACGTCAGCTGGCCTCAGATTGGCTCACAGTTCCTGCACTGTGAGTGGCGCAGGGCTCCTGGGCGGTGATTAGCACATAGCTCCGGAGAGGTGATTGGCACTTGGCTCCTGGGCTGTGAGCGGTGTGGCTGCTGGGCCAATTTTGAAAAATATACATGTATGGCAGCTAAATGCAGCGGCGGGCACTGTATGGGCCACAGGTCCATGCCCCGTTCTTGTGATCGGTGGCATATTGATGAGCCAAAAACCAGGTATGCCTTATTTTCGGGGGAGTGCCTTATATTTGCAGGCACATTGAACCCCCTTAGCATGCCTTACTTTCAGGGTGCACCTTATTTTCGGGGAAACAGGGTATAATACCTCCCCCTATATACAAGAATATAACTACTATAATACTGCCTCTATGTACAAGAATATAACTACTATAATACTGCTCCTATGTACAAGAATATAACTACTATAATACTGCCCCTATGTACAAGAATATAACTACTATAATACTGCCCCTATGTACAAGAATATAACTACTATAATACTGCCCCTATATACAAGAATATAACTACTATAATACTGCTCCTATATACAAGAATATAACTACTATAATACTGCCCCTATGTACAAGAATATAACTACTATAATACTGCCCCTATATACAAGAATATAACTACTATAATACTGCCCCTATATACAGGAATATAACTACTATAATACTGCTCCTATATACAAGAATATAACTACTGTAATACTGCTCCTATATACAAGAATATAACTACTATAATACTGCCCCTATATACAAGAATATAACTACTATAATACTGCCCCTATATACAGAATATAACTACTATAATACTGCTCCTATGTACAAGAATATAACTACTATAATACTGCTTCTATATACAAGAATATAACTACTATAATACTGCCCCTATATACAAGAATATAACTACTATAATACTGCCCCTATGTACAAGAATATAACTACTATAATACTGCTTCTATATACAAGAATATAACTACTATAATACTGCTCCTATAAACAAGAATATAACTACTATAATACTGCTCCTATGTACAAGAATATAACTACTATAATACTGCCCCTATGTACAAGAATATAACTACTATAATACTGCTCCTATGTACAAGAATATAACTACTATAATACTGCCCTATGTACAAGAATATAACTACTATAATACTGCTCCTATATACAAGAAAATAACTACTATAATACTGCTCCTATATACAAGAATATAACTACTATAATACTGCTCCTATGTACAAGAATATAACTACTATAATACTGCTCCTATGTACAAGACTATAACTACTATAATACTGCTCCTATATACAAGAATATAACTACTATAATACTGCCCCCTATGTACAAGAATATAACTACTATAATACTGCCCCTATGTACAAGAATATAACTACTATAATACTGCTCCTATGTACAAGACTATAACTACTATAATACTGCTCCTATATACAAGAATATAACTACTATAATACTGCCCCCTATGTACAAGAATATAACTACTATAATACTGCCCCTATATACAAGAATATAACTACTATAATACTGCTCCTATATACAAGAATATAACTACTATAATACTGCTTCTATATACAAGAATATAACTACTATAATACTGCCCCTATGTACAAGAATATAACTACTATAATACTGCCCCTATGTACAAGAATATAACTACTATAATACTGCTTCTATATACAAGAATATAACTACTATAATACTGCTCCTATAAACAAGAATATAACTACTATAATACTGCTCCTATGTACAAGAATATAACTACTATAATACTGCTCCTATGTACAAGAATATAACTACTATAATACTGCTCCTATGTACAAGAATATAACTACTATAATACTGCTCCTATGTACAAGAATATAACTACTATAATACTGCTCCTATGTACAAGAATATAACTACTATAATACTGCCCCTATATACAAGAATATAACTACTATAATACTACTCCTATATACAAGAATATAAACTACTATAATACTACTCCTATATACAAGAATATAACTACTATAATACTGCCCCTATATACAAGAATATAACTACTATAATACTGCTCCTATATACATGAATATAACTACTATAATACTGCCCCTATGTACAAGAATATAACTACTATAATACTGCTCCTATGTACAAGAATATAACTACTATAAGACTACCCCTATATACAAGAATATAACTACTATAATACTGCTCCTATATACAAGAATATAACTACTATAATACTGCCCCCCTATATACAAGAATATAACTACTATAATACTGCTCCTATATACAAGAATATAACTACTATAATACTGCTCCTATATACAAGAATATAACCACTATAATACTGCCTCTATGTACAAGAATATAACTACTATAATACTGCTCCTATATACAAGAATATAACTACTACTAGATGGCAGCCCGATTCTAAAGAATCGGGTAGTCTAGAATCCATGTATAGTTTATTTACTAATAGTTAGGGTAGTGCGGTGAAATTAATTGTGTGTATACAGGCGGCTCTGTGGTTAGCAGAGTATATGGTGGCTCACTGGCTAGCACTGCGCGCGCTGAGATTAGTCAGCGCAGTGGCGTGGGCAGAGTGGTCAGCGCAGCGGCGTGGGCAGAGTGGTCAGCGCAGCGGCGTGGGCAGAGTGGTCAGCGCAGCGCCGTGGGCAGAGTGGTCAGCGCAGCGGCGTGGGCAGAGTGGTCAGCGCATAAACACACATACACACACACACTCTGCTATACTTAGCACCGACCCTGCGTCTTCTCCGGCGCCTGGATCCTGAGTCAACATGTGGGCAACCCGGGACGGCTGGAGGGGGCAGGGGACGGCTGGAGGGGGCAGGGGACGGCTGGAGGGGGCAGGGGACGGCTGGAGGGGGCAGGGACGGCTGGAGGCGGCAGGGGCCGGCTGGAGGCGGCAGGGGACGGCTGGAGGCGGCAGGGGACGGCTGGAGGCTGGAGGCGGCAGAGGACGGCTGGAGGCTGGAGGCGGGCAGAGGACGGCTGGAGGCGGCAGAGGACGGCTGGAGGCTGGAGGCGGCAGAGGACGGCTGGAGAGGGCAGAGGACGGCTGGAGGCGGCAGAGGACGGCTGGAGAGGGCAGAGGACGGCTGGAGGCTGGAGAGGGCAGAGGATGGCTGGAGAGGGCAGAGGACGGCTGCAGAGGGCAGAGGGCGGCTGCAGAGGGCGGCTGCAGAGGACGGCTGCAGAGGACGGCTGCAGAGGACGGCTGCAGAGGACGGCTGCAGAGGACGGCTGCAGAGGGCAGAGGACGACTGCAGAGGGCAGAGGACGGCTGCAGAGGGCAGAGGACGGCTGCAGAGGGCAGAGGACGGCTGCAGAGGGTAGAGGACGGCTGCAGAGGTCAGAGGGAGGCACGCAGGCTGGAGGGGTCAGAGGGAGGCACGCAGGCTGGAGGGGTCAGAGGGAGGCACGCAGGCTGGAGGGGTCAGAGGGAGGCACGCAGGCTGGAGGGGTCAGAGGGAGGCACGCAGGCTGGAGGGGTCAGAGGGAGGCACAGAGGCTGGAGGGGTCAGAGGGAGGCACACAGGCTGGAGGGGTCAGAGGGAGGCAGGCAGGCTGGAGGGGTCAGAGGGAGGCATGCAGGCTGGAGGACAGAGCAGCGTGTGGGGCTGCAAACTCACCACGGGCCGGGAATCAGATGTACTGTAGGAGAGGAGGAGAGGAGGGGCGGGCAGAGCTGCAGGAGAGGAAGTCCCGCCCTCCCTCCTCTCTCCTCTCTAGGCGCGCAGCATGTCTGGAGGGCAGAGGGTGGAGGGGAGTGGCTGGAGGGCACTCGGAACTTCCGAGATTGGAACGTTCCGTGTGCCGGTGCCTGTAGCCGGGGGCAGGCCGGCTACAGTGCACTGGATGAGCCTGGGCGAAGACCATCACGGAAGTAGGCGTGGCCTTTTCCGGATGTGGCCTTCGGGTTTTATATATAAGATAATACTGCCTCTATATACAAGAATATAACTACTATAATACTGCCTCTATGTACAAGAATATAACTACTATAATACTGCCCCTATATACAAGAATATAACTACTATAATACTGCCCCTATATACAAGAATATAACTACTATAATACTGCCTCTATGTACAAGAATATAACTACTATAATACTGCCCCTATATACAAGAATATAACTACTATAATACTGCTCCTATGTACAAGAATACAACTACTATAATACTGCTCCTATATACAAGAATATAACTACTATAATACTGCCCCTATATACAAGAATATAACTACTATAATACTGCTCCTATATACAAGAATATAACTACTATAATACTGCTCCTATGTACAAGAATATACCTACTATAATACTGCCCCTATATACAAGAATATAACTACTATAATACTGTCCCTATGTACAGGAATATAACTACTATAATACTGCCCCTATATACAAGAATATAACTACTATAATACTGCCCCTATATACAAGAATATAACTACTATAATACTGCTCCTATATACAAGAATATAACTACTATGATACTGCTCCTATGTACAAGAATATAACTACTATAATACTGCCCCTATATACAAGAATATAACTACTATAATACTGCTCCTATATACAAGAATATAACTACTATAATACTGCCCTATATACAAGAATATAACTACTATAATGCTGCCCCTATGTACAAGAATATAACTACTATAATACTGCTCCTATGTACAAGAATATAACTACTATAATACTGTCCCTATGTACAAGAATATAACTACTATAATACTGCTCCTATGTACAAGAATATAACTACTATAATACTGCTCCTATATACAAGAATATAACTACTATAATACTGCCCCTATGTACAAGAATATACCTACTATAATACTGCCCCTATATACAAGAATATAACTACTATAATACGGCTCCTGTTGCTTTTCACACTTATACACCCGCACATTGTGTTCCTGGCACCTGCTGGAGCTTTTCATCAGTTATGTGTATATGTGTTTTTCCATCATGGACTCCAGAGTCCGTCTTGCACAAAGAGTAAGAGAAGCTGTGAACCAAACTAACAGAAAATGCGGTGTTTGAACTTCCTCGGACGTGAGCGGAATGCTCCTCTGCGCAGGAGACGAGTTACAATCTATTTATTATAAACTTATTCACATGCAGGATTGTGAGGAGCCTTTTTTCGGCTAACTCCTCTCTTGGGCTTCTTCATCTTTTTGATGTTTGTGTTGCTGAGCTCGGCTGGCAGAGCGTTTAATGATGCATCATCTGAGGTGGAATATGGAGGCAGCGAGCGCCGGGAGAATGGGTAGAGCGAGCCGGTCCAGAGACAACACGCAGACATGGCTCCGACTCATTGCACATTCCGTTAGTGACTTTTATGTTTGCACCGTACTTATTGCTTAATTTGTGCCTTTTTTTGGTTGTTTTGTCTGTTTGCTCATCATATTATTATTATTATCATTTTACTTCGATTCATCATTTGCAAATTTCTCAACTTTTTTTTTGCAAAATCCTTTACACAAAATTGTGCTCTAGTATAAAATCTAATTTTATTGTTGCATAATGGAAGATGGTGAATAATATGCAGAGTTGTGGGGTATTTCAGTCCTCAAGGGCCATAAACAGTGCAGGTTTTCAGGATTTCCTTAGCATTCCACAGGGCTTGGAATTGTCACCTGTGCAAGTGATTATATTATCACCTGTGTAATGCTATGGAAATCCTGAAAACATGACCGGTTGGTGGCCCTTGAGGCCTAGAGTTCCAACCCTTAAGGGCCATAAACAGTGCAGGTATTTAGGATTTCCTTAGTATTACACAGAGGTTGCAATCATCACCAGTGCAGATGATTACATTATTACCAGTACAATACTATGGAAATCCTGAAAACATGACCGGTTGGCGACCCTTTAGACCTGAAGTTCCCCACCCCTGGTCTATAGCTAGACTAGAGATGGGGAACTCCAGTACTCAAGGGCCGCAAACAGTGCAGGTTTTCAGGACTTCCTTAGCATTTTATTATCACCTGTGCAATACTAAGTTCATCTTGAAAACATGACCTGTTGGCGGCACTCGAGGACTGGAGTTCCCTACCAGAACCAGGCTGTAAACAGTGCTGGTTTTCAGGATTTCCTTAGCATTGCACAAGGGTTGGAAGTATCACCTGTGTAATACTAAGGAAATCCAGAAAACATGACCTGTTGGCGGCCCTTGAGGCCTAGAGTTCCAGTCCTTAAGGGCCATAAACAATGCAAGTTTTTAGGATTTCCTTAGCATTGCACAGCAGTTTGAATCATCACCTGTGTAGGTAATTATCACCTGTGCAATACTAAGGAAATTCTAAAAACATGACCTGCTGGCGGCCCTTGAAGCCTGGAGTTCCCCACCCTTGGTCTATAGCAAAACTAGGGGTGGGGAACTCCAGTCCACAAGGGCTGTAAACAGTGCTGGGTTTTCAGGATTTCCATAGTATTGCACAAGGGTTGGAATTATCAGTGTATTATCACCACTGGCGGACACAGATAGAAAGGGGCCCCGGTGCATGAACAATATATGGGTCCTTTGCAGCCAAAGGGCTCATCAAAATGCACAATTTCCCTTCATTTTTAGGTGCAAATGGGACCCCTTACTTCTTGGGGCTGCACCAATGATATGTCCGCCCCGATTATTACCTATACATTGCTAAGGAAATCCTGAAAACCGACACTGTTTACAGCCCTTAAGGACTGGAGTTCCCCACCCCTGATATTGAGTATAAGGTTATGTGTGCACATTGAATATTTGTACAGTAGATTCCACAGAACATAGTATACAGTCCGGCTCATCATTAATGGCACCCATGAAGTTTAAGTACATAATGTGGGATATCTCCTGAAATAAATTAATCAAGTGAAGCAACTTTTCTGTATAGAGACTCGTGTTAAATACAAAAGAGCAAAAAGGATAAACAACAATGAAACAAAAACAATGGGAGCAAAAAATAGAAAAACCTAAAGCTGCTGTGACCTGATATTGGCCCCTTTACATTACATTAGTATGGAAACGCATTGCGACTCGCCTGAGGTAAATCACATATGAGAAACACCTGTGATAAATTGTCGGTGCCCATGTGACATGAATCAGCCAATTAATGATGACTTCAGTGCCTTAAAAAGCCACATGTTAGGCCCTGCTCCTTTGCCTCATGTTAGGCTCCGTTCCCTTGCCACATGTTAGGCCCTGTTCTTTTGCCACATGTTAGGTCCTGTTCTTTTGCCACATGTTAGGCCCTGCTCCTTTGCCACATGTTAGGCCCTGCTCCTTTGCCACATGTTAGGCCCTGTTCCTTTGCCACATGTTAGGCCCTGTTCCTTTGCCACATGTTAGGCCCTGCTCCTTTGCCACATGTTAGGCCCTGTTCCTTTTGCCACATGTTAGGCCCTGTTCCTTTTGCCACATGTTAGGCCCTGTTCCTTTGCCACATGTTAGGCCCTGTTCCTTTGCCACATGTTAGGCCCTGCTCCTTTGCCACATGTTAGGCCCTGCTCCTTTGTCACAATGGTGAAGACAAAGCAGCTGTCTGAGAACATCAGAATGTTATTAAGAAGTTTCCCAAGCATGAAATTGTCAAAAACCTCCCTGGATGAGGGGGAAAGAGAAAAATTGACAAGAGATGTCTTTGAAGGTTGGTGAGAATGGTGGAAAAAAACACCACGCCAAACATGCAAAGACCTAAAGGCCAACCTGGAACAGTCTGTGGTTGCAGTTTCAACAAGCTGCTATTGGGAAAAAGAACCTGAAAACATTCAAGAGCTGAAGAAACAAAGCAAGAAGCTTCTAGATGCTACAAGAAACGTCTGGGGGCTTCATCAATGCCAAAGAGGCGACCAAGTATTAATTAGGGGCCTTTATTGCTGCACATGAGGTTTATTCTGTATCTTCTTTAAACTTACAACATGTAAGATGATAAACAATGTTTTATTGTTGTTTGACTTTGCACTAATTAAAACATCCTGAGGATAAAACTGTGGAACATTTCCATTTATTTCTGAAGATATTGTACAATCTATGGAAACAATGAAAAGGAGGGGAGGAGGGGGAAGGGTGCCAATAATGGGGGAGCAGCGGCAGTTAAAAGACTCTATATATCCCATAAGAACTATGTAACAATCATTACAGTGTAACACAATGCGCTTATAAGTATATCTAGATTAAGGAGGCTGGTGCAAAATGAAAAACTATCAAATTTAAACCAATATATAGGAGAAAGTGTATATATTATATATCCTAAATCTCCCATATAACTGTGTAGATTTATAGACGGCCTCCACATCCATGTAACATGTTTGCTAAAGAGACTAGTGAACACTGGGAGGTAATGGCAACCAGGTACACAGCTCTAATGAAGTCAACAATGTTATATATGAATAGATATAAACATCTTTGTAAAACTAACACACTTCACAGTATCAGATGAGATGGAAATAACACCTTAGTAGGCTCAGCCCCTAATGAGGCAGTAATAAAGTATATACAGAGAAAGGAAAGTCCATAATACTTGAATCCCAGGAAGGTGCCGATGCATGTTTCACTGAGCTTTATGTATGATTATTAACTACCAGATACCAGATGGGTGGCCAGTGCTGTCGCGTTGGGAGGGTGGTGACATCACGATGGGGACAGGGTCAGCGGCGGTGGCGTCCTCTAGTTGGAGGGCGGCCACAGTGAGGATGGGGGTGGGCTCATGCGGCGGTGGTGTCCTTTATTTGGAAGGTGGCTGTGGTGAGGATGGGGGTGGGCTCATGCGGCGGTGGTGTCCTTTATTTGCAAGGTGCCTGTGGTGAGGATGGAGGTGGGCTCATGTGGTGGTGGTGTCCTTTATTTGGAAGGTGGCCTGGTGAGGATGGGGGTGGTCCGTGCAGTGGTGGTGTCCTTTATTTGGAGGGGCGGTGAGGATGAGGGCGGGCTCATGCAGTGGTGGCGTCCTTTAGTTGGAGGGCGGCCTCGGTTAAGTTCAAGCGAGTGAGTGCAGTTGTGGCGTCCTTTATTTGGAGGGTGGCCGCGGTGAGGATGAGGGCGGGCTCGTGCAGTGGTGGCATCCTTTATTTGGAGGGTGGCCTTGGTGAGGATGAGGGTGGGCTCATGCAGCTGTGGCGTCCTTTGGAGGGCGGCCGCAGAGAAGATGAGGGCGTGCTCATGCAGTAGTGGCGTCCTTTAGTTGGAGGGCGGCCTCGGTTAGGATGGGGTGGGCTCGTGCAGTGGTGGTGTCCTTTATTTGGAGGGTGGCCGTGGTGAGGATGAGGGCAGGATCGTGCAGTGACGGTGCCCTTTATTTGGAGGGCGGCCTCAGTTAGGATGGGGTGGGCTCGTGCAGTGGTGGTGTCCTTTAGTTGGAGGGCAGCCACGGTGAGGTTGAGGGCAGGCTCGTGCAGTGGTGGCGACCTTTATTTGGAGGGCGGCCTCGGTTAGGATGGGGTGGGCTCATGCAGTGGTGGTGTCCTTTAGTTGGAGGGCAGCCTCGGTTAGGATGTGGCGGGCTCGTGCAGTGGTGGCACCATTTATTTGGAGGGCGGCCGCGGTGAGGATTAGGGCGGGCTCGTGCAGTGGTGGCGCCCTTTATTTGGAGGGTGGCCACGGTGAAGATGAGGGCCGGCTCGTGCAGCTGTGGCTTCCTTTATTTGGAGGGCGGCCTCGGTTAGGATGGGGCGTGCTCATGCAGTGGTGGTGTCCTTTATTTGGAGGGTGGCCGCAGTGAGGATGAGGGCGGGCTCGTGACGTCACATACTTTTTCAATTTGCATGCAGTCACCATGTTAGGACACCCAGCCCACTACTGTGCATGACAGTGTGTACATACATGACGAGCACATGCGCACTCACGACACCGCCATGTTTGTTCACCCTGTCATGCGCCGTAGTAGACTAAGTGTCCTAGCATGATAACTGCGTGCACATTGACAAACTGTGTGACGTGACAATGGGGGAGGCCTCTTGGGGCGGCAGCAACAGCAGCGAAGGAGGAGGACCCAGGCCTGGAAGGCAGAAGCAGCATACAGCCGCCATCTTGGCACAACCATCAATTGGGTGAGCAAATATGGGTCCGCTTTTTAGTATCTCAAGTGGCATTTTATCGATGACAAAGGCAATTATGTAAGTAGACTGCCTTAAGGGTCTCTGCCTTTAGGGTATGTGCTCTCGATGCAGAGGTGCTGCGTCTTGGACACAGTGAATCTGGACCTGCAGAAACCCGTGGGTGAACACGGAGACCGCAGCCGCCTTGTACTGGCCATCTGCATTGGGTGCAGGGCGGCTTCTCCCTGCATACACCCAATGGCGATCTCTTCCGACTTCGCATGACATGCTGCGGAGATACAGACGTTGGGAAACCGCACTGCAGCTGAGAGAACGCTGCAGAGGGGAGAAGCACAGTGGGCAGAAGATTTCTAGAAATCATCCACTGTGCAGTGACAATACGTTGCGCCCAAAACACTGCAATTCCTGACCGTGAGCACACGAGCCTTACCACAGTAGTGGGACTCGTTACAGTGTATCAGAGATGCTTTGCATCTCTACAAACAGGATATCACCACCTTCTTGATGTTAACGACTGCCCTGCAGGTCAGGAATTTAGTGTGGGAAGGGGGTGAATTTAAGAAAGGTTTAACTATATAAGGTTGGGCTTTCCCTTTATGAATGCTGAGACATGAACATCGTTGGCTCCTCCGGAGAGAGCGGCTCTTGCTAGGTGTAAATTCATGGAGAACTGTTGGATACAATTGGTGAACTGGACGCCACCATTCAGCTCGGCTCATTCCACAGCTCAAATTAAGGAGAATATTTGTCTTCCAGCGCATCCAAAAACTAACCATAATGATCCAGGAACGGGCGCCATCCGGCCCCTTCAGAACCTTCCAATTCCATCTCTAATTCCTTTGATGAATGTGCTGTCACTGCCGCCTCGCAAGGAACAATCCGCACACTGATTACTTTTTGGGTGAAGGAGGTTTTTCCTCTTACTGGAGATGGCTGAATTTCTTTGGACACAATAAGGACATGTACCCACTTGTGTCCTCGCGGATCGCGCGGAGTCTCCCGCCATCGCGGTGGATGAGACTTTTTTAACGTTATTTGCAAAGATGGAACCTTCAAGGGAATTTACGTTCTTCACTCGTCTTCACACAGACTTTACTGATCCTTTCAACATGAAAATAAAAACAAATATTTATACAAAATGTAACAAAAATGTTTCATTGTCTCTCTTTCTCCCCAGCTTTTATATCCTAAATTCTGAAGCTTCTCAAACTGCTGTCACCCTGTTGTAACACATTTATACAGAAGATTTTATTTTTGTAAAAAAAAAGCATTACCAATTGTATCCTTTATCCGAGCTGCATTTACAGAAATCTCAGCACCTACAGAAAAATTCCCATTCAGATGATTGTGAGTTATACTACTAAGTGACGCTGTGTCTAGAGGTCATAAGTACCGTAAGTGTTTATGGGGGCAAGGAGACTTCTACACCTCATGTTACTATGTTAAGGTACAGTACAGCCTGCCTCTCCCTTAATTGCAATGGCTGATAACAGGGAGTAATAGATTGTAGTCACCTGTCCTACAGTCCCTCCTCCAGTAATGGCTGATAACAGGAGTAATAGATTGTAGTCACCTGTCCTACAGTCTCCTCCTCCAGTAATGCTGATAACAGGGAGTAATAGATTGTAGTCACCTGTCCTACAGTCTCCTCCTCCAGTAATGGCTGATAACAGGGAGTAATAGATTGTAGTCACCTGTCCTACAGTCTTCTCCTCCAGTAATGGCTGATGAACAGGGAGTAATAGATTGTAGTCACCTGTCCTACAGTCTCCTCTCCCAGTAATGGCTGATAACAGGGAGTAATAGATTGTAGTCACCTGTCCACAGTCTCCTCCCCAGTAATGGCTGATAACAGGGAGTAATAGATTGTAGTCACCTGTCCTACAGTCTTCTCCTCTAGTAATGGCTGATAACAGGGAGTAATAGATTGTAGTCACCTGTCCACAGTCCCTCCCCAGTATGGCGATAAAGAGCGCTGTCCTACAATCTCCTCCCCCAGTAATAGCTGATAACAGGGAGTAATAGATTGTAGTATACAACCAGCAGTCTCTATTGTGTACGCAGCCCCAGCTGTTTCTATTGAGCATAATCTTGCAGCATTCTCTATTGTGCATACAACCCGCAGCATTCTCTATTGTGTATACATCCTGCAGCAGTCTTGATTGTGCATACAACTTGCAGCATTCTCTATTGTGCATACAACCCACAGCATCCTATTTGCAACACCCCACAGCATTCTTATTGCATACAACCCACAGCATCTCTATTGTGCATACCTCCTGCAGTATTCTCTATTGTGTATACATCCCGCAGCATTCTCTATTGTATATACACTCTGCAGCAGTCCCTATTGTGCATGCAGCTCACAGCAGTCTCTATTGTGCATTCAGCCCGCAGCAGACTATTATGTATATAGCCTGCGATAGTGTCTATTATGTATATATCCTGCAGCAGTCTCTACTGTGCATACAGCCCACAACAATCTCTATTGTGTATATAGTGATACAGCCAGCCCAGCAGTCTCTATATTATATATTTATGTAGCCTGAGAGTCCTCACAGTTTGTTATAGTTTCCCCGAGCCTTTACAATCCTTTAGAAGTAATACAGCCAGGACCTCCATGATGTGAGACACTTTACTGACACATTGTAACAAACTATCAAAGAAACAAATGTTCGTTACATCCTTGGAAGATGGGGATCAGGTGCGGCGGCGGCGGCATAGAAACAGTTAATTCTTGCTAATTTTACATTTCCTTCTTTTCCCAATAAAGAACTTTCCCCCGTATCCACGGTAACGGATTATGCGGCGGTGAAGTGATAATACATATGTTTCTGTTGCCAATGAAAGGAGAACGTTCTTTACACAGTGGAAAAACTCAACTTGAGAAGTTGCGAGATGTCATTAAGCCTCGGAGTCCTTTCATCCCGCAGAATGTGGGGCCCCGGCTCCGAGAAAAAGAGCAATATGGTATCGTTACAATGTGTCAGCAACACGGTGCGTGGAGTCGGCACAGTTCAGCACAACATATTTTGACACAACTCTCACATGTTGTACTTGTCAGCAAACCATCTGTGTCCTACAATCCTCCAGGTCTTGTTTCATATCCTTCCACCCACACCCTGCCGCTCCTCACTACCATGGAAAATGTCTCACTAGTCACTATAAGATGCTTAAAGGGGCATTCCAGCCATATCATGTGGTGGCATATCACCAGGGCGTTTAAAGAGCACTTTCCCTTTAAAAAAAAAAAATGATTTGTTCTTATGAATGATAATGACATCACAGCAGAAAGAAACTCAAATGCTGATGTCACAGTACAGGGATAATACATTGATGTCACAGTACAGAGATAATACACACAGTGATGTCACAGTACAGAGATAATCACAGTGATGTCACAGTACAGGGATAATACACACAGTGATGTCACAGTACAGAGATAATGCACAGTGATGTCACAGTACAGAGATAATACACACAGCGATGTCACAGTACAGAGATAATACACACAGTGATGTCACAGTACAGACGTAATACAGTGATGTCACACTACAGGATAATACACACAGTGATGTCACAGTACAGAGATAATCACACAGAGATGTCACAGTACAGAGATAATACACACAGTGATGTCACAGTACAGAGATAATACAGTGATGTCACACTACAGAGATAATACACACAGTGATGTCACAGTACAGAGATAATGCACACAGAGATGTGACAGCACAGAGATAATACACACAGTGATGCCACAGTACAGGGATAATGCACACAGTGATGTCACAGTACAGGGATAATACACACAGTGATGTCACAGTGCAGGGATAATACACACAGTGTTGTCACAGTGCAGGGATAATACACACAGTGATGTCACAGTACAGAGATAATACACACAGTGATGCCACAGTACAGGGATAATGCACACAGTGATGTCACAGTACAGGGATAATACACACAGTGATGTCACAGTACAGGGATAATGCACACAGTAATGTCACAGTACAGGGATAATGCACACAGTAATGTCACAGTACAGAGATAATACACACACAGTGATGTCACAGTACAAAGATAATACACACAGTGATGTCACAGTACAGGGATAATACACACAATGATGTCACAGTACAGAGATAATGCACACAGAGATGTGACAGTACAGAGATAATACACACAGTGATGCCACAGTACAGGAATAATACACACAGTGATGTCACAGTACAGAGATAATACACACAGTGATGTCACAGTACAGGGATAATACACACAGTGATGTCACAGTACAGAGATAATACACACAGTGATGTCACAGTACAGGGATAATACACACAGTGATGTCACAGTACAGGGATAATACACACAGTGATGTCACAGTACAGGGATAATACACACAGTGATGTCACAGTACAGGGATAATACACACAGTGATGTCACAGTACAGGGATAATACATATTATGAACCCCTGCCTGTGTTGAACTTAGCTGGTCTCTTCTGCTCTCTCTTTCTCCTCCTGTGCTGTCCTCGGGATACCCTCTCTTGACTACTGCTGATTCTCTCCCAGCGGTGCCTGGCTCCCTGTTATGTGACTGCTCAGGAGTCCGGAAAACTGAAGTCTCCGCGGTGTTCCGGTGTTCTCCACTGGGTCTGGTGCACTCCAGTAGTCACGGACTCAGGTTCACCCCCGAGCAACCTACCCGACACCGAACGCTGGCTTCACGGTCCTCCACTGTTCTGCCTCTTCTCCTTGCCTCTCGATCCCCACTCTTGAGCCTCGCAGGGCTCCCGGAGATTGGTCAGGGTGACTGGCAGCACCGAACACCAGCACTTCTTTCAGCTCTTGTAGCGTCTGCAACACTCACTGTCTAACTCCGCCCCCAGCACCAGTATTTATAGGGGATCCTGCCTAAGGCAGCAGGTTGAGCTCCCCCTACTGTGCTGAGATGGAAGGTGTTTTGTGTAACTGTGTACCCGTTGTGGAAACCCATCCATGCTGCGGGTGAGTCTGTGGGTACCTGTGGTTAGCAGGGCTCCACACTGTGCACAGTGTACCACCATGTCCTCATCTTTGTGCTGTGCACGGACAGTGTACCACCATGACCTCAACTCCGTGCTGTTCACAGACAGTGTAGCACCATGTCCCCAACTCCGTGCTGTGCACAGACAGTGTACCACCATGTCCTCATCTTTGTGCTGTGCACAGTGTAGCACCATGTCCTCAACTCCGTGCTGTGCACAGACAGTGTACCACCATGTCCTCATCTTTGTGCTGTGCACAGACAGAGTACCGTACACTGTTTGTGCACAGCATGGAGCTGGGGACATGGTGGTACACTGTCTGTGCACAGCACGGAGTTGAGGTCATGGTGGTACACTGTCTCTCGCCGCCTTAAAATCGGTCTGTTTCCCATCCAGGAGAGTCGGATGAGTGACATCCGTTTTTTGGTCCGTTTGGCAACTGTTATGCGAGTCTCCGCCATTTTTCTCAGATTCTCAGATTACATCCATTTGTTTCCTCAGCAGCTATTACTGTAGAATCCTTTACAGGAACATTTTACAGTTGTCTCAGCTACAGAATTATAATGTATCAGTGAAAAAAATGGATGCCTCTCGGATGGTCGGTGTGCTGTCTGTGTGTGGTCCGTGATTTTGTCGGACCCATAGACTTGCATTAGCGAGTCTCGTGTGTGAATCGTATACTATCGCAGCATGTACTGACTTTTTTCTCATCCTGAATCTGGATGACAAAAAAGCGTCTGACACTCATCAATCTGCTCTCAGGCATTGATTGCAATGCGAGAAAATCACACATTGCACTCATCAGAGTTTCACGCCAATGTGTCCGTACCCTAATACTAAAATCCATATAGTAATCCTACAATGTCTGCTGGACATGGTATGGGGAGGGTGTATGGCTTAGTTAGTACACTCCATACTTCATGGTATGGGGAGGGTTTATGGCTCAGTTAGTACACACTCCATACTTCATGGTACGGGGAGGGTTTATGGCTCAGTTAGTACACACTTCATACTTCATGGTACGGGGAGGGTTTATGGCTCAGTTAGTACATACTCCATACTTCATGGTATGGGGAGGGTGTATGGCTCAGTTAGTACACTCCATACTTCATGGTATGGGGAGGGTTTATGGCTCAGTTAGTACACACTCCATACTTCATGGTACGGGGAGGGTTTATGGCTCAGTTAGTACACACTTCATACTTCATGGTACGGGGAGGGTTTATGGCTCAGTTAGTACATACTCCATACTTCATGGTATGGGGAGGGTGTATGGCTCAGTTAGTACACACTCCATACTTCATGGTACGGGGAGGGTTTATGGCTCAGTTAGTACATATAGATCACAGAAAAAAAAAAAAAAACCGTATAACAAAACGTGTGGAAGTACTCTGCTGTAATAAATAGTAATAAAAAGCAAGTGCTAGTAAAAAAACAGTATAAAAACAGGGTACTTAGTTAATACGTTTTTGCAAAAAAGTACGTAAGCCGTTCTACGTCTTCAACGTGACCCATATCAGAACGGTCCTATCTAAACTAATTTAAAACCTGATCCTGTATAGTGTACCTCATGGATGCAGGGTGAAAAAAGGCCAGAGTCCAATATGGACACAGAGTAGCAGATGGCTTCTGTGCCTGGCTCAGAATGGGGGGTGGGTGGGGCACTCCCTGTCTTACTAAAAGACTGAATAATGAGAAAACTGCAGCTGAGCCAGGGCACAATGTGAACGGGTGTGTAAGACACGTTCACTCACACCAAATATATAGATCACAGAAAAAAAAACCGTATAACAAAACGTGTGGAAGTACTCTGCTGTAATAAATAGTAATAAAAAGCAAGTGCTAGTAAAAAAACAGTATAAAAACAGGGTACTTAGTTAATACGTTTTTGCAAAAAAGTACGTAAGCCGTTCTACGTCTTCAACGTGACCCATATCAGAACGGTCCTATCTAAACTAATTTAAAACCTGATCCTGTATAGTGTACCTCATGGATGCAGGGTGAAAAAAGGCCAGAGTCCAATATGGACACAGAGTAGCAGATGGCTTCTGTGCCTGGCTCAGAATGGGGGGTGGGTGGGGCACTCCCTGTCTTAATAAAAGACTGAATAATGAGAAAACTGCAGCTGAGCCAGGGCACAATGTGAACGGGTGTGTAAGACACGTTCACTCACACCAAATATATAGATCACAGAAAAAAAAACCGTATAACAAAACGTGTGGAAGTACTCTGCTGTAATAAATAGTAATAAAAAGCAAGTGCTAGTAAAAAAAAAAGTTTATGGCTCAGTTAGTACACACACCATACTTCATGGTATGGGAGGGTTTATGGCTCAGTTAGTACACACTCCATATTTCATGGTATGGGGAGGGTTTATGGCTCAGTTAGTACACACACCATACTTCATGGTATGGGGAGGGTTTATGGCTCAGTTAGTACTCTCCATACTTCATGGTATGGGGAGGGTTTATGGCTCAGTACACACCATACTTCATGGTATGGGGAGGGTTTATGGCTCAGTTAGTACACTCCATACTTCATGGTATGGGGAGGGTTTATGGCTCAGTACACACCATACTTCATGGTATGGGGAAGGTTTATGGCTCAGTTAGTACACACCATACTTCATGGTATGGGGAGGGTTTATGGCTCAGTTAGTACACACTCCATACTTCATGGTATGGGAGGGTTTATGGCTCAGTACACACTCCATACTTCATGGTATGAGGGGTTATGGCTCAGTTAGTACACACCATACTTCATGGTACGGGGAGGGTTTATGGCTCAGTTAGTACACACCATACTTCATGGTATGGGGAGGGTTTATGGCTCAGTTAGTACACACACCATACTTCATGGTATGTGGAGGATTTATGGCTCAGTTAGTACACACTCCATACTTCATGGTATGGGGAGGGTTTATGGCTCAGTTAGTACACACTCCATACTTCATGGTATGGGGAGGGTTTATGGCTCAGTTAGTACACACACCATACTTCATGGTATGGGGAGGGTTTATGGCTCAGTTAGTACACACACCATACTTCATGGTATGGGGAGGGTTTATGGCTCAGTTAGTACACACACCATACTTCATGGTATGGGGAGGGTTTATGGCTCAGTTAGTACACACTCCATACTTCATGGTATGGGGAGGGTTTATGGCTCAGTTAGTACACACTCCATACTTCATGGTATGGGGAGGGTTTATGGCTCAGTTAGTACACACACCATACTTCATGGTATGGGGAGGGTTTATGGCTCAGTTAGTACACACACCATACTTCATGGTATGGGGAGGGTTTATGGCTCAGTTAGTACACACTTCATACTTCATGGTATGGGGAGGGTTTATGGCTCAGTTAGTACACACACCATACTTCATGGTATGGGGAGGGTTTATGGCTCAGTTAGTACACACTCCATACTTCATGGTATGGGGAGGGTTTATGGCTCAGTTAGTACACACACCATACTTCATGGTATGGGGAGGGTTTATGGCTCAGTTAGTACACACTCCATACTTCATGGTATGGGGAGGGTTTATGGCACAGTTAGTACACACACAATACTTCATGGTATGGGGAGGGTTTATGCCTCAGTTAGTACACACTCCATACTTCTTGTTATTAACCAGTTAATGCTCTCTTGTCCACCGCACTGCAGTGGCAAAAGAGGACGACAGCGAGACAGGCAGCAACATGGCATCAGAGAGCCCCTGACCTCGAAATAGAAGATCCTCAGATCCTGGTATTGTGACATAATATAAGAATAATATTTTTTGCATTTATATTACACTATGAACTCCACAGCACTTTATATACATCATCAACACTGTCCCCATTGGGGCTCACAATGTAAACATCCTATCAGTATGTCTCTCTAGTGTGGTTGGAAACCTATGCAAACACTTGGAGAATAAACTTGCACATAAACCAATTAAAATCATTAAAAGGTTATTATTTTTTTTATATATCTCAATGCAGTCTGTCTGCAGGATTTTACCCCTACAAACCTTGTATATGTGCTACATGGAATGTGGGGGAAAAAGCTACATGAAATTTGGGGGTACGGCCGCAACAGAGGGGATTGTCCGCGATTGGCGGGGTGGTGCAATGTGAAGGAGAGGGGATTGTCTGCAACAGGGCCGCTATGGAGGAGGGCCGAAGCAGGGGCAGGGACCATGGGGGGCCGTCGACCGCTGACAGTGCCTAGGGCAGCAGGAACTCTAAATACGGCCCTGAGTACAGGGGCTTTTTTACAATGATGGTATAGTCAACTTGAGGAGATGGGGAACAGATAGGAGCAGTATAAGTGGCCACCAACCATTATTTGTGATGCATGTGAAAGTGGTGGAGCGGATAGGCTATGTCTAGATGACTCTGACTAGGGATCAGGATAGGTCGCCCTAAAAAGATGTGTTTTTAGGGATCGCCTGAAACTATGTAAGTTGTGGATACACCTAATTTCTTGTGGTAGAGCATTCCAGAGAATTGGTGCAGCTCGGGAGAAGTCTTGTAGTCGGGAGTGGGAGGTTCGGATTAATGCAGATGTTAGTCTAAAGTCACTTCCAGAGCGAAGAGGACGGGTGGGGTGATAGACAGAGATGAGAGAGGAGATGTAGGGGGTGCTGCACTGTGAAGAGCTTTGTGGGTGAGAACAAGCAATTTGAATTGGATCCTATAGTGTATAGGCAGCCAGTGTAATGACTGGCACAGAGCAGAGAAGTCTGAGTAACGGTTAGCTAGATAGGTGACCCTGGCTGCTGCATTAAGGATGGACTGGAGAGGGGAGAGTCTAGTGCGGGGGAGGCCATTTAAAAGAGAATTACAATAGTCAAGGTGGGAGTGAATCAGGGCCACGGTGAGGGTTTTTGTGGTTTCCAAGGTGAGAAAGAATTCTAGAGATGTTCTTCAGATGCAAGCGGCAAAAGTGGGCGAGAGATCAGAGTCAAACATAACACCCAGACAGCGAGCCTGCTGACTAGGCGTTATCGTGGTGCCGCATACTGAGAGAGAGATGTCAGGTTTAGGGAGGTTGGCAGAAGGTGGGAGCAGAAGAAGTTCAGTTTTGGAAAGGTTGAGTTTCAGATAGAGAGCGGACATGATTTTGGATACTTCGGTTATACAGTCATTGGTGTTCTGTATTAGAGCGGGAGTAAGGTCAGGGGAAGAAGTGTATAGTTGTGTGTCAGCAGCATAAAGATGGTACTGAAGCCAAATCTGCTGATGGTCTGTCCAATCAGGGCTGTGTACAGAGAGAAGAGAAGATGTTCAAGGACTGAACCCTGAGGGACCCCAATAGTGAGAGGAAGAGGGGAGGAAGTGGAGCCAGCAAATGATACACTGAAAGAGCGGTCAGAAAGATAGGAGGAGAGCCAGGAGAGAGCAGTGTCCTTGATGCCGATGGAGTGCACCATGGAGAGTAGGAGATGGTGGTCAATATAGTCAAAAGCTGCAGAGAGATCAAGAAGGATAAGCAGAGAGTGGTCACCATTACGTTTTGCTGTCAGAAGGTCATTGGTCACTTTGATGAGGGCAGTTTCTGTAGAATGTAAGGGCGGAAACCAGACTGTAATGGATCTAGAAGAGAGTGAGTGGAGAGGTAATGAGTGAGGTGTAGACCAGGTGCTCCAGGAGTTTAGAGATGAAGAGGAGATTGGAGACTGGTCTGTAGTTATTAGTGAAGGACGGGTCAAGAGAAGTTTTCTTCAATAATGGAGTAATGATAGAGTGTTTGAAGGAGGAGAGGAAGATGCCAGAAGAGAGGGAGAGATTGAAGATTTTGGTTAGGTGAGTGGTGACCACCAGAGAGAGGGACTGGAGTAGGTGTGAGGGGATGGGGTCAGAAGTGCATGTGGTGGGATGAGAGGAAGAGAGGAGCCTGGAGACTTCTTCTGTGACTGGGTCAAAATTGGAGAGTGAACCGGAGGAAATGTGGGGAGAGGTAGGGGTAATAGCGATTTGAGGTTGGGAGTTGATGTCCTGACAGATGTTTTCTATTTTTTCTGCGAAGTAAGAAGCCAGATCATCCGCACAGAGGTCAGTGATGGGGTCCTGCACTTTAGGACTGAGGAGAGAGTGAAAGGTATCAGAGTTTCTTTAGATTGTTGGCTTGTGAGGAGATCAGGGTGGTGAAGTAGGTCTGTTTGGGGAGGTGAAGGGCAGAGTTGTAAATTAATTTACTATAAATTTATACTGAGAAGTTTTCTGGAGTGCAGGTTTTCCTCCATAGATATTCGGCACTCCTAGAGCATCGCTGGAGGAATAGAGTTTGTGATGTGAGACAGGGTTGCTTCACTCTGTGTTTGGAGGTTCTGAGGGTGAGGGGCGCTACCTGGACCAGGGAGCTTCTGAGAGAGTCATTTAAGTGATTTACTGCCAGATTGGGACAGGAGAATGCGGAGATTGGGGACAGTGATGAGATGAGTCTGTGAATGTATGAGGGTTAATGGCCTGTAGATTTCTGAATGTGTGATAGGTCGGACTATGCTGTGATGGGTGAGGGTTAGTGAGCGTGAAGGGGAGAATGTTGTGGTCAGAGAGGGGAATAGATGAATTATATCTAAGGAGGAGGTTGAGCAGAACCGGGTAAAGACCAGGTCAAGGGTGTTATTATCCTTGTGTGTCTCTGAGGTTGGGAGCTGAGAGATGTGGTTAGAGATAGGAGCTGGGATGCAGATGGGGAGATGGGGCTGTTTATGGGGATGTTAAAGTCTCTCAGAATAAGGGTTGGTAATTCTGAGGACATGAAATGCGGCAGCCACACGGAGAAATGGTCGAGGAACTGGGTGGGTGACCCTGGGGGGCAACCACTACCACTACAGCCACTACTCTGAGGGGGAGGAGATGGAAGAGTCTAATTGTGTGGACCTCAAAAAAGGGGAATGAGAGTGATTGGGCTGGAGGGATGACCTGGAAGGTACATTGTGGGAACAGGAGTAAGCCAACTCCACCACCATGTCTGTTCCCAGGTCTCAGGGAATGGGAGAAATGTAAACCGCCATAGGAAATAGCAGCAGGGGACACTGTGTCTTAATCCTGGATCCAGGTTTCTGTGAGAGCCAGGAGGTTAAGAGAGTTAGTGAGAAACTAGTTGTGGATTAAGGGAATCTTGTTACATACAGACTGTGGATTCCAGAGAGCGCAGTTAAAAGAAGGAGATGAAGGTGTGCAAGTAATGTTAATAAGGTTAGCATGGTTTCTATGGTTGCTATGGAATCAATAGCGCTATATAAATGAATAAATATTATTATATATTATTCTGTGTGGTGGGAGAGGGTTGCAGTTTGTGGAGGGTGGACCAGGATTTGGAGAGATATCACCTGACAGGAGCAGCAGTAAAAAGAGAAAAGGCAAATAGTTTTTGTAATTGTGACTTTGTTTCTGATGTAATGCCCTGGAATATGGTAGTCTTAGATTACTCAGTAAATTGAACAGAGTATGGGAGCTCAATAAAGTAGAGGGAAGGAGAGAGGGGATTATGTGGATGCGGGGTGATGGAGGGAGGATGGGGCGGTGAAGGTGAATGGCAAAGGCACATAGAACAATAAACAGTTAAGTAAAGGACATGGGGTAGAAAAAGAGGAAAAAAAAACATTTGTTAAAAGTAATGTAACAAAGACAGTTGGCAGGTGGGTATGGCTGGTACCTTCTGATTACTTCGGTTATTTCTGGGATATTTCTGATGTCAAACTTAAATGATGTCAATCCGACCAGGGTCTATGCAACCAGATCCATTGAACTTGTACCATTCAAATGCCCAGGAAATGATTGCAGATGAGAGAGAGGGGAGGAGGAGGGAGCAGGAGGACAGCTCACAGCAGGGAGTAATTAACATAGTGAAGTTAATAGACCATTTGGACTGCTTCAAACAGGACAGGGAGAAAGAACAAGATGGAAGGATATGGTTAGTTGTGAACAAGCGCAGATAGATATGAATATGGATTCTGTTGATATGAAGTATGCTACACAGCATAACAGCCACGTACCTGCAGATAAAAAAGGTGGATTGTCAGATTAAGGCATGACAGCATGGAGGAATACATTTATGGATTACATTCTGAGATATTTCTGATGTAAAACTTTAAAGATGTCAAACTTAAATTATGTCAATTCGACCAATGTCTATGCGACCTGATCCTTTGAACTTATACCATTCAAAGTACAGAGATAATACATTCAATGATGTCATACAATGATGTCATGGTACAGGGATAATACACACAGCGATGTCACAGTACAGGGATAATAAACACAGTGATGTCACAGTACAGGAATAATTACACAGTGATGTCACAGTACAGAGATAATACACACAGTGATGTCACAGGACAGGGATAATACACACAGTGATGTCACAGTACAGAGATAATACAGTGATGTCACAGTACAGGGATAATACACACAGTGATGTCACAGTACAGAGATAATACAGTGATGTCACAGTACAGGGATAATTCACACAGTGATGTCACAGTACAGGGATAATACACACCGTGATGTCACAGTACAGGGATAATACAGTGATGTCACAGTACAGGGATAATATACACAGCGATGTCACAGAACAGGGATAATACAGTGATGTCACAGTACAGAGATAATACAGTGATGTCACAATACAGGGATAATACACATAGTGATGTCACAGTAGAGGGGATAATACCCACAGTGATGTTACAGTACAGGGATAATACACACAGTGATGTCACAGTACAGGGATAATACACACAGTGATGTCACAGTACAGGGATAATACACACAGTGATCTCACAGTACAGGGATAATACACACAGTGATCTCACAGTACAGGGATAATATACACAGTGATGTCACAGTACAGGGATAATACAGTGATGTCACAGTACAGAGATAATACAGTGATGTCACAATACAGGGATAATACACAGAGTGATGTCACAGTACAGAGATAATGCACACAGTGATGTCACAGTACAGAGATAATGCATACAGCCGATGTCACAGTACAGGGATAATACACACAGCGATGTCACAGTACAGGATAATACACACAGCGATGTCACAGTACAGGGATAATGCACACAGTGATGTCACAGTACAGGGATAATGCACACAGTGATGTCACAGTACAGGGATAATGCACACAGTGATGTCACAGTACAGGGATAATGCACACAGTGATGTCACAGTACAGGGATAATACACACAGTGATGTCACAGTACAGGGATAATGCACACAGCGATATCACAGTACAGGGATAATACACACAGCGATGTCACAGTACAGAGATAATACACACAGTGATGTCACAGTACAGGGATACACACAGTGATGTCACAGTACAGAGATAATACACACAGTGATGTCACAGTACAGGGATAATACACACAGTGATGTCACAGTACAGAGATAATACACACAGTGATGTCACAGTACAGAGATAATACACACAGTGATGTCACAGTACAGGGATAATACACACAGTGATGTCACAGTACAGAGATAATACACACAGTGATGTCACAGTACAGGGATAATGCACACAGTGATGTCACAGTACAGGGATAATGCACACAGTGATGTCACAGTACAGGGATAATGCACACAGTGATGTCACAGTACAGGGATAATACACACAGTGATGTCACAGTACAGGGATAATACACACACTGATGTCACAGTACAGGGATAATGCACACAGTGATGTCACAGTACAGGGATAATGCACACAGTGATGTCACAATGCAGGGATAATGCACACTTTAGAATGGGGATACTTTCATTTTTCATGCTTCTTATCCTTATTATTAGGAAATAGTAATTTGTCTCTTAGTTATTGGGCCCATAGCTGCCATGTCTGCCTCAGCTAAAGTCCCCCTGATTTCTGTATAAAACATCATCTTATCCCCTGTTTCCTTTAGAATCCGTTCTGCTTGCAGACACCGGGGATGTGACAGTGACCGGGGGTGCGGGGCGTTTGCTGACTCTCTCTGGAGATATACGTTATATAAATATCTAGCATTATACTTCATTTAAACTGCATTAAATAGAGGAATGATTGCGAAAATAGGACTCGACGGCTGCATAAAACTCATCAGGCCTTCGGAGGATCACTGATTAAATATGCCAGGACTATAAGATCTCACCGTGAATCAAGAACCTAACCCTGAAGAACACCTGCACCCCCTGCTGCATGCAAAACCCAGAGGGACAGATTAAAGGGGAACGCCGGGGAAATTTTAGTACTGTCCCTGCCCTCCTACATGATGAAGCAGAGCTGGGCACTGTAGTTCTAGGATCTATAGGTCACTTATAAATCAATAAAATCATATCTTCTCCTCAGCTCTCACCCATCCCTCAGGGGACAGAGAAATTCAGCCTCATGCATAAAGCTTAAGTTTCAGGGAATAGGAAGATACCAAGTTGATATGGGGGAGGGGAGACCATGGGAGTGGCATCAATCAATGAAGGGCTCTGCCTCTGCTCCTAGCCTGATACATGGCAGTACACATCATGCTACATTATATCATTGTACAGCAGAAGATCTCAGGGTGTATTTGTATCTGCTTGGTGACAACATTTCTATTGGAAGTGAGAACACCCCTTTTCTTACTTTACATAGGATGGTATATCAGGGGCAGTATGTAATGTGATCATGAGACCGGTGGTCACACCCCCTGCCCATACAGAAGTATGAGGGGACAGGAATGTAAGATGACCTTGGAGCCCAAGAGTCTACACCCCTGCCCATGCAGAAGTATGAGGGGACAGGAATGTAAGATGACCTTGGAGCCCAAGAGTCTACACCCCCTGCCCATACAGTAGTATGAGGGGACAGGAATGTAAGATGATCCTGGAGCCTGCAGGGTCCACGCCTCCTGCTCATACAGAAGTATGAGGGGGAATGCAAGATGATGCTGGAGCCCAAGGGTCCACTCTCCCTGTTTACAGAAGTGTGAGGGTACAGGAATGTAAGATGATCCTGGAGTCCCCCATGGTCCACACCCCTGACTGCTGAAGCATGAGACTGAATTTCTCTGTCCCCTGAGGGAAGGGTGGAAGCTGCGGAGCAGATATGATTTTATTGATTTATAAGCGATCTATAGATCCTAGCTCTGTAGTGCCCAGCTCTGCTTCATCATGTAGGGGGGCAGGGACAGTACTAAATTATTTTATCTCCCCAGAGTTCTCCTTTAAAAAAAACAATGCCCTCTTATGGAGAATAGAGAGGTCACCCAAAATCTGAACCCCAGTAATGAGACGTAAAACGCTTGAAGAACTACAAGTGCCTCAACAGTTTAGTGTTGTGAAGTTCAATGACACGTCGTTACCATGGTGACGCTGATAAAACACTTCACATATTTGTGTTTATCATTCGAAACAATGTAACATTCCGCATTCTCTGATACATTGTAACCAGCAGGCAGAGATCTGGAAAACCATGAATTATTTACAATATTGTTTAACTTTCACTAAACAAGAATATCATTTGCTGAAGCTGCTGCTTGTTACAGATTTCTATGGAGAGACGAATTGTCAGGGGCCAACGGCGGCTCGGTCACATCCACAATGGCCATTTCTTCAGCAGGTGCAGTGATGGCCGGAGAGCAGCGCACTCATCATCCGCACTGGGTAAATAACCATGAGCCACTGGTGATGAGGGTAAATGACAGCTCCTAATATGAGATAACTGTCAGACTGATGAGCTGATGGAGCGTCTTCTCTTCCAACTTCTTCAGCGCCAAAGTGACATTTCAGCCTTACTTAATGATAATCCTGTCCTGTCAATCAGCCCAGCCCAATAAATCAGGAGAGGGCGGTCAGTTATACAGGGAGTTAAAGCATATGATTGACTCATTATAATCATAATGCTTATATATAGAAATAAACTGGATTAGTTACCTCCTGTATTATACTCCAGAGCTGCACTCACTATTCTGCTGATGCAGTCACTGTGTACATACATTACATTACTGATCCTGAGTTACCTCCTGTATTATACTCCAGAGCTGCACTCACTATTCTGCTGGTGCAGTCACTGTGTACATACATTACATTACTGATCCTGAGTTACCTCCTGTATTATACTCCAGAGCTGCACTCACTATTCTGCTGGTGCAGTCACTGTGTACATACATTACATTACTGATCCTGAGTTGCCTCCTGTATTATACTCCAGAGCTGCACTCACTATTCTGTTGGTGCAGTCACTGTGTACATACATTACATTACTGATCCTGAGTCACCTCCTGTATTATACTCCAGAGCTGCACTCACTATTCTGCTGGTGCAGTCACTGTGTACATACATTACATTACTGATCCTGAGTTACCTCCTGTATTATACTCCAGAGCTGCACTCACTATTCTGCTGGTGCAGTCACCGTGTACATACATTACATTACTGATCCTGAGTTACCTCCTGTATTATACTCCAGAGCTGCACTCACTATTCTGCTGGTGCAGTCACTGTGTACATACATTACATTACTGATCCTGTGTTACCTCCAGTATTATACTCCAGAGCTGCACTCACTATTCTGCTGGGGCAGTCAATGTACATACATTACATTACTAATCCTGAGTTACCTCCTGTATTATACCCAGAGCTGCACTCACTATTCTGCTGGTGCAGTCACTGTGTACATACATTACATTACTGATCCAGAGTTACCTCCTGTATTATACTCCAGAGCTGCACTCACTATCCTGCTGGTGTAGTCACTGTGTACATACATTACATTACTGATCCTGAGTTACCTCCTGTATTATACTCCAGAGCTGCACTCACTATTCTGCTGGTGCCGTCACTGTGTACATACATTACTGATCCTGAGTTACCTCCTGTATTATACTCCAGAGCTGCACTCACTATTCTGCTGGTGCAGTCACTGTGTACATACATTACATTACTGATCCTGAGTTATCTCCTGTATTATACTCCAGAGCTGCACTCACTATTCTGCTGGTGCAGTCACTGTGTACATACATTACATTACTGATCCTGAGTTATATCCTTATACTCCAGAGCTGCACTCACTATTCTGCTCTGGTTTTATTGTGCTTATTAGTTTTACAGATGAAGTAATCCCAATGTTGGGGATTGTTCATCCACATGTGAACACTGTAGGGCAGGGGTCTCAAACTCGCGGCCCGAGGGCCGCATGCGGCCCCTGGGGCTTCACTATGCGGCCCGCGGCACCTTGGACAACTTAATGATGCATCACCCCAGTGCAGGACTAACCAGCTCTGCCACTCAGCAAGATCAATGCAAGCTGCAAGCCAATGAGAAGCCCGCAGCTGACGGCAGAATATGACGTCACCTGCAGGCCTCTGGTTGGCAGATTGCATTGATCTTGATGAGCAACAGAGCTTATCTGAGCAGCGGCTGGAGGAAGTCATAGCACAGCGGAGGCCGGAAGTCAGTACAGTGGGGACCGCGGCAGCCCCCTGCACTGGAGCGATGTATCATTAAAGTGAGAAAAGTGTGAGTGTTCAAGAGAAAGTGTGTGTGTGAGGGTGAGTGTGTGAGTGAGGATGTGTGTATAAGAAAGTGTGTGCGAGTTTCAGTGTGTGTATGAGTGTGAGTGTAAGACTGTGTATGAGGATGTGTGAATGTGTGTGAGTGTGTGTGGGGGGGGTCTGTGTGTGGGTTTATGTGTGAGTGTGATAGAGTGTGTATTTGGGTGTGTAAAAAGAAGGTAAAACAGGATGGGGGTCATCACTATAAAAGTAGATCAGGATGGGGAACATCACTACAAAAGGGAATCGGGATGGGGACATCATCACTAAAGGGGATCAAAATGGGGACATCACTACTAAAGGGGAATGGGATGGGTGACCTCACTAGAAAAGGGGATCAGGATGGGGGACATCACTACAAAAGGAGATTAGTATGGGGACATCACTACAAAAGGGGACCATGATCGATGGGGGACATCACTAGAAAAAGGGATCAGGATAGGGATCATCACTAGAAAAAGGGATCAGGATGGTGGACCTCACTAGAAAAAGGGATCAGGATAGGGATCATCACTAGAAAAAGGTATCAGGATGGGGGACATCACTAGAAAAGGTGATCAGGATCGAGGACATCAGTAGAAAAGGACATTACTACAAGAAAGGGATTAGGATTTGTACTTTACTACATTGAGCAAAAAATTCTGGTATTACTAAAGTATCACTTAGTCCTACAAGGGATGCGGCCCCCCGATATAAATGTTTTTCTATGTGCGGCCCACCAACCCAGCCGAGTTTCAGACCCCTGCTGTAGGGTCACATATTTGCAGAGATGAAGGTTTTCAGCTTCTGGTAAATCAATATGGCTGTCGATGTCTCCAGAGAATTGACTGGTTCTCCTTGGTTTGTCGCCTTGTTAAAAAGTAAGAGAATAAGAGAATTAATTGACGGGGACAATAACCCAATGTGTAGGACAAGGAACCTGTGCTAACAAGCTGCAAACAGCTGAGTGTTATCAGTCTGTGTCCAGCAGGGGGCGCTGTGCCCCTTGTAAATTACATAATATTGTCATATTGTGATAGCAGCTATTGTCCCGCTTATGTGGCTGAACAGCCTGATATGATGAATGCAAGAAAAATGCTGACAGTTTACACGACCTAAATAATGTACAAGTCCCTGATCTCCGCTGTGTGTACATGATGTGCTTTGTGTTTTCACTCTCCGCACAGTGTACAGCAGGTGCTGCGGCTAGCGTGGGACTACAACTCCCAGCATACCATGGCAGCTGCTGAATGGACTCCCTATATTAGGATGAACCTCAACAAGTGTGATTGCAACTGATGCATGCCTTTACATATCAGCGGGCAAAGCTACGGTATAAAGCATAGCGGGTAAAGCTGCAGTATAAAGCATAGGTGGTAAAACTGCAGTATAAAGCATAGCGCGCAAAGCTGCAATATAAAGCATAGCTGGGAAAGTTGCAGTATAAAGCATAGCGGGCAAAGCTGCAGTATAAAGCATAGTGGGCAAAGGTGCAGTATAAAGCATAGGTGGTAAAACTGCAGTATAAAGCATAGCGAGCAAAGCTGCAGTATAAAGCATAGCAGGGAAAGCTGCGGTATAAAGCATAGCGGGCAAAGCTGCGGTATAAAGCATAGTGGGATAATCTGCAGTATAAAGTATAGTTGCTGAAACTGCGGTATAAAGCATAGCTGACAAAACTGCAGTATAAAGCATAGCAGGCAGAGCTGTAGTATAAATTATAGTGGGCTAAGCTGCAGTATAAAGCATAGCAGGGAAAGCTGCGGTATAAAGCATAGCGGGCAAAGCTGCGGTATAAAGCATAGTGGGATAATCTGCAGTATAAAGTATAGTTGCTGAAACTGCAGTATAAAGCATAGCGGACAAAACTGCAGTATAAAGCATAGCGGGCAAAACTGCAGTATAAAGCATAGCAGGCAGAGCTGTAGTATAAATTATAGTGGGCTAAGCTGCAGTATAAAGCATAGCGGGAAAAGCTGCAGTATAAAGCATAGCGGGCAAAGCTGCAGTATAAAGCATAGTGGGCAAAACTGCAGTATAAAGCATAGCGGACAAAGCTGCAGTTTAAAGCATAGCAGACAAAACTGCAGTATAAAGCATAGCGGACAAAACTGCAGTATAAAGCATAGCAGGCAGAGCTGTAGTATAAATTATAGTGGGCTAAGCTGCAGTATAAAGCATAGCGGACAAAGCTGCAGTATAAAGCATAGCGGGCAAAGCTGCAGTTTAAAGCATAGCGGACAAAGCTGCAGTATAAAGCATAGGTGGTAAAGCTGCAGTAAAAAGCATAGGTGGTAAAGCTGCAGTATAAAGCATAGTGGCAAAGCTGCAGCTTCTTTCCTGCATGTTACCCACAGAACGACAGTTTCACCTCCTATTTAACTGACACCTTACAAATTGAGACTGTACTCATAAGACCTGTGGGGGGTACGAGGGGGCACTGCACTGATGCTTTGCCCAAGTCCAGATTCCAGGCTTGCTGCCCCCAGGTGAGTGGTCTGGGGCCGGGGGGCTCTACAACCTCTTAGGTCTTGTTTTTAGTGATGAAATGGACATAGACCCCCGAATCGCCTTCAGGGCTGAGATCTGCAGTCAGACCTCCTATCCCCCCCCAGATCTGGGGGCTCCTGTTTGCCCACTGCAGATGGACGGACTGCAGATGCCGGATTCTTCCCACGCTCGATTATGTGACAGGTTTTGGATAAGAGATATTAGAGCGGTGGGGGGGGGGGGATTAGTGCTAAGAAACATTGTTACATTTGATTATTATTTGGGCATCTGAGGTCTGTGCAGTGACACAATGTAACGCCATCAGCAGCTGCGCAAACTCCCTGCGCCCCCCAGGAGCCGCACAGAGAGGGGCCCCATGGCAGAGATCAAAGTGAGCCCCAATATAATGTGGCCTGAAGGGGTCCCTTACCTGGCTGTCACAAAGGACCCGCAGGAGATGCAGCTTCTGCCTCTATGGACCCTCCTGCGACAATGAGTCTATGGTCACAATCAGTAACGCCACGTTCACATGATCAGTTTTCGACATCAGTTTTTGTAGCCAAATCCAGGAGTGGGTGATCAATCCAGGAGAGGGGACGTGTTTCTATTAGGTCACGTTCACACATCGAGGATTTTACATCAGTATTTACACGCAAAACCAGGAGTGGAACAATCAGAGGAAAAGTATCCTAGAGACTCGTCACCCGATGTGAAAAACAAGGATGTAACTACAACAGGTGCAGGGGCTGCAATGGCACCGGGCCCTGGAGCCTAGAGGGCCCCAGAAGTCTCTGGCCTATAGAAAGAGACTAATGATATGAAAGAATTGCAATAATTGGGGCCCAGTTGGAGCTTTTACATCGGGACCCCTGAGCTTCAAGTTATGCCACTGACTAAAGGTATGTGAATCATGCAGGTTGTTTCATTTAACACGTTTCAAGGTGTTTTCCTCACTTCTTCCTCAAGGAAGGAAGCAGGAAGGTATAATGGGCAAGAGCAACTGGGAAGCTAGTCTGGGTCCCTGGCTAACCCTGTTCTCAAAGGTACCTCCAAAGGTGAGGAGGTTCAGGCCACAACCATTTCCCTCAACTCCTCAACCTACTCTCTGCTAAGAACCGCTATCTCCACCCACGGACCAGGAAATGGACACCCCTCCTATGGAAGGGAATAGCAGCTGCTCTAGCAGTATGTCTACGTCTGCACAGCATGGGTCCTAGATGAGAATGAACTCAATCTGCAACACCTAGTGGAGGGAAGTGGAGCTATTTCAAGGCTGGGGGAGTGGAGATCTGAATGCTAAGACACACCCCTCCACCTCCACCTGAGCTATGACACACTCCTGCACCTGCAGACCTGCAAACAACAGGCTAAGGAAAAAAAAACCCTCTGTTTAATAGCGCAGCAGCAGCACTCCAGGACTGCAGGCAGTCAATACATGACACCAACAAAGTGCAGCGCTTTGGTTCGGCAGCTGACCCCTGAAAGTTGTTAACATCCATCTGCTGTTCCTTCCTACTTCCACTCATTTTGGACTATAGTGGGTGCAGGGGCTACAGTAGCACTCAACAGTAGGTGGCCCAAGGGTCTTTTTGGCCCATTTTACTCTTCGCTGTGCACCGAGCAGTTGGCCAAGTCTTCATTGATCCGCCACGCAGCGTCTACACAATGGAATCTTCCGGGCTCTTAATAAGGATGAATTATTCAGATGGGTGCAGTGATACTCGCTGATGATGAATGGCGGCTCCTCTTCATTCACCTGCGTCTCCCTCACTAAAACTTAATTAAAACTAAAAGCAGAAAAGGCCACGGACGCTCCGCAGTCTGCAGGAGCCTAATGAGCCCGGCGGCTTCCCGTAGTGATCTCACAGCGTGACAATCCCTCTGCTAATCTGACTAATTAATATTCACGCAAATCTTCCTGTTCCACCAAGAACACAGGAAGCGTAAACCCCCCCCGAGGCTCCGGGACGTGTAACGTGGACCTGCCGCACATCTACCTGAGACACTGAAATGGCCGACTACAGAACCAGGGAATGGGGAACATGTGGATATACCAGAGCTTAATGCGTAAAGCAATGTATTACCTGCAAGGCTAGAGACTTGTGGAACACAATGCACAATTGTCAGTGGCGCCCCCTACTATCACAGGTCTTTAAAGGGAATTTGTTAGCAGGCTTCTTCCAGGGACGGGCTAGCTAGCGTACGCTCCCACGCTACCAGGCCACAGCAACAAGGGGTGTGCGTCCCAGGTGGTATAGGTATGTGGACCCACTGGACCACAGGGGGAACTCAGGCCTGCCCAGACTAGGGAAGGGACACCAGGCAAGACCCCGAGGTCCATCTTGGACGCCAGGCGGGACCTCAGGGCCATCTTGGACGCCAGGCGTGACCTCAGGGCCATCTAAGATGCCAGGCGGGACCTCAGGGCTATCTTGGACGCCAGGCGGGACCTCAGGGCCATCTCAGATGCCAGGCGGGACCTCAGGGCCATCTCGGATGCCAGGCGGGACCTCAGGGCCATCTCGGACGCCAGGCGGGACCTCGGGGCCATCTCGGACGCCGGGCAGGACCTCGGGGCCATCTTGGAGCCCAGGCAGGACCTCGGGGCCATTTTGGATGCCAGGCAAGACCTCAGGGTCGTCTCTGACACCAGGCAGGACCTCAGGGACATCTCGGATGCCAGGTGGGACCTCAGAGCTACCTTGGACACAGGCAGGAATCCACATACAAAGGGAAGGACTTTCGTACCAACACAGACAGGACGGGTCCAGAGACAAAGAAAAGAAGACAACAGCTATCCAGAACTGGTTGCAGGCAGGACAGGAGCTGAAGACAAAGGGAGACCAGAAGCAGCATGGCTGGACCGACACACACACAGTGGGTTCTGGAACATAATGAGAAGCTCTGGGAATGCGCAACAAGAAAAGGGAACTTTAAATAAGAGCTGACCCTCAGGTATAGGCTGGGGATAGCAATTCAAGCGTACTCACTCCTCCTAATAAAACCAGGGAAGGTGTGGCTGCGTGCACCCTGAGCACAAACAAGAACCAGTATAGCATTGCCAGTACTGAGGCCCGGGCACTTGGCAGCGGCTGCAAGCCTGGACACAGGTGGAAAGTCATGCACCAGCTGCAGAGGGCCTCACAACCCGCGGATAGCTTCCACAGCGGCAGCCAGGGACCGCACACGCAGGTGGTCGTGCAGCAGAGAAATTACTCTACAATACACATACAGCAACAGAGCAGGGAACTGAGCAAAATCCATACAGGCAACATCCTACATTATCCCAGGCTGATTAGGGGGGAAGGATAATTGGGTAAGAAATGCACAATAACGCTGGAGAACCAAGGTACAAACACACCGGCCGTAATACAAGGTTTTTTAATGTAATCTTAACACATCATGCTGTAAGGGTTAATACACAGATTTTAGTGATAACTTTTTTATCACTTTACAGGTGAAGAAAGTACATAGTGTGAAAAGAGTGTCATATAATGTTTGTTTTAGCTTCCGGAGATCAGGTCAGCTAGTCCGGCACGCCCCTTGCTGTGATTAGCAGCTCACTGTGTATAGACAGTATGCATACAGAGCTTGGTGGTAGTGAAGGAAGCTCTCTGTCTATAGACATTGTACACCATGTTCCACATTATTATGCAAATGTTCCTTTTCTCCAATTCTTCTAAATGGTCGGTGCAGATGACAGTCAGTGTAATAAGTCATCACCTGTTAGAGGATACATCACATTTTAGTGAAGAAATCTCCCAATGATAACAGTATAATTTTCAAAATTAAAAAACCTCTAAATGCCCTGTTCCACATTATTCGGCACAGGAGAGTTTCTAAACATTTGATGTTTGAAAGAAGTGAAAATGCTGATTTGTTGAATTTGCAGCATTAGGAGGTCACATTCACTGAAATAAAAAGCTATTTAACTCCAAAACCTCCTAACAGGCCAAGTTACATGGTAACATAGGAACCCTTCTTTGATATCACCTTCACAATTCTTGCATCCATTGAACTTGTGAGTTTCTGGAGAGTTTCTGCTTGTATTTCTTTGCATGATGTCAGAATCGCCTCCCAGAGCTGCTGTTTTGATGTGAACGGCCTCCCACCCTCATAGATCTTTTGCTTGATTATACTCCAAAGGTTCTCTATAGGGTTGAGGTCAGGGGAAGATGGTGGCCACACCATGAATTTATCTCCTTTTATGCCCATAGCAGCCAATGGCACAGAGGTTTTCTTTACAGCATGAGATGGGGCATTGTCATGTATGAAGATGATTTTGCTCCTGTTTCTGCTTTTTGTACCATGGAAGAAAGTTCTCAGTTGGAAACTCTATATACGTTGCAGAGGTCATTTTCACACCTTCAGGACCCTTAAAGGGGCCTACCAGCTGTTTCCCAATGATTCCAGCCCAAAACATGACTCCTCCACCTCCTTGCTGACATCGCATCCTTGTTGGGACATGGTGGCCATCCACCAATCACCCACTCCTCCATCCATCTGGACCATCCAGGGTTGCCCCGCACTCATCAGTAAACAAGACTGGTTGATAATTAGTCTTCATGTATGTCTGGACCCGCTGCAACTGTTCCTGCTTGTGAGCACTGTTTAGGGGTGGCCGAATAGTAGGTTTATGCACCACAGCAAGCCTTTGTAGGATCCTACACCTTGAGGTTGGAGGGACTCCAGAGGCTCCAGCAGCTTCACATATCTGTTTGCTGGTTTGTAAGGCCTTTTTAGCAGCTGCTCTCTTAATCTGATGAACTTGCCTGGCAGAAACCTTCCTCATTCTGCCTTTATCTGCACGAACACATCTGTGCTCAGAATCAGCCACAAATCTCTTCACAGTACGATGATCACACTTAAGTTTTTGTGCAATATCTAATGTTTTCATTACTTGTCCAAGGCCTTGCACTATTTGTTGCTTTTCAGCAGCAGAGAGATCCTTTTTATTTCCCATGTTACTTGAAAACTGTGGCTGCGTAATATTGTGGAACACCCAGTTTCCCTTTTATTGGGCTCACCTGCCAAACTAATTATCACAGGGATCTGAGATTGATTTCAGTGATCCAAAGAGCCCTGAGACACAAGACCAGCAATGGGGTTCATTGACAAAAAAAAACTTATGACACTTAAAACCGATTTGCATAATAATTTGGAACATGGTTTACATACTGAGCCTGGTGTGTGGGGGCAGCTCTCTGTCTATAGACATTGTACATACAGAGCCTGGTGTGGGCGGGGGTAGCTCTCTGTCTATAGACATTGTACATACAGAGCCTGGTGTGAGTGGGGGCAGCTCTCTGTCTATAGACATTGTATACACAGAGCCTGGTGTGGGCGGAGGCAGCTCTCTGTCTATAGACATTGTACATACAGAGCCTGGTGTGGGCGGGGGCAGCTCTCTGTCTATAGACATTGTATATACAGAGCCTGGTGTGGGCGGGGGCTTCTTTATCAGCTTTGCTACATTCAAAATCTTAAAGGTCTGATTGTATCAGAACCGCTGCACCCAGTGATCTAAGTGATACATCGCTGGATTCAGGGGTTCTTTGCCTTTATCTTTCTGCTCTCAAATGAGATTGCAAAAACCATCTGACCGATTCCCTTTTACAGAATTGGTGTTCTTCTATTGGCCCTGCTAAGATCTAGGCCCTTGGTGTGATTCACCCAATGGTTATGGCCATAATTATCTGAGTTCATTATGGTTCATTATATAAAATATTTTTGATACAACATAGAAGAAGAAGAAAGAAGATTAATGGAAAGACCGAGGATAATACAGAGTTGCAAAATGTTTATTATGTAAATAATGAAATGTAACATTGTAAATACAGCTGGACTCAGTCTGATACATTGCACCACTGCTCTGGAGGATGTGCTGCTCTGGGGCACAAACTTCTGCCTCATTCAGTGCTGGTTTATTCAGCTCAAACCTTCTTAATGCAATTGGTATTTCAGTATCAGTGACACAACATCACTTGATTAAACCCACCAGTACTCATATGTTCTAGTCGTAATCTCCACCTCCAGCGATGGCGGGCAGGAAAGGGTGCGGGATCCAGAGGTTTCGCCTCTTATCTTCATCCTTTAATCTTTCCTTCCTTCTCTCACTGTTTCTGTAAATGGAGACTGACAGAATACCAGCCGTATAATTGAGTTCAGTCCCCTTTAGGCTGATGCATAATTCTCTGGTTGATCCAGAGGATGGAAAATAGAATGAGTTTGGAACAGAACAAACAGATCCAAATATTCCTCCCTGCTGACGTCATCCCGGAATGGGGAGAAGATGACCAATGTCTGAGCGAGCGGCCACAAATCAATGGGAACCATAGAGAAATGAATCAAAATCATGTATTTAAAATGTTTTCTGTCATTCAAGTAATCACAGCTACATACAACAGTGACTGCACCAGCAGAATAGTGAGTGCAGCTCTGGAGTATAATACAGGAGGTAACTCAGGATCAGTAATGTAATGTATGTACACAGTGACTGCACCAGCAGAATAGTGAGTGCAGCTCTGGAGTATAATACAGGAGGTAACTCAGGATCAGTAATGTAATGTATGTACACAGTGACTGCACCAGCAGAATAGTGAGTGCAGCTCTGGAGTATAATACAGGAGATAACTCAGGATCAGTAATGTAATGTATGTACACAGTGACTGCACCAGCAGAATAGTGAGTGCAGCTCTGGAGTATAATGCAGGAGGTAACTCAGGATCAGTAATGTAATGTATGTACACAGTGACTGCACCAGCAGAATAGTGAGTGCAGCTCTGGAGTATAATACAGGAGGTAACTCAGGATCAGTAATGTAATGTATGTACACAGTGACTGCACCAGCAGAATAGTGAGTGCAGCTCTGGAGTATAATGCAGGAGGTGACTCAGGATCAGTAATGTAATGTATGTACACAGTGACTGCACCAGCAGAATAGTGAGTGCAGCTCTAGAGTATAATACAGGAGGTAACTCAGGATCAGTAATGTAATGTATGTACACAGTGACTGCGCCAGCAGAATAGTGAGTGCAGCTCTGGAGTATAATACAGGAGGTAACTCAGGATCAGTAATGTAATGTATGTACACAGTGACTGCACCAGCAGAATAGTGAGTGCAGCTCTGGAGTATAATACAGGAGGTAACTCAGGATCAGTAATGTAATGTATGTACACAGTGACTGCACCAGCAGAATAGTGAGTGCAGCTCTGGTGTATAATACAGGAGGTAACTCAGGATCAGTAATGTAATGTATGTACACAGTGACTGCACCAGCAGAATAGTGAGTGCAGCTCTGGAGGATAATACAGGAGGTAACTCAGGATCAGTAATGTAATGTATGTACACAGTGACTGCACCAGCAGAATAGTGAGTGCAGCTCTGGAGTATAATACAGGAGGTGACTCAGGATCAGTAATGTAATGTATGTACACAATGCCTATACCAGCAGAATAGTGAGTGCAGCTCTATCAGTCCCCGGGACCCTATGTGGGGTATTGGTTGGTCATAGCCTGAGTGTTTCTCTTCCCTCACACATGGTGCTTCTCTCATTAATCCTTCCTTCTGCATCTTTTGCTTTGGATAATTCAGGGAAAACTTAATCTGTAAGAATTACTTTGTGGCGCTGACATTCTAAGTCTTAAAATGTCAGCCGTGATTAATTTGCTGTCACAGCGTCCCCCCACCATGGGGCATGAGCATCTCGCTGAAACTGTTCAGACAGAAAAGCTTCAAATGCCACATGACCCTTCCGAGCATGGCGTCTATAGATAGTGAGCTCTGCTGCCCAGTCTACAAGTTTTGAAGCCGCTTATTTTAGATTTTAAAAGCGAAACCGACTTCATATCAAATAATTAATCCTTTCGGATGAGGGAACAAGACGCCCCTAATCTTCTGTTAATTGTCTTAAGCAATGTAAATTCTGCAACTTTCTAATAAACTTCGGGTTTCAGTTCCTCAGCAATTAACAATTGTCTGCTTGCTGTCATTGAATTAGAACATTATTATATAAACACTTAAGTTAACATGGTTCTGATCTATTACATCCCACAGCTGAGGATTTGTTACAATGGTTTAGATACATCTGCAGCACAAGGGACAAGGCCGATGGTTAGTATTGGGTGGTCGTGATGTCTGGGCCCTCGCTTGGCGCTGAAGTAAATCCAGGTAGGGACCATCCAGCTTGTTCTCGAATAGAGGCACCATCCAGCTTGTTATCAAGGAAGGGCCATCCAGCTTATCATTGATTAGAGGTAAATTCAGCTTGTCATCAAGAAGAGGGATCATCCAGTTTGTTATCAAAGGAGAGGAACCAACCAGCTTGTTTTCGAGGAGAGGAACCATCCAGCTTGTTTTTGAGGAGAGGGACCATCCAGCTTATCATTGATTAGCGGGACCATCCAGCTTGTTATGAAGGAGAGAGACCATACAGCTTGTTATCCAAAACAGGGACATCTAGTTCATTATTGAGGAGAGGGATTCATATCTAGTTTATTGTTGAGGAGAGGGACCATTTATCTTGTTATTGAGGAGAGGGACCATCCAGCTGGTCATCGAGGAGAGGGACCATCAAGTTTGTCATCAATGAGAGGGACCATCCAGGTTGTTATTAAGAAGATGGCCAATGACATACAGCTTCTTATTGAGGACTTGAGGACAGGGACCATCTAGCTTGTTATTGAGGAGAGGGATAATCCAGATATTTAGGAGAGGGATCATTTAGCTTGCTATTGAGGATAGGGACCATCCAGGTGGTTATCACTGAGAGGAACCATCAAACATTTTATTGAGAGAGGGACCATCCAGCTTGTTATGCAGAGAGGGACCATCCAGCTTGTTATGGAGAGAGGAACCATCCAGCTTTGTTATAGCGAGAGGGACCATCAAGCTTGTTATGGGAAGAGGAACCATCCAGCTTGTTATCGAAGAAAGGGACCATCCAGGTGGTTATCACTGAGAAGAACCATCAAACATTTTATGGAGAGAGGAACCATCCAGCTTGTTATAGAGAGAGGGACCACCCAGCTTGTTATGGAGAGAGGTACCATCCAGCTTGTTATAGAGAGAGGGACCATCGAGCTTGTTATGGAGAGAGGGACCATTGAGCTTGTTATAGAGAGAGAGAGGGACCATCCAGCTTGTTATGGAGAGAAAAGGGACCATCCAGCTTGTTATGGAGAGAGGGACCATCCAGCTTGTTATGAAGAGAGGGACCATCCAGCTTGTTATGGAGAGAGGGACCATCGAGCTTGTTATGGAGAGAGGGACCATCCAGCTTGTTATGGAGAGAAAAGGGACCATCCAGCTTGTTATGGAGAGAAAAGGGACCATCCAGCTTGTTATGGAGAGAGGGACCATCCAGCTTGTTATGGAGAGAAAAGGGACCATCCAGCTTGTTATGGAGAGAAAAGGGACCATCCAGCTTGTTATGGAGAGAGGAACCATCCAGCTTGTTATAGAGAGAGGGACCATTGAGCTTGTTATATAGAGAGAGAGGGACCATCCAGCTTGTTATGGAGAGAAAAGGGACCATCCAGCTTGTTATGGAGAGAGGGACCATCCAGCTTGTTATGAAGAGAGGGACCATCCAGCTTGTTATGGAGAGAGGGACCATCCAGCTTGTTATGGAGAGAAAAGGGACCATCCAGCTTGTTATGGAGAGAAAAGGGACCATCCAGCTTGTTATGGAGAGAGGGACCATCCAGCTTGTTATCAGCACATAGTTCTGCATCTCTGATCGCATGCGGTACATTATTTCCTATGGCAAACACATGAAAGGTACCATCAACACTGACCATCATATACAGGTGTGAGAACAATATCTGCTCCATCCTAACAATGTCTATTTCAGGGAAGGCTGTATATATTTCAGCAGGATAATAAAGCCACATACTGCATTCTTCAGAGCAGCACATAGTAGAATAACGTTTATAGCAGCAGATCACACAGTCACTATGGTGCCCGTGAGTCATGGGGGGGGCCCGGTGCTAGCACCAGTACCTGGCCCCGTCCCAAGCCAGGCATCACGGATGCCAATGCAGTTGAAAGCAATAATGGAAGGTGGAGTGGTCCATCTGGGGTCTGACAGCTCAGCGGGCATGAGATTGTCACTATATCGCGCCCACGGTCTAGAGTCTAGACAATCCTCTGTGAGCAGGTCCGATACATTGTAACAAACTGGAGAGAGATTTGCTTTATAGCAGATTATTTACACTGGATACAACTGTAACAAACCTCATCTAGGGGTTAACAAAAATATGTCCTGTCACTGACAGCAAGCCGAGATCTTGGAAAAGGGTTTGCAGTTTACTTGCAAAGTATATTAGTAAGTTTCAGAACTTTTCCCTATGTAAATACTAGGATTTATATCACCTTAAAGTCTTATTGGCTGACAAGGAAATGGTTAACTTGGAAGCTCACCCCGGGGTGTCTGAGCCATCGCTGGTATTTTAGAGAGTCATATAAAAAGTAATTTCCCGATACAGTCTGATAATAGAGCGAGGCAATTCAGAATCCCATACTGGTCACATAAACGTTAGCGGAGCTCCCGCTGAGAGTCTGAGGGTCACAAAATAACAGATCTTGTCTGACGGCACACAAGACACGGAGCAATGACTGTAACTATTGGGCAGGTAAAGCTGGGGTCACCCACAGGGAGGGGGGGGGCAGTGGCAATAGTGATGCCATTAGGGCAGGGGCTAATGATCACGATCGCAGGGGGTTGCAGCCATGATTGGGCCCAGGGATACAGGGGCCCACCGAGCTGGCGCCTGCATCATCTGGATCTGCGTCCCTGCTGAGGATGCACGACCAGCTGAAATGCATCGTGGTCCCTGCGCTGTGATACACACTGCCGGCATGGTGGTTGGGAGCAGACGTCAGAAGTGCCGCGACTGGGGGTGACACATGCACCTTGGCGCGCGCTCCGATGTCAACTGCCAGGCCGGCCACTGTGCATTGGCTGCAGAGGACACCGGGGGCGATGCGGGAGCAGAGGAAAGGTGAGTACAATGGTTTTGTTTTTACTTAAGTGTTAAGGACAGAATGGAGACAAATATACCAGGATGAGTCCAGGATGGGGACATATATACCAGGATGGGGACATATATTCCAGGATGGGGACATATATACAAGGATGGAGACATTTATACCAGGATGGAGACATTTATACCAGGATGGAGACATTTATACCAGGATGGGAGACATATATACCAGGATGGGGACCGTATATACAAGGATGGGACCATATGTTCCAGGAGGAGGACACATATACCAGGATGGGGACCATATATACAAGGATGGGACCATATATACCAGGATGGGGGACATATACACCAGGATGATCCCAGGATGGGGACATATATACCAGGATACCCCATATACACCAGAATGGGGACCATATGTACCAGGAGGAGGACCATATGTACCTGGAAGGGGATTATATATGCAAGGATAGGGACATATATACCAGGATGAGCCCAGGATGAGGACATATATACCAGAATACCCCATATATACCAGGATGCCCCATATACACCAGGATGGGGATCATATGTACCAGGACGGGGATCATATATGCAAGGATAGGGACATATATACCAGGATAAGCCCAGGATGGGGACATATATAACAGGATGGGCACTATATGTACCAAGAGAAGGACACATATACCAGGATGGGGACCAAATATACAAGGATGGCACCATATGTACCAGGATGGGGGACATATATACCAGGATGATCCCAGGATGAGGACATATTTACCAGTATACCCCATATATTCCAGGATGCCCCATATTCACCAGGATGAGGACCATATGTACCAGGAGGAGGACACATATACCAGGATGGAGACCATATATACCAGGAGGAGGACCCTATGTACCAGGACGGGGATCATACAGTTAGGGCCAGAAATATTTGGACAGTGACACAAGTTTTGTTATTTTAGCTGTTTACAAAAACATGTTCAGAAATACAATTATATATATAATATGGGCTGAAAGTGCACACTCCCAGCTGCAATATGAGAGTTTCCACATCCAAATCGGAGAAAGGGTTTAGGAATCATAGGTCTGTAATGCATAGCCTCCTCTTTTTCAAGGGACCAAAAGTAATTGGACAATGGACTCTAATGGTGGGTTTACACGCCGCGATATCGGCGTCCAACTCCGACCCAACTCCGACAAAAAGTCACGTGGGTCACGAGTTGGAGCCGATATCGGGCGCGCGTTGTACGGTTTGAGCGTACAACGCGATCCTGGAACGATGCCAAAAGGATATCGGAGTTGAATAGCAGAGCTATTCAACTCCCCGATATCGCAAGGCCGTTGTAGCAGGATCGCTGCGTGTGACAGCCCAACTCCGATGCGTACTCGCACCTCACCCATTAACTCCCATGTTATATGGTCGTTACTGGGTTGGTGGGCGTACACATCGGAGGGACGTTGTTTCCCGATATCGCAGCGTGTAAACCGCCGATGCGATATCGGGAAAAGCGCTCAAAAAATGCGCGCTCCCGCGACGTTGCCTCCGATATCGCGGCGATATCGGGACGTGTAACCCCACCATTAGGGCTGCAATTAACTCTGAAGGCATCTCCCTCGTTAACCTGTAATCAATGAAGTAGTTAAAAGGTCAGGGGTGGATTCCAGGTGTGTGGTTTTGCATTTGGAAGCTGTTGCTGTGACCAGACAACATGCGGTCAAAGGAACTCTCAATTGAGGTGAAGCAGAACATCCTGAGGCTGAAAAAAAAGAAAAAATCCATCAGAGAGATAGCAGACATGCTTGGAGTAGCAAAATCAACAGTTGGGTACATTCTGAGAAAAAAGGAATTGACTGGTGAGCTTGGGAACTCTAAAAGGCCTGGGCGTCCACGGATGACAACAGTGGTGGATGATCGCCGCATACTTTATTTGGTGAAGAAGAACCCGCTCACAACATCAACTGAATCCAGAACACTCTCAGTGAAGTAGGTGTATCTGTCTCTAAGTCAACAGTAAAGAGAAGACTCCATGACAGTAAATACAAAGGGTTCACATCTAGATGCAAACCATTCATCAATTCCAAAAATAGACAGGCCAGAGTTAAATTTGCTGAAAAACACCTCAAGAAGCCAGCTCAGTTCTGGAAAAGTATTCTATGGACAGATGAGACAAAGATCAACCTGTACCAGAATGATGGGAAGAAAAAAGTTTGGAGAAGAAAGGGAACGGCACATGATCCAAGGCACACCACATCCTCTGTAAAACATGGTGGAGGCAACGTGATGGCATGGGCATGCATGGCTTTCAATGGCACTGGGTCACTTGTGTTTATTGATGACATAACAGCAGACAAGAGTAGCCGGATGAATTCTGAAGTGTACCGGGATATACTTTCAGCCCAGATTCAGCCAAATGCTGCAAAGTTGATTGGACGGCGCTTCATAGTACAGATGGACAATGACCCCAAGCATACAGCCAAAGCTACCCAGGAGTTCATGAGTGCAAAAAAGTGGAACATTCTGCAATGGCCAAGTCAATCACCAGATCTTAACCCAATTGAGCATGCATTTCACTTGCTCAAATCCAGACTTAAGACGGAAAGACCCACAAACAAGCAAGACCTGAAGGCTGCGGCTGTAAAGGCCTGGCAAAGCATTAAGAAGGAGGAAACCCAGCGTTTGGTGATGTCCATGGGTTCCAGACTTAAGGCAGTGATTGCCTCCAAAGGATTCGCAACAAAATATTGAAAATAAAAATATTTTGTTTGGGTTATGTTTATTTGTCCAATTACTTTTGACCTCCTAAAATGTGGAGTGTTTGTAAAGAAATGTGTACAATTCCTACATTTTCTATCAGATATTTTTGTTCAACCCTTCAAATTAAACGTTACAATCTGCACTTGAATTCTGTTGTAGAGGTTTCATTTCAAATCCAATGTGGTGGCATGCAGAGCCCAACTCGCCAAAATTGTGTCACTGTCCAAATATTTCTGGCCCTAACTGTATATGCAAGGATGGGGACATATATACCAGAATGAAACCATATATACCAGGATGGAGACATATACACCAGGAGGAAGACCATATATACCAGGATGGGAACATATATAAGAGGACAAAGGATGGGCGGCCCAGGTCCAAATTTCCCACTGGGACCCATCGGACTCCAGTTATGCCACTGCAAAAGGGGCATTCTTATGCATTCTTATCTTGCCTCTGCTGCCTGACTTTTCTGGATTTGCTTTAGGGTAGGACAGACACTTATCAGATGATTGGTAAATTAGATTGTGAGCTCTTGAGGAGAGGCTGGTTCTGTAAAACAGTAGAAAATGAAGAATTAAGCATCATTAATTGGATTTACTATGATGCTTTAAGAGCCAATAACTGTAATGGCGCCGTCCTTAAACGCTTGTCTCCGTTCTGCTTTTATATATATAGGGCTGCGCTCTGAGCCTGATCACATTCGGCTGCTTTCCTCCTACAGGTGCGGATCCTGTAATCACCTCCACAAATTTGTGAGTCTTTCTGTTCAAACCGAGAAGTAAAAACTGAATATTCAGAGAAAAGCAGAATAGATATCATGACGGCGGCTCCATAATCACCGGGAAATGACAAGATACGGCCCATATACAATGGATAACATGGAATTATATACTATAGCTGTGCAGAGCAGCAGCTGCACCTGAGCCCTGGGGGCGTCCAAACACCTCTCTGCCTTATTAGAAGACATCCGTATATTAGATGGGTGGGGGTCATTACTCATTTTACCCTGTGATAGGTTATATTGTATTAGTTAGCGCTATGTGGACAATTCATAGATTTTAAGTGACCATAGACGCTTTAAAGAAGTCATTGTTACATTTGTATCCAGTTCGGACTCAAGATTGATACATTGTAGCAAAGGACAGGACTGTGTGTGACAACACAACATCTGACCCCTTGTGTGAGGGGTGAACTGTTCTTAATTAGGCCATTGTTGACTGTTCTTAATTAGGCCAGACGTATTGTTCTTTTGTTTGTTAAATCAAGAGAAGTTAGCCATTGTTTCATATCTAACTGACCGGAGCTCTATTGTCTGTTAATTTATGGATTGAATGTTAAATGTTAAAATCATAATCATTTTTATTGAATTCAATTTAGATAAATAAGAATGGTTTAGAGACAAAACCTTGATCAATACTCTGGTAACAACATATTAGAACAGTCATAACCTCATTCCCCTATACAACATCGGAGCAGATGATCAGTTATAACGTACAATGACATTTGTTACTAGTTGAATGCATTTTATCCAGTTAGGAATTCAACAAGGCGTCCTACCAGCATGAAGTGCCCTGAGATGTCACGGGAGTGGCTTATATCCAACCTTAAATATAATGATCTATTTAACATCAATAGTACATTATGTAATGCACAATCCTGGCGTAATACACTGAAGGGGAGTCCTGAGGCCTCCAACTGTGCCTCCCAAATCCTATAGAATTTATTAAGAGTGTGCTAAATGGGAATTGCCTATGCCCCTCTGAGTACATCATTCAGAAGGAAATTATGCAGTCGGATTGAAAAAGTGACCAATCAGGGAACAGCCAACTCCATCATTTCTAGGGTTATAGAAAAGGGCCGTACTCCTGTCACCATGTACATATTCTACAGGACTTCAGCCTAGGATCCAAGGGTCCAGCTGAACGATCAACAAAATGCTCCAACATGGGGAACAAATTTGCTTGGAAAACCCAGATTGGAACAATTGGGTCACCTGGCTACAGACTTTGCTGGGCTCGATCACTCCCTAATCTTGCCGCTATCCCTTCTCATTGGGTGCTCGCCAAAAGCGGGGAGCTGCTGGTTGGGATTGTTGGCCCTGGAAGGCACAAATATTCTAATCTGTGGTGAGCCAGCGGAAGGGTGAGACCCGTGCTCCATCTTACGTTCTTGCTGGGAATGTACTATATGCCTTTGAGTGTTGGGGATCCAATAAAGTCTCACCAATGTGTGAGTCCCTCATCTTGTGATGTCTGAGTAGGGTTCAGAAGGAGTCTGGGTGTTCAGTGGGGTCAGGCCTGGTCCATGCGATCTTTCTATAGACAGCCGGGCCAGCAGACGAGAGACCCCTCTGACCCCCCGTGTCACTAATACAAAAAATGATCAAAAATGCTTTCATAAAGTGATTGTTACATTTGTATCCAGTCTGGACTCCATCTGATACATTGTAACGAAGGACAGAATTGTATTTCTCCTACAGAGGAATTGTCTAATCGGGAAACAATTGTAACAAACTTTCAGCAGCCAGAAGTTAGGATGGATTTTCATCAAACAAGAATCTTTTCAGTCATTAAAGGGAAACTTCGGGGAGATACATATTTCGTCCTGTCCCTGCCCCATAGGATGTATAACAGTGGCAGGATTGTAGTGTGACCATGGGGCCGGTGGCATCGCTCCCTGCCCATGCAGAAGTGTGAGGGGGCAGGAATGTAAGATGATCCTGGAGACCCCAGGGTCCATGCCCCATGTTCATACAGAAGTATGAGGGGGTGGGAATGTAAGATGATCCTGGAGACCCCAGGTCCATGCCCACTTTTCATACAGAAGTATGAGGAGGTGGGAATGTTGGATGATCCTGGAGCCCCCAGAGTTCACACCCCTGTTCATACAGAAGTATGAGAGGGTGGGAATGTAAGCTGATCCTGGTGCCCCCAGGGTCCACACCCTCTGTTCATACAGAAGTATGAGTGGGTAGGAATGTAAGTTGATCCTGGAGCACCCCAGGGTCCACACCCCTGACACCTCCTGTCACTGCTGCAGCATAAGGCTGAATTTCTCTGTCCCCTCAGGGAGGGGTGAAAGCTGAGGAGCAGATATGATTTTATTGATTTGTAAGTGATCTATAGATCCTAGAACTGTAGTGTACAGCTCTGCTTCATCATGGAGGAGGACAGGGACTGTACAAAAATGTTTTATCTCCCTGGAGGTCTCTTTTAATAGCAAGCAGAGATCTTGCAAATAGTTGGAAAAGTATAAATAAAGTATAGTAGAAAGTTGCAAGTTTTGTCCATATTCCATGACTTCCTTTGTTACATATCTCAGTATTAGGGATTGTAGTCTTTAAGGGCACAAGATATTTTGGAAAACTTTTGTAACATAAGTCCTCACACTGATTGCTCAGAATCTAAGGGTCGCTGCACTCGTCTGACCTCATGTTCCCCTTCATTATGGGATGGGTGGGGCGTAGGGGTGTCATCGCCTGGACCTCACTCATCCAGAGTCTTCATTGTGTCAAAAGTTTTATAAAAGTGCAGGTAGTCTTTAGAGTTTAGGATTTATGGACAGAATGGTGGACCCTACTGTACGAACACACATGGCCCCAATGAGATGGATTAGGGTTCTGGCTGTAGTAAACTAGGGGCTGTCGATACTGCAGTGGGCCGTTAATAGACGTTTGCACCCCGTTATATCCTGTGTGTAGGCGATCACCTTGTTCCGGGTCTTGCACCACACTGTAGAGTGCCACCTTTTCCAGACATTCCGTTGACTTATAAAAGTTTATTAGGAAACTTTGTGACCCCTCTAAAGGTATGAGAGGACCTGCCCCATACCTGTACCCCGGCAGCAGTGCCCAGACTCCTAATCCCTATAATCCCTACCAGCCCGGCTCCTCATATGCCAGTAGGACCCCCGCCCCGTCTGTGACTGCCAACCCCGCAGGTTACACACAGGACGTTCCCTGCTTAACAAAACCTCATCCCCCGACACCTGCCGCCAGGATAATCCCAGATTTAACAAAGTCGGCTGACACTGAATCAATTTGCCGGCGATGTTACCCAGCATGCCCTGCAGCCGGACACGGGACAATTATCCATTCTAGATGCTAGATATAAAAAAAAGGAAAGTAAGTAACCAGAAAGGAAAATCTCCGCTATCAAACAGCACCCTAGAGCTCAGCTTCCTATAGCTCAGGTAAACAGCAGTTTGCAAGCAGCAATGTTATCCTTATGGTTAAGGGTAGGGCAAGACGAACGCAAGCGATAGACTCTCCACCCACCGCCATGGTGAATTGCCCAATACAACAGGTGCAGGGGCTGCAATCACACCCGGGTTCTGGGGCCCCAAAAGTCCCTTTGGCCTATAGGAAAAGACTAATGCTACTAAAGATTTGCAATAATTGGGGGCCCCATTAGAGCTTTTGCATCAGCTTAAAGTTACATCACTGGGGCGGTGTTCTGGATATGCTGTCAATGCACCACACCACCAGGGATGTAACTACAACAGGTGCAGGGGTTGCGATTGCACCCGGGCTCTGCAGCCTAGGGGGCCCCAAAACTCCCTTTGGCCTATAGAAAAAGACTAATGCTATTAAAGATTTGCGATATTTGGGGGCCCTCTTGGAGCTTTCGCATCAGGGCCCCTGGGCCTGAAGTTACACCACTACACCCCACCGTCTGGCTGTACCCCAGGGGGATTACCCAATTCAATGAAAATTATTCTTAAATATTCTCCATATTTTCAAGCATTGTCAGGTTCACTCATGTAATGAGCCATTTCTTAATGATTTTGACCTCCTGAAGTCAAATCGGACAATGTTCCTATGATATCAGGGTTCTCCTTTTACTGTTGCATATAATTAATGTATAAATGCTTCAGTAGTTTAAAACATTATTATTCATGTAAATATGAAGATGCAGAGTGTTTTATTATTCCAGTTTTCGGATATTTATTTAGAGGAAACTTAGCAACAAATCAAATCACTAAAACTTGTGGAACACTTTTATGACTTGTAAACAGTTACAAAAATATTAAATCTGAGGCTGCAAGGGATGATGGGGAAACATATTGGGGGCTGTAATGGGATGATGGGATACCATATTGGGGGCTGCAAGGGAATGATGGAAACTATATTGGGGGCTGTAATGGGATGATGGGGAATACCATATTGGGGGCTGCAAGGGAATGATGGGGAAACTATATTGGGGGCTGCAAGGGATGATGGGGAATACCATATTGGGGGCCGCAAGGGATGATGGGGGATGGTGGGGATACAATATTGGGGGCTTCAAGGGGATGATGGGGAAACTATATTGTGGGCTGCAATGGGATGATGGGGATACCATATTGGGGGCCAGCAAGGGAATGATGGGGATACCTATTGGGGCTGCAAGGGAATGATGGGGAAACTAAATTGGGGGCTGAAGGGAATGATAGGGACACCATATTGGGGGCTGCAAGGGGATGATGGGGATACCATATTGGGGGCCGCAAGGGAATGATGGGATACCATATTGGGGCTGCAAGGGGATGATAGGGGAATGGTGGGGATACCATATTGGGGCTTCAAGGGGATGAAGGGGATGTGGGGATACCATATTGGGGGCTTCAAGGGAAATGATGGAGATATACCATACTGGGGGCTGCAAGGGGATGATGGGGATACCATATTGGGGACTGCAAGGGAATGATGGGGATTCCATATTGGGGACTGCAAGGGAATGATGGGGATACCATATTGGGGGCTTCAAGAGGATGAAGGATGATGGGGATACCGTATTGGGGGCTGCAAGGGGATGATAAATCCTGAAACTCTATACCTTGCACAGAGAGCATTTAGATAGTAGGCGATGCAACTGTAATTAGGATTACATCATTGGAGCTGAGTTTGCGTTTTTTTGGTCACATTAAGATAATAGAATATAAAGGAACAATAGACTAAATAGAGGATGTCATAGACTCTCTACTAACAATGCAATAATGATGATGAAATAAAGATGCAATTTTACTATAAGCAGCGTGAAAGGTGGCATAAGTGATTATAACCTCCTCTGGATCTTGAGAATTAGCGCAAATGAGCAAATTTAAGCATCATCCTGGAGCCATCCGGGGCTGCTTTCTTCCTGGTATATGTCCCCCATGCCCATCCCCACGCTGTGCTTGCTGGTATGATTAATAGCAGGAGCTCCAGGGGGATGGGGAAACCCTCATGCCCTCTCTGTGCAGCACGGGGAAAAAAAGGAAGTTAGGGGGGCGGGACGTAGGGGACGGGCTATGAGGACCTGGGGCCCACCGGAGGATTACCCGATGTCCCGGTGGGCCAGTCTGACCCTGAGTGTTATGTTAGAAAGTTCCAAAACTATGTTTGTATCATTTTCAAGATGTATTCAGCTCACAGAGGATTGTCCAGACTGGATACAATTGTAACAAACCCTCAGCTGTGAGAACCGATAGGAATAAAAGACTTCTCCCAGCTGAGTGTTTGCTATCGTTCTATCCAATGCAGGTATGAGAAATGGCTGATAAAAGCGAGACCACAAAGTAGAGTATTCTGCCTGGTCTGAAGCCTCCACTCCTGTCTATCCAGTTTCACTAATTGGTGTCGGTGATGTCTGTATTGGGGGGGGGGGGGGTTGCCGCAGTCTGCCGTCATCTTCCACCTTCCTCACAACCTTTGATTTGTTCCAAGAAGAAGAAAAACATCTCTAATTAAAGACATTTATAATGAATTTCGGGGTAATGGCCGCGTCTTTATTACATTACTGTTGGGCAATTAATACGTGACAAAGATTAAAGATGGTGTCTGTGCCGGTATCAGGACTCATAACTCCTGTCATCCCTGACTCCAAACACCGCAAATTACTCACCAGATGTCAACATCTGAACACCCTGCTCGAAAGGAGCCCCCCCACCCACAACACACTCTAATGTGCACTCAGATTTCTTTAAGGTTATCAAGTGTATATCGTGTATACTGGTGTGCAAAATGTGTGTACAGGTGAGCAGTATGTGTCTGCAGTGTATACAGGTGAGCAGTATGTGTCTGCAGTATGTACAAGTGAGCAGTATGTGTCTGCAGTGTGTACAGGTGAGCAGTATGTGTCTGCAGTGTATACAGGTGAGCAGTATGTGTCTGCAGTGTGTACAGGTGAGCAGTATGTGTCTGCAGTGTGTACAGGTGAGCAGTATGTGTCTACAGTGTGTACAGGTGAGCAGTATGTGTCTACAGTGTGTACAGGTGAGCAGTATGTGTCTATAGTGTATACAGGTGAGCAGTATGTGTCTGCAGTGTATACAGGTGAGCAGTATGTGTCTGCAGTGTGTACAGGTGGACAGTATGTGTCTGCAGTGTATACAGGTGTGCAGTATGTGTCTACAGTGTGTACAGGTGAGCAGTATGTGTCTACAGTGTATACAGGTGAGCAGTATGTGTCTGCAGTGTGTACAGGTGAGCAGTATGTATCTGCAGTGTGTACAGGTGAGCAGTATGTGTCTGCAGTGTGTACAGGTGAGCAGTATGTGTCTGCAGTGTATACAGGTGAGCAGTATGTGTCTGCAGTGTATACAGGTGAGCAGTATGTGTCTGCAGTGTATACAGGTGTGCAGTATGTGTCTACAGTGTGTACAGGTGAGCAGTATGTGTCTACAGTGTATACAGGTGAGCAGTATGTGTCTGCAGTGTGTACAGGTGAGCAGTATGTATCTGCAGTGTGTACAGGTGAGCAGTATGTATCTGCAGTGTGTACAGGTGAGCAGTATGTGTCTGCAGTGTGTACAGGTGAGCAGTATGTGTCTGCAGTGTATACAGGTGAGCAGTATGTGTCTGCAGTGTATACAGGTGAGTAGTATGTGTCTGCAGTGTGTACAGGTGTGCAATATGTGTCTACAGTGTGTACAGGTGAACAGTATGTGTCTGCAGTGTGTACAGGTGAGCAGTCTATGTCTGCAGTGTATACAGGTGAGCAGTATGTGTCTGCAATGTGTACAGGTGAGCAGTAGGTGTCTGCAGTGTATACAGGTGAGTAGTATGTGTCTGCAGTGTGTACAGGTGTGCAGTATGTGTCTGCAGTGTGTACAGGTGAGCAGTATGTGTCTGCAGTGTGTACAGGTGTGCAGTATGTGTCTGCAGTGTATACAGGTGAGCAGTATGTGTTTGCAGTGTGTACAGGTGAGCAGTATGTAACTTTATTATTGAGGGAGAAAGAAATCCAAACCTATAGGGCCCTGTGTGAAAAAGTGATTTCCCCCTAATAATTGGTTGAGCCCTTAGCAGCAACAACTGCAATCCAGCGTTTGTGATATCTGGCAATGAGTCTTTTGTTCTGGAGGAGTTTTGGCGGCTCATCTTTGTAGAATCGTTTTAATTCAGCCACATTGGAGGTTTCCAAGCATGAACCACCTTTATAAGGTCACAGCATCTCAACTGGATTAAGGTCAGGACTGTGACTCGACCACTCCAAAGTCTTAATGTTGTTTTTCCTTAGCCATGCAGAGGTGACTTGCTGGTTTGTTTTGGATCATTGTCTTCAGCTTGAGGTTATAGCCAGACAGCCAAACATTCGCTTTCAGGATTTTTTGGTGACAGCAGAATTCACAGTTTAATTTACCACAGCATCTTCCAGCTCCTAAAGGAGCAAAACAGCCCCAGACCAACACAAGTCCTCCACCATGTCTTACTGTTGGTATGAGGTTCCTTTTCTGAAAAGCTTTGTTACTTCTACACCAGATGTAATGGGACATTCAACTTTCAAAAAACTCAACCTTTATCTCATCAATAATACCATTTTACCAAATAATACCACACAGAAGGGACAAACACCAATGCACCATGACCAGACAACATATTACTACCACATAATAACCGAATAATACCTCAATATATGGACAAATGCCATTACACGATGCCCAGACTACATATTACTACCATATAGTGACCAAATAATATTACATATAAGGACAAATACCAACACACTATAACCGGACCACAAATTACCACCACATGGTAACCGAATAATATCACAATATATGGATGAATTCAGCAAAACGATGACCAGACCACATATTATTACCACATAATAACTGAATAATGCTACATGAATGGACAAATACCAACACACCATAACCTGATCACATATTACAACCACATAGTAACCAAATAATATCAAATAGAAGGGAGACATACCACACCATGATCAGGCCACAAAATACCACCACATAGTCACTGAATAATACAATACTGGTCGTTAATAAAAACCACAATACAAATAACACTAGTATCATCCCTAGTGACTTTATACACAGGAGCTCTGAATACAGAGTCAGTGCACAAGTAATACAGAGATCACTGATGACATTATAGACAGGAGCTCTGTATATAAGATGTGTGTACAGGTAATAGTGATCACTGTGACATTATACACAGGAGTTCTGTATATAGTGTACAGGTAATACAGTGATCACTGGTGATATTATACACAGGAGCTCTGTATATAGTGTCAGTGTACAGGTAATACAGTGATAGCAACATGAAGAAGAGGCAGCACTCACCGGTAACGGAGGTTTTCTCTTTATTTACTTCAAGCTGTACATAGCAAATACATGGCGGTTACACAGCAGGGGTGCGGGCGGAGGATGGGGGGTCCTCAAGACAACAGACCGTTTCGCGCCTCCTTACGGCACTTCACCTGTTGAAGTGCCGTGAGGAGGCGCGAAACGGTCCGTTGTCTTGAGGACCCCCATCCTCCCCCACACCCTTCCTGTGGAACCGCCATGTATTTGCGATGTACAGCTTGAAGTAAATAAAGAGAAAACCTCCGTAACCGGTGAGTGCTGCCTCTTCTTCATGTTGCTATGATGAGGATACTTCATGACCGGAAATGCACCACAGAGTTGCGGAGGAAGGCGGCGGGGAAAGCCGACAGGCGGTAAGCTGAAGTTGTTCCTGTGTCTCCCAAAGCTGCACAGCCCCAAAAAAGGGGCTAGGGATCATGGCTGTGCCTGGTTCTTTCATAAAGCAGGTAATACAGTGATCACCAGTGACATTATACACAGGAGCTCTCTATATAGTGTATAGTGTACAGGTAATACAGTGATCACCAGTGACATTATACACAGGAGCTCTCTATATAGTGTATAGTGTACAGGTAATACAGTGATCACTGGTGACATTATACACAGGAGCTCTGTATATAGTGTCAGTGTACAGGTAATACAGTGATCACTGGTGACATTATATACAGGAGCTCTCTATATAGTATCAGTGTACAGGTAATACAGTAATCACCAATGACACACAGGAGCTCTGTATATAGTATCTGTGTATAGGTAATACAGTAATCACCAATGACATTATATACAGGAGCTCTCTATATAGTATCAGTGTACAGGTAATACAGTAATCACCAATGACACACAGGAGCTCTGTATATAGTATCTGTGTATAGGTAATACAGTAATCACCAATGACATTATACACAGGAGCTCTGTATATAGTATCAGTGTATAGGTAATACAGTAATCACCAATGACACACAGGAGCTATGTATATAGTATCAGTGTATAGGTATTACAGTAATCACCAATGACATTACACACAGGAGCTCTGTATATAGTGTATAGTGTACACGTAATACAGTGATCACAGTAACTCCATATATAGGGTCAGAGTACAGGTAAGACAGTGATAAGACAAACGCCTTGTAGTGTCGTAATTACTGTAATTCCAATAAATACAATAAACATAAAGCAGGTCAGTGAGGAATCAACAGAATGGAAAGTATCAGGGGAGGCATCAGGTGGGGATGGCTGCGTCTCACACTCCTGACCTTGATAAGAATACTATGCTCAATGCTGAACATTGCTCTATGGATCTATTTATTACTCCCCTAAGTCTATAGCGCCATGCAGCCCCCTCCCTCGTTCACACTCAGCGGTCGTGCATCTTTTGCACCTTCCAGTAACTCATGCCCAGTTCTTGCTGTGGGGCCCATTACTTCTTCTCGGGCCCCTGTATCTCTGATGATTTCTGCTCCAGACGGTGAATTTTACGTTGGATTCTCAGACTAATGACGACTTCCAATTAGACGCAGCCCCGCGTTGTATTTACGGAGGTTCATGTCCTCCCCATGTGTAACCTAAATCTTAGCTCAAGTACAAAGAACAATGCAGATCTGAGGCGGCTCGTCGTATTCAGGACTTCTGCGTGCAGCTCATTAAAATGAATGGTGAGAACTCATTAGGGTTTATCCTTTGTTAAATGAAAGTCTAATTCCTGCCCAATTAAAGCATTATCCCCGGCAGCCGCGCGGTGAACGCATTGTGCTGCCTGAAAGACATCCACCGCTGACAATCATTGACTATAAGACCTGCGCGACCTCCGACCTCGCCTCCTCCATACCCTGGAGGCCTCCGCAGAGGCCGGATACTGCAGGTTGTCTACATGTCACCCACCTGGGCTGTAGGGATGCTGCACTGGGGTATTTAAAGGGCATCGAGACTCAGCCTCAGTGATGGTGTCATCTACAGTCTTGGAGTGAAGGATGTGTAGTAGGAAGCAGAATACCGCATGATGGGGGCATAAAAGTGAATTATTTGCATTAATTAGTAGGAAAGACTGCAGCACACAGGGGGCACATGTGCCAGCACTGAACACGTGCCAGGTTGCTAAGATATGAGATAAGATACATTTCCTTAATTGTGCACATCCAGTTACATGGAGGAAAGTGATGGTGAGATGAGCAAGTCACATATACAGAGGCGCCTCTACGATGGCCGCCATCACTGATCAACACATGCACAATTCATACACATCTGTCTACTACATGGTATCTGCATTGATACATTGTATCAATCTGAAATCCTCACTCACAACAATAGAGGATGCAACTCAGGACCAGTAATGTAATGTATGTACACAGTGACTGCACCAACAGAATAGTGAGTGCAGCTCTGGAGTATAATACAGGATATAACTCAGGATCAGTAATGTAATGTATGTAGACAGTGACTGCACCAGCAGAATAGTGAGTGCAGCTCTGGAGGATAATACAGGAGGTAACTCAGGATCAGTAATGTAATGTATGTACACAGTGACTGCACCAGCAGAATAGTGAGTGCAGCTCTGGAGTATAATACAGGAGGTAACTCAGGATCAGTAATGTAATGTATGTACACAGTGACTGCACCAGCAGAATAGTGAGTGCAGCTCTGGAGTATAATACAGGAGGTAACTCAGGATCAGTAATGTAATGTATGTACACAGTGACTGCACCAGCAGAATAGTGAGTGCAGCTCTGGAGTATAATACAGGGGGTAACTCAGGATCAGTAATGTAATGTATGTACACAGTGACTGCACCAGCAGAATAGTGAGTGCAGCTCTGGAGTATAATACAGGAGGTAACTCAGGATCAGTAATGTAATGTATGTACACAGTGACTGCACCAGCAGAATAGTGAGTGCAGCTCTGGAGTATAATACAGGAGGTAACTCAGGATCAGTAATGTAATGTATGTACACAGTGACTGCACCAGCAGAATAGTGACTGCAGCTCTGGAGTATAATACAGGGGGTAACTCAGGATCAGTAATGTAATGTATGTACACAGTGACTGCACCAGCAGAATAGTGAGTGCAGCTCTGGAGTATGATACAGGAGGTAACTCAGGATCAGTAATGTAATGTATGTACACAGTGACTGCACCAGCAGAATAGTGAGTGCAGCTCTGGAGTATAATGCAGGAGGTAACTCAGGATCAGTAATGTAATGTATGTACACAGTGACTGCACCAGCAGAATAGTGAGTGCAGCTCTGGAGGATAATACAGGAGGTAACTCAGGATCAGTAATGTAATGTATGTACACAGTGACTGCACCAGCAGAATAGTGAGTGCAGCTCTGGAGTTTAATACAGGAGGTAACTCAGGATCAGTAATGCAATGTATGTACACAGTGACTGCACCAGCAGAATAGTGAGTGCAGCTCTGGAGTATAATACAGGAGGTAACTCAGGATCAGTAATGTAATGTATGTACACAGTGACTGCACCAGCAGAATAGTGAGTGCAGCTCTGGAGTATAATACAGGAGGTAACTCAGGATCAGTAATGTAATGTGTGTACACAGTGACTGCACCAGCAGAATAGTGAGTGCAGCTCTGGAGTATAATACAGGAGGTAACTCAGGATCAGTAATGTAATGTATGTACACAGTGACTGCACCAGCAGAATAGTGAGTGCAGCTCTGGGGTATAATACAGGAGGAAACTCAGGATCAGTAATGTAAAGTATGTACACAGTGACTGCACCAGCAGAATAGTGAGTGCAGCTCTGTAGTATAATACAGGAGGTAACTCAGGATCAGTAATGTAATGTATGTACACAGTGACTGCACCAGCAGAATAGTGAGTGCAGCTCTGTAGTATAATACAGGAGGTAACTCAGGATCAGTAATGTAATGTATGTACACAGTGACTGCACCAGCAGAATAGTGAGTGCAGCTCTGGAGTATAATACAGGAGGTAACTCAGGATCAGTAATGTAATGTATGTACACAGTGACTGCACCAGCAGAATAGTGAGTGCAGCTCTGGAGTATAATACAGGAGGTAACTCAGGATCAGTAATGTAATGTATGTACACAGTGACTGCACCAGCAGAATAGTGAGTGCAGCTCTGGAGTATAATACAGGAGGTAACTCAGGATCAGTAATGTAATGTATGTACACAGTGACTCCACCAGCAGAATAGTGAGTGCAGCTTTGGAGGATGGAATGTAATACAGGATGTAACACTTGTAAGTGGGATGAAATGGTTCACATACATACAGGTAAGGCGGCCGTCACACGCTTCAATTTAATGCACGATATCGCTTAAGTGATCTCCTTTTTGATCGCTTAAGCGATATCGTTTGTGCATCGATGCATGTAATCAAGCGATTTTACAATGTAAAATCGCTTGATCGTTAGATCGCAGATTGGTGAGCCGGAGCTCATATCAAGCGATAATCGCTTGTTCAATCTGCTTTATCGTGGTGTGTGACACCACGATGAACGATCTCCCAGCGGCAGAGCCTATGCTGGGAGATGGTATCTATGGTAAACGTCGGGTTACTAAGCGCCACGCGGCGCCTACTAACCCGATGTGTACCATAGTTACCAGCGAGATCGCGGCTCCACATCGCTGGTGAGTCTGTCTGTGTGACAGCTCACCAGTGATGTGAACGATATTGTTAGCGATCGTGCGTGCACGTGATCGCTAACAATATCGCTATCGATATTGTAGCATGTGACGACCGCCTAAGGCTACTTTCACATTACGATTTTGAAGGGAGCCGATGCTGTCCGATAAATTCGGACAGCATCGGCTCCGTTCTGATGCCTGGAATCGGATGCCAAACAGGCATCCGATTCCGGCATTAAATCGTAGCCTCCGGGCTGTAAAAGAAAAGAAAAAAACAAAAAACTTTATGCTCACCCCCCCCCGAGCCCCCGCCGTCTCCTGCCGTTTCCTGCAGGCTCCCGGTGTCTGCAGAGGTGTTCTTCATCTGTACAGGACCTGCGGTCACGTGACTGTGACATCACTGCAGGTCCTGTACTGCAGTAGAAGACCTCTGCAGACACCGGGAGCCTGCGGGAGACGGCGGGGGCTCGGGGGAAGGTGAGCATAAAGTTTTTTGCTTTTTTTTTAACCCCTGCCTTCCAGTTAGGAGCATTTTTACTGTACTGAGCATGCTCAGTACAGTAAAATCGGGTCCGAGGAGACATCCGATGTTTCCTCGGACCCTGCTCCATAGGACCCCATGCTAAATTGATCGGACCAAATCGGATGTGCACTAAATGCCATCCGATTTGGTCCGATCCGATTCTGTCCGATTTTATTTTCGGTGCACCGATAATAAAATCGGACAGAATCGGATCGGACCAAATCGGATGGCATTTAGTGCACATCCGATTCGGTCCGATGCCCATAGGACTGCATGGGGTCCGAAAATCGGTCCGATGATGTGTGATTTTTATCGGACAGCATCGGATTTACAAAATCCGTAATGTGAAAGCAGCCTAACCTGCTCACAACCTGTCAGGACATGACATCTTGGTGTTGCTGTGATCTTCCTCTCCTTTATCTATTCCTATATATAATTCTCCATCTTTGTACATTTCAGTTTTCTCCTTTAGATTCATTGTTACGGTTTAACCCTTCAGTCTCCAGCTCGGTTCCCGGCGGTCTCATCCATCCAGCTATGTAAAACGCCAATGAATCTCAGGCCTCGTCTGTAAACGAGGTGGAGAGACGTCAGACAGGTGATCACGGCTCGTTGTGGGGACGCGGCTCCCATCCATCATTTATTACAGGGCAGATGCTATTTTCATTTTCTTCCTCCTCTCTCCATATCCATCACTGTCATCCGTTATCCTGGGAACGGTTAACGCGCCGCCGCCCCCTCCCCGATCACAGATCCGCGCCGCGCTCTCCTCACCGCCGCCTAATTGCTCGGTGTAACGTTACGTTTCCCAGGTGCCCGGACTGACATCACTCCTGGAAGTTCACACCTGTAATTAGTGCGACATGGCAGCGGGCACCTGCCTCACTCCTGCAGAGGGGCCGCGGGGCAGGGGTCCACCATTGGCACCAACATTGTATTATTATTATTATTATTATATCCCTTCATTATCTGGCAAACAAACAAGTATCTGATGGAATAAAAATCTTAAAACTTTGTTATTTGAGCCAGAGAACAAACCAAGAAACCTGGAAGAGAGTGCTAAAATACTCTGTGCTGCTGCTGGGCACACAGCTTCAACATCAGCACCTACCCCTCTCCTGTAATACTCTGTGCTGCTGGGCACACAGCTTCAACATCAGCACATACCCCTCTCCTGTAATACTCTGTGCTGCTGGGCACACAGCTTCAACATCAGCACATACCCCTCTCCTGTAATACTCTGTGCTGCTGGGCACACAGCTTCAACATCAGCACATACCCCTCTCCTGTAATACTCTGTGCTGCTGGGCACACAGCTTCAACATCAGCACATACCCCTCTCCTGTAATACTCTGTGCTGCTGGGCACACAGCTTCAACATCAGCACATACCCCTCTCCTGAAATACTCTGTGCTGCTGGGCACACAGCTTCAACATCAGCACATACCCTCTCCTGTAATACTCTGTGCTGCTGGGCACACAGCTTCAACATCAGCACATACCCCTCTCCTGTAATACTCTGTGCTGCTGGGCACACAGCTTCAACATCAGCACATACCCCTCTCCTGAAATACTCTGTGCTGCTGCTGGGCACACAGCTTCAACATCAGCACATACCCCTCTCCTGTAATACTCTGTGCTGCTGGGCACACAGCTTCAACATCAGCACATACCCCTCTCCTGAAATACTCTGTGCTGCTGGGCACACAGCTTCAACATCAGCACATACCCCTCTCCTGAAATACTCTGTGCTGCTGGGCACACAGCTTCAACATCAGCACATACCCCTCTCCTGTAATACTCTGTGCTGCTCCTTCCACCAAGTGACTCTAATTTGTGACTTCTTGCACCAGTACATCATCGTACTCAAGGATGTAACTACAACATGTGCAGGGGCTGCAATCACACCCGGGCCCTGGAGTCTAGGGGGCCCCAAAAGTCCCTTTGACCTATAGAAAAAGATTAATGCTATAAAGATTTGCAATAATTGGGGGCCCTGTTGGAGGTTTCGCATCGGGGCCCATGAGCTTCAAGTTACTCTACTGATAATACTCATCCCCTCAAATACTCTGCACTGCTGTTGGACCTGTTCCTTACACTATGTCACCCTCAGTCTGTCTCCTCTCACAGAATCAGTCTGTTCTGCTCCTGAAATACTCTGTGCTGCTGGGGAGCTTTCTTGTTACACCATATATCTCTCAGTCCTATAAGATCAGCACACACTGCTCCTTCCAATATGTCACAAGAGATCATCAATCATACTTCTCTCCTGAAATACTCTATGCTGCTGGTGGAGCCTTCTCATTTCACTACCTAATATAAGATCATAATACTTATATCCTGAAATACTCTGTGCTGCTTCATACACTATTTACCATAATAACACAATATTTCTCTCCAGAAATACTCTGTGCTACTGGTGGATTTCCAAAATGAAGGGCTACGCCTTGTCACTGGCCTTTGGGCCCTCATGATTTACAAACAAAGGGTTACACCTTGTTGCTAGCTGTTGGGCCCTCATGATTTTCAATTGAATGGTTACACCTTGTCAGTGGCTGCTGGGCTCTTGTGATTTCCAATAAAAGGGTTACACCTTGTTTCTGGTTGTTGGGCTCTCATGATTTCCAATCGAATGGTTACACCTTGTCGCTGGCTGCTGAGCTCTTGTGATTTCGAATTGAAGGGTTACACCTTTTCGCTGGTTGTTGGGCTCTCATGGTTTCCAAACAAAGGGCTATGCCTTGTCACTGGCTACTGGGCGCTTGTGAGTTCCAAACAAAGAGCTACGCCTTGTCACTGGCTGCTGAGCGCTTGTGATTTCCAAACAAAGGACTACGCCTTGTCGCTGGCTGTTGGGCTCTAATGGTTTCCAAACAAAGGGCTACACCTTGTCACTGGCTGCTGGGCTCTTGTGATTTACTCACCATCCATGCCAAAGACAGAAAACCAAAAGCACTTACAGGACGCAGTCAGAGCCCAATTGTAGAGCAAGCCCAGCTGCTGGCTGATGAGTCGCCTCTACCAGCAAAATGTGGGAGGCGACCTGCCATGCATACACTAGGCCTGCATAGAGCACCATTCACACTGATACATATGATGCAGAGTGTCTGAAAGCTACCCAACCGCTCCGCTGCCTGAGCATTGGGCCGCACAGTACGATGCTTCTGCACCACTGGATGAACGGCGCCCCTATGGGCCCACCTGCGCCCTGGATGGATAAAAAAGTGCAAAAGTTTTTTATATGATAAATATAAACCCAAGACATTTAAGCTGATGACGATCGTGGGTCATCAGCTTAAATGTCTTGGGCCAACACATGAACCAAAATCCCATCTATAAAGGTTTTTTATTTATCATATAAAAAACTTTTGCACTTTTTTATCCATCCAGGGCGCAGGTGGGCCCATAGGAGCGCCATTCATCTAGTGGTGCAGAAGCATCGTACTGTGCGGCCCAATGCTCAGGCAGCGGAGCGGTTGGGTAGCTTTCAGACACTCTGCATCATATGTATCAGTGTGAATGGTGCTCTATGCAGGCCTAGTGTATGCATGGCAGGTCGCCTCCCACATTTTGCTGGTAGAGGCGACTCATCAGCCAGCAGCTGGGCTTGCTCTACAATTGGGCTCTGACTGCGTCCTGTAAGTGCTTTTGGTTTTCTGTCTTTGGCATGGATGGTGAGTTTTTCTGATGCTGCTTTTTTTCTAGTAGTTTTTGTACGCTCTTGTGATTTACAAACAAAGGACTTCGCCTTGTCACTGGTTGCTGGGCTCTTGTGATTTCCAAACAAAGGGTTATACCTTGTCACTGGCTGCTGGGTGCTTGTGATTTCCAAACAAAGGGTTATACCTTGTCACTGGCTGCTAGGCTCTTGTGATTTACAAAGACATGGCTACACCTTGTCACTGGTTGCTGGGCTCTTGTGATTTACAAACAACGGACTACGCCTTGTCACTGGTTGCTGGGCTCTTGTGATTTACAAACAAAGGGCTATGCATTGTCACTGGCTGCTAGGCTCTTGTGACTTCCAAACAAATGGCTACGCCTTGCCGCTGGCTGTGACGCTCTAATGGTTTCCAAACGAAGGGTTACACCTTGTCACTAGCTGCTGGGCGTTTATGATTTCCAAACAAAGGGTTACGCCTTGCCACTGGCTGCTGGGCTCTTGTGATTTATGAATAAAAGGCTACTCCTTGTCACTGGCTTCTGGGCTCTTGTGATTTACCAAGAAATGGCTACACCTTGTCACTGGTTGCTGGGCGCTTATGATTTCCAAACAAATGGCTACGCCTTGTCGCTGGCTGTTGGGCTCTTGTGATTTCCAAACGAAGGGTTACACCTTGTCACTGGCTGCTGGGCTCTCATGAATTGTCCAATTAAATGTACAAGTAACTCATTATAGAACAGTTTCTATAGCAGTAATGCATTTCGATTTCATATATTCAATGTTTGCATGATATAGCATTTCAGGTTTCAGCTGTATATACTCCGTGCTGTTATCAGATCCTGTAACATTTTCCGGTTCCCGTTGTAAAACCCTCTGCTGTGGTCTGGGGTGCCGGTAACGGTCACGAATGCGGTAATTCTACTCCCAAAACTCCTTGCAACAAAAGTCTCTACTCCCAAATGTGATTGTCAGCGGCGATCCGGTCCTCCCTCAGCAAAGTGGCGGTGTCACCTCCCTGCACCGCGCCGGAGTCCTCGGAGAGGTCGCACGCCGCCATCTCTTCCTGCGAGTGCAGATAATATTCTTTATTGTCTGCGCGCTGCAATCTCTCTAATTACAGCATTAAAAAAATATTAGAAAGAGGCGAAAAAGACAATTCCTATTTTCATGCGACGAGAGGAACAAAGCGCGAGCGGAATTACTGTGCAGCATATGCCGAGGTCCCGGAGCCCGCCGCGTGTTTTGCTTTATGACATAATCCCCTCAAGAAATAAGATTTAAAAATCAATAAAGTGCAATTGGATTTATGGATTCATCTGACTTCCCCCGAGATGTGTAAGTCTGTGTAATGTGACTTCCATGTTAAAAAGACAGTTTGGCGCACAAAGCTCTGACGGGAGATGATGAGTTTATCATCATAAGGGGCTGAGATTTATTGCACAAACCTGTCTAGATACACGGTACCGCGAGGGCCCTTCTGCTGGAGGAGCGGATAATGAGCGTTGTGATACATTTGTAGCGTTCTCCAACCAGTGCATTTCTACCTGGTGCAGCACTACAACACCCATCATGGTCTGACCATGCAAAATGTGTCCAAAAGGGGTTGCAGAAACAAAGAAACTTGGCATTGAGCGCAGCACTTGTAAGCTCTTTCATATGGATCTTGTAAGTACAGCTGCATCTCAATGAATGAGAATCTCATCAAAAAGTGACTTTATTTCAGTAATTCAATCCATAAAGTGACCACATCTATTATATAGAGTCATTAAACACAGAGGGATCTATTTCATGGGTTTATTTATGTTAATGTTGATGATTATGGAAACCCAAAGGTCGTTATCTCAGAACATTAAAGTAGGGAGGATGAAGGGTCTGAGAGATAAAATATGACCTAAATAGGAATCAGAGGCTTCACCTTGTGCGGTTGTGAGAGTCACAACCACTATTAAAGCAGATCAGTCCTAGCGTGGTGCCTATAGAGTAGGGAGGATAAGGGGTTAAACCGTATTCCACCAGACATCAAAGGGTAAATGTAATATTGATTTATTAGTCAGCGTGTTTTAGGGCTCCCTGAAACATGGCAATATGATATTGAGTTGTCCTGGGAAGGGGCCAGCACGCTTTTACAAGGAAGTGTCTCTCAGCCTATGGCTGAGAGACACTGGGTATATAAGGCATCCTCCCATTAGAGGGGGTGCCTGATCAACACCTTTAGTCAGCTAGTTCTAATCTAACCAACTAGTTGCCTTTTACCTGTCCCTGTGCCTTCCTCTTATTACTGTCCGCACGTACCTGGAATCTGTACCTATGTCTGTCCCTGTGCACCGCCTACACTAGAGACTGTGCCTTCCTGTACCTGAGTCCATTCCTGTTGTGAGTACCCTGGGGGTCAGCTGCCACAATACCCGCTGTGGTCCACTTCCCCACACTCCTGCAGGAATTACACTGATGGTCTGGTGAGTTTGCCAACTCAATATACAATAGAAATAGTTTAAATGGAAATTCTGAAAATCTGGGGGTCCTCCTGCGCGGCTCCACAGTGGCAGCGGGGGGCACCATTGTGCAGGGTACAAGGACCCCAGTGCAAATAACTGAGCCCAATCTTGGCAGTATGTGTTTATACATCAGCACCAAAAGGACCTGAGAGGAGAATAAGTTTGGATTATCAGGTAGTCAGAGCAAAGTATATAAGCTTCCAACACGAGGCTGCAGATTGCCTCCCAGAGGAGCATTGCCTGGCGATTAAGTCTCCTTACCTGACATGCCAACCATCAGTGGTGGAACTTGAAGCTCATGGGCCCTGATGCAAAGATCCAATGGGGCCCCCAATTATTACAAATCTTTAATAGCATTAGTGTTTTTCCTATAGGCCAAAGGGACTTTTGACCCCCCTAGGCTCCAGGGCCCGGGTGCGATTGCAGCCCCTGCACCTGTTGTAGTTACACCCCTGCCAGCCATGCATCTCTCCATAAGGAGAAAGGTTACCCCTTAGATCCCAATATGGGGCTGATCACTAGATGCCAAATTGGAGGTCTTGCAGTTTTTCTCTCTTACCAGATTATCACCCTTTATCTGCATCTATTAACCTTTACAAACTTCCACCATAAAATAGCAGTCACCTGTAACATATGGGATTACTCTTGAGAACTCACGTCACACGATGCACCTAGTATACAGCCGTATACACGAATATTGCAGTACGCCGCACTTCACCGTGGATTTACCATATTGCAAATCTATTGAGTCACATCCACTAAATACATAGTGTGGAACATGGTCTGCAGCGGAGGTAAGTAATGAGTCCCGACATCACACATTCATCTCTGTCTCGTTGTAACCTTCACTTGCTGTAGAACTGCGGCTTTGTATTGTCATGGGTGTATTCTCTATACATTATTTATATAGGACCATCATGTTCTGCTGAGCGCTGGAGAGAATGGAGTCTCATCGTTGTTTGCCATCATGAAGCCTAAATCCCTGGCACAGCGGATCGGTGGTTGGCGCTGCCATCAAACAGCGCCGGGGCGATAGGGACGATACCCTGCTGGGCAGCATTGACAGAGTGAAATTTTACTTTTTGGAGATTTTCTCCCACTCTCTAAACACAAGGAAAACTGGTTTATATGGCAAGAGAAGAAAAGAGAAGACAATTGTTCTGCACCAATCACCCAGACATCAAGCTTAGATATCCGGCATACAGTCACGGACAATATAGCTGTGAGAGTGGCAAATGGCAAACAGGTGGTGCTTACTCAGGTTCAGACTTATCAACACATTGCAAAAATACAAAAAGTGGCACTCACCCTGTTCTTGCCTTAAAATAACTTGTTTATTGCATGTCCTTAAAAATGAGCAGGTACAGAAGGACGTTCACAGCATTGTACAAGGATTACAGCTGTTTTGTGCTAGCTTGGCACTGCAACAGATTCTAGGATCTGCTTGAAGTGCCAAGCTAGCATGAAACAGCTGTAATCCCTTTAACAGATGCTAGGATCTGTTGAAGTGCCAAACTAGCATGAAACAGCTGTGATCCCTTTAACAGATCTTTAACAGATTCAAGGATCTGTTGAACTGCCAAGCTAGCATGAAATAGCTGTAACCCCTTTAACATATGCTAGAATCTGTTGAAGTGCCAAACTAGCATGAAAAAGCTGTGATCCCTTTAACAGATTCAAGGATCTGTTGAAGTGCCAAGCTAGCATGGAACAGCTGTAAGCCCTTCATCAGATCCTAGGATCTGTTGAAGTGCCAAGCTAGCATGGAACAGCTGTAAGCCCTTCATCAGATCCTAGGATCTGTTGAAGTGCCAAGCAAGCATGAAACAGCTGTAATCCCTTCATCAGATCCTAGGATCTGTTGAAGTGCCAAGCTAGCATGAAACAGCTGTAATCCCTTTAGCAGATGCTAGGATCTGTTGAAGTGCCAAGCTATAATGAAACAGCTGTGATCCCTTTAACAGATGCTAGAATCTGTTGAAGTGCCAAACCAGCATGAAACAGCTGTGATCCCTTTAACAGATCTTTAACAGATTCAAGGATCTGTTGAACTGCCAAGCTAGCATGAAATAGCTGTGATCCCTTTAACAGATTCAAGGATCTGTTGAAGTGCCAAGTAGCATGAAACAATGTAATCCCTTTAGATCCTAGGATCTGTTGAAGTGCCAAGCTAGCATGGAACAGCTGTAAGCCCTTCATCAGATCCTAGGATCTGTTGAAGTGCCAAGCAAGCATGAAACAGCTGTAATCCCTTCATCAGATCCTAGGATCTGTTGAAGTGCCAAGCTAGCATGGAACAGCTGTAAGCCCTTCAACAGATTCTAGGATCTATACGAATACTGATACTGAGTCAGATCACAATGTGAACGGGTCTGTAGAACCGTGTTCACAGCACCAAGAATCTACATCACAAAAAAGACAGTATAAACAATGTCAAAAATTACTCTGCTATGTAAGTAAGGGTAAAAAGCAAGTGCAAAAGACTGTCAATAACAGGGTACTTAGTTGATACGTTTTTTGCAAAAAAAGGTACGAAAGCCGTTCTACCACATCAAGGTGACCCTTTATCAGAACAGTCCCTAAACTAATGTATTTAAAAGCTGATCTAGTGTGAACATACCTCAAAGATACAGGATGTAGCAGGGCCAGATTCATTATGGGCACAAAGTAGAAGCAGCACTTTGTGTCTGACTCAGTGAGAAGGGGTAGGGCACTTCCCAACTTGCTTGACAAGAAACTAACAGTGGCACCTGATGCGTGCATGCCAGCCAGTGTCCAGGACCGAGGACGGCTCAAGGGCCAGGCGGTCATATGAGTGATGAAGACCGAGGACGGCTCAAGGGCCAGGCGGTCAGATGTGCGGTGTGAGAGACTGAGTACGGCTCAAGGGCCGGGCGGTCACAGCCGACATTGGCACTGACTGAGTGAGTCGTGATATGGCCCCGGTGATATGGTGATACGTGAATAGCCCTACGGGAGGCGTATATGTGTGCCAGGCGGGCATAGCCGCCATGATGTGTCAAAGTGTATGGATGGTTCCAGGAGGCCGTAACTACCATTGGGTCTGACGGGGTAGTCGTGAAAGGACCCGTTGAAAGTGTATGATGCAGTGTGGGTTGAGACTCCCTAGGAGTAAGTTGAGGATCCCTACCATAAGATGGGGAAGGATCCCTGTCAGGGTGAGAGACGGTGATAGCTGTTTTTAGAACCAGACTGAGGTCTGCAAGGGTCGGTGGGTGACGCCTTGAAGTTCTGTGGAAAACATAATTCTCATGTAATGATGTGCATATTATATGTGAAAATGTATCATGTATAGAAAATGTACTGTGATTATAAATATGGGGAAATATGTAATGTGAAATGTAAAGCGTATGGTGGATGTTACCTGTAGTTTATGGCGTGAAATAAACTACGGTATTATGTTATACGTTAAAAATTGTGTTGATGATGTAATTTCCCCGTTGCCAAGTGAGTACCCCAGGGGCGCTACCTCACAATATCAGGATGAGGAATATTTATACCAGGATGGGGGACATATGAACCAGGATAGGGACATTTATACCAGGATGAGAACACATATACCAGGATGGGGAACATATATATCATGATGGGGTATATATTAACCAGGATCAGGACCATATATACATGATGGGGACATATATACCAGGAATAGGACCATATATATCAGTATGGAGTACATATATACTAGGATGTCAACCATATATACCAGGATAGGGACATTATACCAGGTTGAGACCATATATTCAGTATGGAGTACATATATACTAGGATGTCAACCATATATACCAGGATGGGGGACATTATGAACCAGGATAGGGGACATTTATACCAGGATGAGACACATATACCAAGATGGGGAACATATATATATCATGTATACTA